>JANJGN010000012.1:57980914-58580914 GCA_026770705.1 Isurus oxyrinchus | reverse complement strand
GTGAGAGAACAAGTTCAGCCAGACGGAGGAGATGGTGGTGGATGGGGATTGTTCGGGCCTCTGTTCGAGGAAGAAGCTAAGGGTCCTCAGACAATCTTGGTGGGGATGGAGGTGTAGAGGGATTGGACGTCCATGGTGAAGAGGAGGCGGTTGGGGCCAGGGAACTGGAAATTGTTGATATGATGTAGAGTGTCAGAGGAATCGCGGATGTAGATGGGAGGAAACTGGACAAGGGGAGAGAGAACAGTCAAGATAGGAAGAAATGAGTTCAGTGGGGCAGGAGCAGGCTGACACGATTGGTCTACCAGGGCAGACTGTGGTGTTTGGGAAGGAGATAGAAGTGGGCTACAGGGGGTTTCTTTAACCCTGTCTTTGTTGTGATTTCTGTATTCCTTCTTTCAACTTCCTCAAGGAGGCAGTGCAGCTGTCCCTGATATAAAGATTTGTGTAACAAACGCCCTCATAGTGATGATAACACTTCAATGGAGACATAATTCACAGAATCAGGTCAGGTAGTGAATGGAGGAGGAAAAATTGAGCTTACCAGATAAACTTTCAGAGATTCCATTGCTCGGAAACAAGTTGTGTGAGACTCAGTGCTGACCTCAGGAAACCACCTGCTGACTGACTCTCCCCAGAAAGTTTACCCCTAACCACCGAGCTGAGTTTATCCAAAATAGACTCAAAACCTTTGTGAGTCACTTTCTCTTTCTCAAGTTGGTGGCAGGATTTAGGTGGAGGATGGGGATGGTTGGTGGGGTGGAGGGGGAATTATCGGGTAATTCAGAACCTTTCTTCTCATCAGCCTAATGCCCACCCTCCACTGAAAGAGCTTCTGATTAATTGAGTCACTAAGTCAAATCTAACCCACAGGATCATAGATCTTTAAGACAGGCAGAGTTTATTAAATAATAAACACAGTGAGTTATGGACAAGAGTTTGTACAAAATCATTACACACAAAATTTACGCAAGGTTTATATTTGAACACATCCATATTGCGAGTAGAGTTTGCAGGACATTCCAGGCAAGGCCCATAAAAGGTTTGAGTTCGAGTTAGATACCACACACTGTGTAGGGACCAAACCCCCAAACTTGCTTGAGACTCCTCCCAGAGTTGTGCCTGAGTCGCAAATCAAGTCCAAGAGATCCCCCACTGACCTCACCCTCACCCAAACCAGTGCTGAACAGGGTGGGAAGATTTTTGAACTGGTTTTGGGGAATGGTATTAAAAGTTTATTATGGGAGCATGACATAATTGGAAAGGGACAGTGATGATTAACTAGAATGACTCCCAACATGGGAGATTGGCCTTATAAAGAAAAGCTCGGTAAATTGCAACAGAAATGTAAAATACTGAGGATGCTGGAAGGCTGAAATAAAAACAGAAACTTCTGGAAAGATTCAGCAGAGCTGATCACCTTTCGTCAGAACAACAGAAATAAATTGGGGCATTTTCTTTTATTCATTCATGGAATGTAGGCTTCGCTGGCTAAGCAGCATTTATTGCCCATCCCTATTGGCCCTTGAGAAGGTGGTGGTGAGCTGTCTTCTTGAACTGCTGCAGTCCATGTGGTGTAGGTACACCCACAGTGCTGTTAGGGAGGGAGTTCCAGGATTTTGACCCAGTGACAGTGAAGGAACGGTGATATATTTCCAAGTGATGGATGACCAGTGACTTGGAGGGGAACTTCTGGATGGTGGTGTTCCTATGTGTCCACTGTCCTTGTCCTAGATGGTAGTGGTCATGGGTTTGGAAGGTGCTGTCTAAGGAGCCTTGGTGAGTTGAATCAGAATGAAAGTGAATTCAATGGAAAATCTTGAAATTGTGAAATGTTTTGGGAGGGTAAACTGTGAAAAGTTGCTCCTTTAGATTGGTGCATTAGTAACCCAGGACATGGACTGAGGATTTTCACTGGGGGATTGAAGATTCACATGGAGGGGTATTAATTGGGAACATTCTGCCACAGAGAAGCAGAGAATGGGTAAGGTTTTGGTAAGGAAGAATAGAAAAGCATGCTGGGGTGGACAGAGAAATTGATGGGCTGATTGCAGCCACCCCCCCCCAGTGATATGAAGATTTTTAAGGCTGGAAATGTTTGTTCTGCTTCTGCCAGCTCTTGTGTCTGACCACAACATTTCCAGTCGAGACTCCAAGTCATGCAGGAAGTTGAGTAAGGTATTTGTGGGTGTTTCCATGTTGAATATTTCAGGTACCAGCGCTGGCTATGGTCAGACTGCCTCAAATTCGAATGTGGAAGGTGCTGAAGGGGGAAAAAAAAAGACTCTCAGCTGCAGACACTGTAGCATTAACAGCAGAACTCATTGTACAGAGTGAAGCTGTATAATTTCAACTTAGCAACAAGACAAATACAAATCATCTTGGTAAGGCTTCACTAAATCAATACCCTTGGGTCAGAGCTCCCGGTCAGTCTGCCTCCAAAGCAACTTCCAATGGCAGAAAACACTTTCACAGCACAGCCTCGATCTTAAGAACAGGAAATGACCAGAACTATCAATCACACAGGGCAGGGCCCCTCCTACAACAAGGACGAGTGCAGAGAAACAGATGGTGGAACCTCCTGCTCTTAAATCTAAGTTAGGTGACGGGTATGAGAGTGGGACTGATTCCTGTTGGTGGATGGGACACGCTTGAGCCTGTGCTGGTCAGCTCATTACTTATGCATTGGTGTGTAGCATGGAATCTCGTGGTGGGGGTGGGCAGGAAGTCACTGTCCCTGCTGTTACCTCATGGGGTCAATGGTCTGGGCACCATATTTAAAGGTCACCTGAACAGCCTGCACTATCCCTTCCACCTTTGCATGGCCACTGCTCCACCCATCCCCAGTAAGCTTTCCCTGCTAAGCCTTCGCCGCTAAGCCTTCCCCGCTAACTTTACCCCGCTAACACTTCCCCATTAACCCTTCCCCACTAACCCTTCCCCGCTAACTTCTCCCCGCTAACCCTTTACACTAACCCCCTTCCCTGCTAACCCTTCCCCATTAACCTTTCCCCGCTAACCCTTCCCGGCTAACCCTTCCCCGCTAACCTTTCCCCATTAACCCTCCCCCGCTAAACTTTCCCCACTAACCTTTCCCCACTAACCCTTCCATGCTAACCTTCCCCCGCTAACCCTTCCCCACTAAACCTTCCCCGCTAACCCTTCCCCATTAACCCCTCCCTGCTATACTTTCCCAGCTAACCTTTCCCCGCTAACCCTTCCCCACTGACCTTTCCCTGATAACGCTTCCCGCTAACCCTTCCGCACTAACCTTTCCCCATTAACCTTTGCCCTTATCCTTTTCCCGCCAACCCTTCTCCGCCAACCCTTCCCCGCTAACCCTTCCCAGCTAACACTTCCCCACTAACTCTTCCCCGACAACCATTCCTGCCAACCCTTCCCTGCCAACCTTTTCCAACTAACCCTTTCCCGCCAACCATTCCTGGCAATCCTTCCACGCCAACCTTTCACCACTAACCCTTCCCCGCCAACCTTTCCCCGCTAACCATTTCCCACTAACCCTTCCCCATTAACCCTTCCTGCCAACATTTCCCCGCTAACCCTTTCCCACTAACCCTTCCCCATTAACCCTTCCCGCTAACCTTTCCCCGCTAACCCTTCCCCATTAACCTTTCCCCATTAACCCTTCCCGCCAACCTTTCCCCTCTAACCCTTCCCCGTTAACCCTTCCCCGCTAACCCTTTTCCGCCAACACTTCCCCTCCAACCCTACCCCGCTAACCCTTCCCCGCTAACCCTTCCCTGTTAACCTTTCCCTGCTAACCCTTCCCCCCAACCCTTCCCAGCTAATCGTTCCCCGCTAACCCTTCCCTGTTAACCTTTCCCTGCTAACCCTTCCCTCCAACCCTTCCCAGCTAACCGTTCCCCCTAACTCTTCCCGCCTCACCCTTCCCCGCTAACCCTTCCCCACTAACCCTTTCCTGCCAACCCTTCCCCGCTAACCCTTCCCCGCTAACCCTTCCCTGTTAACCTTTCCCTGCTAACTCTTCCCCCCTAACACTTCCCATGAAACCCTTCCCCGCTAACCCTTCCCCCCTAACCCTTCCCCACTAACTCTTCCCCCCTAACACTTCCCTGTTGACCTTTCCCTGCTAACCCTTCCCCCCAACCCTTCCCAGCAAACCCTTCCCCGTTAACCCTTCCCCGCTAACCCTTCCCAGCTAACACTTGCCCACTAACGCTTCCCCGATAACCATTCCCGCCAACCCTTCCCTGCCAACCTTTCCCCACTAAGCCTTCCCCGCCAACCATTCCTGGCAATCCTTCCCTGCCAACCTTTCCCCACTAACCCTTCCCCGCCAACCTTTCCCCGCTAACCCTTCCCCAGTAACACTTCCCGCCAACCTTTACCCGCTAACCCTTTCCCACTAACCCTTCCCCATTAAC
The DNA here is from genome assembly GCA_026770705.1 of Isurus oxyrinchus. Lineage (NCBI taxonomy): Eukaryota > Metazoa > Chordata > Chondrichthyes > Lamniformes > Lamnidae > Isurus > Isurus oxyrinchus. Next base: position 58,576,508 of record JANJGN010000012.1, on the reverse strand, counting down.
CCTTCCCGCTAACCATTCCCCGCTAACCCTTCCCCATTAATCTTTCCCCATTAATCCTTCCCACCAACCTTTCTCCGCTAACCCTTCCCCGTTAACCCTTCCCCGCTAACCCTTTCCCGCCAACACTTCCCCTCCAACCCAACCCCGCTAAACCTTCCCCGCTAACCCTTCCCTGTTAACCTTTCCCTGCTAACCCTTCCCCTCTAACCCTTCCCGGCTAACACTTCCCCGATAACCCTTCCCTGTTAACCTTTCCCTGCTAACCCTTCCCCCCAACTCTTCCCAGCTAACCCTTCCCAGCTAACCCTTCCCCGCTAACCCTTCCCCCCGTAATCCTTCCCCGCTAACTCTTCACCCCAACACTTCCCTGTTGACCTTTCCCCACTGACCTTTCCACGCTAACCTTTCCACGCTGACCTTTCCCTGCTAACCCTTCCCCGTTAGCCGTTCCCCACTAACCTTTCCACGTTAACCCTTCCCGTTAACATTTTCCCGCCAACCCTTCTCCGCCAACCCTTCCCCACTAACCCTTCCCTGCCAACCATTCCCGCCAAACCTTCCCCGCCAACCTTTCCCCACTAACCCTTCCCCGCTAACCCTTCCCCATTAACCCTTCCCCGCTAAACTTTCCCCTCTAACCTTTCCCCGCTAACTCTTCCCTGCTGACCTTTCCCCGCTAACCCATCCCGCTAACCCTTCCCCACTAACCTTTCCCCGTTAACCCTTCCCGTTAACCTTTTCCCGCCAATCCTTCTCCGCCAACCCTTCCCCGCTAACCCTTCCCAGCTAACACTTCCCCACTATCGCTTCCCAGACAACCATTCCCGCCAACCCTTCCCTGCCAACCTTTCCCCACTAACCCTTCCCCGCCAACCATTCCCAGCAATCCTTCCCCGCCAACCTTTCCCCAATAAACCTTCCCCGCCAACCTTTGCCCGCAAACCCTTTCCCGCTAATTCTTCCCCATTAACACTTCCCGCGAACCTTTCCCCGCTAAACTTTTCCCACTAACCCTTCCCCATTTACCCTTCCCGCTAACCTTCCCCCGCTAACCCTTCCCTGTTAACCTTTCCCTGCTAACCTTTCCCCTCTAACCCTTCACCGTTAACCCTTCCCGGCTAAACCCTTTCCCGCCAACACTTCCCCTCCAACCCTTCCCTGCTAACCCTACCCCGCTAACCCTTCCCTGTTAACCTTTCCCTGCTAACCCTTCCCCCCTAACCCTTCCCAGCTAACCCTTCCCCACCCACCCTTCCCTGTTAACCCTTCCCTGCTAACCCTTCCCCCATAACCCTTCCTCCCTAACCCTTCCCCGCTAACGTTTCCCTGCTAACTTTTCCCCACTAACCCCTCCCAGCTAATCCTTTCCCGCCAACCCTTCCCCGTCAACTCTTCCCCCCAACCCTTCCCTGTTAACCCTTCCCCGCTAACCCTTTCCTGCCAACCCTTCCCCGCTAGCCCTTCCCTGCTAAACCTTCCCAGCTAACACTTGCCCACTAATGCTTCCCCGACAACCATTCCCGCCAACCCTTCCCTGCCAACCTTTCCCCACTAACCCTTCCCCGCCAACCATTCCCGGCAATCCTTCACGGCCAACCTTTCCCCACTAACCCTTCCCCGCCAACCTTTCCCCGCTAACCCTTTCCCACTAACCCTTCCCCATTAACCTTTCCGGCTAACCTTTCCCCGCTAACCCTTCCCAATTAACCTTTCCCCATTAACCCTTACTGCCAACCTTTCTCCGCTAACCCTTCCCCGTTAACCCTTCCCCGCTAACCCTTTCCCTCCATCACTTCCCCTGCAACGCTTCACCGCTAACCCTTCCGCACTAACCCTTCCCTGTTAACCTTTCCCTGCTAATACTTCCCCCCTTAACCCTTCCCTGCTAACCCTTCCCCGCTCAACCTTCCCTGTTATTCCTTCCCTGCTAACCCTTCTCCCCTAACCCTTCCCCGCTAAAGTTTCCCTGCTAGCTTTTCCCCAGTAACCCATCCCAGCAAATCCTTTCCCGCCAACCCTACCCCGCCAGCCCTTCCCCCCAACCCTTCCCTGTTAACCTTTCCCCGTTAACCCTTCCCCGCTAACCCTTTCCTGCCAACTCTTCCCCGCCAACCCTTCCCTGCCAACCTTTCCCCACTAACCCTTCCCCGCCAACCATTCCCGGCAATCCTTACCCGCCAACCTTTCCCCACTAACCCTTCTCCGCCAAACTTTCCCCACTAACCCTTTCCCACTAACCCTTCCCCATTAACACTTCCCGCCAACCTTTCCCCGCTAACCCTTCCCCGCTAACCCTTCCCTGTTAACCTTTCCCTGCTAACCCTTTCCCCCTAACCCTTCCCAGCTAACCCTTCCCCGCTCACCCTTCCCTGTTAACCCTTCCCCGCTAACCCTTCCCACCTAACCCTTCCCCCCTAACCCTTCCCCGCTAACCCTTCCCTGCCAACCTTTCCCCACTAACCCGTCCCCGCCAACCATTCCCGGCAATCCTATCCCGCCAACCTGTCCCCACTAACCGTTCCCCGCCAACCTTTCCCCGCTAAACCTTTCCCACTAACCCTTCCCCATTAACACTTTCCGACAATCTTTCCCCGCTAACCCTTTCCCACTAACCCTTCCCCATTAACCCTTCCCGCTAACATATCCCCGCTAACCCTTCCCCATTAACCTTTCCATATTAAACCTTCCTGCCAACCTTTCCCCGCTAACCCATCCCCGTTAACCCTTCCCTGCTAACCCTTTCCCGCCAACACTTCCCCTCCAACGCTTCCCAGCTAATCCTTCCTCGCTAACCCTTCCCTGTTAACCTTTCCCTGCTAACAATTACCCCCAACCCTTCCCAGCTAACCCTTCCCAGCTAACCCTTCCCCCTAACCCTTCCCCGCTAACCCTTTCCTGCCAACCCTTCCCCGCTAACCCTTCCCTGATAACCCTTCCCAGCTAACACTTCCCCACTAACGCTACCCCCGACAACCATTCCCGCCAACCCTTCCCTGCCAACCTTTCCACACTAACCCTTCCCCGCCAACCATTCCTGGCAATCCTTCCCCGCCAACCTGTCCCCACTAACCCTTCTCCGCCAAACTTTACCCGCTAACCCTTTCCCACTAACCCTTCCCCATTAACACTTCCCGCCAACCTTTCCCCACTAACCCTTCCCCATTAACGCTTCCCCGCTAACCCTTCCCCGCTAACCTTTCCCTGCTAACCCTTCCACACTAACCCTTCCGCGCTAACCCTTCTCCATTAACCTTTCCCCGTTATCCTTTCCCCGTTAACCTTTCCCCGCTAACCTTTCCCCACTAACCTTTCCCCACTAACCCTTCCCAGCTTACCTTTCCCCGCTAACCTTTCCCCGCTAACCCTTCCCCACTAACCCTTCCTGCTAACCTTTCCCCACTAACCTTTCCCCACTAACCCTTCCCCGCTAATCATTTCCCGCTAACCCTTCCCCACTAACCCTTCCCCACTAACCCTTCCCCATTAACCCTTCCCCGCTAAACTTTCCCCACTAACCTTTCCCCGTTAAACCTTCCCGCTAACCCTTCCCCACTAACCTTTCCTCATTAACCCTTCCCGTTTACCTTTACCCTCCAACCCTTCCCCGCTAACCCTTCCCAGCTAACACTTCCCCACTAACGCTTCCCCGACAACCATTCCCGCCAGCCCTTCCCTGCCAACATTTCCCCACTAACCCTTCCCCACCAACCATTCCCGGCAATCCTTCCCCGCCAACCTTTCCCCACTACCCCTTCCCTGCCAACCTTTCCCCACAAACCATTTCCCACTAACCCTTCCCCATTAACACTTCCCGCCAACCTTTCCCCGCTAACCCTTTCACACTAACCCTTCCCCATTTACCCTTTGCACTAACCTTTCCCCGCTAACCCTTCCCCGTTAACCTTTCCCCATTAACCCTTCCCCGCCAACCATTCCCGGCAATCCTTCCCCGCCAACCTTTCCCCATTACTCCTTCCCCGCCAACCTTTCCCCGTAAACCGTTTTCCACTAACCCTTCCCCATTAACACTTCCCGCCAACCTTTCCCCGCTAACCCTTTCCCACTAACCCTTTCCCATTTACCCTTCGCAATAACCTTTCCCCTCTAAACCTTCCCTGTTAACCCTTCCCCGCTAACCCTTTCCCGCCAACACTTCCCCTCCAACGCTTCCCCGCTATCCCTACCCCGCTAACCCTTCCCTGTTAACCTTTCCCTGCTAACCCTTCCCCCCAATCCTTCCCAACTAACCCTTCCCCGCTCACCCTTCCCTGTTAACCCTTCCCTGCTAACCCTTCCCCCCTAACCCTTCCCCCCTAACCCTTCCCCGCTAACCTTTCCCTGCTAACTTTTCCCCACTAACCCATCCCAGCTAATCCTTTCCCACCAACCCTTCCCCGCTAACCCTTTCCCCCAACTCTTCCCTGTTAACCTTTCCCCGTTAATCCTTCCCCTCAAACCCTTTCCTGCCAACCCTTCCCTGCTAAACCTTCCCCGCTAACACTTCCCCTCCAACGCTTCCCAGCTAATCCTTCCTCGCTAACCCTTCCCTGTTAACCTTTCCCTGCTAACAATTACCCCCAACCCTTCCCAGCTAACCCTTCCCAGCTAACCCTTCCCCCTAACCCTTCCCCGCTAACCCTTTCCTGCCAACCCTTCCCCGCTAACCCTTCCCTGATAACCCTTCCCAGCTAACACTTCCCCACTAACGCTACCCCGACAACCATTCCCGCCAACCCTTCCCTGCCAACCTTTCCACACTAACCCTTCCCCGCCAACCATTCCTGGCAATCCTTCCCCGCCAACCTGTCCCCACTAACCCTTCTCCGCCAAACTTTACCCGCTAACCCTTTCCCACTAACCCTTCCCCATTAACACTTCCCGCCAACCTTTCCCCACTAACCCTTCCCCATTAACGCTTCCCCGCTAACCCTTCCCAGCTAACACTTCCCCACTAACTCTTCCCCGACAACCATTCCTGCCAACCCTTCCCTGCCAACCTTTTCCAACTAACCCTTTCCCGCCAACCATTCCTGGCAATCCTTCCACGCCAACCTTTCACCACTAACCCTTCCCCGCCAACCTTTCCCCGCTAACCATTTCCCACTAACCCTTCCCCATTAACCCTTCCTGCCAACATTTCCCCGCTAACCCTTTCCCACTAACCCTTCCCCATTAACCCTTCCCGCTAACCTTTCCCCGCTAACCCTTCCCCATTAACCTTTCCCCATTAACCCTTCCCGCCAACCTTTCCCCTCTAACCCTTCCCCGTTAACCCTTCCCCGCTAACCCTTTTCCGCCAACACTTCCCCTCCAACCCTACCCCGCTAACCCTTCCCCGCTAACCGTTCCCTGTTAACCTTTCCCTGCTAACCCTTCCCCCCAACCCTTCCCAGCTAATCGTTCCCCGCTAACCCTTCCCTGTTAACCTTTCCCTGCTAACCCTTCCCTCCAACCCTTCCCAGCTAACCGTTCCCCCTAACTCTTCCCGCCTCACCCTTCCCCGCTAACCCTTCCCCACTAACCCTTTCCTGCCAACCCTTCCCCGCTAACCCTTCCCCGCTAACCCTTCCCTGTTAACCTTTCCCTGCTAACTCTTCCCCCCTAACACTTCCCATGAAACCCTTCCCCGCTAACCCTTCCCCCCTAACCCTTCCCCACTAACTCTTCCCCCCTAACACTTCCCTGTTGACCTTTCCCTGCTAACCCTTCCCCCCAACCCTTCCCAGCAAACACTTCCCCGTTAACCCTTCCCCGCTAACCCTTCCCAGCTAACACTTGCCCACTAACGCTTCCCCGATAACCATTCCCGCCAACCCTTCCCTGCCAACCTTTCCCCACTAAGCCTTCCCCGCCAACCATTCCTGGCAATCCTTCCCTGCCAACCTTTCCCCACTAACCCTTCCCCGCCAACCTTTCCCCGCTAACCCTTCCCCAGTAACACTTCCCGCCAACCTTTACCCGCTAACCCTTTCCCACTAACCCTTCCCCATTAACCCTTCCCGCTAACCATTCCCCGCTAACCCTTCCCCATTAATCTTTCCCCATTAATCCTTCCCACCAACCTTTCTCCGCTAACCCTTCCCCGTTAACCCTTCCCCGCTAACCCTTTCCCGCCAACACTTCCCCTCCAACCCAACCCCGCTAAACCTTCCCCGCTAACCCTTCCCTGTTAACCTTTCCCTGCTAACCCTTCCCCTCTAACCCTTCCCGGCTAACACTTCCCCGATAACCCTTCCCTGTTAACCTTTCCCTGCTAACCCTTCCCCCCAACTCTTCCCAGCTAACCCTTCCCAGCTAACCCTTCCCCGCTAACCCTTCCCCCCGTAATCCTTCCCCGCTAACTCTTCACCCCAACACTTCCCTGTTGACCTTTCCCCACTGACCTTTCCACGCTAACCTTTCCACGCTGACCTTTCCCTGCTAACCCTTCCCCGTTAGCCGTTCCCCACTAACCTTTCCACGTTAACCCTTCCCGTTAACATTTTCCCGCCAACCCTTCTCCGCCAACCCTTCCCCACTAACCCTTCCCTGCCAACCATTCCCGCCAAACCTTCCCCGCCAACCTTTCCCCACTAACCCTTCCCCGCTAACCCTTCCCCATTAACCCTTCCCCGCTAAACTTTCCCCTCTAACCTTTCCCCGCTAACTCTTCCCTGCTGACCTTTCCCCGCTAACCCATCCCGCTAACCCTTCCCCACTAACCTTTCCCCGTTAACCCTTCCCGTTAACCTTTTCCCGCCAATCCTTCTCCGCCAACCCTTCCCCGCTAACCCTTCCCAGCTAACACTTCCCCACTATCGCTTCCCAGACAACCATTCCCGCCAACCCTTCCCTGCCAACCTTTCCCCACTAACCCTTCCCCGCCAACCATTCCCAGCAATCCTTCCCCGCCAACCTTTCCCCAATAAACCTTCCCCGCCAACCTTTGCCCGCAAACCCTTTCCCGCTAATTCTTCCCCATTAACACTTCCCGCGAACCTTTCCCCGCTAAACTTTTCCCACTAACCCTTCCCCATTTACCCTTCCCGCTAACCTTCCCCCGCTAACCCTTCCCTGTTAACCTTTCCCTGCTAACCTTTCCCCTCTAACCCTTCACCGTTAACCCTTCCCGGCTAAACCCTTTCCCGCCAACACTTCCCCTCCAACCCTTCCCTGCTAACCCTACCCCGCTAACCCTTCCCTGTTAACCTTTCCCTGCTAACCCTTCCCCCCTAACCCTTCCCAGCTAACCCTTCCCCACCCACCCTTCCCTGTTAACCCTTCCCTGCTAACCCTTCCCCCATAACCCTTCCTCCCTAACCCTTCCCCGCTAACGTTTCCCTGCTAACTTTTCCCCACTAACCCCTCCCAGCTAATCCTTTCCCGCCAACCCTTCCCCGTCAACTCTTCCCCCCAACCCTTCCCTGTTAACCCTTCCCCGCTAACCCTTTCCTGCCAACCCTTCCCCGCTAGCCCTTCCCTGCTAAACCTTCCCAGCTAACACTTGCCCACTAATGCTTCCCCGACAACCATTCCCGCCAACCCTTCCCTGCCAACCTTTCCCCACTAACCCTTCCCCGCCAACCATTCCCGGCAATCCTTCACGGCCAACCTTTCCCCACTAACCCTTCCCCGCCAACCTTTCCCCGCTAACCCTTTCCCACTAACCCTTCCCCATTAACCTTTCCGGCTAACCTTTCCCCGCTAACCCTTCCCAATTAACCTTTCCCCATTAACCCTTACTGCCAACCTTTCTCCGCTAACCCTTCCCCGTTAACCCTTCCCCGCTAACCCTTTCCCTCCATCACTTCCCCTGCAACGCTTCACCGCTAACCCTTCCGCACTAACCCTTCCCTGTTAACCTTTCCCTGCTAATACTTCCCCCCTTAACCCTTCCCTGCTAACCCTTCCCCGCTCAACCTTCCCTGTTATTCCTTCCCTGCTAACCCTTCTCCCCTAACCCTTCCCCGCTAAAGTTTCCCTGCTAGCTTTTCCCCAGTAACCCATCCCAGCAAATCCTTTCCCGCCAACCCTACCCCGCCAGCCCTTCCCCCCAACCCTTCCCTGTTAACCTTTCCCCGTTAACCCTTCCCCGCTAACCCTTTCCTGCCAACTCTTCCCCGCCAACCCTTCCCTGCCAACCTTTCCCCACTAACCCTTCCCCGCCAACCATTCCCGGCAATCCTTACCCGCCAACCTTTCCCCACTAACCCTTCTCCGCCAAACTTTCCCCACTAACCCTTTCCCACTAACCCTTCCCCATTAACACTTCCCGCCAACCTTTCCCCGCTAACCCTTCCCCGCTAACCCTTCCCTGTTAACCTTTCCCTGCTAACCCTTTCCCCCTAACCCTTCCCAGCTAACCCTTCCCCGCTCACCCTTCCCTGTTAACCCTTCCCCGCTAACCCTTCCCACCTAACCCTTCCCCCCTAACCCTTCCCCGCTAACCCTTCCCTGCCAACCTTTCCCCACTAACCCGTCCCCGCCAACCATTCCCGGCAATCCTATCCCGCCAACCTGTCCCCACTAACCGTTCCCCGCCAACCTTTCCCCGCTAAACCTTTCCCACTAACCCTTCCCCATTAACACTTTCCGACAATCTTTCCCCGCTAACCCTTTCCCACTAACCCTTCCCCATTAACCCTTCCCGCTAACATATCCCCGCTAACCCTTCCCCATTAACCTTTCCATATTAAACCTTCCTGCCAACCTTTCCCCGCTAACCCATCCCCGTTAACCCTTCCCTGCTAACCCTTTCCCGCCAACACTTCCCCTCCAACGCTTCCCAGCTAATCCTTCCTCGCTAACCCTTCCCTGTTAACCTTTCCCTGCTAACAATTACCCCCAACCCTTCCCAGCTAACCCTTCCCAGCTAACCCTTCCCCCTAACCCTTCCCCGCTAACCCTTTCCTGCCAACCCTTCCCCGCTAACCCTTCCCTGATAACCCTTCCCAGCTAACACTTCCCCACTAACGCTACCCCCGACAACCATTCCCGCCAACCCTTCCCTGCCAACCTTTCCACACTAACCCTTCCCCGCCAACCATTCCTGGCAATCCTTCCCCGCCAACCTGTCCCCACTAACCCTTCTCCGCCAAACTTTACCCGCTAACCCTTTCCCACTAACCCTTCCCCATTAACACTTCCCGCCAACCTTTCCCCACTAACCCTTCCCCATTAACGCTTCCCCGCTAACCCTTCCCCGCTAACCTTTCCCTGCTAACCCTTCCACACTAACCCTTCCGCGCTAACCCTTCTCCATTAACCTTTCCCCGTTATCCTTTCCCCGTTAACCTTTCCCCGCTAACCTTTCCCCACTAACCTTTCCCCACTAACCCTTCCCAGCTTACCTTTCCCCGCTAACCTTTCCCCGCTAACCCTTCCCCACTAACCCTTCCTGCTAACCTTTCCCCACTAACCTTTCCCCACTAACCCTTCCCCGCTAATCATTTCCCGCTAACCCTTCCCCACTAACCCTTCCCCACTAACCCTTCCCCATTAACCCTTCCCCGCTAAACTTTCCCCACTAACCTTTCCCCGTTAAACCTTCCCGCTAACCCTTCCCCACTAACCTTTCCTCATTAACCCTTCCCGTTTACCTTTACCCTCCAACCCTTCCCCGCTAACCCTTCCCAGCTAACACTTCCCCACTAACGCTTCCCCGACAACCATTCCCGCCAGCCCTTCCCTGCCAACATTTCCCCACTAACCCTTCCCCACCAACCATTCCCGGCAATCCTTCCCCGCCAACCTTTCCCCACTACCCCTTCCCTGCCAACCTTTCCCCACAAACCATTTCCCACTAACCCTTCCCCATTAACACTTCCCGCCAACCTTTCCCCGCTAACCCTTTCACACTAACCCTTCCCCATTTACCCTTTGCACTAACCTTTCCCCGCTAACCCTTCCCCGTTAACCTTTCCCCATTAACCCTTCCCCGCCAACCATTCCCGGCAATCCTTCCCCGCCAACCTTTCCCCATTACTCCTTCCCCGCCAACCTTTCCCCGTAAACCGTTTTCCACTAACCCTTCCCCATTAACACTTCCCGCCAACCTTTCCCCGCTAACCCTTTCCCACTAACCCTTTCCCATTTACCCTTCGCAATAACCTTTCCCCTCTAAACCTTCCCTGTTAACCCTTCCCCGCTAACCCTTTCCCGCCAACACTTCCCCTCCAACGCTTCCCCGCTATCCCTACCCCGCTAACCCTTCCCTGTTAACCTTTCCCTGCTAACCCTTCCCCCCAATCCTTCCCAACTAACCCTTCCCCGCTCACCCTTCCCTGTTAACCCTTCCCTGCTAACCCTTCCCCCCTAACCCTTCCCCCCTAACCCTTCCCCGCTAACCTTTCCCTGCTAACTTTTCCCCACTAACCCATCCCAGCTAATCCTTTCCCACCAACCCTTCCCCGCTAACCCTTTCCCCCAACTCTTCCCTGTTAACCTTTCCCCGTTAATCCTTCCCCTCAAACCCTTTCCTGCCAACCCTTCCCTGCTAAACCTTCCCCGCTAACCCTACCCTGTTAACCTTTCCCTGCTAACCCTTCCCCCCAACCCTTCCCAGCTAACCATTCCCCGCTAAACCTTCCCGCTAACCCATTCCTGCCAACCCTTCCCCGCTAACCATTCCCCCCTTACCCTTCCCCGCTAAACCGTCCCCCCTAACCCTTCCCTGCTAACCCTTTCCCCACTGACCTTTCCCCGCTAACCTTTCCCCACTAACCCTTCTCGGCTAACCCTTCCCCACTAACCATTCCCCGATAACCCTTCCCCATTATCCCTTCCCCGCTAACCCTTCCCCACTAACCCTTCCCCGCTAACCCTTCCCCGCTAACCCTTCCCCGCTATCCGTTCCCTGCTAACCTTTCACCATTAACCTTTCCCCGCTAACCCTTCCCCGCTAACCTTTCCCTGCTAACCCTTCCCCGCTAACCCTTCCCCGCTAACCTTCCCCCATTAACACTTCCCCGCTAACCCTTCCCCACTAACCTTTCCCCGCTAACCCTTCCCCATTAACGCTTCACCGTTAACCCTTCCCTGCTAACCTTTCCCTGCTAACCCTTCCCCACTAACCCTTCCCCGCTAACCCTTCCCCATTAACTTTTCCCTGCTAACCTTTCCCCGCTAACCCTTCCGGGCTAACCTTTCCCCGCTAACCTTTCACCGCTAACCCTTCCCCACTAACCTTTCCCCGCTAACCCTTCCCCATTAACCCTTCCCCGCTAAACTTTCCCCACTAACCTTTCCCCACTAACCCTTCCTGCGAACCCTTCCCCACTAACCTTTCCCCGTTAACCCTTCACGTTAAACTTTACCCGCAAACCCTTCTCCGCCAACCCTTCCCTGCTAACCCTTCCCAGCTAACACTTCCCCACTAACGCTTCCCCGACAACCATTCCCGCCAACCCTTCCCTGCCAAGCATTCCCGGCAATCTTCCCCGCCAACCTTTCCCCACTACCCCTTCCCCGCCAACCTTTCCCCGCAAACCCTTTCCCAAAAACCCTTCCCCATTAACCCTTCCCGCCAACCTTTCCCCGCTAACCCTTTCCCACTAACCCTTCCCCATTTACCCTTCCCACTAACCTTTCCCCGCTAACCCTTCCCCGTTAACCTTTCCCCATTAACCCTTCCCGCCAACCTTTCCCCTCTTATCCTTCCCCGTTAACCCTTTCCCGCCAACACTTCCCCTCCAATGCTTCCCCGCTATCCCTTCCCCGCTATACCTTCCCAATTTAGGCTTCCCTGTTAACCTTTCCCTGCTAACCCTACCCCCGTAACCCTTCCCAGCTAACCCTTCCCTGCTCTCCCTTCTCTGTTAACCCTTCACTGCTAATCCTTCCCCCCTAACCCTTCCCCACTAACCCTTCCCCGCTAAACTTTCCCTGCTAACTTTTCCCCACTAACCCATCCCAGCTAATCCTTTCGCACCTACCCTTGCCCGCCAACCCTTCCCCCAACCCTTCGCTGTTAACATTTCCCCGTTAACCCTTCCCCGCTACCCCTATCCTGCCAACCCTTCCCCGCTAACCCTTCCCCGCTAACCCTTCCCTGTTAACCTTTCCCTGCCAACCCTTCCCCGCCAACCTTTCCCCCCGAACACTTCCCCGCTAAACCTTCCCACCTAACCCTTTCCTGCTGACCTTTCCCCACTGACCTTTCCCCGCTGACCTTTCCCCACTAACCCTTCCCGGCTAACCTTTCCCTGCTAACCCTTCCCCACTAACCCTTCCCCACTAACCCTTCCCCATTAACCCTTCCCCACGAACCCTTCCCTGCTAACACTTTCCCACTAACCCTTCCCCATTAACACTTCCCGCCAACCTTTCCCTGCTAACCCTTTCCCACTAACCTTTCCCCATTAACTCTTCCCGCTAACCTTTCCCCGCTAACCCTTCCCCATTAACCTTTCCTCATTAACCCTTCCCGCCAAGCTTTCCCCGCTAACCCTTCCCCACGAACCTTTCCCTGTTAACCCTTCCCGTTAAACTTTTCCCGCCAACCCTTCCCCGACAACCATTCCCGCCAACCCTTCCCTGCCAATCTTTCCCCACTAACCCTTCCCCGCCAACCATTCCCGGCAATCCTTCCCCGCCAACCTTTCCCCACTAACCCTTCCCCGCCAACCTTTCCCCGCTAAACCTTTCCCACTATCCCTTCCCTATTAACACTTACTACCAACCTTTCCCCGCAAACCCTTTTTCACTAACCTTTCCCCATTAACCCTTCCCGCCAACCTTTCCCCTCTAACCCTTCTCCGTTAACCCTTCCCGGCTAACCCTTTCCCCCAACCCTTCCCAGCTAACCCTTCCCCGCTAAACCTTCCCCGCTAACCCATTCCTGCCAACCATTCCCCGCTAACCATTCCCCCTAACCCTTCCCCGCTAAACCTTCCCCCCAACCCTTTCCTACTGACCTTTCCCCACTGACATTTCGACGCTGACCGTTCCCCACTAACCCTTCCCGGCTAATCTTTCCCTGCTAACCCTTCCCCACTAACCCTTCCCCGCTAACCCTTCCCCATTAAATCTTCCCCGCTAACCCTTCCCACCTAACACTTTTCCAGTAACCTTCCCCTTTAACACTTCCCGCCAACCTTTCCTCGCTATCGCTTTACCACTAACCCTTCCCGCCAAACTTACCGCGCTAACCCTTTCCCACAAACCCTTTCCCATTAACCATTCCCCATTAACCCTTCCCCGCTAACCCTTCCCCGCTAACCGTTCCCTGCTAACCCTTCAGCATTAACCCTGCCCCACTAATCCTTCTCGGCTAACCTTTCCCTGCTAACACTTCCCCATTAACCTTTCCCCATTAACCCCTCCCGCCAACCTTTCCCCGCAAACCCTTCTCCGTTAACCCTTCCCCGCTAATCTTTTGCCACCAACACTTCCCCTCCAACGCTTCCCCGCTATCCTTACCCCGCTAACCCTTCCCAGTTAACCTTTCCCTGCTAACCCTTTCCCCCTAACCCTTCCCAGCTAACCCTTCCCCGCTCACCCTTCCCTGTTAACCCTTCCGTGCTAACCCTTCCCACCTAACCCTGCCCCCTAACCCTTCCCCGCTAATCCTTCCCTGCCAACCTTTCCCCACTAAGCCTTCCCCGCCAGCCATTCCAAGCAATCCTTCCCCGCCAACCCTTCCCCACTAACGCTTCCCCGCCAACCTTTCCCTGCAAACCCTTTCCCACTAACCCTTCCCCGTTAACCCTTCCCGCCAACCTTACCCCGCTAACCCTTTCCCACGAACCCTTCCCCATTAACCCTTCCCGATAACCTATCCCCGCTAACCCTTCCCCATTAACCATTCCCCATTAACCCTTCCCGCCAACCTATCCCCGCTAACCCATCCCCGTTAACCCTTCCCTGCTAACCCTTTCCCGCCAACAGTTCCCCTCCAACGCTTCCCAGCTAACCCTTCCCTGCTAACCCTTCCCTGTTAACCTTTCCTTGCTAACCCATCACCCCTAACCCTTCCCAGCTAACCCTTCCCCGCTCACCTTTCCCTGTTAACCCTTCCCTGCTAACCCTTTCCACCTAACCCTTCCCCCCTAACCCTTCCCCGTTAACCCTTCCCCCTAACCCTTCCCTGTTAACTCTTCCCCCCTAACCCTTCCCTGTTGACCTTTCCCCATTGACCTTTCCCCGCTAAACCTTCCCCACCGACCTTTCCCGCTAACCCTTCGCGCTAACCCTTCCCCACTAACCTTTCCCCGTTAACCCTTCCTGTTAACCTTTTCCCACTAATTTTTCTCCTCCAACCTTTCCCCAGTAACCCTTCCCCGCCAACCTTTCCCTGCCAATCTTTCCCCACTAACCCTTTCCCCGCTAACCCTTCCCGCCAACCCTTCCCCGGTAACGCTTTCCCACTAACCCTTCCGGCCAAACTTTCCGCCCTAACCCTGTCCCACTAACCTTTCCCCATTAACCATTCCCCGTTAACTCTTCCACGCTAACCCTTCCCCGCTAACCCTTCCCCGCTAACCCTTCCCCGCTAACCGTTCCCTGCTAACCCTTCACCATTAACACTTCCCCGCTAACCCTTCGCCGCTAACCTTTCCCTGATAACCCTTCCCCACTAACACTTCCCCGCTAACCCATCCCTGCCAATCTTTCCCCACTAATCCTTTCCCCGCTAACCCTTCCCGCTAACCCTTCCCCACTAACACTTCCTTGCCAAACTTTCCCGCCAACGCTTACCCACCCACCCTTCCCCGCTAATGCTTTCCCACTAACCCTTCCCACCGAACGTTCCGCGCTAACCCTTTCCCACTAACCCTTCCCCATTAACCATTCCCTGTTAACCCTTCACCGCTAACCTTCCCCGCTAACCCGTCCCCGCTAACCGTTCCCTGCTAACCTTTCACCATTAACCCTTCCCCGCTAACCCTTCCCCACTAACCTTTCCCTGCTAACCCTACCCCGCTAACCCGTCCCCGCTAACCCTTCCCCGCTAACCTTTCCCCGCTAAACCTTCCCCATTAACGCTTCCCCGCTAACACTTCCCCGCTAACCTTTCCCTGCTAACCCATCCACACTAACCCTTCCGCGCTAACCCTTCCCCATTAACCTTTCCCCGCTATCCTTTCCCCGCTATCCTTTCCCCGCTAACCTTTCCCCACTAACCTTTCCCCACTAACCTTTCCCCACTAACCCTTCCCAGCTTACATTTCCCCGCTAACCTTTCCCCATTAACCCTTCCCCACTAACCCTTCCTGCTAACCTTTCCCCACTAACCTTTCCCCACTAACCCTTCCCCGCTAATCATTCCCCGCTAACCCTTCCCCACTAACCCTTCCCCACTAATCCTTCCCCATTAACCCTTCCCCGCTAAATTTTCCCCACTAACCTTTCCCCGCTAACCCTTCCCGCTAACCCTTCCCCACTAACCTTTCCCCATTAACCCTTCCCGTTTACCTTTACCCTCCAACGCTTCTCCGCCAACCCTTCCCCGCTAACCCTTCCCAGCTAACACTTCCCCACTAACACTTCCCCGACAACCATTCCCGCTAGCCCTTCCCTGCCAACATTTCCCCACTAACCCTTCCCCACCAACCATTCCCGGCAATCCTTCCCCGCCAACGTTTCCCCACTACCCCTTCCCTGCAAACCTTTCCCCACAAACCCTTTCCCACTAACCCTTCCCCATTAACACTTCCCGCCAACCTTTCCCCGCTAACCCTTTCCCACTAACCCTTCCCCATTTACCCTTCGCACTAACCTTTCCCCGCTAACCCTTCCCCGTTAACCTTTCCCCATTAACCCATCCCCGCCAACCATTCCCGGCAATCCTTCCCTGCCAACCTTTCCCCACTACCCCTTCCCCGCCAACCTTTCTCCGCAAACCGTTTCCCATTAACCCTTCCCCATTAACACTTCCCGCCAACCTTTCCCCGCTAACCCTTTCCCACTAACCCTTCCCCATTTACCCTTCGCAATAACCTTTCCCCTCTAACCCTTCCCCGTAAACTCTTCCCCGCTAACCCTTTCCCGCCAACACTTCCCCTTCAACGCTTCCCCGCTATCCCTACCCCGCTAACCCTTCCCTGTTAACCTTTCCCTGCTAACCCTTCCCCCCAATCCTTCCCAACTAACCCTTCCCCGCTCACCCTTCCCTGTTAACCCTTCCCTGCTAACCCTTCCCCCTAACCCTTCCCCCCTAACCCTTCCCCGCTAACCTTTCCCTGCTAACTTTTCCCCACTAACCCATCCCAGCTAATCCTTTCCCACCAACCCCTCCCCGCTAACCCTTCCCCCCAACTCTTCCCTGTTAACCTTTCCCCGTTAATCCTTCCCCTCAAACCCTTTCCTGCCAACCCTTCCCCGCTAAACCTTCCCTGCTAACCCTACCCTGTTAACCTTTCCCTGCTAACCCTTCCCCCCAACCCTTCCCAGCTAACCATTTCCCGCTAAACCTTCCCCACTAACCTATTCCTGCCAACCCTTCCCCGCTAACCATTCCCCCCTTGCCCTTCCCCGCTAAACCGTCCCCCCTAACCCTTCCCTGCTGACCTTTCCCCACTGACCTTTCCCCGCTGACCTTTCCCCACTAACCCTTCCCGGCTAATCTTTCCCTGCTCGCCCTTCCCCACTAACCATTCCCCGATAACCCTTGCCCATTAACCCTTCCCCGCTAACCCTTCCCCGCTAACACTTTCCCACTAACCCTTCCACTTTAACACTTCCTGCAAACCTTTCCCCCTAACCCTTTCCAACTAACCCTTCCCCATTAACCCTTCCCGCTAACCTTTCCCCACTAACCCTTCCCCAGTAACGTTTCCCCATTAACACTTCCCGCCAACATTTCCCCGCTAACCCTTTCCCGTTAACCCTTCCCCGCTAACCCTTTCCCGCCAACACTTCCCCTCCAACGCTTCCCCGCTATCCCTACCCCGCTAACCCTTCCCTGTTAACCTTTCCCTGTTAACCCTTTCCCCCTAACCCTTCCCAGCTAACCCTTCCCGCTCAACCTTCCCTGTTAACCCTTCGCTGGCTAACCCTTCCCACCTAACCCTGCCCTCCTAACCCTTCCCCGCTAACCCTTCCCTGCCAACCTTTCCCCACTAACCCTTCCCCGCCAACCATTCCCGGCAATCCTTCCCCGCCAACCTTTCCCCATTAACACTTCCCGTCAACCTTTCCCCGCTAACCCTTTCCCACTAACCCTTCCCCTTTAACCCTTCCCGCTAACCTATCCCCGCTAACCCTTCCCCATTAACCTTTCCCCATTAACCTGTCCCGCCAACCTTTCCCCGCTAACCCATCCCCGTTAACCCTTCCCCGCTAACACTTTCCTGCCAACAGTTCCCCTCCAACGCTTCCCAGCTAACCCTTCCCCGCTAACCCTTCCCTGTTAACCTTTCCCTGCTAAAACTTCCCCCCAACCCTTCCCAGCTAACCCTTCCCAGCTAACCCTTCCCCCTAACCCTTCCCCGCTAACCCTTCCCCACTAACCCTTTCCTGCCAACCCTTCCCCGCTAACCCTTCCCTGCTAACACTTCCCTGTTAACCTTTCCCCGCTAACCCTTTCCCCCAACCCTTCCCGGCTAACCCTTCCCCGCTAACCCTTCCCCTAACCCTTCCCCGCTAACTCTTCCCCCCAACCCTTCCCTGTTGACCTTTCCCCATTGACCTTTCCCTGCTAACCGTTCCCCGCTGACCTTTCCCCGCTAACACTTCCCGCTAACCCTTCCCCACTAACATTTCCCCGTTAAACCATCCCTTAACCTTTTCCTGCTAACCCTACTCTGCCAACCTTTCCCCACTAACCCTTCCCCGCTAACCTTTCCCCGCCAATCTTTCCCCAATAACCCTTTTCCCGCTAACCCTTCCCGCTAACCCTTCCCTGCTAACCCTTCCCCACTAACCCTTCCCTGCCTACCTTTCCCGCCAAAGCTTACCCACCAACCCTTCCCCGCTAACGGTTTCCCACTAACCCTTCCCGCCAAACGTTCCGCGCTAACCCTTTCCCACTAACCCTTCCCCATTAACCATTCACCGTTAAGCCTTCCCCGCAAACCCTTCCCCGCTAACCCTTCCCCGCTAACCGTTCCCTGCTAACCCTTCACCATTAACCCTTCCCCGCTAACCCTTCCCCGCTAACCTTTCCCCATTAACACTTCCCCGCTAACCCTTCCCCACTAACCTTTCCCCACTAACCCCTCCCCATTAACGCTTCACCGTTAACCCTTCCCCGCTAACCTTTCCCCACTAAACCTTCCCTGCCAACCTTTCCCGGCAATCCTTCCCCTCCAACCTTTCCCCACTACCCCTTCCCCGCCAACCTTTTCCCGCAAACCCTTTCCCACTAACCCTTCCCCATTAACCCTTCCCGCCAACCTTTCTCCGCTAACCCTTTCCCACTAACCCTTCCGCATTTACCCTTCCCACTAACCTTTCCCCGCTAACCCTTCCCCGTTAACCTTTCCCCATTAACCCTTCCCGCCAACCTTTCCCCTCTGACCCTTCCCCGTTAACCCTTCCCCACTAACCCTTTCCCGCCAACACTTCCCCTCCAACGCTTCCCTGCTATCCCTTCCCCGCTATCCCTTCCCCATTTAGGCTTCCCTGTTAACCTTTTCCTGCTAACCCTACCCCCGTAACCCTTCCCAGCTAACCCTTCCCTGCTCTCCCTTCTCTGTTAACCCTTCCCTGCTAACCCTTTCCCCCAACCCTTCCCCCAACCCTTCCCCGCTAAACTTTCCCTGCTAACTTTTCCCCACTAACCCATCCCAGCTAATCCTTTCGCACCTACCCTTCCCCGCCAACCCTTCCCCCAACCCTTCCCTGTTAACATTTCCCTGTTAACTCTTCCCCGCTACCCCTTTCCTGCCAACCCTTCCCCGCTAACCCTTCCCCGCTAACCCTTCCCTGTTAACCGTTCCCTGCCAACCCTTCCCCGCCAACCTTTCCCCCCGAACCCTTCCCCGCTGAACCTTCCCACCTAACCCTTCCCTGCTGACCTTTCCCCGCTGACCTTTCCCCACTAACCCTTCCCGGCTAACCTTTCCCTGCTAATGCTTCCCCACTAACCCTTCCCCGCTAACCCTTCCCCGCTATCCATTCCCTGCTAACCCTTCACCATTAACCCTTCCCCGCTATCCCTTCCCCACTAACCTTTCCCTGCTAACCCTTCCCCACTAACCCTTCCCCGCTAACCTTTCCTCATTAACACTTCCCCGCTAACCATTCCCCATTAACGCTTCACCGTTAACCCTTCCCTGCTAACCTTTCCCTGCTAACCCTTCCCCACTAACCCTTCCCCGCTAACCCTTCCCCATTAACCTTTCCCCGCTATCCTTTCCCCGCTAACCTTTCCCCGCTAACCCTTCCGGGCTAACCTTTCCCCGCTAACCTTTCACCGCTAACCCTTCCCCATTAACCCTTCCCCGCTAACCCTTCCCCATTAACCTTTCCCCGCTAAACTTTCCCCACTAGCCTTTCCCCGCTAACCCTTCCTGCTAACCCTTCCCCACTAAGCTTTCCCTGTTAACCCTTCATGTTAACCTTTCCCCGCAAACCCTTCTCCCCAACCCTTCCCTGCTAAGCCTTCCCAGCTAACACTTCCCCACTAACGCTTCCCCGACAACCATTCCCGCCAACCCTTCCCTGCCAACCATTGCCGGCAATCCTTCCCCGCCAACCTTTCCCCACTACCCCTTCCCCGCCAACCTTTCCCCGCAAACCCTTTCCCACTAACCCTTCCCCATTAACACTTCCCGCCAACCTTTCCCCGCTAACCATTTCCCACTAACCCTTCCCCATTTACCCTTCCCACTAACCTTTCCCCGCTAACCCTTCCCCGTTAACCTTTCCCCATTAACCCTTCCCGCCAATCTTTCCCCTCTAACCCTTCCCCGTTAACCCTTCCCCACTAACCCTTTCCCGCCAACACTTGCCCTCCAACGCTTCCCCGCTATCCCTTCCCCGCTATCCCTTCCCCATTTAGGCTTCCCTGTTAACCTTTCCCTGCTAACCCTACCCCCGTAACCATTCCCAGCTAACCCTTCCCCGCTTAACTTTCCCTGCTAACTTTTCCCCACTAACCCATCCCAGCTAATCCTTTCGCACCTACCCTTGCCCGCCAACCCTTCCCCCAACCCTTCCCTGTTAACATTTCCCCGTTAACCCTTCCCCGCTACCCCTATCCTGCCTACCCTTCCCCGCTAACCCTTCCCCGCTAACCCTTCCCTGTTAACCTTTCCCTGCCATCCCTTCCCCGCCAACCTTTCCCCCCGAAACCTTCCCCGCTAAACCTTCCCACCTAACCCTTTAATGCTGACCTTTCCCCACTGACCTTTCCCCGCTGACCTTTCCCCACTAACCCTTCCCGGCTAACCTTTCCCTGCTAACCCTCCCCCACTAACCCTTCCTCGCTAACCCTTCCCCATTAACCCTTCCCCACGAACCTTTCCCGTTAACCCTTCCCGTTAACATTTTCCCGCCAGCCCTTCTCCGCCAACCATTCCCCGCTAACCCTTCCCCGCCAATCATTTCCGGCAATCCTTCCCCGCCAACCTTTCCCCACTAACCCTTCCCCGCCAACCTTTCCCCGCTAACCCTTTCCCACTATCCCTTCCCTATTAACACTTCCCGCCAACCTTTCCCCTCTAACCCTTCTCCGTTAACCCTTCCCGCCTAACCCTTTCCCCCCAACCTTTCCCAGCTAATCCTTCCCCGCTAAACCTTCCCCGCTAACCCATTCCTGCCAACCCTTCCCCGCTAACCATTCCCCCTAACCCTTCCCCGCTAACCTTTTCCCACCAACACTTCCCTCCAATGCTTCCCCTCTATCCTTACCCCATTAATCCTTCCCAGTTAACCTTTCCCTGCCAACCTTTCCCCACTAACCCTTCCCCGCCAGCCATTCCAGGCAATCCTTCCCCGCCAACCCTTCCCCACTAACGCTTCCCCGCCAACCTTTCCCCGCAAACCCATTCCCACTAACCCTTCCCCATTAACACTTCCCGCCAACCTTTCCCCGCTAACACTTTCCCACTAACCCTTCCCCATTTACCCTTCTCAATAACCTTTCCCCTCTAACCCTTCCCCGTTAACCCTTCCCCGCTAACCCTTTCCCGCCAACACTTCCCCTTCAACGCTTCTCCGCTATCCCTACCCCGCTAACCCTTCCCTGTTAACCTTTCCCTGCTAACCCTTCCCCCCTAATCCTTCCCAACTAACCCTTCCCCGCTCACCCTTCCCTGTTAACCCTTCCCTGCTAACCCTTCCCCCCTAACCCTTCCCCCCTAACCCTTCCCCGCTAACCTTTCCCTGCTAACTTTTCCCCACTAACCCATCCCAGCTAATCCTTTCCCACCAACCCTTCCCAGCTAACCCTTCCCCCCAACTCTTCCCTGTTAACCTTTCCCCGTTAATCCTTCCCCTCAAACCCTTTCCTGCCAACCCTTCCCCGCTAAACCTTCCCCGCCAACCCTACCCTGTTAACCTTTCCCTGCTAACCCTTCCCCCCAACCCTTCCCAGCTAACCATTCCCCACTAAACCTTCCCCGCTAACCCATTCCTGCCAACCCTTCCCCGCTAACCATTCCCCCCTTACCCTTCCCCGCTAAACCGTCCCCCCTAACCCTTCCCTGCTGACCTTTCCCCACTGACCTTTCCCCGCTGACCTTTCCCCACTAACCCTTCCCGGCTAATCTTTCCCTGCTCACCCTTCCCCACTAACCATTCCCCGATAACCCTTCCCCATTAACCCTTCCCCGCTAACCCTTCCCTGCTAACACTTTCCCACTAACCCTTCCCCATTAACCCTTCCCGCTAACCTTTCGCCGCTAACCCTTCCCCATTAACGTTTCCCCATTAACCCTCCCCACTAACCTTTCCCTGCTAACCCTTTCCCGTTAACCCTTCCCCGCTAACTCTTTCCCGCCAACACTTCCCCTCCAACGCTTTCCCGCTATCCCTACCCCGCTAACCCTTCCCTGTTAACCTTTCCCTGTTAACCCTTTCCCCCTAACCCTTCCCAGCTAACCCTTCCCGCTCAACCTTCCCTGTTAACCCTTCGCTGGCTAACCCTTCCCACCTAACCCTGCCCTCCTAACCCTAACCCGCTAACTCTTCCCTGCCAACCTTTCCCCACTAACCCTTCCCCGCCAACCATTCCCGGCAATCCTTCCCCGCCAACTTTTCCCCATTAACACTTCCCGCCAACCTTTCCCCGCTAACCCTTTTCCACTAACCCTTCCCCTTTAACCCTTCCCGCTAACCTATCCCCGCTAACCCTTCCCCATTAACCTTTCCCCATTAACCCTTCCCGCCAACCTTTCCCCGCTAACCCTTCCCCGTTAACCTTTCCCCATTAACCCATCCCCGCCAACCATTCCCGGCAATCCTTCCCTGCCAACCTTTCCCCACTACCCCTTCCCCGCCAACCTTTCTCCGCAAACCGTTTCCCATTAACCCTTCCCCATTAACACTTCCCGCCAACCTTTCCCCGCTAACCCTTTCCCACTAACCCTTCCCCATTTACCCTTCGCAATAACCTTTCCCCTCTAACCCTTCCCCGTAAACTCTTCCCCGCTAACCCTTTCCCGCCAACACTTCCCCTTCAACGCTTCCCTGCTATCCCTACCCCGCTAACCCTTCCCTGTTAACCTTTCCCTGCTAACCCTTCCCCCCAATCCTTCCCAACTAACCCTTCCCCGCTCACCCTTCCCTGTTAACCCTTCCCTGCTAACCCTTCCCCCTAACCCTTCCCCCCTAACCCTTCCCCGCTAACCTTTCCCTGCTAACTTTTCCCCACTAACCCATCCCAGCTAATCCTTTCCCACCAACCCCTCCCCGCTAACCCTTCCCCCCAACTCTTCCCTGTTAACCTTTCCCCGTTAATCCTTCCCCTCAAACCCTTTCCTGCCAACCCTTCCCCGCTAAACCTTCCCTGCTAACCCTACCCTGTTAACCTTTCCCTGCTAACCCTTCCCCCCAACCCTTCCCAGCTAACCATTTCCCGCTAAACCTTCCCCACTAACCTATTCCTGCCAACCCTTCCCCGCTAACCATTCCCCCCTTGCCCTTCCCCGCTAAACCGTCCCCCCTAACCCTTCCCTGCTGACCTTTCCCCACTGACCTTTCCCCGCTGACCTTTCCCCACTAACCCTTCCCGGCTAATCTTTCCCTGCTCGCCCTTCCCCACTAACCATTCCCCGATAACCCTTGCCCATTAACCCTTCCCCGCTAACCCTTCCCCGCTAACACTTTCCCACTAACCCTTCCACTTTAACACTTCCTGCAAACCTTTCCCCCTAACCCTTTCCAACTAACCCTTCCCCATTAACCCTTCCCGCTAACCTTTCCCCACTAACCCTTCCCCAGTAACGTTTCCCCATTAACACTTCCCGCCAACATTTCCCCGCTAACCCTTTCCCGTTAACCCTTCCCCGCTAACCCTTTCCCGCCAACACTTCCCCTCCAACGCTTCCCCGCTATCCCTACCCCGCTAACCCTTCCCTGTTAACCTTTCCCTGTTAACCCTTTCCCCCTAACCCTTCCCAGCTAACCCTTCCCGCTCAACCTTCCCTGTTAACCCTTCGCTGGCTAACCCTTCCCACCTAACCCTGCCCTCCTAACCCTTCCCCGCTAACCCTTCCCTGCCAACCTTTCCCCACTAACCCTTCCCCGCCAACCATTCCCGGCAATCCTTCCCCGCCAACCTTTCCCCATTAACACTTCCCGTCAACCTTTCCCCGCTAACCCTTTCCCACTAACCCTTCCCCTTTAACCCTTCCCGCTAACCTATCCCCGCTAACCCTTCCCCATTAACCTTTCCCCATTAACCTGTCCCGCCAACCTTTCCCCGCTAACCCATCCCCGTTAACCCTTCCCCGCTAACACTTTCCTGCCAACAGTTCCCCTCCAACGCTTCCCAGCTAACCCTTCCCCGCTAACCCTTCCCTGTTAACCTTTCCCTGCTAAAACTTCCCCCCAACCCTTCCCAGCTAACCCTTCCCAGCTAACCCTTCCCCCTAACCCTTCCCCGCTAACCCTTCCCCACTAACCCTTTCCTGCCAACCCTTCCCCGCTAACCCTTCCCTGCTAACACTTCCCTGTTAACCTTTCCCCGCTAACCCTTTCCCCCAACCCTTCCCGGCTAACCCTTCCCCGCTAACCCTTCCCCTAACCCTTCCCCGCTAACTCTTCCCCCCAACCCTTCCCTGTTGACCTTTCCCCATTGACCTTTCCCTGCTAACCGTTCCCCGCTGACCTTTCCCCGCTAACACTTCCCGCTAACCCTTCCCCACTAACATTTCCCCGTTAAACCATCCCTTAACCTTTTCCTGCTAACCCTACTCTGCCAACCTTTCCCCACTAACCCTTCCCCGCTAACCTTTCCCCGCCAATCTTTCCCCAATAACCCTTTTCCCGCTAACCCTTCCCGCTAACCCTTCCCTGCTAACCCTTCCCCACTAACCCTTCCCTGCCTACCTTTCCCGCCAAAGCTTACCCACCAACCCTTCCCCGCTAACGGTTTCCCACTAACCCTTCCCGCCAAACGTTCCGCGCTAACCCTTTCCCACTAACCCTTCCCCATTAACCATTCACCGTTAAGCCTTCCCCGCAAACCCTTCCCCGCTAACCCTTCCCCGCTAACCGTTCCCTGCTAACCCTTCACCATTAACCCTTCCCCGCTAACCCTTCCCCGCTAACCTTTCCCCATTAACACTTCCCCGCTAACCCTTCCCCACTAACCTTTCCCCACTAACCCCTCCCCATTAACGCTTCACCGTTAACCCTTCCCCGCTAACCTTTCCCCACTAAACCTTCCCTGCCAACCTTTCCCGGCAATCCTTCCCCTCCAACCTTTCCCCACTACCCCTTCCCCGCCAACCTTTTCCCGCAAACCCTTTCCCACTAACCCTTCCCCATTAACCCTTCCCGCCAACCTTTCTCCGCTAACCCTTTCCCACTAACCCTTCCGCATTTACCCTTCCCACTAACCTTTCCCCGCTAACCCTTCCCCGTTAACCTTTCCCCATTAACCCTTCCCGCCAACCTTTCCCCTCTGACCCTTCCCCGTTAACCCTTCCCCACTAACCCTTTCCCGCCAACACTTCCCCTCCAACGCTTCCCTGCTATCCCTTCCCCGCTATCCCTTCCCCATTTAGGCTTCCCTGTTAACCTTTTCCTGCTAACCCTACCCCCGTAACCCTTCCCAGCTAACCCTTCCCTGCTCTCCCTTCTCTGTTAACCCTTCCCTGCTAACCCTTTCCCCCAACCCTTCCCCCAACCCTTCCCCGCTAAACTTTCCCTGCTAACTTTTCCCCACTAACCCATCCCAGCTAATCCTTTCGCACCTACCCTTCCCCGCCAACCCTTCCCCCAACCCTTCCCTGTTAACATTTCCCTGTTAACCCTTCCCCGCTACCCCTTTCCTGCCAACCCTTCCCCGCTAACCCTTCCCCGCTAACCCTTCCCTGTTAACCGTTCCCTGCCAACCCTTCCCCGCCAACCTTTCCCCCCGAACCCTTCCCCGCTGAACCTTCCCACCTAACCCTTCCCTGCTGACCTTTCCCCGCTGACCTTTCCCCACTAACCCTTCCCGGCTAACCTTTCCCTGCTAATGCTTCCCCACTAACCCTTCCCCGCTAACCCTTCCCCGCTATCCATTCCCTGCTAACCCTTCACCATTAACCCTTCCCCGCTATCCCTTCCCCACTAACCTTTCCCTGCTAACCCTTCCCCACTAACCCTTCCCCGCTAACCTTTCCTCATTAACACTTCCCCGCTAACCATTCCCCATTAACGCTTCACCGTTAACCCTTCCCTGCTAACCTTTCCCTGCTAACCCTTCCCCACTAACCCTTCCCCGCTAACCCTTCCCCATTAACCTTTCCCCGCTATCCTTTCCCCGCTAACCTTTCCCCGCTAACCCTTCCGGGCTAACCTTTCCCCGCTAACCTTTCACCGCTAACCCTTCCCCATTAACCCTTCCCCGCTAACCCTTCCCCATTAACCTTTCCCCGCTAAACTTTCCCCACTAGCCTTTCCCCGCTAACCCTTCCTGCTAACCCTTCCCCACTAAGCTTTCCCTGTTAACCCTTCATGTTAACCTTTCCCCGCAAACCCTTCTCCCCAACCCTTCCCTGCTAAGCCTTCCCAGCTAACACTTCCCCACTAACGCTTCCCCGACAACCATTCCCGCCAACCCTTCCCTGCCAACCATTGCCGGCAATCCTTCCCCGCCAACCTTTCCCCACTACCCCTTCCCCGCCAACCTTTCCCCGCAAACCCTTTCCCACTAACCCTTCCCCATTAACACTTCCCGCCAACCTTTCCCCGCTAACCATTTCCCACTAACCCTTCCCCATTTACCCTTCCCACTAACCTTTCCCCGCTAACCCTTCCCCGTTAACCTTTCCCCATTAACCCTTCCCGCCAATCTTTCCCCTCTAACCCTTCCCCGTTAACCCTTCCCCACTAACCCTTTCCCGCCAACACTTGCCCTCCAACGCTTCCCCGCTATCCCTTCCCCGCTATCCCTTCCCCATTTAGGCTTCCCTGTTAACCTTTCCCTGCTAACCCTACCCCCGTAACCATTCCCAGCTAACCCTTCCCCGCTTAACTTTCCCTGCTAACTTTTCCCCACTAACCCATCCCAGCTAATCCTTTCGCACCTACCCTTGCCCGCCAACCCTTCCCCCAACCCTTCCCTGTTAACATTTCCCCGTTAACCCTTCCCCGCTACCCCTATCCTGCCTACCCTTCCCCGCTAACCCTTCCCCGCTAACCCTTCCCTGTTAACCTTTCCCTGCCATCCCTTCCCCGCCAACCTTTCCCCCCGAAACCTTCCCCGCTAAACCTTCCCACCTAACCCTTTAATGCTGACCTTTCCCCACTGACCTTTCCCCGCTGACCTTTCCCCACTAACCCTTCCCGGCTAACCTTTCCCTGCTAACCCTCCCCCACTAACCCTTCCTCGCTAACCCTTCCCCATTAACCCTTCCCCACGAACCTTTCCCGTTAACCCTTCCCGTTAACATTTTCCCGCCAGCCCTTCTCCGCCAACCATTCCCCGCTAACCCTTCCCCGCCAATCATTTCCGGCAATCCTTCCCCGCCAACCTTTCCCCACTAACCCTTCCCCGCCAACCTTTCCCCGCTAACCCTTTCCCACTATCCCTTCCCTATTAACACTTCCCGCCAACCTTTCCCCTCTAACCCTTCTCCGTTAACCCTTCCCGCCTAACCCTTTCCCCCCAACCTTTCCCAGCTAATCCTTCCCCGCTAAACCTTCCCCGCTAACCCATTCCTGCCAACCCTTCCCCGCTAACCATTCCCCCTAACCCTTCCCCGCTAACCTTTTCCCACCAACACTTCCCTCCAATGCTTCCCCTCTATCCTTACCCCATTAATCCTTCCCAGTTAACCTTTCCCTGCCAACCTTTCCCCACTAACCCTTCCCCGCCAGCCATTCCAGGCAATCCTTCCCCGCCAACCCTTCCCCACTAACGCTTCCCCGCCAACCTTTCCCCGCAAACCCATTCCCACTAACCCTTCCCCATTAACACTTCCCGCCAACCTTTCCCCGCTAACACTTTCCCACTAACCCTTCCCCATTTACCCTTCTCAATAACCTTTCCCCTCTAACCCTTCCCCGTTAACCCTTCCCCGCTAACCCTTTCCCGCCAACACTTCCCCTTCAACGCTTCTCCGCTATCCCTACCCCGCTAACCCTTCCCTGTTAACCTTTCCCTGCTAACCCTTCCCCCCTAATCCTTCCCAACTAACCCTTCCCCGCTCACCCTTCCCTGTTAACCCTTCCCTGCTAACCCTTCCCCCCTAACCCTTCCCCCCTAACCCTTCCCCGCTAACCTTTCCCTGCTAACTTTTCCCCACTAACCCATCCCAGCTAATCCTTTCCCACCAACCCTTCCCAGCTAACCCTTCCCCCCAACTCTTCCCTGTTAACCTTTCCCCGTTAATCCTTCCCCTCAAACCCTTTCCTGCCAACCCTTCCCCGCTAAACCTTCCCCGCCAACCCTACCCTGTTAACCTTTCCCTGCTAACCCTTCCCCCCAACCCTTCCCAGCTAACCATTCCCCACTAAACCTTCCCCGCTAACCCATTCCTGCCAACCCTTCCCCGCTAACCATTCCCCCCTTACCCTTCCCCGCTAAACCGTCCCCCCTAACCCTTCCCTGCTGACCTTTCCCCACTGACCTTTCCCCGCTGACCTTTCCCCACTAACCCTTCCCGGCTAATCTTTCCCTGCTCACCCTTCCCCACTAACCATTCCCCGATAACCCTTCCCCATTAACCCTTCCCCGCTAACCCTTCCCTGCTAACACTTTCCCACTAACCCTTCCACTTTAACACTTCCCGCAAACCTTTCCCCCTAACCCTTTCCAACTAACCCTTCCCCATTAACCCTTCCCGCTAACCTTTCGCCGCTAACCCTTCCCCATTAACCTTTCCCCATTAACCCTCCCCACTAACCTTTCCCTGCTAACCCTTTCCCGTTAACCCTTCCCCGCTAACTCTTTCCCGCCAACACTTCCCCTCCAACGCTTTCCCGCTATCCCTACCCCGCTAACCCTTCCCTGTTAACCTTTCCCTGTTAACCCTTTCCCCCTAACCCTTCCCAGCTAACCCTTCCCGCTCAACCTTCCCTGTTAACCCTTCGCTGGCTAACCCTTCCCACCTAACCCTGCCCTCCTAACCCTAACCCGCTAACTCTTCCCTGCCAACCTTTCCCCACTAACCCTTCCCCGCCAACCATTCCCGGCAATCCTTCCCCGCCAACTTTTCCCCATTAACACTTCCCGCCAACCTTTCCCCGCTAACCCTTTTCCACTAACCCTTCCCCTTTAACCCTTCCCGCTAACCTATCCCCGCTAACCCTTCCCCATTAACCTTTCCCCATTAACCCTTCCCGCCAACCTTTCCCCGCTAACCCATCCCCGTTAACCCTTCCCCGCTAACACTTTCCTGCCAACAGTTCCCCTCCAACGCTTCCCAGCTAACCCTTCCCTGTTAACCTTTCCCTGCTAAAACTTCCCCCCAACCCTTCCCAGCTAACCCTTCCCAGCTATCCCTTCCCCCTAACCCTTCCCCGCTAACCCTTCCCCACTAACCCTTTCCTGCCAACCCTTCCCCGCTAACCCTTTCCCCCAACCCTTCCCAGCTAATCCTTCCCCGCTAACCCTTCCCCCAAACCCTTCCCTGCTAACTCTTCCCCCCAACCCTTCCCTGTTGACCTTTCCCCATTGACCTTTCCCCACCTAACCGTTCCCCGCCGACCTTTCCCCGCTAACACTTCCCGCTAACCCTTCCCCACTAACATTTCCCCGTTAAACCATCCCGTTAACCTTTTCCTGCTAACCCTACTCCACCAACCTTTCCCCACTAACCCTTCCCCACTAACCCTTCCCTGCCTACCTTTCCCGCCAAAGCTTACCCACCAACCCTTCCCCGCTAACAGTTTCCCACTAACCCTTCCCGCCAAACGTTCCGCGCTAACCCTTTCCCATTAACCCTTCCCCATTAACCATTCCCCGTTAACCCTTCCCCGCAAACCCTTCCCCGCTAACCCTTCCCCACTAACCGTTCCCTGCTAACCCTTCACCATTAACCCTTCCCCGCTAACCATTCCCCGCTAACCTTTCCCTGCTAACCCTTCCCCGCTAACCCTTCCCCACTAACCTTTCCCCATTAACACTTCCCCGCTAACCCTTGCCCACTAACCTTTCCCCACTAACCCCTCCCCATTAACGCTTCACCGTTAACCCTTTCCCGCTAACCTTTCCCCACTAACCCTTCCCTGCCAACCTTTCCCGGCAATCCTTCCCCGCCAACCTTTCCCCACTACCCCTTCCCCGCCAACCTTTCCCCGCTAACCCTTTCCCACTAACCCTTCCGCATTTACCCTTCCCACTAACCTTTCCCCGCTAACCCTTCCCCGTTAATCTTTCCCCATTAACCCTTCCCGCCAACCTTTCCTCTCTGACTCTTCCCCGTTAACCCTTCCCCACTAACCCTTTCCCGCCAACACTTCCCCTCCAACGCTTCCCTGCTATCCCTTCCCCGCTATCCCTTCCCCATTTAGGCTTCCCTGTTAACCTTTCCCTGCTAACCCTACCCCCGTAACCCTTCCCAGCTAACCCTTCCCTGCTAACCCTTCCCAGCTAACACTTACCCACTAACGCTTCCCCGACAACCATTCCCGCCAACTCTTTCCTGCCAACCATTCCCGTCAATCCTTCCCTGCCAACCTTTCCCCACTACCCCTTCCCCGCCAACCTATCCCCGCAAACCCTTTCCCACTAACCCTTCCCCATTAACACTTCCCGCCAACCTTTCCCGGCTAACCCTTTCCCACAAACCCTTCCCCATTTACCCTTCCCACTAACCTTTCCCCACTAACCCTTCCCCGTTAACCCTTCCGCACTAATCCTTTCCCGCCAACACTTCCCCTCCAACGCTTCCCCGCTATCCCTTCCCCGCTATCCCTTCCCCATTTAGGCTTCCCTGTTAACCTTTCCCTGCCTACCCTACCTCTGTAACCCTTCCCAGCTAACCCTTCCCTGCTCTCCCTTCTCTGTTAACCCTTCCCTGCTAACCCTTCCCCCCTAAACCTTCCCCCCTAACCCTTCCCCGCTAAACTTTCCCTGCTAACTTTTCCCCACTAACCCAACCCAGCTAATCCTTTCGCACCTACCCTTGCCCGCCAACTCTTCCCCCAACCCTTCCCTGTTAACATTTCCCCGTTAACCCTTCCCCGCTACCCCTATCCTGCCAACCCTTCCCCGCCAACCCTTCCCCGTTAACCCTTCCCTGTTAACCTTTTCCTGCTAACCCTTCCCCGCCAACCTTTCCCCCCGAACACTTCCCCGCTAAACCTTCCCACCTAACACTTCCCTGCTGACCTTTCCCCACTGACCTTTCCCCGCTGACCTTTCCCCACTAACCCTTCCCGGCTAACCTTTCCCTGCTAACCCTTCCCCACTAACCCTTCCCCACTAACCCTTCCCCATTAACCCTTCCCCGCGAACCCGTCCCCGCTAACCCTTTCCCACTAACCTTTCCCCATTAACCCTTCCCGCTAACCTTTCCCCGCTAACACTTCCCCATTAACCTTTCCCCATTAACCCTTCCCGCCAAGCTTTCCCCGCTAACCCTTCCCCACGAACCTTTCCCCGTAAACCCTTCCCGTTAAGCTTTTCCCGCCAACCCTGCTCCGCCAACCATTTCCCGCTAACCCTTCCCGGCTAACACTTCGCCAATAACGCTTCCCCGACAACCATTCCCGCCAACCCTTCCCTGCCAACCTTTCCCCACTAACCCTTCCCCGCCAAGCATTCCCGGCAATCCTTCCCCGCCAACCTTTCCCCACTAACCCTTCCCCGCCAACCTTTCCCCGCTAACCTTTCCCACTATCCCTTCCCTATTAACACTTCCTACCAACCTTTCCCCGCTAACCCTTTCCCAGTAACCTTTCCCCATTAACCCTTCCCGCCAACCTTTCCCCTCTAACCCGTCTCCGTTACCCCTTCCCGGCTAACCCTTTCCCCCCAACCCTTCCCAGCTAACCCTTCCCCGCTAAACCTTCCCCGCTAACCCATTCATGCCAACCCTTCCCCGCTAACCATTCCCCCAACCCTTCCCCACTAAACCTGCCCCCTAACCCTTCCCTGCTGACCTTTCCCCACTGACATTTCGCCGCTGACCGTTCCCCACTAACGCTTCTCGACTAATCTTTCCCTGCTAACCCTTCCCCACTAACCCTTCCCCGCGAACCCTTCCCCATTAAACCTTCCCCGCTAACCCTTCCCAGCTAATACTTTCCCAGTAACCTTCCCCTTTAACCCTTCCTGCCAAACTTACCGCGCTAACCCTTTCCCACTAACCCTTTCCCATTAACCATTCCCCGTTAACCCTTCCCCGCTAACCCTTCCCCGCTAACCATTCCCTGCTAACCCTTCAGCATTAACCCTGCCCCACTAACCCTTCTCCGCTAACCTTTCCCTGCTAACACTTCCCCATTAACCTTTCCCCATTAACCCCTCCCAGCAACCTTTCCCCACAAACCCTTCCCCGTTAACCCTTCCCCGCTAACCTTTTCCCACCAACACTTCCCCTCCAACGCTTCCCCGCTATCCTTACCCCACTAAACCTTCCCAGTTAACCTTTCCCTGTTAACCCTTTCCCCCAACCCTTCCCAGCTAACCCTTCCCCGCTCACCCTTCCCTGTTAACCCTTCCCTGCTAACCCTTCCCACCTAACCCTGCCCCCCTAACCCTTCCCCGCTAACCCTTCCCTGCCAACCTTTCCCCACTAACCCTTCCCCGCCAACCCTTCCCCACTAACGCTTCCCCGCCAACCTTTCCCCGCAAACCCTTTCCCATTAAGCCTTCCCCATTAACCCTTCCCGCCAACCTTTCCCCGCTAACCCTTTCCCACTAACCCTTCCCCATTAACCCTTCCCGATAACCTATCCCCGCTAACCCTTCCCCATTAACCATTCCCCATTAACCCTTCCCGCCAACCTATCCCGCTAACCCATCCCCGTTAACCCTTCCCCGCTAACCCTTTCCCACCAACAGTTCCCCTCCAACGCTTCCCAGCTAACCCTTCCCCCTAACCCTTCCCTGTTAACCTTTCCCCGCTAACCCTTTCCTGCCAACCCTTCTCCGCTAACCCTTCTCCGCTAACACTTCCCTGTTAACCTTTCCCCGCTAACCCCGTCGCCCAACCCTTCCCCACTAACCTTTCCTCGCTAACCCTTCCCCCTAACCCTTCCCCGCTAAACCTTCACCGCTAACACTTTCCTGCCAACCCTTCCCCGCCAACCATTCC
Source organism: Isurus oxyrinchus (assembly GCA_026770705.1). Classification (NCBI taxonomy): domain Eukaryota; kingdom Metazoa; phylum Chordata; class Chondrichthyes; order Lamniformes; family Lamnidae; genus Isurus; species Isurus oxyrinchus. Next base: position 58,543,722 of record JANJGN010000012.1, on the reverse strand, counting down.
ACCCAACACTTCCCCGCTAAACCTTCCCCCCTAACCTTTCCCTTCTGACCTTTCCCCACTGACCTTTCCCCACTGACCTTTCCCCACTAACCCTTCCCGGCAAACCTTTCCCTGCTAACCCTTCCCCACTAACCCTTCCCCGCTAACCCTTCCCCATTAACCCTTACCCGCGAACCCTTCCCCGCTAACACTTTCCCGCTAACCCTTCCCCATTAACCCTTCCCGCTAACCTTTCCCCGCTAACCCTTCCCCCTTAAACCTTCTTCGCTAACCCTTTCCCGCCAACACTTCCCCTCCATTCCTTCCCCGCTAACCCTTCCCCGCGAACCCTTCCCTGTTAACCTTTCCCTGCTAACCCTTCCCCACTGACTTTTCCCCGCTGACCCTTCCCCATTAACCCTTCCCCGCTATCCTTTCCCCGCTAACCTTTCCCCGCTAACGTTTCCCCTCTAACACTTCCCGGCTAACCTTTCCCCACTAACCTTTCTACGGTAACCCTTCCCCCAACCCTTCCCTGTTAACCTCTCCCCGTTAACCCTTCCCCGCTAACCCTTTCCTGCCAACCCTTCCCCGCTAAACCCTCCCCACTAACGCTTCCCTGTTAACCTTTCCCTTCTAACCCTTTCCCCCAACCCTTCCCAGCTAACCGTTCCCCGCTAACCCTTTCCTGCCAACCCTTCCCCGCTAACCATTCCCCACTAATCCTTCCCCGCTAAACCTTCCCCCCTAACCCTTCCCTGCTGTCCTTTCCCCACTGACCTTACCCGCTGACCTTTCCCAACTAACCCTTCCTGGCTAATCTTTCCCTGCTAACCCTTCCCTGCTAACCCTTCCCCACTAACCCTTCCCCATTAACCCTTCCCTGCCAACCCTTCCCCGCTAACACTTTCCCACTAACCCTTCCCCTTTAACACTTCCCGCCAACCTTTCCCCGCTAACTCTTTCCCACTAACCCTTCCCCAGTAACCCTTCCGGCTAACCTTTCCCCGCTAACCCTTCCCCATTAACCTTTCCCAATTAACCAATCCCGCCAACCTTTCCCCGTTATCCCTTCCCTGTTAACCCTTCCCCGCTAACGCTTTGCCGCCAACACTTCCCGTCCAACGCTTCCCCACTATCCCTACCTCGCTAACACTATCCTGTTAACCTTTCCCTGCTAACCCTTCCCCCTAACCCTTCCCAGCTAACCCTTCCCCGCTAACCCTTCCCTGTTAACCCTTCCCTGCTAACCATACCCACCTAACTGTTCCCCCCAACCCTTCCACGCTAACCCTTCCCAGCCAACCTTTCCCGACTAACCCTTCCCTGCCAACCATTCCCGGCAATCCTTCCCCGCCAACCTTTCCCCACTTAACCTTCCCCGCCAACCTTTCCCTGCTAAGCGTTTCCCACTAACCCTTCCTCATTAACTCTTCCCGCTAATCTATCGCCGCTATCCCTTCCCCATTAACCTTTCCCCATTAACCCTTCCCGCCAATCTTTCCCCACTCACCCATCCCTGTTAACACTTCCCCGCTAACCCTTTCCCACCAACAGTTCCCATCCAACACTTCCCGGCTAACCCTTCCCCACTAACCCTTCCCTGATAACCTTTCCCTGCTAACACTTCCCCCCAACCCTTCCCAGCTAACCCTTCCCAGCTAACCCTTCCCCCTAACCCTTCCCCGCTAACCCTTCCCCGCTATCCCTTTCCTGAAAACCCTTCCCCGCTAACCCTTCCCCACTAACACTTCCCTGTTAACCTTTCCCCGCTAACCCTTTCCCCCAAACCTTTCCAGCTAACCCTTCCCCGCTAACCCTTCCCCTAACCCTTCCCCGCTAACTATTCCCCCCAACCCTTCCCTGTTGACCTTTCCCCATTGACCTTTCCCCGCTAACCTTCCCCCGCCGACCTTTCCCCGCTAACCCTTCCCCACTAACCTTTCCCCGTTAACCCTTCCCATTAATCTTTTCCCGCTAACCCTTCTCCACCAACCTTTCCCCACTAACCCTTCCCCACCAACCTTTTCACGCCAATCTTTCCCCACAAACCCTTTCCCCGCTAACCGTTCCCGCTAACCCTTCCCCGCTAACACTTCCCTGTTAACCTTTCCCCGCTAACCCTTTCCCCCAACCCTTCCCAGCTAACCCTTCCCCGCTAACCCTTCCCCCTAACCCTTCCCCGCTAACACTTCCCCCAACCCTTCCCTGTTGACCTTCCCCCACCGACCTTTCCCCGCTAACGCTTCCCGCTAACCCTTCCCCACTAACCTTTCCCCGTTAACCCTTCCCATTAACCTTTTCCCGCTAACCCTTCTCTGCCAACCTTTCCCCACTAACCCTTCCCCACCAACCTTTTCACGCCAATCTTTCCCCACAAACCCTTTCCCCGCTAACCGTTCCTGCTAACCCTTCCCTGCAAACGCTTCCCCACTAAGCCTTCCCGCCAAACTTTCCGCGCTAACCCTTTCCCACTAACCCTTCCCCATTAACCATTCCCCGTTAACCCTTCCCCACTAACCCTTCCCCACTAACCCCTCCCCGCTAACCGTTCCCTGCTAACCCTTCACCATTAACCCTTCCCCGCTAACCCTTCCCCGCTAACCTTTCCCTGGTAACCCTTCCCCACTAACCCTTCCCCGCAAAAATTTCCCCGCTAACATTTCCCCATTAACCCTTCCCAGCTAACCCTTCCCTGCTAACCCATCCCAGCTAACACTTCCTCACTAACGCTTCCCCGACAACCATTCCCGCCAACCCTTCCCTGCCAACCTTTCCCCACTAACCCTTCCCTGCCAACCTTTCCCCGCTGACCTTTCCCCGCTAACATTTCCCCATTAACCCTTCCCCCTAACCCTTCCCCGCTAACGCTTACCCCCAACCCTTCCCTGTTGATCTTTCCCCACTGACCTTTCGCTGCTAACCTTTCCCCGCTGACCTTTCCCCGCTAACCCTTCCCGGTAACCCTTCCCCACTAACCTTTCCCCGTTAACCATTCCCGTTAACACTTCCCCACTATCCTTTCCCCATTAACACTTCCCGTTAACCTTTTCCCGCTAAACCCTTCTCCGCCAACCCTTCCCCACTAACCCTTCCCAGCCAATCCTTTCCCGCCAAACATTCCCCGCCAACCCTTCCCCACAACTCTTGCCTGTTAACCTTTCCCCGTTAACCATACCCCACTAACCCTTTCCTGCCAACTCTTCCCCGCTAACCCTTCTCTGATAACCCTTCCCAGCTAACACTTCCCCACTAACCCTTCCCCGCCAACCTTTCCCCGCTAACACTCTCCCACTAACCCTTCCCCATTAACACTTCCCACCAACCTTTCCCCGCTAACCCTTTCCCACTAACCGTTCCCCATTAACCCTTCCCGCTAACCTTTCCCAGCTAACCCTTCCCCATTAACCTTTCCACATTAACCCTTCCAGCCAACCTTTCCCCGCTAACCCTTCCCCGTTAACCCTTCCCCGCTAACCCTTTCCGCCAACACTTCCCCTCCAACCCTTCCCCACTAAGCCTTCCCCGCTAACCCTTCCCTGTTAACATTTCCCTGCTCACCCTTCCCCCTAACTCTTCCCAGCTAACCCTTCCCCGCTAACCCTTCCCTGTTAACCTTTCCCTGCTAACCCTTCCCCCCAACCCTTCCCAGCTAAGCATTCCCCGCTAACCCTTACTCCCAACCCTTCCAAGCTAACCATTCCCCGCTAACCCTTCCCCCGAACCCTTCCCCACTATCACTTCCCCCTAACCTGTCCCTGTTGACCTTTCCCCACTGACCTTTCCCCGCTAACCTTTCCCCGCAGACCTTAGCCGCTAAACCTTCCTGCTAACCCATCCCCACTAACCTATCCCCGTTAAGGCTTCCCGTTAACCTTTTCCCGCTAACCCTTCTCCGCCAACCCGTCCCCACTAACCCTTCCCCGCCAATCATTCCCACCAACCCTACCCCGCCAACCTTTCCCAAACTAAACCTTCCTCGCCAACCTTTCCTTGCCAATCTTTCCCCACTAACCCTTTCCCCGCTAAGCCTTCCCGCTAACCCTTCCCAGCTAACGCTTTCCCACTAACCCTTCCCGCCAAACTTTCCGCGCTAACCCTTTCCCAATAACCATTCCCCATTAACCATTCCCTGTTAACCCTTCCCCGCTAACCCTTCCCCGTTAACTCTTCCTGCTAACCGTTCCCTGCTAACCCTTCACCATTAACCCTTTCCCGCCAACCCTTCCCCACCAACCTTTCCCTGCTAACCCTTCCCCACTAACCCTTCCCCGCAAACCCTTCCCGCTAACCTTCCCCCATTAACCCTTCCCCGCTAACCTTTCCCTGCTAACCCTTACCCCCAACCCTTCCCCGCTAACCTTTCCCTGCTAACGTTTCCCCACTCACCCTTCCCACGTAATCCTTTCCCGCCAACCCTTCCCCGCCAACCCTTCCCCCCTACCGTTCCCTGTTAACCTTTCCCCGTTAACCCTTCCCCGCTAACCCTTTCCTACCAACCCTTCCCCGCTAACCCTTCCCTGCTAACCCATCCCAGCTAACACTTCCTCACTAACGCTTCCCCGACAACCATTCCCGCCAACCCTTTCCTGCCAACCTTTCCCCAATAACCCTTCCCCGCCAACCATTCCCGGCAATCCTTCCCCGCCAACCTTTCCCGCCAACCTTTCTCCTCTAACCCTTTCCCACTAACCCTTCCCCATTAACATTTCCCGCCAACCTTTCCCCACTAACCCTTTCCCACTAACCCTTCACCATTAACCCTTCCTGCTAACCTTTCCCCGCTAACCCTTCCCCATTAACCTTTCCCCGTTAACCCTTCCCGCCAACCATTCCACGCTAACCCTTCCCCCTTAACCCTTCCCCGCTAAACCTTTCCCGGCAACATTTCCACTCCAATTCCTCCCCGCTAACCCTTCCCCGCTAACCCTTCCCCCCAACCCTTCCCTGTTGACCTTTAGCCATTGACCTTTCTCCGCTAACCTTCCCCCGCCGACATTTCCCCACTAACCCTTCCCCTTTAACCTTTCCCCGTTAAACCTTCCCATTAACCTTTTCCCGCTAACCCTTCTCCGCCAACCTTTCCCCACTAACCCTTCCCCACCAACCTTTCCCCACCAAACTTTCCGCGCTAACCCTTTCCCACTAACCTTTTCCCATTAACCATTCCCCATTAACCCTTCCCCGCTAACCCTTTCCCGCTAACCCTTCCCTGCTAACCGTTCCCTGCTAACCCTTCACCATTAACCCTTCCCCGCTAACCCTTCCCCGCTAACCTTTCGCTGCTAACCCTTCCGACTAACCCTTCCCCGCTAACCCTTCCCTGCTAACATTTCCCCATTAACCCTTCCCCGCTAACCTTTCCCCCCAACCCTTCCCTGATAACCTCTCCCCGTTAACCCTTCACCGCTAACCCTTTCCTGCCAACCCTTCCCCGCTAAACCTTCCCCGCAAACGCTTCCCTGTTAACCTTTCCCTGCTAACCCTTCCCCCCAACCCTTCCCAGCTAACCGTTCCCTGCTAACCCTTTCCTGCCAACCCTTCCCCGCTAACCATTCCCCACTAATCCTTCCCTGCTAAACCTTACCCCCTAACCCTTCCCTGCTGACCTTTCCCCACTGACCTTACCCACTGACCTTTCCCCACTAACCCTTCCCGGTTAATCTTTCCCTGCTAACCCTTCCCCACTAACCCTTCCCCACTAACCCTTCCCCATTAACCCTTCCCCGCTAACACTTCCCCACCAACCTTTCCCTGCTAACCCTTCCCCACTAACCCTTCCCCGCTAACCTTTTCCCGCTAACCCTTCCCCCCAACCCTTCCCCGCTAACCTTTCCCTGCTAACGTTTCCCCACTAACCCTTCCCAGCTAATCCTTTCCCGCCAACCCTTCCCCGCCAACCCTTCCCCGCTAACCCTTCCCTGTTAACCTTTCCCCGTTAACCCTTCCCGGCTAACCCTTTCCAACCAACCCTCCCCCGCTAACCCTTCCCTGCTAACCCATCCCAGCTAACACTTCCTCACTAACGCTTCCCCGACAACCATTCCCGCCAACCCTTTCCTGCCAACCTTTCCCCAATAACCCTTCCCCGCCAACCATTCCCGGCAATCCTTCCCCGCCAACCTTTCCCGCCAACCTTTCTCCTCTAACCCTTTCCCACTAACCCTTCCTCATTAACATTTCCCGCCAACCTTTCCCCACTAACCCTTTCCCACTAACCCTTCACCATTAACCCTTCCTGCTAACCTTTCCCCGCTAACCCTTCCCCATTAACCTTTCCCCATTAACCCTTCCCGCCAACCATTCCCCGCTAACCCTTCCCCCATAACCCTTCCCCGCTAAACCTTTCCTGCCAACATTTCCACTCCAATCCCTCCCCGCTAACACTTCCCTGTTAACCTTTCCCCACTAACCCTTTCCCCCAACCCTCCCCAGCTAACCCTTCCCCGCTATCACTTCCCCCAACCCTTCCCTGTTGACCTTTCCCCATTGACCTTTCCCCGCACAACCTTCCCCCACCGACCTTTCCCCGCTAACGCTTCCCGCTAACCCTTCCCCACTAACCTTTCCCCGTTAACCCTTCCCATTAACCTTTTCCCGCTAACCCTTCTCCGCCAACCTTTCCCCACTAACCCTTCCCCACCAACCTTTTCACGCCAATCTTTCCCCACAAACCCTTTCCACGCTAACCGTTCCCGCTAACCCTTCCCTGCAAACGCTTCCCCACTAACCCTTCCCGCCAAACTTTCCGCGCTAACCCTTTCCCACTAACCCTTCCCCATTAACCATTCCCCGTTAACCCTTCCCCACTAACCCTTCCCCACTAACCCCTCCCCGCTAACCGTTCCCTGCTAACCCTTCACCATTAACCCTTCCCCGCTAACCCTTCCCCGCTAACCTTTCCCTGGTAACCCTTCCCCACTAACCCTTCCCCGCAAAAATTTCCCCGCTAACATTTCCCCATTAACCCTTCCCAGCTAACCCTTCCCTGCTAACCCATCCCAGCTAACACTTCCTCACTAACGCTTCCCCGACAACCATTCCCGCCAACCCTTCCCTGCCAACCTTTCCCCACTAACCCTTCCCTGCCAACCTTTCCCCGCTGACCTTTCCCTGCTAACCCTTACCCGCTAACACTTCCCTGTTAACCTTTCCCTGCTAACCCTTTCTCCCAACCCTTCCCAGCTAACCCTTACCCGCTAACCCTTCCCCCAACCCTTCCCCGCTAACGCTTACCCCCAACCCTTCCCTGTTGACCTTTCCCCACTGACCTTTCGCTGCTAACCTTTCCCCGCTGACCTTTCCCCGCTAACCCTTCCCGGTAACCCTTCCCCACTAACCTTTCCCCGTTAACCATTCCCGTTAACACTTCCCCACTATCCTTTCCCCATTAACACTTCCCGTTAACCTTTTCCCGCTAAACCCTTCTCCGCCAACCCTTCCCCACTAACCCTTCCCAGCCAATCCTTTCCCGCCAAACATTCCCCGCCAACCCTTCCCCACAACTCTTGCCTGTTAACCTTTCCCCGTTAACCATACCCCACTAACCCTTTCCTGCCAACTCTTCCCCGCTAACCCTTCTCTGATAACCCTTCCCAGCTAACACTTCCCCACTAACCCTTCCCCGCCAACCTTTCGTCGCTAACACTCTCCCACTAACCCTTCCCCATTAACACTTCCCACCAACCTTTCCCCGCTAACCCTTTCCCACTAACCGTTCCCCATTAACCCTTCCCGCTAACCTTTCCCAGCTAACCCTTCCCCATTAACCTTTCCACATTAACCCTTCCAGCCAACCTTTCCCCGCTAACCCTTCCCCGTTAACCCTTCCCCGCTAACCCTTTCCGCCAACACTTCCCCTCCAACCCTTCCCCGCTAAGCCTTCCCCGCTAACCCTTCCCTGTTAACATTTCCCTGCTCACCCTTCCCCCTAACTCTTCCCAGCTAACCCTTCCCCGCTAACCCTTCCCTGTTAACCTTTCCCTGCTAACCCTTCCCCCCAACCCTTCCCAGCTAAGCATTCCCCGCTAACCCTTCCCCCGAACCCTTCCCCACTATCACTTCCCCCGAACCCGTCCCTGTTGACCTTTCCCCACTGACCTTTCCCCACTAACCTTTCCCCGCAGACCTTAGCCGCTAAACCTTCCTGCTAACCCATCCCCACTAACCTATCCCCGTTAAGGCTTCCCGTTAACCTTTTCCCGCTAACCCTTCTCCGCCAACCCGTCCCCACTAAACCTTCCTCGCCAACCTTTCCTTGCCAATCTTTCCCCACTAACCCTTTCCCCGCTAAGCCTTCCCGCTAACCCTTCCCAGCTAACGCTTTCCCACTAACCCTTCCCGCCAAACTTTCCGCGCTAACCCTTTCCCAATAACCATTCCCCATTAACCATTCCCTGTTAACCCTTCCCCGCTAACCCTTCCCCGTTAACTCTTCCTGCTAACCGTTCCCTGCTAACCCTTCACCATTAACCCTTCCCCGCCAACCCTTCCCCACTAACCTTTCCCTGCTAACCCTTCCCCACTAACCCTTCCCCGCAAACCCTTCCCGCTAACCTTCCCCCATTAACCCTTCCCCGCTAACCTTTCCCTGCTAACCCTTACCCCCAACCCTTCCCCGCTAACCTTTCCCTGCTAACATTTCCCCACTCACCCTTCCCAGCTAATCCTTTCCCGCCAACCCTTCCCCGCCAACCCTTCCCCCCTACCGTTCCCTGTTAACTTTTCCCCGTTAACCCTTCCCCGCTAACCCTTTCCTACCAACCCTTCCCCGCTAACCCTTCCCTGCTAACCCATCCCAGCTAACACTTCCTCACTAACGCTTCCCCGACAACCATTCCCGCCAACCCTTTCCTGCCAACCTTTCCCCAATAACCCTTCCCCGCCAACCATTCCCGGCAATCCTTCCCCGCCAACCTTTCCCGCCAACCTTTCTCCTCTAACCCTTTCCCACTAACCCTTCCCCATTATCATTTCCCGCCAACCTTTCCCCACTAACCCTTTCCCACTAACCCTTCACCATTAACCCTTCCTGCTAACCTTTCCCTGCTAACCCTTCCCCATTAACCTTTCCCCATTAACCCTTCCCGCCAACCATTCCACGCTAACCCTTCCCCCTTAACCCTTCCCCGCTAAACCTTTCCCGGCAACATTTCCGCTCCAATTCCTCCCCGCTAACCCTTCCCCGCTAGCCCTTCCCCCCAACCCTTCCCTGTTGACCTTTAGCCATTGACCTTTCTCCGCTAACCTTCCCCCGCCGACAGTTCCCCACTAACCCTTCCCCTTTAATCTTTCCCCGTTAACCCTTCCCATTAACCTTTTCCCGCTAACCCTTCTCCGCCAACCTTTCCCCACTAACCCTTACCCACCAACCTTTCCCCACCAAACCTTCCGCGCTAACCCTTTCCCACTAACCCTTTCCCATTAACCATTCCCCATTAACCCTTCCCCGCTAACCCTTTCCCGCTAACCCTTCCCCGTTAACCGTTCCCTGCTAACCCTTCATCATTAACCCTTCCCCGCTAACCCTTCCCCGCTAACCTTTCGCTGCTAACCCTTCCGACTAACCCTTCCCCGCTAACCCTTCCCTGCTAACATTTCCCCATTAACCCTTCCCCTCTAACCTTTCCCCCAACCCTTCCCTGATAACCTCTCCCCGTTAACCCTTCACCGCTAACCCTTTCCTGCCAACCCTTCCCCGCTAAACCTTCCCCGCAAACGCTTCCCTGTTAACCTTTCCCTGCTAACCCTTCCCCCCAACCCTTCCCAGCTAACCGTTCCCTGCTAACCCTTTCCTGCCAACCCTTCCCCGCTAACCATTCCCCACTAATCCTTCCCTGCTAAACATTACCCCCTAACCCTTCCCTGCTGACCTTTCCCCACTGACCTTACCCACTGACCTTTCCCCACTAACCCTTCCCGGTTAATCTTTCCCTGCCAACCCTTCCCCACTAACCCTTCCCCACTAACCCTTCCCCATTAACCCTTCCCCGCTAACACTTCCCCACCAACCTTTCCCTGCTAACCCTTCCCCACTAACCCTTCCCCGCTAACCTTTTCCCGCTAACCCTTCCCCCCAACCCTTCCCCGCTAACCTTTCCCTGCTAACGTTTCCCCACTAACCCTTCCCAGCTAATCCTTTCCCGCCAACCCTTCCCCGCCAACCCTTCCCCCCTAGCATTCCCTGTTAACCTTTCCCCGTTAACCCTTCCCCGCTAACCCTTTCCAACCAACCCTTCCCCGCTAACCCTTCCCTGCTAACCCATCCCAGCTAACACTTCCTCACTAACGCTTCCCCGACAACCATTCCCGCCAACCCTTTCCTGCCAACCTTTCCCCAATAACCCTTCGCCGCCAACCATTCCCGGCAATCCTTCCACGCCAACATTTCCCCACTAACCCTTTCCCGCCAACCTTTCCTCTCTAACCCTTTCCCACTAATCCTTCCCCATTAACCCTTCCTGCTAACCTTTCTCCGCTAACCCTTCCCCATTAACCTTTCCCCATTAACCCTTCCCACCAACCTTTCCCCGCTAACCCTTCCCTGTTAACCCTTCCCCACTAACCCTTTCCCGCCAACACTTCCCCTCCAACCCTTCCCCGCTATCCCTTCCCCGCTAACCCTTCCTTGTTAACCTTTCCCTGCTCACCCTTCACCCCTAACTCTTCCCTGCTAACCCTTCCCCGCTAACCCTTTCCTGTTAACCTTTCCCTGCTAACCCTTCCCCCAACCCATCCCAGCTAACCCTTCCCCGCTAACCCTTCCCCTAAACCTTCCCCGCTAACGCTTCCCCGCTTACCCTTTCATGCCGACCCTTCCCCGCTAACCCTTCCCCGCTAACACTTCCCTGTTAAACTGTCCATGCTAACGCTTCCCCCCCAACCCTTCCCAGCTAACCATTCCACGCTAACCCTTCCCCCTAACCCTTCCCCGTAACTCTTCCCCCCAACCCTTCCCTGTTGATCATTCTCCACTGACCTTTCGCCGCTAACCTTTCCCCGCTGACCTATCGCCGCTAACCATTCCCGCTAACCCTTCCCCACTAACCTTTCCCCGTTAACCCTTCCCATTAACCTTTTCCTGCTAACCCTTCTCCTCAACACTTCCCCACTAACCATTCCCCGCCAACCTATCCCCCCTAAACCTTCCCCCCTAACCCTTCCCCGCTAACCCTTCCCGGCTAACACTTCCCTGTTAAACTTTCCATGCTAACACTTCCCCCAACCCTTCCCAGCTAACCCTACCGCTCTAACCCTTCCGCCTAACCCTTCCCCGTAACTCTTCCCCCCTCACCCTTCCCTGTTGATCTTTCCCCACTGACCTTTCGCCGCTAACCTTTCCCCGCTGACCTTTCCCCGCTAACCCTTCCCCACTAACCTTTCCCCGTTAACCATTCCCGTTAACCCTTCCCCATTAACTTTTCCCCATTAACCCTTCCCGTTAACCTTTCTCCACTAACCCTTCTCCTCCAACCCTTCCCCAATAACCCTTCCCAGCCAATCCTTTCCCGCCAAACCTTCCCCGCCAACCCTTCCCCACAACCGTTCCCTGTTAACCTTTCCCCGTTAACCATTCCCCACTAACCCTTCCCTGCCAACTCTTCCCCGCTAACCCTTCTTTGATAACCCTTCCCAGCTAACACTTCCCCACTAACCCTTCCCCGCCAACCTTTCCCCGCTAACCCTTTCCCACTACCCTTCCCCATTAACACTTCCTGCCAACCTTTCCCCGCTAACCCTTTCCCACTAACCCTTCCCCATTAACCCTTCCCGCTAACCTTTCCCAGCTAACCCTTCCCCATTAACCTTTCCCCATTAACCCTTCCAGCCAACCTTTCCCCGCTAACCCTTCCCTGTTAACCCTTCCCCGCTAACCTTTTCCTGCCAACACTTCCCCTCCAACCCTTCTCCGCTAAGCCTTCCCCGCTAACTCTTCCCTGTTAACCTTTCCCTGCTCACCCTTCCCCCCTAACTCTTCCCAGCTAACTCTTCCCCGCTAACCCTTCCCTGTTAACCTTTCCCTGCTAACCCTTCCCCCCAACCCTTCGCAGCTAAGCATTCCCCGCTAACCCTTCCACCAACCCTTCCCAGCTAACCCTTCCCTGCTACCCCTTCCCCCGAACCCTTCCCCACTATCACTTCCCCCCAAACCATCCCTGTTGACCTTTCCCCACTGACCTTTCCCCGCTAACCTTTCCCCGCAGACCTTTCCCCGCTAACCCTTCCTGCTAACCCATCCCCACTAACCTATCCCCGTTAACCCTTCCGGTTAACCTTTTCCCGCTAACTCTTCTCCGCCAACCCGTCCCCACTAACCCTTCCCCTCCAACCATTCCCACCAACCATTCCCCGCCAACCTTTCCCCACTAAACATTCCCCGCCAACCTTTCCCTGCCAATCTTTCCCCACTAACCCTTTCCCCGCTAAGCCTTCCCGCTAACCCTTCCCAGCTAACGCTTTCCCACTAACCCTTCCTGCCAAACATTCTGCGCTAACCCTTTCCCACTAATCCTTCCCCATTAACGATTCCCCGTTAACCCTTCCCTGCTAACCATTCCCCGCTAACTCTTCCCCGCTAACCGTTCCCTGCTAACCCTTCCCCACCAACCTTTCCCTACTAAACCTTCCCCACTAACCCTTCCCCGCAAACCCTTCCCCGCTAACCTTCCCCCATTAACCCTTCCCCGCTAACCCTTCCCCGCTAACCTTTCCCCGCTAACCCTTCCCCCAACCCTTCCCCGCTAACCTTTCCCTGCTAACGTTTCCCCACTAACCCTTCCCAGCTAATCCTTTCCTGCCAACCCTTCCCCGCCAACCCTTCCACACAATCCTTCCCTGTAAACCTTTCCCCGTTAACCCTTCCCCGCTAACCCTTTCCTACACACCGTTCCCCGCTAACCCATCCCAGCTCACACTTCCTCACTAACGCTTCCCCGACAACCATTCCCGCCAACCCTTTCCTGCCAACCTTTTCCCAATAACCCTGCCCCGCCAACCATTCCCAGCCAACCTTTCTCCTCTAACCCTTTCCCCGCCAACCGTTGCCGCCAATCCTTCCCTGCCAACCTATCCCCCCATAAACCTTCCCCCCTAAACCTTCCCCGCTAACCCTTCCCGGCTCACACTTCCCTGTTAAACTTTCCATGCTAATGCGTTCCCCCAACCCTTCCCAGCTAACCCTTCCATGCTAACCCTTCCGCATAACCCTTCCCCGTAACTGTTCCCCCCAACACTTCCCTGTTGATCTTTCCCCACTGACCTTTCGCCGCTAACATTTCCCCTCTAACCCTTCCCCGCCAACCTTTCCCCGCTAACCCTTTCCCACTAACCCTTCCCCATTAACACTTCCCGCCAACCTTTCCCCGCTAACCCTTTCCCACTAACCCTTCCCCATTAACCCTTCCTGCTAACCTTTCCCAGCTAACCCTTCCCCATTAACCTTTCCCCATTAACCCTTCCAGCCAACCTTTCCCCACTAACCCGTCCCCGCCAACCTTTCCCCGCCAATCTTTCCTCACTAACCCTTTCCCCATTAACCGTTCCCGCTAACCCTTCCCCGCAAACGCTTCCCCACTAACCCTTCCCGCCAACCTTTCCGCGCTAACCCTTTCCCACTAACCCTTCCCCATTAACCATTCCCCGTTAACCCTTCCCCGCTAACTGTTCCCTGCTAACCCTTCACCATTTACCCTTCCCCGCTAACCCTTCCCAGCTAACCCTTCCCCGCTAACCTTTCACCGCTGACCTTTCCCCGCTAACCCTTCACCACTAACCTTTCCCCGTTAACCCTTCCCGTTAACCTTTTCCTACTAACCCTTCTCTGTCAACACTTCCCCACTAACCATTCCCTGCCAACCGTTCCCGCCAACCCTTCCCCGCCAACCTATCCCCCCTAAACCATCCCCCCTAAACCTTCCCCTCTAACCCTTCCCTGCCAACCTTTCCCCGCTAACCCTTTCCCACTAACCCTTCTCCATTAACCCTTCCCGCTAACCTTTCCCAGCTAACCCTTCCCCTTTAACCTTTCCCCATTAACCCTTCCAGCCAACCTTTCCCGCTAACCCTTTCCCTCCAACACTTCCCCTCCAACCCTTCCCCGCTAACCCTTCCCCGCTAACCCTTCCCCGCTAACCCTTCCCTGTTAACCTTTCCCTGCTCACCCTTCGCCCCTAACTCTTCCCAGCTAACCCTTCGCCGCTAACCCTTCCCTGTTAACCTTTCCCTGCTAACCCTTCCCCCCAACACTTCCCAGCTAACCATTCCCCGTTAACCCTTCCCCCCAACCCTTCCCAGCTAACACTTCCCCGCTAACCCTTCCCCCAACCCTTCGCCACTAACACTTCCCCCCTAACCCGTCCCTGTTGACCTTTCCCCACTGACCTTTCCCCGCTAACCTTTCCCCGCAAACCTTTCCCCGCTAACCCTTCTCGCTAACCCATCTCCACTAACCTATCCCCGTTAATCCTTCCCGTTAACCTTTTCCCGCTAACCCTTTTCCGCCAACCCGTCCCGACTAACCCTTGCCCGCAACCATTCCCGCCAACCCTTCCCCGCCAACCTTTCCCCACTAAACCTTCCCCGCCAACATTTCCCCTCCAATCTTTCCCCACTAACCCGTTCCCCGCTAAGCCTTCCCGCTAACCCTTCCCAGCTAACGCTTTCCCAGTAACCCTTCCCGCCAACTTTCCGCGCTAACCCTTTCGCACTAACCCTTCCCCATTAACCATTCCCCGTTAACCCTTCCCCGCTAACCCTTCCCCGCTAACTCTTCCCCGCTAACCGTTCCCTGCTAATCCTTCACCATTAACCCTTCCCTGCTAACCCTTCCCCACCAACCTTTCCCTGCTAACCCTTCCCCACTAACCCTTCCCCGCAAACCCTTCCCCGCTAACCTTACCCCGCTAACCCTTCCCCTTCAACCATTCCCCGCTAACCTTTCCCTGCTAACTTTTCCCCACTAACCCTTCCCAGCTAATCCTTTCCTGCTAACCCTTCCCCGCCAACCCTTCCCCCCAACCGTTCCCTGTTAACCTTTCCCGTTAACCCTTCCCCGCTAATCCTTTCCTACCAACCCTTCCCCGCTAACCCTTCCCTGCTAACCCATCCCAGCTAACACTTCCTCACTAACGCTTCCCCAACAACCATTCTCGCCAATCCTTCCCTGCCAACCTTTCCCCAATAACCCTTCCCCGCCAACCATTCCCGGCAATCCTTCCCCGCCAACCTTTCCCCACTAACCCTTTTCCGCCAACCTATCCCCGCTAACCCTTTCCCACTAACCCTTCCCCATTAACACTTCCCGCCAACCTTTCCCCACTAACCCTTTCCCACTAACCCTTCCCCATTAACCCTTCCTGCTAACCATTCCCCGCTAACCCTTCCCCATTAACCGTTCCACATTAACCCTTCCCACCAAACTTTCCCCGCTAACCCTTCCCCCTTAACCCTTCCCAGCTAACCCTTCCCGCTAACCCAGGCTAACCCTTTCCCGCCAACATTACCGCTCCAATCCTTCCCCGCTAATGTTACCCCCGCTAACCCTTCCCTGTTAACCTTTCCCTGCAAACCATTCCCCCCGAACCCTTCCCAGCTAACCTTTCCGCACTCATTCTTCCCTGTTAACCCATCCCTGCTAACCCTTCCCCCCATCCCTTCCCGCCTAACCCTTTTTGCCTAACCCTTCCCTGTTAACCTTTCCCTGCCAACCCTTCCCCTGTAACTCTTCCCAGCTAACCCTTCCCCGCTAACCCTTTCCTGCCAACTCTTCCCCGCTAACCCTTCTCTGATAACCCTTCCCAGTTAACACTTCCCCACTAACACTTCCCCGACAACCATTCCCGCCAACCCTGCCCTGCCATCCTTTCCCCACTAACCATTCCCCGCCAACCATTCCCGGCAATCCTTCCCTGCTAACCCTTCCCAGCTAACCCTTCCACTCTAACCCTTCCCCCTAACCCGTCCCCGCTAACGCTTCCCCGCTCACCCTTTCCTGCCAACCATTCCCCGCTAACCCTTCCCCGGTAACACTTCCCTGTTAATCTTTACCCGCTAACCCTTCCCCCCAACCCTTCCCCGCTAAGCTTTCCCTGCTAACTTTTCCTCACTAACCCTTCCCAGCTAATCCTTTCTCGCCAACCCTTCCCCGCCAACCCTTGCCCACAACCCTTCCCTGTTAACCTTTCCCCATTAACCCTTCCCCGCTAACCCATTCCTGCCAACTCCTCCCGGCTAACCCTTCTCTGATAACCCTTCCCAGCTAACACTTCCCCACTAACACTTCCCCGACAACAATTCCCGCCAACCGTTCCCTGCCATCCTTTCCCCACTAACCCTTCCCCGCCAACCATTCCCGGCAATCCTTCCCCGCCAACCTTTCCCCACTAACCCTTCCCCGCCAACCTTTCCCCGCTAACCCTTTCTCACTAACCCTTCCCCAATAACACTTCCCGCCAACTTTTCCCCACTAACCCTTCCCCGTTAACCCTTCCCCACTAACCCTTTCCCCGCCAACACTTCCCCTCCAACCCTTCCCCGCTAACCCTTCCCCGGTAACACTTCCCTGTTAACCTTTACCCGCCAACCCTTCCCCCCAACCCTTCCCAGCTAACCCTTCCCCGCTAACCCTTCCCCCTAACCCTTCCCAGCTAACCCTTCCCCCCAACCCTTCCCCCTAACCCTTCCCCGCTAACCCTTGCCCGCTAACCCTTTCCTGCCAACCCTTCCCCGCTAAACCTTCCCCGCTAACTCTTCCCACCTAACCCTTCCCTGTTGACCTTTCCCCACTAACCCTTCCCCGACAACCATTACCAGCAATCCTTCCCCGCCAAACTTTCCCCACTAACCCTTCCATGCCAACCTTTCCCCGCTAACCCTTTCCCACTAACCCTTCCCCATTAACCCTTCCCGCTAACCTTTCCCCGCTAACCCTTCCCCATTAACCTTTCCCGCCAACCTTTCATCGCCAACCCTTCCCCGTTAACACTTCCCAGATAACTCTTTCCCGCCAACACTTCCCCTCCAACCCTTCCCCGCTAACCCTTCCCTGTTAACCTTTCCCTGCTAACCCTTCCCCAACCCTTCCCAGCTAACCCTTCCCTGCTAACCCTTCCACCCTAACCCTTCACTCGCTATCCCTTCCCCGCTAACCCTTTCCTGCCAACCATTCCCCGCTAACCCATCCCCACTAACACTTCCCTGTAAAACTTTCCATGCTAACCCTTCCCCACAACCCTTCCCAGCTAACCCTTCCACGCTAACCCTTCCGCCTAACCCTTCCCCGGTAACTCTTCCCCCCTAACCCTTCCCTCTTGATCTTTCCCCACTGACCTTTCCCCGCTAACCTTTCCCCGCTGACCTTTCCCCTCTTACCCTTCCCGCCAACCCTTCCCCTCTAACCTTTCCCCGTTAACCCTTCCCATTAACCTTTCCCCACTAACCATTCCCCGCCAACCATTCCTGCCAAACCTTCCCCGCCAATCTTTCCCCCTAAACCTTCCCCCAACCCTTCCCCGCTAAGCTTTCCCTGCTAATGTTTCCCCACTAACCCTTCCCAGCTAATCCTTTCTCGCCAACCCTTCCCCGCCAACCCTTGCCCACAACCCTTCCCTGTTAACCTTTCCCCATTAACCCTTCCCCGCTAACCCATTCCTGCCAACTCCTCCCGGCTAACCCTTCTCTGATAACCCTTCCCAGCTAACACTTCCCCACTAACACTTCCCCGACAACAATTCCCGCCAACCGTTCCCTGCCATCCTTTCCCCACTAACCCTTCCCCGCCAACCATTCCCGGCAATCCTTCCCCGCCAACCTTTCCCCACTAACCCTTCCCCGCCAACCTTTCCCCGCTAACCCTTTCTCACTAACCCTTCCCCAATAACACTTCCCGCCAACTTTTCCCCACTAACCCTTCCCCGTTAACCCTTCTCCGCTAACCCTTTCCCCGCCAACACTTCCCCTCCAACCCTTCCCCGTTAACCCTTCCCCGGTAACACTTCCCTGTTAACCTTTACCCGCCAACCCTTCCCCCCAACCCTTCCCAGCTAACCCTTCCCCGCTAACCCTTCCCCCTAACCCTTCCCAGCTAATCCTTCCCCCCAACCCTTCCCCCTAACCCTTCCCCGCTAACCCTTGCCCGCTAACCCTTTCCTGCCAACCCTTCCCCGCTAAACCTTCCCCGCTAACTCTTCCCACCTAACCCTTCCCTGTTGACCTTTCCCCACTAACCCTTCCCCGACAACCATTACCAGCAATCCTTCCCCGCCAAACTTTCCCCACTAACCCTTCCATGCCAACCTTTCCCCGCTAACCCTTTCCCACTAACCCTTCCCCATTAACCCTTCCCGCTAACCTTTCCCCGCTAACCCTTCCCCATTAACCTTTCCCGCCAACCTTTCATCGCCAACCCTTCCCCGTTAACACTTCCCAGATAACCCTTTCCCGCCAACACTTCCCCTCCAACCCTTCCCCGCTAACCCTTCCCTGTTAACCTTTCCCTGCTAACCCTTCCCCAACCCTTCCCAGCTAACCCTTCCCTGCTAACCCTTCCACCCTAACCCTTCACCCGCTATCCCTTCCCCGCTAACCCTTTCCTGCCAACCATTCCCCGCTAACCCATCCCCGCTAACACTTCCCTGTAAAACTTTCCATGCTAACCCTTCCCCACAACCCTTCCCAGCTAACCCTTCCACGCTAACCCTTCCGCCTAACCCTTCCCCGGTAACTCTTCCCCCCTAACCCTTCCCTCTTGATCTTTCCCCACTGACCTTTCCCCGCTAACCTTTCCCCGCTGACCTTTCCCCTCTTACCCTTCCCGCCAACCCTTCCCCTCTAACCTTTCCCCGTTAACCCTTCCCATTAACCTTTCCCCACTAACCATTCCCCGCCAACCATTCCTGCCAAACCTTCCCCGCCAATCTTTCCCCCTCAACCTTCCCCCAACCCTTCCCCGCTAAGCTTTCCCTGCTAATGTTTCCCCACTAACCCTTCCCAGCTAATCCTTTCTCGCCAACCCTTCCCCGCCAACCCTTGCCCACAACCCTTCCCTGTTAACCTTTCCCCATTAACCCTTCCCCGCTAACCCATTCCTGCCAACTCCTCCCGGCTAACCCTTCTCTGATAACCCTTCCCAGCTAACACTTCCCCACTAACACTTCCCCGACAACAATTCCCGCCAACTGTTCCCTGCCATCCTTTCCCCACTAACCCTTCCCCGCCAACCATTCCCGGCAATCCTTCCCCGCCAACCTTTCCCCACTAACCCTTCCCCGCCAACCTTTCCCCGCTAACCCTTTCTCACTAACCCTTCCCCAATAACACTTCCCGCCAACTTTTCCCCACTAACCCTTCCCCGTTAACCCTTCCCCGCTAACCCTTTCCCCGCCAACACTTCCCCTCCAACCCTTCCCCGCTAACCCTTCCCCGGTAACACTTCCCTGTTAACCTTTACCCGCCAACCCTTCCCCCCAACCCTTCCCAGCTAACCCTTCCCCGCTAACCCTTCCCCCTAACCCTTCCCAGCTAACCCTTCCCCCCAACCCTTCCCCCTAACCCTTCCCCGCTAACCCTTGCCCGCTAACCCTTTCCTGCCAACCCTTCCCCGCTAAACCTTCCCCGCTAACTCTTCCCACCTAACCCTTCCCTGTTGACCTTTCCCCACTAACCCTTCCCCGACAACCATTACCAGCAATCCTTCCCCGCCAAACTTTCCCCACTAACCCTTCCATGCCAACCTTTCCCCGCTAACCCTTTCCCACTAACCCTTCCCCATTAACCCTTCCCGCTAACCTTTCCCCGCTAACCCTTCCCCATTAACCTTTCCCGCCAACCTTTCATCGCCAACCCTTCCCCGTTAACACTTCCCAGATAACCCTTTCCCGCCAACACTTCCCCTCCAACCCTTCCCCGCTAACCCTTCCCTGTTAACCTTTCCCTGCTAACCCTTCCCCAACCCTTCCCAGCTAACCCTTCCCTGCTAACCCTTCCACCCTAACCCTTCACCCGCTATCCCTTCCCCGCTAACCCTTTCCTGCCAACCATTCCCCGCTAACCCATCCCCGCTAACACTTCCCTGTAAAACTTTCCATGCTAACCCTTCCCCACAACCCTTCCCAGCTAACCCTTCCACGCTAACCCTTCCGCCTAACCCTTCCCCGGTAACTCTTCCCCCCTAACCCTTCCCTCTTGATCTTTCCCCACTGACCTTTCCCCGCTAACCTTTCCCCGCTGACCTTTCCCCTCTTACCCTTCCCGCCAACCCTTCCCCTCTAACCTTTCCCCGTTAACCCTTCCCATTAACCTTTCCCCACTAACCATTCCCCGCCAACCATTCCTGCCAAACCTTCCCCGCCAATCTTTCCCCCTAAACCTTCCCCCAACCCTTCCCCGCTAAGCATTCCCTGCTAATGTTTCCCCACTAACCCTTCCCAGATAATCCTTTCCCGCCAACCCTTCCCCGCCAACCCTTCCCCACAACCCTTCCCTGTTAACCTTTCCCCGTTAATCCTTCCCCGCGAACGCTTTCCTGCCAAGTCTTCCCAGCTAACCCTTCTCTGATAACCCTTTGCAGCTAACGCTTCCCCACTAACGCTTCCCCGACAACCATTCCCGCCAACACTTCCCTGCCATCCTTTCCCCACTAACTCTTCCCCACCAACCATTCCCGGCAATCCTTCCCCGCCAACCATTCCCCACTAACCCTTCCCCACCAACCTTTCCCCGCAAACCCTTTCCCACTACCCCTTCCCCATTAACCCTTCCCACTAACCTTACCCCACTAACCCTTCGCCATTAACCTTTCCCCATTAACCCTTCCCGCCAACCTTTCCCCGCTAACCCATCCCCGTTAACCCTTCCCCGCTAACCCTTTCACGCCAACACTTCCCCTCCAACCCTTCCCAGCTAACGCTTCCACGCTAACCCTTCCCTGTTAACCCTTCCCTGCTAACCCTTCCCCCCAACTCTTCCCAGCTAACCCTTCCCCGGTAACCCATCCCTGTTATCCTTTCCCTTCTAACCCTTCCCCCGAACCCTTCCCAGCTAAGCGTTCCCCAGTAACCCTTCCCCCTAACCCTTCCACGCTAACCCTTCCCTGCTAACCCTTTCCTGCCAACCCTTCCCCGCTAACCCTTCCCCCCTAACCATTCCCTGGTTATTTTTCCCCACTGACCTTTCCCCGCTAACCTTTCCCCGCTGAGCTTTCCCCGCTAATCCTTCCGCTAACCCTTCCCCACTAACCTTTTACCGTTATCCCTTCCCGTTAACCTTTTCCCACTAACCATTCCCCGCCAACCCTTCCCCGCCAACCTTTCCCCCATAAATCTTACCCCCTAACCCTTCCCCGCTAAGCTTTCCCTGCTAACTTTTCCCCACTAACCCTTCACAGCTAATCCTTTCCCGCCAACCCTCCCACGCCAACCATTCCCCACAACCCTTCCCTTTTAATCTTTCCCCGTTAACCCTTCCCCGCTAACCCTTTCCTATCAACTCTTCCCCGCTAACCCATCTCTGATAACCCTTCCCAGCTAACACTTCCAAACTAACCCTTCCCCGACAACCATTCCCGCCAACCCTTCCCTGCCATCCTTTCCCCACTAACCCTTCCCCGCCAACCTTTCCCCGCTAACCCTTTCCCACTAACACTTCCCCATTTACACTTCTCGCCAACCTTTCCCCGCTAACCCTTTCCCACTAACCCTTCCCCATTAACCCTTCCCACTAACCTTTCCCCGCTAACCCTTCCCCTTTAACCTTTCCCCATTAACCCTTCCATCCAAACTTTCCCCGTTAACCCTACCCCGTTAACCCTTCCCCGCTAACCCTTTCCCGCCAACACTTCGCCTCCAACCCGTCCCCGCTAACCCTTCCCAGCTAACCCTTCCCTGTTAACCTTTCCCTGCTAACCCTTCCCCCCTAACTCTTCCATGCTAACCCTTCCCCGCTAACACTTCCCTGTTAACCTTTCCCTGCTAACACTTCCCCTCTAACCCTTCCCCCTAACTTTTCCCTGCTAACGCTTTCCTGCCAACCCTTCCCCGCTAACCCTTCCCCCCTAACCCTTCCCTGTTGATCTTTCCCCACTGACCTTTCCCCGCTTACCTTTCCCTGCTGAGCTTTCCCCGCTAACCCTTCCGCTAACCCTTCCCCACTAACCTTTCCATGTTATCCCTTCCCGTTAACCTTTCCCTGCTAACCTTTCCCCCCTAACTCTTCCCAGCTAACCATTCCCCGCTAAGACTTCCCTGTTAAACTTTCCCTGCTAAACCTTGCCCCAACTCTTCTCTGCTAACCCTTCCCCCTAACTTTTCCCCGCTAACCCTTCCCTGCTAACCATTTCCTGCCAATCCTTCCCCGCTAACCCTTCCCCCAACCCTTCCCAGCTAACCCTTCCCCGCTAACCCTTCCCCCTAACCCTTCCCCACTAACTCTTCCCCGCTAACCCTTCCCTGTTGACCTTTCCCCACTGACCATTCCGCGCTAACCTTTCCCCGCTGACCTTTCACCGCTAACCTTTCCTGCTAACCCTTCCGCACTAACCTTCCCTGTTAACCCTTCCCGTTAACCTTTTCCCACTAACCCTTCTCTGCCAACCCTTCCCCACTAACCATTCCCCGCCAATCATTCCCGCCAATGCCTCCCCGCCAACCTTTCCCTCTAAACCTTCCCCCCAACCCTTCCCCGCTAGGCTTTCCCTGCTAACCTTTCCCCACTAACCCTTCCCAGCTAATCCTTTCCCATCAACCCTTCCCCGCCAACCCTTCCCCACAACTCTTCCCTGTTAACCTTTCCCCGTTAAGGCTTCCCCACTAACCATTTCCTGCCAACTCTTCCCCGCTAACCCTTCCCTGCTAACCCTTCCCAGCTAACACTTCCCCACTAACGTTTCCCAACAACCATTCCCGCCAACCCTTCCCTGCCATCCTTTCCCCATTAACCCTTCCTGCCAACCTTTCCCCACTAACCCTTCCCCGCTAACTCTGCCCCCGTAATCCTTCCCTGTTGACCTTTGCTCACTAACCCTTCCCCGCCAACAATTCCCGGCAATCCTTCCCCGCCAACCTTTCCCCACTAACCCTTCCATGCCAACCTCTCCCCGCTAACCCTTTCCCACTAACCCTTTCCCATTAACACTTACTGCCAACCTTTCCCCACTAACACTTTCCTACTAACCCTTCCCCATTAACCCTTCCGCTAACCTTTCCCCGCTAACCCTTTCGCACTGACCCATCCCCATTAACACTTCCCACTAACCTTTTCCTGCTAACCCTTCCCCATTAACCTTTCCCCACTAACCCTTCCCGCCAACCTTTCCCCACTAACCCTTCCCTGTTAACCCTTCCCCGCTAACCATTTCCCGCCAACACTTCCCCTCCCACCCTTTCCTGCTAACCCTTCCCCGCTAACCCTTCCCTGTTAAACTTTCCCTGTTAATCCTTCCCCCAACCCTTCCCAGCTAACCCTTCCCCTCTAACCCTTCCCCCTAACCCTTCCCCACTAACCCTTTCCTGCTAACCCTTCCCCGCTAACCCTTCCCCCATAAACCTTCCCCGCTAACTCTTCCCCCGTAACCCTTCCCTGTTGACCTTTCCTCACTAACCTTTCCCCGCCAACCATTCCCGGCAATCCATCCCCGCCAACCTTTCCCCCCTAACCCTTCCATGCCAACCTTTCCCCGCTAACCCTTTCCCACTAACCCTTCCCCTTTAACCGTTCCTGCCAACCTTTCCCCACTAACCCTTTCCCACTAACCCTTCCCCATTAACCCTTCCCGCCAACCTTTCCCCACTAACCCATCCCCGTTAACCCCCGCTAAACCTTTCCGCCAACACTTCCCCTCCAACCCTTCCCCGCTAACCCTTCCCCGCTAACCCTTCCCTGTTAACCTTTCCCTGCTAACCCTTCCCCCCTAACTCTTCCCAGCTAACCCTTCCCCGCTAACCCTTCCCTGTTAACCTTTCCCTGCTAACCCATCCCCCCAACCCTTCCCAGCTAACCCTTCCCCTCTAACCCTTCCCCTTAACCCTTCCCCACTAACCCTTTCCTGCTAACCCTTCCCCGCTAACCCTTCCCCCCTAAACCTTCCCCGCTATCTCTTCCCCCGTAACCCTTCCCTGTTGACCTTTCCTCACTAACCTTTCCCCGCCAACCATTCCCGGCAATCCATCCCGGCCAACCTTTCCCCCCTAACCCTTCCATGCCAACCTTTCCCCGCTAACCCTTTCCAACTAACCCTTCCCCATTAACAGTTCCCGCCAACCTTTCCCCGCTAACCCTTTCCCACTAACCCTTCCCCATTAACCCTTCCCGCTAACCTTTACCTGCTAACCCTTCCATTTAATCTTTCCCCATTAACCCTTCCCGCCTACCATTCCCCGCCAACCCTTCCCCGTTAACCCTTCCCCGCTAACCCTTTCCCGCCAACACTTCCACTCCAACCCTTCCCCGCTAACCCTTCCCCGCTAACCCTTCCTTGTTAACCTTTCCCTGCCAACCCTGCCCCCCAACTCTTCCCAGCTATCCCTTCCCCACTAACCCTTCCCAGCTAATCCATTCCCGCCAACCCTTCCTCGCCAAACCTCCCCCACCACCCCTCCCTGTTAACCTTTCCCCGTTAAACCTTCCCCGCTAAACCTTTCCTGCCAACTCTTCCCCGCTAAACCTTCTCTGATAACCCTTTGCAGCTAACACATCCCCACTAACGCTTCCATGACAACCATTCCCGCCAAACCTTCCCCGCCATCCTTTCCCCACTAACCCTTCCCCGCCAACCTATTCCCGCTAACCCTTTCCCACTAACCCTTCCCCATTAACCCTTCCCACTAACCTTTCCCCGCTAACCCTTCCCCTTTAACCTTTCCCCATTAACCCTTCCCGTCAACCTTTAACTGCTAACCACTTCCCACTAACCCTTCCCCGTTAACCCTTTCCCGCTAACCCTTTCCCGCCAACACTTCCCCTCCAACCCGTCCCCGCTAACCCTTCCCAGCTAACCCTTCCCTGTTAATCTTTCCCTGCTAACCCTTCCCCCCTAATTCTTCCCAGCTAACCCTTCCCCGCTAACACTTCCCTGTTAACCTTTCCCTGCTAACACTTCCCCTCTAAACCTTCCCCCTAACTTTTCCCCGCTAACCCTTCCCTGCTAACGCTTTCCTACCAACCCTTCCCCGCTAACCCTTCCCCCCTAACCCTTCCCTGTTGATCTTTCCCCACTGACCTTTCCCTGCTAACCTTTCCCCGCTGAGCTTTCCCCGCTAACCCTTCCGCTAACCCTTCCCCACTAACCTTTCCCTGTTATCCCTTCCCATTAACCTATTCCCGCTAACCCTTCACCGCCAACACTTCCCCACTAACCATTCCCAGCCAACCTTTCCCCGCCAACCTTTCTCCCATAAATCTTCTCCCCTAACCCTTCCCCGCTAAGCTTTCCCTGCTAACATTTCCCCACTAACCCTTCACAGCTAATCCTTTCCCACCAACCCTTCCCCGCCAACCCTTCCCCACAACCCTTCCCTGTTAACCTTTCCCCGTTAAGCCTTCCCCGCTAACCCTTTCCTGTCAATTCTTCCCCGCTAACCCTTCTCTGATAACCCTTCCCAGCTAACACTTCCAAACTAACGCTTCCCTGACAACCATTCCCGCCAGCCCATCCCTGCCATCCTTTCCCCACTAACCCTTCCCCGTCAACCATTCCCGGCAATCCTTCCCCGCCAACCTTTCCCCACTAATCCTTCCCCGCCAACCTTTCCCCGCTAACCCTTTCCCATTAACCCTTCCCCATTAACACTTCCCGCCAACCTTTAACTGCTAACCACTTCCCACTAACCCTTCCCCATTAACCCTTCCCGCTAACCTATCCCCACTAATCCTTCCCCATTAACCTTTCCCCATTAACCCTTCCCGACAACCTTCCCCGCTAACCCTTCCCCGTTAACCCTTCCCCGCTAACCCTTTCCCGCCAACACTTCCCCTCCAAACCTTCCCCGCTAACCCTTCCCCGCTAACCCTTCTTTGTTAACCTTTCCCTGCCAACCCTGCCCCCCAACTCTTCCCAGCTATCCCTTCCCCACTAACCCTTCCCAGCTAATCCATTCCCGCCAACCCTTCCTCGCCAAACCTCCCCCACCACCCCTCCTTGTTAACCTTTCCCCGTTAAACCTTCCCCGCTAAACCTTTCCTGCCAACTCTTCCCCGCTAAACCTTCTCTGATAACCCTTTGCAGCTAACACATCCCCACTAACGCTTCCATGACAACCATTCCCGCCAAACCTTCCCCGCCATCCTTTCCCCACTAACCCTTCCCCGCCAACCTTTCCCCGCTAACCCTTTCCCACTAACCCTTCCCCATTAACCCTTCCCACTAACCTTTCCCCGCTAACCCTTCCCCTTTAACCTTTCCCCATTAACCCTTCCCGTCAACCTTTAACTGCTAACCACTTCCCACTAACCCTTCCCCGTTAACCCTTTCCCGCTAACCCTTTCCCGCCAACACTTCCCCTCCAACCCGTCCCCGCTAACCCTTCCCAGCTAACCCTTCCCTGTTAATCTTTCCCTGCTAACCCTTCCCCCCTAACTCTTCCCAGCTAACCCTTCCCCGCTAACACTTCCCTGTTAACCTTTCCCTGCTAACACTTCCCCTCTAAACCTTCCCCCTAACTTTTCCCCGCTAACCCTTCCCTGCTAACGCTTTCCTACCAACCCTTCCCCGCTAACCCTTCCCCCTAACCCTTCCCTGTTGATCTTTCCCCACTGACCTTTCCCTGCTAACCTTTCCCCGCTGAGCTTTCCCCGCTAACCCTTCCGCTAACCCTTCCCCACTAACCTTTCCCTGTTATCCCTTCCCATTAACCTATTCCCGCTAACCCTTCACCGCCAACACTTCCCCACTAACCATTCCCAGCCAACCTTTCCCCGCCAACCTTTCCCCCATAAATCTTCTCCCCTAACCCTTCCCCGCTAAGCTTTCCCTGCTAACATTTCCCCACTAACCCTTCACAGCTAATCCTTTCCCACCAACCCTTCCCCGCCAACCCTTCCCCACAACCCTTCCCTGTTAACCTTTCCCCGTTAAGCCTTCCCCGCTAACCCTTTCCTGTCAACTCTTCCCCGCTAACCCTTCTCTGATAACCCTTCCCAGCTAACACTTCCAAACTAACGCTTCCCTGACAACCATTCCCGCCAGCCCATCCCTGCCATCCTTTCCCCACTAACCCTTCCCCGCCAACCCTTCCCCCAACCCTTCCCTGTTAACGTTTCCCCGTTAATCCTTGCCCGCTAACCCTTTCCTGCCAACTCTTCCCCGCTAATCCTTCCCCGCCAACCTTTCCCCGCTAACCCTTTCCCACTAACCCTTCCCCATTAACACTTCCCGCCAACCTTTAACTGCTAACCACTTCCCACTAACCCTTCCCCATTAACCCTTCCCGCTAACCTATCCCCACTAATCCTTCCCCATTAACCTTTCCCCATTAACCCTTCCCGACAACCTTCCCCGCTAACCCTTCCCCGTTAACCCTTCCCCGCTAACCCTTTCCCACCAACACTTCCCCTCCAAACCTTCCCCGCTAACCCTTCCCCGCTAACCCTTCCCTGTTAACCTTTCCCTGCTAACCCTCCCCCCCAACTCTTCCCAGCTAACCCTTCCCTGGTAACCCTTCCCTGTTAACCTTTCCCTGCTAACCCTTCCCCGCTAGCCCTTCCCCCCTAACCCTTCCCCTCTAACCCTTCTGCGCTAACCCTTTCCTGCCAACTCTTCGCCGCTAACCCTTCCCCCTAACTGTTCCCTGTTGATCTTTCCCCACTGACCTTTCCCCGCTAACTTTTCCCCGCTGAGCTTTCCCCGCTAAACCTTTCGCTAACCCTTCCCCACTAACCTTTCACTCTTATCCCTTCCCGTTAACCTTTTCCCGCTAACCCTTCTCCGCCAACCCTTCATCATTAACCATTCCCCGCCAACCATTCCCGCCAACCCTTCCACGCCAACCTTTCCCCCCTAAATCTTCCCCCCTAATGCGTCCCCGCTAAGCTTTCCCTGCTAACTTTTCCTCACTAACCCTTCCCAGCTAATTCTTTCACGCCAACCCTTCCCCGCAACCCTTCCCTGTTAACCTTTCCCTGTTAACCCTTCCCCGCTATCCCTTTCCTGCCATCTCTTCCCCGCGAACCCTTTCTCTGATAACCCTTCCCAGCTAACACTTGCCCACTAACGCTTCCCCAACAACCATTCCCTCCAAGCCTACCCAGCCTTCCTTTCCCCACTAACCCTTCCCTGCCAACCCTTTCCTGCCAACCCTTCCCCGCTAACCCTTCCCCCCTAACCCTTCCCTGTTGATCTTTCCCCACTGACCTTTCCCTGCTAACCTTTCCCCGCTGAGCTTTCCCCGCTAACCCTTCCGCTAACCCTTCCCCACTAACCCTTCCCAGCTAATCCTTTCCCGCCAATCCTTCCCCGCCAACCCTTCCCGACAACCTTCCCCGCTAACCCTTCCCCGTTAAACCTTCCCCGCTAACCCTTTCCCGCCAACACTACCCCTCCAAACCTTCCCCGCTAACCCTTCCCCGCTAACCCTTCCCTGTTAACCTTTCCCTGCTAACCCTTCCCCCCTAACTCTTCCCAGCTAACCCTTCCCCGGTAACCCTTCCCTGTTAACCTTTCACTGCTAACCCTTGCCCGCTAACCCTTCCCCCCTAACCCTTCCCCGCTAACCCTTCTGCGCTAACCCTTTCCTGCCAACCCTTCGCCGCTAACCCTTCCCCCTAACCGTTCCCTGTTGATCTTTCCCCACTGACCTTTCCCCACTAACCTTTCCCCGCTGAGCTTTCCCCGCTACCCTTCCGCTAACCCTTCTCCACTAACCTTTCACCCTTATCCCTTCCCGTTAACCTTTTCCCGCTAACCCTTCTCCGCCAACCCTTCATCACTAACCATTCCCCGCCAACCATTCCCACCAACCCTTCCACGCCAACCTTTCCCCCATAAATCTTCCCCCCTAATGCGTCCCCGCTAAGCTTTCCCTGCTAACTTTTCCTCACAAACCCTTCCCAGCTAATTCTTTCCCGCCAACCCTTCCCCACAACCCTTCCCTGTTAACCTTTCCCCGTTAACCCTTCCCCGCGAACCCTTTCCTGTCAACTCTTCCCCGCTAACCCTTCCCTGATAACCCTTCCCAGCTAACATTTCCCCACTAACGCTTACCCGACAACCATTCCCGCCAGCCCATCCCTGCCATCCTTTCCCCACTAACCCTTCCCCGCCAACCATTCCTGGTAATCCTTCCCCGCCAACCTTTCCCCACTAATCCTTCCCGCCAACCTATCCCCGCTAACCCTTTCCCACTAACCCTTCCCCATTAACACTTCCCGCCAACCTTTAACTGCTAACCACTTCCCACTAACCCTTCCCCATTAATCCTTCCCGCTAACCTATCCCCGCTAACCCTTCGCCATTAACCTTTCCCCATTAACCCTTCCCGACAACCTTCCCCTCTAACCCTTCCCCGTTAACCCTTCCCTGCTAACCCTTTCCCGCCAACACTTCCCCTCCAAAGCTGCCCCGCTAACCATACCCCGCTAACCCTTCCCTGTTAACCTTTCCCTGCTAACCCTTCCCCCCTAACCCTTCCCAGCTAAGACTTCCCCGCTCACCCTTCCCTGTTAACCCTTCCCTGCTAACCCTTACCCCCTAACCCTTCCCCCTAACCCTTCCCCGCTAACCTTTCCCTGCTAACTTTTCCCCAGTAACCCTTCCCAGCTAATTCTTTCCTGCCAACCCTTCCCCGCCAACCCTTCCCCCAACCCTTCCCTGTTAACCTTTCCCCGTTAATCCTTGCCCGCTAACCCTTTCCTGCCAACTCTTCCCCGCTAACCCTTCCCCGCCAACCTTTCCCCGCTAACCCTTCCCCCAACCCTTCCCAGCTAACCCTTCCCCGCTAAGCCTTCCCCAACCCTTCCCCACTAACCCTTCCCGCTAACCCTTCTGCGCTAACCCTTTCCTGCCAACCCTTCGCCGCTAACCCTTCCCCCTAACCGTTCCCTGTTGATCTTTCCCCACTGACCTTTCCCCACTAACCTTTCCCCGCTGAGCTTTCCCCGCTACCCTTCCGCTAACCCTTCTCCACTAACCTTTCACCCTTATCCCTTCCCGTTAACCTTTTCCCGCTAACCCTTCTCCGCCAACCCTTCATCACTAACCATTCCCCGCCAACCATTCCCACCAACCCTTCCACGCCAACCTTTCCCCCATAAATCTTCCCCCCTAATGCGTCCCCGCTAAGCTTTCCCTGCTAACTTTTCCTCACAAACCCTTCCCAGCTAATTCTTTCCCGCCAACCCTTCCCCACAACCCTTCCCTGTTAACCTTTCCCCATTAACCCTTCCCCGCGAACCCTTTCCTGTCAACTCTTCCCCGCTAACCCTTCCCTGATAACCCTTCCCAGCTAACATTTCCCCACTAACGCTTACCCGACAACCATTCCCGCCAGCCCATCCCTGCCATCCTTTCCCCACTAACCCTTCCCCGCCAACCATTCCTGGTAATCCTTCCCCGCCAACCTTTCCCCACTAATCCTTCCCGCCAACCTATCCCCGCTAACCCTTTCCCACTAACCCTTCCCCATTAACACTTCCCGCCAACCTTTAACTGCTAACCACTTCCCACTAACCCTTCCCCATTAATCCTTCCCGCTAACCTATCCCCGCTAACCCTTCGCCATTAACCTTTCCCCATTAACCCTTCCCGACAACCTTCCCCTCTAACCCTTCCCCGTTAACCCTTCCCTGCTAACCCTTTCCCGCCAACACTTCCCCTCCAAAGCTGCCCCGCTAACCATACCCCGCTAACCCTTCCCTGTTAACATTTCCCTGCTAACCCTTCCCCCCTAACCCTTCCCAGCTAAGCCTTCCCCGCTCACCCTTCCCTGTTAACCCTTCCCTGCTAACCCTTACCCCCTAACCCTTCCCCCTAACCCTTCCCCGCTAACCTTTCCCTGCTAACTTTTCCCCAGTAACCCTTCCCAGCTAATTCTTTCCTGCCAACCCTTCCCCGCCAACCCTTCCCCCAACCCTTCCCTGTTAACCTTTCCCCGTTAATCCTTGCCCGCTAACCCTTTCCTGCCAACTCTTCCCCGCTAACCCTTCCCCGCCAACCTTTCCCCGCTAACCCTTCCCCCAACCCTTCCCAGCTAACCCTTCCCCGCTAAGCCTTCCCCAACCCTTCCCTGCTAACCCTTCCCGCTAACCCTTTCCTGCCAACCCATCCCCGCTAACCATTCCCCCCTAACCCTTCCCCGCTAACCCTTCCCCCCAACCCTTCCCTGCTGACCTTTCCCCACTAACCTTTCCCCGGTAACCCAACCCCCAACCCTTCCCCCTGACCCTTGCCCACTAACTCTTCCCCCATAAACCTTCCCTGTTGACCTTTCCCCACTGACCTTTCCCCGCTAACCTTTCCCCGCTGACATTTCCCGGCTAACCCTTCCCGCTAACCCTTCCCCACTAACCTTTCCCCGTTAACCCTTCCCGTTAACCTTTTCCCGCTAACCCTTCTCCGCCAACCCTTCCCCACTAACACTTGCCCGCCAACCATTCCTGCAAATCCTTCCCCGCCAGCATTTCCCCACTAAGCCTTCCCCGCCAACCTTTCCCACCAATGCTTAACCACCAACCCTTCCCCGCTAACGTTTTCCCACTAACCCTTCCCGCCCAACTTTCTGCGCTAACCCTTTCCAACTAACCCTTCCCCATTAACCATTCCCCGTTAACCCTTCCCCGCTAACTCTTCCCGTAACCCTTCCCTGTTGACCTTTCCCCACTAACCCTTCCCGGCCAACCTTTCCCTGCGAATCTTTCCCCACTAACCCTTTCCCCGCTAACTCTTCCCCCTAACCCGACCCCATTAACCCTTCCCCGCTAACCTTTCCCCGCTAAACTTTCCCCGCTAACCCTTCCCCGCTAACCTTTCCCTGCTAACCCTTCCCCACTAACCCTTCCCCGATAACCCTTCCCCATTAACCTTTCCCCGCTAACCTTTTGCCCGCTAACCTTTCCCCGCTAACCTTTTCCCCGCTAACCTTTCCCCGCTAACCCTTCCCGGCTAACCTTTCCCCGCTATCTTTTCCCCGCTATCCCTTCCCCACTAACACTTCCTGCTAACCTTTCCCTTCTAACCTTTCCCACTACACCTTCTCCACTAATCTTTCCCCGCTAATCCTTCCCCACTAACCTTTCCCCGCTTCCCCTTTCCCTTTAACACTTCCCCGCTAAACTTTCCCCGCTATCCTTTCCCTTCTAACCCTTCCCGCTAACCCTTCCCCACTAATCTTTCCCCTTTAACCCTTCCCGTTAACCTTTTCCCGCCAACCCTTCTCCGCCAACCCTTCCCCGCTAACCCTTCCCAGCTAACACTTCACCACTAACGCTTCCCCGACAACCGTTCCCCGCCAACCCTTCCCTGCCAACCTTTCCCCACTAACCCTTCCCGGCAACCATTCCCGGCAATCCTTCCTCGCCAACCTTTCCCCACTACCCCTTCCCCGCCAACTTTTCCCCGCTAACCCTTTGCCACTAACTCTTCCCCATTAACACTTCCTGCTAACCTTTCCCCTCTCACCCTTTCCCGTTAACCCTTTTCGCTAATCCTTTCCCGCCAACACTTTCCCCGCTAATTCTTAAAACCAACCCTTCCCAGCTAACCCTTCCCCTCTAACCCTTCCCCCTAACCCTTCCCCGCTTACTCTTCCCCTCAACCCTTCCCTGTTGACCTTTCCCCACTAACCCTTCCCCGCCAACCCTTCCTGGCAATCCTTCCCCACCAACCTTTCCCCACTACCCCTTACCCACCAACCTTTCCCCGCTAAACCTTTCCCACTCTCCCTTCCCCGCTTATCCTTCCCCATTAACCTTTCCCAGCTATCCATTCCCCGCTAACCTTTCCCCACTCACCTTTCCCCGCTAACCTTTCCCCACTAACCCTACCCCATTAACCATTCCCTGTTAATCCTTCCCCGCTAACCCTTCCCAGCTAACACTTCCCCGCTAACACTTCGCCAACAACCATTCCCGCCAACCCTTCCCTGCCAACCTTTCCCCACTAACTCTTCCCCGCCAACCCTTCCCGGCAATCCTTCCCCGCCAACCTTTCCCCACTACCCCTTCCCCGCCAACATTTCCCCGCTATCCCTTTCCCAATAACCCTTCCCCATTCACACTTCCCGCCAACCTTTCCCCACTAACTCTTTCACACTAACCCTTCCCCTTTTACATGTCCCGCTAACCTTTCCCCGCTAACCCTTCTCCAGTAACATTTCCCCATTAACCCTTCCCGTCAACCTTTCACCTCTAACCCTTCCCCGTTAACCCTTCCCCGCTAACCCTTTCCCGCCAACACTTCCCCTCCAAAGCTGCCCCACTAACCTACCCCGCTAACCCTTTCCTGTTAACCTTTCCCCACTAACCCTTTCCCCGCCAACGATTCCTGGCAATCCTTCCTCGTCAAACTTTCCCCACTACCCCTTCCCCGCCAACCTTTCCCCGCTAACCCTTTCCCACTAACCCTTCCCCATTAACATTTCCCCCCAACCTTTCTGCGCTAACTCTTTCCCACTAATCCTTCCCCATTAACTCTTCCCGGCAACCTTTCCCCTCTAACCATTCCCGTTAACCCTTCCCCGCTAACCCTACACCACTAACCCTTCCCTGTTATCCTTTCCCTGCTAACCCTTTCCCGCTATCCCTTCCCAGCTAACGCTTCCCCGCTCACACTTCCCTGTTAACAGTTCCCTGCTAACCCTTCCCCTCTAACCCTTCCCCCCTAACCCTTCCCCGCTAACCTTTCCCTGCTAACCCTTCCCCACTAACCCTTCCCCGCTAACACTTCCCCGCTAACATTTCCCCATTAACCCTTCCCCGCTAACCCTTCCCCGCTTACATTTCCCCGCTAACCCTTCCCCATTAAACCTTACCCGCTAACCCTTCCATGCTAACCGTTCCCTGCTAACCCTTCCCCACTAACCCCTCCCCGCTTATCCTTCCCCATTAACGTTTCCCCGCTATCCATTCCCCGCTAACCTTTCCCCGCTAACCTTTCCCCGCTAACCTTGCCCCGCTGACCCTTCCCGGCTAACCTTTTCCCGCTAACCTTTCCCCACTAACCCTTCCCGACTAACCTTTCCCCACTAACCTTTCCCCACTAACCCTTCCCCGCTAACCATTCACCATTAACCCTTCCCTGCTAAAATTTCCCCACTAACCTTTCCCCGCTAATCCTTCCCGGTAACCCTTCCCCACTAACCTTTCCCCGTTAACCCTTACCGTTAACCTTGTCCCGCCAACCCATCTCTGCCAACCCTTCGCCGCTAACCCTTCCCAGCTAACACTTCCCCACTAACGCTTCCCCGACAACAGTTCCTGCCAACCCTTCCCTGCCAACCTTTCCCCACTAACCCTTCCCCGACAGCCCTTCCCGGCAATCCTTCCCCGCCAACCTTTCCCCACTACCCCTTCCCCGCCAACCTTTCGCCACTAACCCTTTCCCACTAACCCTTCCCCATTCACACTTCCCGCCAACCTTTCCCCGCTAACCCTTTGCCACATACCCTTTCCCTTTTACCCTGCCCGCTAACCTTTCCCCGCTAACCCTTCCCCGTTAACCTTTCCCCATTGACCCTTCCTGTCAACCTATCACCTCTAACCCTTCCCCGTTAACCTTTTCCCGCTAACCCTTTC
Source organism: Isurus oxyrinchus (assembly GCA_026770705.1). Classification (NCBI taxonomy): domain Eukaryota; kingdom Metazoa; phylum Chordata; class Chondrichthyes; order Lamniformes; family Lamnidae; genus Isurus; species Isurus oxyrinchus. Next base: position 58,509,033 of record JANJGN010000012.1, on the reverse strand, counting down.
CCGCCAACACTTCCCCTCCAAAGCTGCCCCGCTACCCCTTCCCCGCTAACCCTTTCCTGCCAACTCTTCCCCGCTAACCGTTACCCCCTAACCCTTCCCCGCTAACCCTTCCCCCCTAACCCTTCCCTGCTGAACTTTCCCTACTAACCTTTCCCCGCTAACCCTACCCCCAACCCTTCCCCCTAACCCTTCCCCGCTAACTCTTCCCCATAACCCTTCCCTGTTGACCTTTCCCCACTGACCTTTCCCTGCTAACCTCTCCCCGCTGACATTTCCCCGCTAACCCTTCCCGCTAACCCTTCCCCACTAACCTTTCCCCGTAAACCCTTCCCGTTAACCTTTTCCCACTAACCCTTCTCCGCCAACCCTTCCCCACTAACACTTCCCCGCCAACCATTCCCGCAAACCCTTCCCTGCCAGCATTTCCCCACTAAGCCTTCCCCGCAAACCTTTCCCACCAATGCTTACCCACCAACCCTTCCCCGCTAACGTTTTCCCACTAACACTTCCCGCCAAACTTTCTGCACTAACCCTTTCCAACTAACCCTTCCCCATTAACCATTCCCCGTTAACCCATCACCGTTAACCCTTCCCCGCTAACTCTTCCCCATAACCCTTCCCTGTTGACCTTTCCCCACTAACCCTTCCTGGCCAACCTTTCCCTGCCAATCTATCCCCACTAACCCTTTCACCGCAAACCCTTCCCGCTAACAGTTCCCCGCTAACTCTTCCCCCTAGCCCTACCCCATTAACCCTTCCCCGCTAACCTTTCCCCGCTAAACTTTCCCCGCTAACCCTTCCCCACTAACCTTTCCCTGCTAACCCTTCCCCACTAACCCTAACCCTTCCCCATTAACCTTTCCCCGCTAACCTTTTCCCCGCTAACCTTTACCCGCTAACTTTTCCCCGCTAACCTTTCCCCGCTAACCCTTCCCGGCTAACATTTCCCCGCTATCTTTTCCCCACTAACCCTTCCCCACTAACCCTTCCTGCTAACCTTTCCCTGCTAACCTTTCCCACTACCCCTTCCCCACTAACCTTTCCCTGCTAATCCTTCCCCACTAACCTTTCCCCGCTTCCCCGTCCCCTTTAGCACTTCCCCGCTAAACTTTCCCCGCTAACCTTTCCCCGCTAACCCTTCCCGCTAACCCTTCCCCACTAATCTTTCCCCGTTAACCCTTCCGGGTAACCTTTTCCCGCCAACCTTTCTCCGCCAACCCTTCCCCGCTAACCCTTCCCAGCTAACACTTCCCCACTAACGCTTCCCCGACAACAGTTCCCGCCAACCCTTCCCTGCCAACCTTTCCCCACTAACCCTTCCCGGCAACCATTCCCGGCAATCCTTCCTCGCCAACCTTTCCCCACTACCCCTTCCCCGCCAACCTTTCCCCGCTAACCCTTTCCCACTAACCCTACCCCATTAACACTTCCCGGCAACCATTCCCCGCTAACCCTTTCCCACTTACCCTTCCCCATTAACCCTTCCTGCTAACCTTTCCCCGTAACCCTTCCCCGTTAACCTTTCCCCGTTAACCCTTCCCGCCAACCTTTCCCCTCTCACCCTTCCTCGTTAACCCTTCCCCGCTTATCCTTTCCCGCCAACAGTTCCCCTCCAACGCTTCCCCGCTAACCCTACCCCGCTAACCCTTCCCTGTTAACCTTTCCCTGCTAACCCTTCCCCCCTAACCTTTCCCAGCTAACCCTTCCCCGCTCACACTTCCCTGTTACCTTTCCCTGCTAACACTTCCCTCCAACCCTTCCCAGCTAACCCTTCCCCGCTAACCCTTCCCCCTAACCCTTCCCCGCTACCCCTTCCCCTCTATCCCTTTCCTGCCAACCCTTCCCCGCTAACACTTCCCTGTTAAACTTTCCCCGCTAACCCTTACCCCCAACCCTTCCCAGCTAACCCTTCCCCGCTAACCCTTCCCCCTAACCCTTCCCTGCTTACAGTTCCCCCCAACCCTTCCCTGTTGACCTTTCCCCACTAACCCTTCCCCGCCAACCCTTCCTGGCAATCCTTCCCCGCCAACCATTCCCCACTAACCCTTACCCGCCAACCTTTCCCCGCTAACCCTTTCCCACTAACCCTTCCCCGCTTATCCTTCCCCATTAAACTTTCCCCGCTATCCATTCCCCGCTAACCTTTCACCGCTCATCTTTCCCCGCTAACCTTTCCCCACTAACCCTTCCCCATTAAGCATTCCCTGTTAATCCTTCCCCGCTAACCCTTCCCAGCTAACACTTCCCCGCTAACACTTCCCCGACAACCATTCCCGCCAACCCTTCCCTGCCAACCTTTCCTCACTAACACTTCCCCGCCAACCCTTCCCGGCAATCCTTCCCCGCCAACATTTCCCCACTACCCCTTCCCCGCCAACCTTTCCCCGCTAACCCTTTCCCACTAACCCTTCCCCATTCACACTTCCCGCCAACCTTTCCCCACTAACTCTTTCACACTAACCCATCCCCTTTTACCCGTCCCGCTAACCTTTCCCCGCTAACCCTTCCCCGTTAACGTTTCCCCATTAACCCTTCCCGTCAACCTTTCAACTCTAACCCTTCCCCGTTAACCCTTCCCTGCTAACCCTTTCCCGCCAACACTTCCCCTCCAAAGCTGCCCCACTAACCCTACCCCGCTAACCCTTTCCTGTTAACCCTTCCCCACTAACCCTTTCCCCGCCAACGATTCCTGGCAATCCTTCCTCGCCAAACTTTCCCCACTACCCCTTCCCCGCCAACCTTTCCCCGCTAACCCTTTCCCACTAACCCTTCCCCATTAACTCTTCCCGGCAACCTTTCCCCTCTAACCGTTCCCCGTTAACCCTTCCCTGCTAACCCTACCCCGCTAACCCTTCCCTGTTATCCTTTCCCTGCTAACCCTTTCCCCCTATCCCTTCCCAGCTAACGCTTCCCCGCTCACACTTCCCTGTTAACAGTTCCCTGCTAACCCTTCCCCTCTAACCCTTCCCCCTAACCCTTCCCCGCTAACCTTTCCCTGCTAACCCTTCCCCACTAACCCTTCCCCGCTAACACTTCCCCGCTAACCTTTCCCCATTAACCCTTCCCTGCTAACCCTTCCCCACTTACATTTCCCCGCTAACCCTTCCCCATTAACCCTTCCCCGCTAACCCTTCCACGCTAACCTTTCCCTGCTAACCCTTCCCCACTAACCCCTCCCCGCTTATCCTTCCCCATTAACGTTTCCCCGCTTTCCATTCCCTGCTAACTTTTCCCCGCTAACCTTTCCCCACTAACCCTTCCCGACTAACCTTTCCCCACTAACATTTCCCCACTAATCCTTCCCCGCTAAACGTTCACCATTAACCCTTCCCCGCTAATATTTCCCCACTAACCTTTCCCCGCTAATCCTTCCCTCTAACCCTTCCCCACTAACCTTTCCCCATTAACCCTTACCGTTAACCTTTTCCCGCCAACACATCTCCGCCAACCCTTCGCCGCTAACCCTTCCCAGCTAACACTTCCCCACTAACGCTTCCCCAACAACCATTCCAGCCAACCCTTCCCTGCCAACCTTTCCCCACTACCCCTTCTCCGCCAACCTTTCCCCGCTAATCCTTTGCCACTTACCCTTCCCCTTTTACCCTGCCCACTAACCTTACCCCGCTAACCCTTCCCCGTTAACCTTTCCCCATTAGCCCTTCCCGTCAACCTATCACCTCTAACCCTTTCCCGCCAACACTTCCCCTCCAAAGCTGCCCCGCTAACCCTACCCCACTAACCCTTCCCTTTTAACCTTTCCCTGCTAACCCTTCCCCCTAACCCTTCCCAGCTAAGCCTTCCCCACTCACCCTCCCCGTTAACCCTTCCCTGCTAACCCTTCCACCCTAACCCTTCCCCCAACCCTTCCCCGCTAACCCTTCCCTGCTACCCCTTCCACATTAACACCACCGCGCTGAACTTTCCCAGTTAACTGTTCCCCGCTAATCCTTTCCCGCCAACACTTCCCCTCCAACCCTTCCCTTCAAACCCTACCCCGCTAACACTTCCCTGTTAACCTTTCCCTGCTAACCCTTCCCCCCTAACCCTTGCCAGCTAAGCCTTCCCCGCTCACCCTTCCCTGTTAACCCTTCCCTGTTAACACTTCCCCCCTAACCCGTCCCCCCTAACCCTTCCCCGCTAACCTTTCCCTGCTAACTTTTCCCCAATAACCCTTCCCTGCTGACCTTTCCCCACTGACCTTTCCCCACTGACCTTTCCCCACTAACCCTTCCCGGCTAACCTTTCCCTGCCATCCCTTCCCCACTAACCCTTCCCCGCTAACCCTTCCCCATTAACCCTTCCCCGCTAAACATTCCCCGCTAACCCTTTCCCACTAACCATTCCCCATTTACCTTTCCCCATTAACCCTTCCCGCCAACCTTTCCCCGCTAACCGATCCCGTTAACCCTTCCCCGCTAACCCTTCCCCGCCAACCCTTCCCTGTTAACCTTTCCCTGCTAACCCTTTCCCACTTACCCTTCCCCATTAACCCTTCCTGCTAACCTTTCCCCGTAACCCTTCCCCGTTAACCTTTCCCCATTAACCCTTCCCGCCAACCTTTCCCGCTAGCTTTTCCGCACTAACCCTTCCCTGCTGATTCTTTCACGCCAAACCTTCCCCCCAACCCTTCCCCCCAACACTACCCTGTTAACCTTTCCCCATTAACCCTTCCCCGCTAACCCTTTCCTGCCAACCCTTCTCCGCTAACCATTCCCTGATAACCCTTCCCAGCTAACACTTCCCAAATAACGCTTCCCCAACAACCATTCCCCCCAACCCTTCCCTGTCAACCTTTCCCCACTAACCTTTCCCCGACAACCATTCCCGGCAATCCTTCCCTGCCAACCTTTCCGTAATAACCCTTCCCCGCCAACCTTTCCCCGCTGACCATTTCCCACTAACCATTTCCCATTGACCTTTCCCCATTAACCCTTCCCGCCAACCTTTCCCCGCTACCCCTTCCCCTTTAACCCTTCCCCGCTAACACTTCCCCGCTAACCTTTCCCCATTAACCCTTCCCTGCTAACCCTTCCCCGCTTACCTTTCCCTGCTAACTTTTCCCCAATAACCCTTCCCTGCTGACCTTTCCCCACTGACCTTTCCCCACTGACCTTTCCCCACTAACCCTTCCCGACTAACCTTTCCCCACTAACATTTCCCCACTAATCCTTCCCCGCTAAACGTTCACCATTAACCCTTCCCCGCTAATATTTCCCCACTAACCTTTCCCCGCTAATCCTTCCCGCTAACCCTTCCCCACTAACCTTTCCCCATTAACCCTTACCGTTAACCTTTTCCCGCCAACACATCTCCGCCAACCCTTCGCCGCTAACCCTTCCCAGCTAACACTTCCCCACTAACGCTTCCCCAACAACCATTCCAGCCAACCCTTCCCTGCCAACCTTTCCCCACTACCCCTTCCCCGCCAACCTTTCCCCGCTAATCCTTTGCCACTTACCCTTCCCCTTTTACCCTGCCCTCTAACCTTACCCCGCTAACCCTTCCCCGTTAACCTTTCCCCATTAGCCCTTCCCGTCAACCTATCACCTCTAACCCTTTCCCGCCAACACTTCCCCTCCAAAGCTGCCCCGCTAACCCTACCCCACTAACCCTTCCCTTTTAACCTTTCCCTGCTAACCCTTCCACCCTAACCCTTCCCCCAACCCTTCCCCGCTTACCTTTCCCTGCAAACCCTTCCCCTCTAACCCTTCCCTGCTACCCCTTCCCCATTAACACCACCGCGCTGAACTTTCCCAGTTAACTGTTCCCCGCTAACCCTTTCCCGCCAACACTTCCCCTCCAACCCTTCCCTTCTAACCCTACCCCGCTAACACTTCCCTGTTAACCTTTCCCTGCTAACCCTTCCCCCCTAACCCTTGCCAGCTAAGCCTTCCCCGCTCACCCTTCCCTGTTAACCCTTCCCTGTTAACACTTCCCCCCTAACCCGTCCTCCCTAACCCTTCCCCGCTAACCTTTCCCTGCTAACTTTTCCCCAATAACCCTTCCCTGCTGACCTTTCCCCACTGACCTTTCCCCACTGACCTTTCCCCACTAACCCTTCCCGGCTAACCTTTCCCTGCCATCCCTTCCCCACTAACCCTTCCCCGCTAACCCTTCCCCATTAACCCTTCCCCGCTAAACATTCCCCGCTAACCCTTTCCCACTAACCATTCCCCATTTACCTTTCCCCATTAACCCTTCCCGCCAACCTTTCCCCGCTAACCCTTCCCCGCCAACCCTTCCCTGTTAACCTTTCCCTGCTAACCCTTTCCCACTTACCCTTCCCCATTAACCCTTCCTGCTAACCTTTCCCCGTAACCCTTCCCCGTTAACCTTTCCCCATTAACCCTTCCCGCCAACCTTTCCCCTCTCACCCTTCCCCATTAACCCTTCCCGCTAATCCTTTCCCGCCAACACTTCCCCTCCAACGCTTCCCCGCTAACCCTACCCCGGTAACCCTTCCCTGTTAACCTTTCCCTGCTAACACTTCCCCACTAACCCTTCCCCGCTAACCTTTCCCCATTAACCCTTCCCCGCTAACCTTTCCCCGCTTACCTTTCCCTGCAAACCCTTCCCGCTAACAGTTCCCCGCTAACTCTTCCCCCTAACCCTACCCCATTAACCCTTCCCCATTAACCTTTCCCCGCTAACCTTTTCCCCGCTAACCTTAACCCGCTAACTTTTCCCCGCTAACCTTTCCCCGCTAACCCTTCCCGGCTAACATTTCCCCGCTATCTTTTCCCCACTAACCCTTCCCCACTAACCCTTCCTGCTAACCTTTCCCTGCTAACCTTTCCCACTACCCCTTCCCCACTAACCTTTCCCCGCTAACCCTTCCCGCTAACCCTTCCCCACTAATCTTTCCCCGTTAACCCTTCCGGGTAACCTTTTCCCGCCAACCCTTCTCCGCCAACCCTTCCCCGCTAACCCTTCCCAGCTAACACTTCCCCACTAACGCTTCCCCGACAACAGTTCCTGCCAACCCTTCCCTGCCAACCTTTCCCCACTAACCCTTCCCGGCAACCATTCCCGGCAATCCTTCCTCGCCAACCTTTCCCCACTACCCCTTCCCCGCCAACTTTTCCCCGCTAACCCTTTCCCACTAACCCTACCCCATTAACACTTCCCGGCAACCATTCCCCGCTAACCCTTTCCCACTTACCCTTCCCCATTAACCCTTCCTGCTAACCTTTCCCCGTAACCCTTCCCCGTTAACCTTTCCCCATTAACCCTTCCCGCCAACCTTTCCCCTCTCACCCTTCCCCATTAACCCTTCCCCGCTTATCCTTTCCCACCAACAGTTCCCCTCCAACGCTTCCCCGCTAACCCTACCCCGTTAACCCTTCCCCTCTAACCCTTTCCCGCCAACACTTCCCCTCCAACGCTTCCCCGCTAACCCTACCCCGCTAACTCTTGCCTGTTAACCTTTCCCTGCTAACCCTTCCCCCCTAACCTTTCCCAGCTAACCCTTCCCCGCTTACACTTCCCTGTTAACCTTTCCCTGCTAACACTTCCCTCCAACCCTTCCCAGCTAACCCTTCCCTGCTAACCCTTCCCCCTATCCCTTCCCCGCTACCCCTTCCCCTCTATCCCTTTCCTGCCAACCCTTCCCCGCTAACACTTCCCTGTTAAACTTTCCCCGCTAACCCTTACCCCCAACCCTTCCCAGCTAACCCTTCCCCGCTAACCCTTCCCCCTAACCCTTCCCTGCTTACACTTCCCCCCAACCCTTCCCTGTTGACCTTTCCCCACTAACCCTTCCCCGCCAACCCTTCCTGGCAATCCTTCCCCGCCAACCATTCCCTACTAACCCTTACCCGCCAACCTTTCCCCGCTAACCCTTTCCCACTAACCCTTCCCCGCTTATCCTTCCCCATTAAACTTTCCCTGCTATCCATTCCCCGCTAACCTTTCACCGCTCATCTTTCCCCGCTAACCTTTCCCCACTAACCCTTCCCCATTAAGCATTCCCTGTTAATCCTTCCCCACTAACCCTTCCCAGCTAACACTTCCCCGCTAACACTTCCCCGACAACCATTCCAGCCAACCCTTCCCTGCCAACCTTTCCTCACTAACCCTTCCCCGCCAACCCTTCCCGGCAATCCTTCCCCGCCAACATTTCCCCACTACCCCTTCCCCGCCAACCTTTCCCCGCTAACCCTTTCCCACTAACCCTTTCCCATTCACACTTCCTGCCAACCTTTCCCCACTAACTCTTTCACACTAACCCTTCCCCTTTTACCCGTCCCGCTAACCTTTCCCCGCTAACCCTTCCCCATTAACGTTTCCCCATTAACCCTTCCCATCAACCTTTCAACTCTAACCCTTCCCCGTTAACCCTTCCCTGCTAACCCTTTCCCGCCAACACTTCCCCTCCAAAGCTGCCCCACTAACCCTACCCCGCTAACCCTTTCCTGTTAACCTTTCCCCACTAACCCTTTCCCCGCCAACGATTCCTGGCAATCCTTCCTCGCCAAACTTTCCCCACTACCCCTTCCCCACCAACCTTTCCCCGCTAACCCTTTCCCACTAACCCTTCCCCATTAACTCTTCCCGGCAACCTTTCCCCTCTAACCGTTCCCCGTTAACCCTTCCCTGCTAACCCTACCCCGCTAACCCTTCCCTGTTATCCTTTCCCTGCTAACCCTTTCCCCTATCCCTTCCCAGCTAACGCTTCCCCGCTCACACTTCCCTGTTAACAGTTCCCTGCTAACCCTTCCCCTCTAACCCTTCCCCCTAACCCTTCCCCGCTAACCTTTCCCTGCTAACCCTTCCCCACTAACCCTTCCCCGCTAACCCTTCCCCGCTAACACTTCCCCGCTAACCTTTCCCCATTAACCCTTCCCTGCTAACCCTTCCCCGCTTACATTTCCCCGCTAACCCTTCCCCATTAACCCTTCCCGCTAACCCTTCCACGCTAACCTTTCCCTGCTAACCCTTCCCCACTAACCCCTCCCCGCTTATCCTTCCCCATTAACGTTTCCCCGCTATCCATTCCCCGCTAACCTTTCCCCGCTAACCTTTCCCCACTAACCCTTCCCGACTAACCTTTCCCCACTAACATTTCCCCACTAATCCTTCCCCACTAACCGTTCACCATTAATCCTTCCCCGCTAATATTTCCCCACTAACCTTTCCCCATTAACCCTTACCGTTAACCTTTTCCCGCCAACCCATCTGCGCCAACCCTTCGCCGCTAACCCTTCCCAGCTAACACTTCCCCACTAACGCTTCCCCAACAACCATTCCAGCCAACTCTTCCCTGCCAACCTTTCCCCACTAACCCTTCCCCGCCAACCCTTCCTGGCAATCCTTCCCCGCCAACCTTTCCCCACTACCCCTTCCCCGCCAACCTTTCCCCACTACCCCTTCCCCGCCAACCTTTCCCCGCTATTCCTTTGCCACTTACCCTTCCCCTTTTACCCTGCCCTCTAACCTTTCCCCGCTAACCCTTCCCCGTTAACCTTTCCCCATTAGCCCTTCCCGTCAACCTATCACCTCTAACCCTTTCCCGCCAACACTTCCCCTCCAAAGCTGCCCCGCTAACCCTACCCCACTAACCCTTCCCTTTTAACCTTTCCCTGCTAACCCTTCCCCCTAACCCTTCCCAGCTAAGCCTTCCCCACTCACCCTCCCCGTTAACCCTTCCCTGCTAACCCTTCCACCCTAACCCTTCCCCCAACCCTTCCCCGCTAACCTTTCCCTGCAAACCCTTCCCCTCTAACCCTTCCCTGCTACCCCTTCCCCATTTACACCACCGCGCTGAACTTTCCCAGTTAACCGTTCCCCGCTAACCCTTTCCCGCCAACACTTCCCCTCCAACCCTTCCCTTCTAACCCTACCCCGCTAACACTTCCCTGTTAACCTTTCCCTGCTAACCCTTCCCCCCTAACCCTTGCCAGCTAAGCCTTCCCCGCTCACCCTTCCCTGTTAACCCTTCCCTGTTAACACTTCCCCCCTAACCCGTCCCCCCTAACCCTTCCCCGCTAACCTTTCCCTGCTAACTTTTCCCCAATAACCCTTCCCTGCTGACCTTTCCCCACTGACCTTTCCCCACTGACCTTTCCCCACTAACCCTTCCCGGCTAACCTTTCCCTGCCATCCCTTCCCCACTAACCCTTCCCCGCTAACCCTTCCCCATTAACCCTTCCCCGCTAAACATTCCCCGCTAACCCTTTCCCACTAACCATTCCCCATTTACCTTTCCCCATTAACCCTTCCCACCAACCTTTCCCCGCTAACCGTTCCCCGTTAACCCTTCCCCGCTAACCCTTCCCCGCCAACCCTTCCCTGTTAACCTTTCCCTGCTAACCCTTTCCCACTTACCCTTCCCCATTAACCCTTCCTGCTAACCTTTCCCCGTAACCCTTCCCCGTTAACCTTTCCCCATTAACCCTTCCTGCCAACCTTTCCCCTCTCACCCTTCCACATTAACCCTTCCCGCTAATCCTTTCCCGCCAACACTTCCCCTCCAACGCTTCCCCGCTAACCCTACCCCGGTAACCCTTCCCTGTTAACCTTTCCCTGCTAACACTTCCCCACTAACCCTTCCCTGCTAACCTTTCCCCATTAACCCTTCCCCGCTAACCTTTCCCCGGCAACCATTCCCCGCTAACCCTTTCCCACTTACCCTTCCCCATTAACCCTACCCCGCTAACCCTTCCCTGTTAACCCTTCCCCGTTAACTCTTCCCCCCTAACCCTTCCCTGTTTTCCTTTCCCCACTAACCCTTCCCCGCCAACCTTTCCCTGCCAATCTTTCCCCACTAACCCTTTCCCCGCTAACCCTTCCCGCTAACACTTCCCTGCTAACTCTTCCCCCTAACCCTACCCCATTAACCCTTCCCCGCTAACCTTTCCCCGCTAAACCTTCCCGGCTAACCCTTCCCCGCTAACCTTTCCCTGCTAACCCTTCCCCACTAACCCTTCCCCGATAACTCTTCCCCATTAAGCTTTCCGCGCTAACCTTTTCCCCGCTAACCTTTCCCCGCTAACTTTTCCCCGCTAACCTTTCCCCGCTAACACTTCCCGGCTAACCTATCGCCGCTATCTTTTCCCTGCTAACCCTTCCCCACTAACCCTTCCTGCTAACCTTTCCCTGCTAACCTTTCCCACTACCCCTTCCCCGATAACCTTTCCCCGCTAATCCTTCCCCACTAGCCTTTCCCCGCTTCCGCTTCCCCTTTAACACTTCCCCGCTAAACTTTCCCCGCTAACCTTTCCCCACTAACCCTTCTCCGCCAACCCTTCCCCGCTAACCCTTCCCAGCTAACACGTCCCCACTGAAGCTTCCCCGACAACCGTTCCCGCCAACCATTCCCTGCCAAGCTTTCCCCACTAACCCTTCCCGCCAACCATTCCCGGCAATCCTTCCTTGCCAACCTTTCCCCACTACCCCTTCCCCGCCAACCTTTCCCCGCTAACCCTTTCCCACTTACCCTTCCCCATTAACCCTTCCTGCTAACCTTTCCGCGCTAACCTTTCCCCGCTAACCCTTCCCCGCTAAACTTTCCCTGCTAACCCTTCCCCTCTAACCCTTCCCTGCTACCCCTTCCCCATTAACACTACCGCGCTGAACTTTCCCAGTTAACCGTTCCCCGATAACCCTTTCCCACCAACACTTCCCCTCCAACCCTTCCCTTCTAACCCTACCCCGCTAACACTTCCCTGTTAACCTTTCCCTGCTAACCCTTCCCCCCTAACCCTTGCCAGCTAAGCCTTCCCCACTCACCCTTCCCTGTTAACCCTTCCCTGTTAACCCTTCCCCCTAACCCTTCCCCCCTAACCCTTCCCTGCTAACCTTTCCCTGCTAACTTTTCCCCAATAACCCTTCCCTGCTGACCTTTCCCCACTGACCTTTCCCCACTGATCTTTCCCCACTAACCCTTCCAGGCTAACCTTTCCCTGCCATCCCTTCCCCATTAACCCTTCCCCGCTAAACCTTCCCCGCTAACCCTTTCCCACTAACCCTTCCCCATTAACCCTTCCCGCCAACCTTTCCCCACTAACCCTTTCCCACTAACACTTCCCCATTAACCCTTCGCGCTAACCTTTCCCTGCTAACCCTTCCCCATTAATCTTTAACAAAAACAGAATTACCTGGACCAGACCTACTGAGTTTTTCCAGGTAATTCTGTTTTTGTTTTAGATTTCCAGCATCCGCAGTTTTCTTTGTTTTCAACCCATTAATCTTTCCCCATTAACCCTTCCCACCAACCTTTCCCCTCTAACCCATCCCCATTAACCCTTCCCCGCTAACCCTTTCCCGCCAACACTTCCCCTCCAACCCTTCCCCGCTAACCCTACCCCACTGACCCTTCCCTGTTAACCTTTCCCTGCTATCCCTACCCACCTAACCCTTCCCAGCTAACCCTTCGCCGCTCACTCTTCCTGTTAACCCTTCCCTGCTAACCCTTCCCACCTTACCCTTCCCACCTAACCCTTCTCCACTAACATTTCCCTGCTAACTTTTCCCCACTAACCCTTCCCAGCTGATTCTTTCCCACCAACCCTTCCCCACCAACCCTTCCCGCCAACCCTTGCCTGTTAACCTTTTCCCGTTAACCCTTCCCCGCTAACCCTTTCCTGCCAACCCTTCCCCGCTAACCCTTCCCTGATAACCCTTCACAGCTAACACTTCCCCACTAACGCTTCCGCGGCAACCATTCCCCCCAACCCTTCCCTGCCAACCTTTCCCCACTAACCCTTCCCCACCAACCATTCCCGGCAATCCTTCCCCGCCAACCTTTCCCCGCTAACCCTTTCCCACTAACCCTTCCCCATTTACCTTTCCCCATTAACCCTTCCGGCCAACCTTTCCCCACTAACCGTTCCCCGCTAACCCTTCCCCACTAACCCTTCCCTCTTAACCTTTCCCTGCTAACCCTTCCCCCTTACCCCTTCCCAGCTAACCCTTCCCCGCTCACCCTTCCCTGTTTTCCCTTCCCCGCTAACCCTACCCTCCTAACTTTTCTCCACTAACCCTTCCCTGCTAAGCTTTCCCTGCTAACTTTTCCCCATTAACCCTTCGCACTAACCTTTTCCTGCTAACCCTTCCCCATTAACCTTTCCCTGCTAACCCTTCCCACCAACCCTTCCCCACTAACCTTTCCCCGTTAACCCTTCCCCACTAACCCTTCCCCGCCAACCTTTTCCGCCAACACTTCCCCGCAAACCCTTTCCCGCTAACCCTACCCCGCTAGCCCTTCCCTTTTAACCTTTCCCGGCTAACCCTTCCCCCCTAACCCTTCCCAGCTAACCCTTCCCCACTCACTCTTCCCTGTTAACCCTTCCCTGCTAACCCTTCCCCCTTAACACTTCCCACCTAACCGTTCCCCACTAACCTTTCCCTGCTAGCTTTTCCACACTAACCCTTCCCTGCTGATTCTTTCACGCCAAACCTTCCCCCCAACCCTTCCCCCCAACACTTCCCTGTTAACCTTTCCCCATTAACCCTTCCCCGCTAACCCTTTCCTGCCAACCCTTCTCCGCTAACCATTCCCTGATAACCCTTCCCAGCTAACACTTCCCAAATAACGCTTCCCCAACAACCATTCCCCCCAACCCTTCCCTGCCAACCTTTCCCCACTAACCTTTCCCCGACAACCATTCCCGGCAATCCTTCCCTGCCAACCTTTCCGTAATAACCCTTCCCCGCCAACCTTTCCCCGCTGACCATTTCCCACTAACCATTTCCCATTGACCTTTCCCCATTAACCCTTCCCGCCAACCTTTCCCCGCTACCCCTTCCCCTTTAACCCTTCCCCGCTAACACTTCCCCGCTAACCTTTCCCCATTAACCCTTCCCTGCTAACCCTTCCCCGCTTACCTTTCCCCGCTAACCCTTCCCCGCTAACCCTTCCCCATTAACCCTTCCCCGCTAACCCTTCCACGCTAACCTTTCCCGCTATCCTTTCCCCACTAACCCTTCCTCGCTAAGCCTTCCCCATTAACCTTTCCCCGCTATCCATTCCCCGCTACCCTTTCCTCGCTTACCTTTCCCCGCTAAACTTTCCCAGCTGATCCGTCCCGGCTTACCTTTCCCCGCAAACCTTTCCCCACTAAGCTTCCCTGCTAACCTTTCCCCGCTAACCCTTGCCCATTAAGCTTTCCCCATTAACCCTTCCCGCCAACCTTTCCTCTCTAACCCTTCCCCGTTAACCCTACCCCACTAACCCTTCCACGCTAACCTTTCCCGCTATCCTTTCCCCACTTACCCTTCCCCGCTAAGCCTTCCCCATTAACCTTTCCCTGCTATCCATTCCCCGCTACCCTTTCCTCGCTTACCTTTCCCCGCTAAACTTTCCCAGCTGACCCGTCCCGGCTTACCTTTCCCCGCTAACCTTTCCCCACTAAGCTTCCCCGCTAACCTTTCCCCGCTAACCCTTGCCCATTAAGCTTTCCCCATTAACCCTTCCCGCCAACCTTTCCTCTCTAACCCTTCCCCGTTAACCCTACCCCACTAACCCTTTCCCGCCAACACTTCCCCCCCAACCCTTCCCCGCTAACCCTACCCCACTAACCCTTCCCTGTTTACCTTTCCCTTCTAACCCTTCCCCCCAACACTTTCCACCTAACCGTTCCCCACTAATCTTTCCCTGCTAGCTTTTCCCCACTAACTCTTCCCAGCTGATTCTTTCACGCCAAACCTTCCACGCCAAGCCTTCCCCCCAACCCTTCCTGTTAACCTTTCCCCGTTAACCCTTCCCCGCTAACACTTTCTTGCCAACCCTTCCCCGCTAACCCTTCCCTGATAACCCTTCCCAGCTAACACTTCCCCACTAACGCTTCCCCGACAACCATTCCGGCCAACCCTTCCCTGCCAACCTTTCCCCACTAACCCTTCCCCGTCAACCATTCCCGGCAATCCTTCCCCGCCAACCTTTCCCTAATAACCCTTCCCCGCCAACCTTTCCCCGCTAACCCTTTCCCACTAACCATTCCCCATTTACCTTTCCCCATTAACTCTTCCCGCCAACCTTTCCCCGCTAACCGTTCCCCATTAACCCTTCCGCGCTAACCCTTCCCTGCTAACCCTTCCCTGTTAACCATTCCCTGCTAACCCTTCCCCCAACCCTCCCCACCTAAACCTTCCCTGCTAACCTTTCCCTGCTAACTTTTCCCCATTAACCCTTCCCACTAACCTGTTCCTGCTAACCCTTCCCCATTTACCCTGCCCGCCAACCTTACCCCGCCAACTCTTCCCCGTTAACCCTTCCCTGCTAACTCTTCTCCGCTAACCCTTCCCTGCTAACCGTTCCCCCTAATTCTTCACAGCTAACACTTCCCCGCTAACCCTTCCCTGTTAACCTTTCCCTGTTAACCCTTCCCCCAACCCTTCCCAGCTAACCCTTCCCCGCTAACACTTCCCTGTTAACCTTACCCCGCTAACCCTTCCCCACAACACTTCCCCTAACCCTTCCCCACTAACTCTTCCCCATAAACCTTCCCTCTTTACCTTTCCCCACTGACCTTTCCCCGCTAACCTTTCCCCGCTGACCTTTCCCCCTAACCCTTCCCGCTAACAATTCCCCACTAACCCTTCACGTTAACCCTTCCAGTTAACCTTTTCCCGCTAACCCTTCTCCGCCAACCCTTCCGCACTAACCATTCCCTGCCAACCATTCCCGCCAACCCTTCCCCGCCAGCATTTCCCTACTAACCCTTTCCCGCCAACCTTTCCCCCAACGCTTACCTACCAACCCTTCCCCGCTAACATTTTCCCACTAACCCTTCCCGCCCAACTTTCCGTGCTAACCCTTTCCAACTAACCCTTCCCCATTAACCGTTCCCCATTAACCCATCACCGTTAACCCTTCCCCGCTAACTCTTCCCCACTAACCCTTCCCTGTTGACCTTTCCCCACTAACCCTTCCCCGCTAACCCTTCCCGCTAGCACTTCCCCGCTAACTCTTCCCCCCTAACCCTTCCCCATTAACCCTTCCCCATTAACACTTCCCCGCTAACTCTTCACCCCTAACTCTTCCCTGTTGAGCTTTCCCCACTAACCCTTCCCCGCCAAACTTTCCCTGCCAATCTTTCCCCACTAACCCTTTCCCCGCTAACCCTTCCCGCTAACACTTGCCCGCTAACTCTTACCCCCTAACCCTTCCCCATTAACCCTACCCCACTAACATTTCCCTGTTAACCATTCCCCATTAACCTTTCCCCGCTAACCTATTCCCCGCTAACCCTTCCCTGCTAGGCTTTCCCCACTTACCCTTCCCGGCTAACATTTCCCCGCTTTCTTTACCCCGCTAACCCTTCCCCACTAACCCTTCCTGCTAACCTTTCCCGGCTAACCTTTCCCACTACCCCTTCCCCACTAACCTTTCCCATCTAACCCTTCCCCACTAACCCTTACCCGCTACCCCTTCCCCTTTAACCCTTCCCCGCTAACTCTTCCCCGCTAACCTTTCCCCATTAACCCTTCCCCGCTAACCCTTCCCCGCTTACCTTTCCCCGCTAACCCTTCCCCATTAACCCTTCCCCGCTAACCCTTCCATGTTAATCTTTCCCGCTAACCTTTCCCCACTAACCCTTCCCCGCTAAGCCTTCCCCATTAACCTTTCCCCGCTATCCATTTCCCGCTACCCTTTCCTCGCTTACCTTTCCCCGCTAAACTTTCCCAGCTCACCCTTCCCGGCTTACCTTTCCCCGCTAACCTTTCCCCACTAAGCTTCCCTGCTAACCTTTCCCCTCTAACCTTCCCCATTAAGCTTTCCCCATTAACCCTTCCCGCCAACCTTTCCCCTCTAACCCTTCCCCGTTAACCGTTCCCCGCTAACCCTTTCCCGCCAACACTTCCCCTCCAACCCTTCCCCGCTAACCCTACCCCGCTAACCGTTCCCTGTTAACTTTTCCCTGCTAACCCTTCCCCCGAACCCTTCCCAGCTAACCCTTCCCCATTCACTCTTCCCTGTTAACCCTTCCCTGTTAACCCTTCCCCCCTAACACTTCCCAACTAACCGTTCCCCACTAACCTTTCTCTGCTAGCTTTTCCCCACTAAACCTTCCCAGCTGATTCTTTCACGCCAAACCTTCCCCGCCAACCCTTCCCCCCAACCCTTATCTGTTAACCCTTCCCCACAACCATCCCCCTAACCGTTCCCCACTTACTCTTCCCCCATAACCCTTCCCTGTTGACCTTACCCCACTGACATTTCCCCGGTAACCTTTCCCCACTGACCTTTCCCCGCTAACCCTTCCCGCTAAAAATTCCCCACTAACCCTTCGCGTTAACCCTTCCCGTTAACCCTTCCCCACTAACCATTCCCTGCCAACCATTCCCGCCAACCCTTCCCCGGCAGCATTTCCCCACTAACCCTTCCCCGCCAACCTTTCCCGCCAATGCTTACGCACCAACCCTTCCCCGCTAACATTTTCCCACTAACCCTTCCCGCCAAACTTTCCGTGCTAACCCTTTCCAACTAACCCTTCCCCATTAACCATTCCACATTAACCCATCACCGTTAACCCTTCCCCGCTAACTCTTCCCCCCTAACCCTTCCCTGTTGACCTTTCCCCACTGACCCTTCCCCACCAACCTTTCGCTGCCAATTTTTCCCCACTAACTCTTTCCCCGCTAACCCTTCCCGCTAACACTTACCCGCTAACTCTTCCCCCCAACCCTTCCCCATTAACACTTCCCCATTAACACTTCCCCGCTAACTCTTCACCCCTAACTCTTCCCTGTTGACCATTCCCCACTAACCCTTCCCCGCCAAACTTTCCCTGCCAATGTTTCCCCACTAACCCTTTCCCCGCTAACCCTTCCCGCTAACAGTTGCCCGCTAACTCTTACCCCCTAACCCTTCCCCATTAACCCTTCCCCAATAACCTTTCCCTGCTAACCATTCCCCATTAACCTTTCCCCGCTAACCTTTCCCCGCTAACCCTTTCCGCAAACAATTCCCCACTAACCCTTCACGTTAACCCTTCACGTTAACCTTTTCCCGCAAACCCTTCTCCGCCAACCCTTCCCCACTAACCATTCCCTGCCAACCATTCCCGCCAACCCTTCGCCGCTAGCATTTCCCTACTAACCCTTCTCCGCCAACCTTTCCCGCCAACGCTTACCCACCAACCCTTCCCCGCTAACGTTTTCCCACTAACCCTTCCCACCCAACTTTCCGTGCTAACCCTTTCCAACTAACCCTTCCCATTAACCATTCCCCATTAACACATCACCGTTAACCCTTCCCCGCTAACTCTTCCCCCTAACCCTTCCCTGTTGACCTTTCCCCACTAACCCTTCCCCGCCAACCTTTCCCTGCCAATCTTTCCCCACTAACCCTTTCCCCGCTAACCCTTCCCGCTAACACTTCCCCGCTAACTCTTCCCCCCTAACCCTTCCCCATTAACCCTTCCCCATTAACACTTCCCCGCTAACTCTTCACCCCTAACTCTTCCCTGTTGAGCTTTCCCCACTAACCCTTCCCCGCCAAACTTTCCCTGCCAATGTTTCCCCACTAACCCTTTCCCCGCTAACCCTTCCCCGCTTACCTATCCCCGCTAACCCTTCCCCATTAACCCTTCCCCGCTTACCCTTCCACGCTAACATTTCCTGCTAACCTTTCCCCACTAACCCTTCCCCGCTGAACCTTCCCCATTAACCTTTCCCCGCTATCCATTCCCCGCTACCCTTTCCTCGCTTACTTTTCCCCGCTAATCTTTCCCAGCTGACCCTTCCCAGTTTACCTTTCCCCGCTAACCCTTCCCCATTAACACTTGCCCGCTAACTCTTACCCCCTCACCCTTCCCCATTAACCCTTCCCCACTAACATTTCCCTGTTAACCATTCCCCATTAACCTTTCCCCGCTAACCTTCTCCCCGCTAACCTTTCCCCGCTAACCTTTCCCCGCTAGGCTTTCCCCGCTAACCCTTCCCGGCTAACATTTCCCCGCTATCTTTTCCCCGCTAACCCTTCCCCACTAACCCTTCCTGCTAACCTTTCCCAGCTAACCTTTCCCACTACCCCTTCCCCGCTAACCTTTCCCCGCTAACCCTTCCCCACTAATGCTACCCCCGCCACCCCTTCCCCATTAACCCTTCCCCGCTAACCCTTCCCCGCTTACCTATCCCCGCTAACCCTTCCCCATTAACCCTTCCCCGCTTACCCTTCCACGCTAACATTTCCTGCTAACCTTTCCCCACTAACCCTTCCCCGCTGAACCTTCCCCATTAACCTTTCCCCGCTATCCATTCCCCGCTACCCTTTCCTCGCTTACTTTTCCCCGCTAATCTTTCCCAGCTGACCCTTCCCAGTTTACCTTTCCCCGCTAACCCTTCCCCATTAAGCGTTCCCCATTAACCCTTCCCGCCAACCTTTCCACTCTAACCCTTCCCCATTAACCCTTCCCCGCTAACACTTTCCCGCCAACACTTCCCCTCCAACCCTTCCCCGCTAACCCTACTCCGCTAACCCTTGCCTGTTAACCTTTCCCTGCTAACCCTTCCCCCAAACCCTTCCCAGCTAACCCTTCCCCATTCACTCTTCCCTGTTAACCATTCCCAGCTAAAACTTCCCCCCTAACACATCCCACCTAACCGTTCCCCACTAACCTTTCCCTGCCAACTTTTACCCACTAACCCTTCCCATCTGATTCTTTCACGCCAAACCTTCCCCGCCAACTCTTCCCCCTAACCCTTCCCTGTTAACCTTTCCCCGTTAACCCTTCCCTGATAACCCTTCCCAAGTAACACTTCCCCACTAACGCTTCCCCGACAATCATTCCCCCCAACCCTTCCCTGCCAACCTTTCCCCACTAACCCTTCCCCGCCAACCTTTCCCCATTAACCCTTCCCGCCAACCTTTCCCCGCTAACCCTTTCCCATTAACCATTCCCCGCTAACCCTTCCCCTCTAACCCTTCCCTGTTAACCTTTCCCTGCTAACCCTTCCTCCAACCCTTCCCAGCTAACCCTTCCCTGCTCACCCTTCCCTGTTAACCATTCCCTGCTAACCCTTCCTCCCAACCCTCCCCACCTAACCCTTCCCTGCTAACCTTTCCCTGCTAACTTTTACCCATTAACCCTTCCCACTAACCTTTTCCTGCTAACCATTCCCCATTAACCCTTCCCGCCAACCTGTCCCCGCTAACCCTTCCCCATTAACGCTTCCCCGCTAACCCTTCCCCCTAACCCTTACCCGCTAACCCTTCCCCGCTAACCCTTTCCTGCCAACCCATTCCCGCTAACCCTTCCGCGCTAACACTTCCCTGTTAACCATTCCCCGCTAACCCTTTCCCACAACCCTTCCCCCTAACCCTTCCCCGCTTACTCTTCCCCCATAACCCTTCCCTGTTGACCTTTCCCCACTGACCTTTCCCCGGTAACCTTTCCCCGCTGACCTTTCCCTGCTAACCCTTCCCGCTAACAATTCCCCGCTAACCCTTCCCGTTAACCCTTCCCGTTAACCCTTCACCACTAACCATTCCCTGCCAACCATTCCCGCCAACCCTTTCCCGCCAGCATTTCCCCACTAACCCTTCCCCGCCAACCTTTCCCGCCAACGCTTACCCACCAACACTTCCCCGCTAACATTTTCCCACTAACCCTTCCCGCCAAACTTTCCGTGCTAATCCTTTCCAACGAACCCTTCCCCATTAACCATTCCACATTAACCCATCACCGTTAACCCTTCCCCGCGAACTCTTCCCCACTAACCCTTCCCTGTTGACCTTTCCCCACTGACCCTTCCCCGCCAACCTTTCCCGGCCAATCCTTCCCCACTAACCCTTTCCCCGCTTACCCTTCCAGCTAACACTTGCCCGCTAACTCTTCCCTCCTAACCCTTCCCCACTGACATTTCCCTGCTAACCATTCCCCATTAAGCTTTCCCCGCTAACCTTTTCCCCGCTAACCTTTCCCCGCTAACCTTTCCCCGCTAGGCTTTCCCCGCTAACCCTTCCCAGCTAACATTTCCACGCTATCTTTTCCCCGCTAACCCTTCCCCACTAACCCTTCCTGCTAACCTTTCCCTGCTAAACTTTCCCACTACCCCTTCCCCGCTAACCTTTCCCCGCTAACCCTTCCCCACTAACCCTTCCCCGCCACCCCTTCCCCATTAACCCTTCCTCGCTAACCCTTCCCCACTGACCTTTCCCCGCTAACCCTTCCCCTTTAACCCTTCCCCGCTAACCCTTCCACGCTAACCTTTCCCGCTAACCCTTCCCCACTAACCCTTCCCCGCTAAGACTTCCCCATTAACCTTTCCACGCTATCCATTCCCCGCTACCCTTTCCTCGCTTACCTTTCCCCGCTAAACTTTCCCAGCTGACCCTTCCTGGCTTACCTTTCCCCGCTAACCTTTCCCCAATAAGCTTCCCTGCTAACCTTTCCCCGCTAACCCTTCCCCATTAAGCTTTCCCGATTAACCCTTCCCGCCAACCTTTCCCCTCTAACCCTTCCCCATTAATCCTTCCCCGCTAACCCTTTCCCGCCAACACTTCCCCTCCAACCCTTCCCCGCTAACCCTACCTCGCTAACCCTTCCCTGTTAACCCTTCCCTGCTAACCCTTCCCCCCTAACACTTCCCACCTAACCGTTCCCCACTAACCTTTCCCTGCTAGCTTTTCCCCACTAAACCTTCCCAGCTGATTCTTTCACGCCAATCCTTCCCCGCCAACCCTTCCCCCCAACCCTTATCTGTTAACCTTTCCCCGTTAACCCTTCCCCACTAACGCTTTCCTGCCAACCCTTCGCCGCTCACCCTTCCCCGCTAACCCTTCCCTGTTAACCTTTCCCTGCTAACCCTTCCCCCCTAACCATTCCCAGCTAACCCTTCCCCGCTCACCCTTCCCTGTTAACCATTCCCTACTAACCCTTCCCCCCAACCCTACCCACCTAACACTTCCCTGCTAACCTTTCCATGCTAACTTTTCCCCATTAACCTTCCCACTAACCTTTTCCTGCTAACCCTTCCCCATTAACCCTTCCTGCCAACCATTCCCCGCTAACCCTTCCCCGTTAACCCTTCCCCGCTAACCCTTTCCCGCCAACACATCCCCTCGAACTCTTCCCCGCTAACCCTTCTCAGCTAACCCTTCCCTGCTAACCTTTCCCTGCTAACCGTTCCCCCTAAGTCTTCCCAGCTAACCCTTCCCAGCTAACCCTTCACCGCTAACCCTAACCCTAACCCTTACCCGCTAACCCTACCCCGCTAACCCATTCCTGCCAACCCATCCCCGCTAACCCTTCCCCGCTAACACTTCGCTGTTAACCTTTCCCCGCCAACCCTTCCCCACAACCCTTCCCCTAACCCTTCCCCGATAACTCTTCCCCCATAACCCTTCCCTGTAGACCTTTCCACACTGACCTTTCCCCGCTAACCTTTCCCTGCTGACCTTTCCCCGCTAACCCTTCCCGCAAACAATTCCCCACTAACCCTTCACGTTAACCCTTCCCGTTAACCTTTTCCCGCTAACCCTTCTCCGCCAACCCGTCCCCACTAACCATTCCCTCCAACCATTCCCGCCAACCCTTCCCCGCCAGCATTTCCCCACTAACCCTTCCCCGCCAACATTTCCCGTCAACGCTTACCCACCAACCCTTCCCCGCTAACGTTTTCCCACTAACCCTTCCCGCCAAACTTTCCGTGCTAACCCTTTCCAACTAACCCTTCCCCATTAACCATTCCCCATTAACCCATCACCGTTAACCCTTCCCCGCTAACTCTTCCCCCCTAACCCTTCCCTGTTGACCTTTCCCTACTAACCCTTCCCTGCCAACCTTTCCCTGCCAATCTTTCCCCACTAACCCTTTCCCCGCTAACCCTTCCCGCTAACACTTCCCCGCTAACTCTTCCCCCCTAACCCTTCCCCATTAACCCTTCCACATTAACACTTCCCCGCTAACTCTTCACCCCTAACTCTTCCCTGTTGACCTTTCCCCACTAAGCCTTCCCCGCCAACCTTTCCCTGCCAATCTTTCCCCACTAACCCTTTCCCCACTAACCCTTCCCGCTAACACTTGCCCGCTAACTCTTACCCCCAACCCTTCCCCATTAACCCTTCCCCACTAACATTTCCCTGCTAACCATTCCCCATTAACCTTTCACCGCTAACCTTTTCCCCGCTAAACTTTCCCTGCTAACCTTTCCCCGCTAGGCTTTCCCCGCTAACCTTTCCCAGCTAACATTTCCCCGCTATCTTTTCCCCGCTACCCCTTCCCCACTAACCCTTCCTGCTAACCTTTCCCTGCTAACCTTTCCCACTACCCCTTCCCCACTAACCTTTCCACGCTAACCCTTCCCCACTAACCCTTCCCCGCCACCGCTTCCCCATTAACCCTTCCCCGCTTAACTTTCCCCGCAAACCCTTCTCCATTAACCCTTCCCCGCTAACCCTTCCATGCTAACCTTTCCCGCTAACCTTTCCCCACTAACCCTTCCCCGCTAAGCCTTCATCATTAACCTTTCCCCGCTATCCATTCCCCGCCACCCTTTCCTCGCTTACTTTTCCCAGCTAATCTTTCCCAGCTGACCCTTCCCAGCTTACCTTTCCCCGCTAACCCTTCCCCATTAAGCGTTCCCCATTAACCCTTCCCGCCAACCTTTCCACTCTAACCCTTCCCCGTTAACCCTTCCCCGCTAACCCTTTCCCGCCAACACTTCCCCTCCATCCCTTCCCCGCTAACCCTACCCCGCTAACCCTTCCCTGTTAACCTTTCCCTGCTAACCCTTCCCCCAACCCTTCCCAGCTAACCATTCCCCGCTCACCCTTCCCTGTTAACCATTCCCTACTAACCCTTCCCCACAACCCTACCCACCTAACCCTTCCCTGCTAACCTTTCCCTGCTAACTTTTCCCCATTAACCCTTCCCACTAACCTTTTCCTGCTAACCGTTCCCCATTAACCCGTCCCGCCAACCTGTCCCCGCTAACCCTACCCCGTTAACCCTTCCCCGCTAACCCTTTCCCGCCAACACTTCCCCTCCAACCCTTCCCCACTAACCCTTCTCCGCTAACCCTTCCCTGCTCACCGTTCCCTGCTAACCGTTCCCCCTAAGTCTTCCCAGATAACACTTCCCCGCTAACCCTTCCCTGTTAACCTTTCCCTGTTAACCCTTCCCCAAACCCTTCCCAGCTAACCCTTCCCCGCTAACCCTTTCCTGCCAACACATCCCCGCTAACCCTTCCCCGCTAACACTTCCCTGTTAACCTTTCCCCACTAACCCTTCCCCACAACCCTTCCCCCTAACCCTTCCCCGCTAACTCTTCCCCCATAACCCTTCCCTGTTGACCTTTCCCCACTGACCTTTCCCCGCTAACCTTTCCCTGCTGACCTTTCCCCGCTAACCTTTCCCGCTAACAATTCCCCACTAACCCTTCGCGTTAACCCTTCCTGTTAAACTTTTCCCGCTAACCCTTCTCCGCCAACCCTTCCCCGCCAGCATTTCCCCACTAACCCTTCCCCGCCAACCTTTCCCACCAACGCATACCCACCAACCCTTCCCCGCTAAGGTTTTCCCACTAACCCTTCCCGCCCAACTTTCCGTGCTAAGCCTTTCCAACTAACCCTTCCCCATTAACCATTCCCCATTAACCCATCACCATTAACCCTTCCCCACTAACCTTTCCCGGCTAACCATTCCCCATTAACCTTTCCCCGCTAACCTTTCCCCGCTAACCTTTCCCCGCTAGGCTTTCCCCGCTAACCCTTCCCGGCTAACGTTTCCCCACTATCTTTTCCCCGCTAACCCTTCCCCACTAACCCTTCCTGCTAACCTTTCCCTGCTAACCTTTCCCACTACCCCTTCCCCACTAACCTTTCCCCGCTCACCCTTCCCCGCTAACCCTTCCCTGTTAACCTTTCCCTGCTAACCCTTCCCCCCTAACCCTTCCCAGCTAACCCTTCCCCGCTCACCCTTCCCTGTTAACTATTCCCTGCTAACCCTTCCCCCCAACCCTACCCACCTAACCCTTCCCTGCTAACCTTTCCCTGCTAACTTTTCCCCATTAACCTTCCCACTAACCTTTTCCTGCTAACCCTTCCCCATTAACCCTTCCTGCCAACCATTCCCCGCTAACCCTTCCCCGCTAACCCTACCCCGCTAACCCTTTCCTGCCAACACATCCCCGCTAACCCTTCCCCGCTAACACTTCCCTGTTAACCTTTCCCCGCCAACCCTTCCCCGAAAACCCTTCCCCTAACCCTTCCCCGATAACTCTTCCCACAAAACCCTTCCCTGTAGACCTTTCCACACTGACCTTTCCCCGCTAACATTTCCCTGCTGACCTTTCCCCGCTAACCCTTCCCGCAAACAATTCCCCACTAACCCTTCACGTTAACCCTTCCCGTTAACCTTTTCCCGCTAACCCTTCTCCGCCAACCCGTCCCCACTAACCATTCCCTCCAACCATTCCCGCCAACCCTTCCCCGCCAGCATTTCCCCACTAACCCTTCCCCGCCAACCTTTCCCGCCAACGCTTACCCACCAACCCTTCCCCGCTAACGTTTTCCCACTAACCCTTCCCGCCAAACTTTCCGTGCTAACCCTTTCCAACTAACCCTTCCCCATTAACCATTCCCCATTAACACATCACCGTTAACCCTTCCCCGCTAACTCTTCCCCCCTAACCCTTCCCTGTTGACCTTTCCCTACTAACCCTTCCCCGCCAACCTTTCCCTGCCAATCTTTCCCCACTAACCCTTTCCCCGCTAACCCTTCCCGCTAACACTTCCCCGCTAACTCTTCCCCCTAACCCTTCCCCATTAACCCTTCCACATTAACACTTCCCCGCTAACTCTTCACCCCTAACTCTTCCCTGTTGACCTTTCCCCACTAAGCCTTCCCCGCCAAACTTTCCCTGCCAATCTTTCCCCACTAACCCTTTCCCCACTAACCCTTCCCGCTAAGACTTGCCCGCTAACTCTTACCCCCAACCCTTCCCCATTAACCCTTCCCCACTAACATTTCCCTGCTAACCATTCCCCATTAACCTTTCACCGCTAACCTCTTCCCCGCTAAACTTTCCCTGCTAACCTTTCCCCGCTAGGCTTTCCCCGCTAACCCTTCCCAGCTAACATTTCCCCGCTATCTTTTCCCCGCTACCCCTTCCCCACTAACCCTTCCTGCTAACCTTTCCCTGCTAACCTTTCCCACTACCCCTTCCCCACTAACCTTTCCCCGCTAACCCTTCCCCACTAACCCTTCCCCGCCACCGCTTCCCCATTAACCCTTCCCCGCTATCCCTTCCCCGCTTAACTTTCCCCGCAAACCCTTCCCCATTAACCCTTCCCCGCTAACCCTTCCATGCTAACCTTTCCCGCTAACCTTTCCCCACTAACCCTTCCCCGCTAAGCCTTCATCATTAACCTTTCCCCGCTATCCATTCCCCGCTACCGTTTCCTCGCTTACTTTTCCCCGCTAATCTTTCCCGCTGACCCTTCCCAGCTTACCTTTCCCCGCTAACCCTTCCCCATTAAGCGTTCCCCATTAACCCTACCCGCCAACTTTTCCACTCTAACCCTTCCCCGTTAACCCTTCCCCGCTAACCCTTTCCCGCCAAAACTTCCCCTCCATCCCTTCCCCGCTAACCCTACCCCGCTAACCCTTCCCTGTTAACCTTTCCCTGCTAACCCTTCCCCCAACCCTTCCCAGCTAACCATTCCCCGCTCACCCTTCCCTGTTAACCATTCCCTACTAACCCTTCCCCACAACCCTACCCACCTAACCCTTCCCTGCTAACCTTTCCCTGCTAACTTTTCCCCATTAACCCTTCCCACTAACCTTTTCCTGCTAACCGTTCCCCATTAACCCTTCCCGCCAACCTGTCCCCGCTAACCCTTCCCCGTTAACCCTTCCCCGCTAACCCTTTCCCGCCAACACTTCCCCTCCAACCCTTCCCCACTAACCCTTCTCCGCTAACCCTTCCCTGCTCACCGTTCCCTGCTAACCGTTCCCCCTAAGTCTTCCCAGATATAACTTCCCCGCTAACCCTTCCCTGTTAACCTTTCCGTTAACCCTTCCCCAAACCCTTCCCAGCTAACCCTTCCCCGCTAACCCTTTCCTGCCAACACATCCCCGCTAACCCTTCCCCGCTAACACTTCCCTGTTAACCTTTCCCCGCTAACCCTTCCCCACAACCCTTCCCCCTAACCCTTCCCCGCTAACTCTTCCCCCATAACCCTTCCCTGTTGACCTTTCCCCACTGACCTTTCCCCGCTAACCTTTCCCTGCTGACCTTTCCCCGCTAACCCTTCCCGCTAACAATTCCCCACTAACCCTTCGCGTTAACCCTTCCTGTTAAACTTTTCCCGCTAACCCTTCTCCGCCAACCCTTCCCCGCCAGCATTTCCCCACTAACCCTTTCCCGCCAACCTTTCCCACCAACGCATAACCACCAACCCTTCCCCGCTAAGGTTTTCCCACTAACCCTTCCCGCCCAACTTTCCGTGCTAAGCCTTTCCAACTAACCCTTCCCCATTAACCATTCCCCATTAACCAATCACCATTAACCCTTCCCCACTAACCTTTCCCGGCTAACCATTCCCCATTAACCTTTCCCCGCTAACCTTTTCCCCGCTAACCTTTCCCCGCTAACCGTTCGCCGCTAGGCTTTCCCCGCTAACCCTTCCCGGCTAACATTTCCCCGCTATCCTTTCCCCGCTAACCCTTCCCCACTAACCCTTCCTGCTAACCTTTCCCTGCTAACCTTTCCCCGCTAACCCTTCCGTTAACCTTTCCCTGCTAACCCTTCCCCCAACCCTTCCCAGCTAACCCTTCCCCGCTCACCCTTCCCTGTTAACCATTCCCTGCTAACCCTTCCCCCCAACCCTACCCACCTAACCCTTCCCTGCTAACATTTTCCTGCTAACCCTTCCCCATTAACGCTTCCTGCCAACCATTCCCCGCTAACCCTTCCCCGTTAACCGTTCCCCGCTCACCCTTTCCCGCCAACATATCCCCTCGAACTCTTCCCCGCTAACCCTTCTCATCTATCCCTTCCCTGCTAACCTTTCCCTGCTAACCGTTCCCCCTAAGTCTTCCCAGCTAACACTTCCCCGCTAACCCTTCCCTGTTAACCTTTCCCTGCTAACCCTTCCCCCCTAACCCTTCCCAGCTAACCCTTCCCCATTCACTCTTCCCTGTTAACCCTTCCCTGCTAACCCTTCCCCCCAACACTTCCCACCTAACCGTTCCCCACTAACCTTTCCGTGCTAGCTTTTCACCCCAACCCTTCCCAGCTGATTCTTTCACGCCAAACCTTCCCCGCCAACCTTCACCCCAACCCTTCCCTGTTAACCCTTCCCTGCTAACCCTTTCCTGCCAACCCTTCTCTGCTAACCCTTCCCTGATAACCCTTCCCAGCTAACACTTCCCCATTAACGCTTCCATGACAACCATTCTCCCCAACCCTTCCCTGCCAACCTTTCCCCACTAACCCTTCCCCGCCAACGATTCCCGGCAATCCTTCCCCGCCAACCTTTCCCTAATAACCCTTCCCCGCCAACCTTTCCCCGCTAACCCTTCCCTGTTAACCTTTCCCTGCTAAACCTTCCCCCCTAACCCTTCCCAGCTAACCCTTCGCCGCTCACCCTTCCCTGTTAACCATTCCCTGCTAACCCTTTCCCCCAACCCTCCCCACCTAACCCTTCCCTCCTAACCTTTCCCTGCTAACCTTTCCCCATTAACCCTTCCCACTAACCTTTTCCTGCTAACCCTTCCCCATTAACACTTCCCGCCAACCTTTCCCCGCTAACACTTCCCCGTTAACCCGTCCCCGCTAACCCTTTCCCGCGAACACTTCCCCTCCAACCCTTCCCTGCTAACCCTTCCCCACTAACCCTTCCCCACTAACCTTTCCCCGCTAACCGTTCCCCACTAACCCTTCCGCGCTACCCCTTCCCCTTTAACCCTTCCCCGCTAACACTTCCCCGCTAACATTTCCCCATTAAGCTTTCCCCATTAACCCTTCCCGCCAACCTTTCCCCTCTAACCCTTCCCCGTTAACCCTTCCCGCTAACCCTTTGCCGCCAACACTTCCCCTCCAACTCTTCTCCGCTAACCCTATCCTGCTAACCCTTCCCTGTTAACCTTTCCCTGCTAACCCTTCCCCCCTAACCCTTCCCAGCTAACCCTTCCCCATTCACTCTTCCCTGTTAACCCTTCCCTGCTGACCCTTCCCCCCAACACTTCCCACCTAACCGTTCCCCACTAACCTTTCCCTGCTAGCTTTTCACCCCAACCCTTCCCAGCTGATTCTTTCACGCCAAACCTTCCCCGCCAACCCTTCCCCCCAACCCTTCCCTGTTAACCCTTCCCTGCTAACCCTTTCCTGCCAACCCTTCCCTGCTAACCCTTCCCTGATAACCCTTCCCAGCTAACAATTCCCCACTAACGCTTCCATGACAACCATTCTCCCCAACCCTTCCCTGCCAACCTTTCCCCACTAACCCTTCCCCGCCAACCATTCCCGGCAATCCTTCCCCGCCAACCTTTCTTTAATAACCCTTCCCCGCCAACCTTTCCCCGCTAACACTTTCCCACTAACCATTCCCCATTAACCCTTCCCGCCAACCTTTCCCCGCTAACCCTTCCCTGTTAACCATTCCCTGCTAACCCTTTCCCCCAAACCTCCCCACCTAACCCTTCCCTCCTAACCTTTCCCTGCTAACTTTTCCCCATTAACCCTTCCCACTAACCTTTTCCTTATAACCCTTCCCCATTAACCTTTCCCGCCAACCTTTCCCCGCTAACACTTCACCGTTAACCCGTCCCCACTAACCCTTTCCCGCCAACACTTGCCCTCCAACCCTTCCCTGCTAACCCTTCCCCACTAACACTTCCCCACTAACCTTTCCCCGCTAACCCTTCCCCACTAACTCTTCCCCACTAACCCTTCCCCGCTACCCCCTTCCCCTTTAACCCTTCCCCGCTAACACTTCCCCGCTAACATTTCCCCATTAACCCTTCCCCGCTAACCCTTCCCCGCTTACCTTTCCCCACTAACCCTTCCCCATTAACCCTTCCCTGCTAACCCTTCCATGCTAACCTTTCCCGCTAACCTTTCGCCACTAACCCTTCCCCGCTAAGCCTTCCCCATTAACCTTTCCCCGCTATCCATTCCCCGCTACCCTTTCCTCGCTTACCTTTCCCCGCTAAAATTTCCCAGCTGACCCTTCCCGGCTTACCTTTCCCCGCTAACCTTTCCCCACTAAGCTTCCCCGCTAACCTTTCCCCGCTAACCCTTCCCCATTAAGCTTTCCCCATTAACCCTTCCCGCCAACCTTTCCCCTCTAACCCTTCCCCGTTAACCCTTCCCCGCTAACGCTTTCCCGCCAACACTTCCCCTCCAACCCTTCCCCGCTAACCCTACCCCGCTAACTCTTCCCTGTTAACCTTTCCCTGCTAACCCTTCCCCCTAACCCTTCCCAGCTTACCCTTCACCCCTAACACTTGCCACCTAACCGTTCCCCACTAACCTTTCCCTTGCTAGCTTTTCCCCACTAACCCTTCCCAGCTGATTCTTTCACGCCAAACTTTCCCCGCCAACCCTTCCCCCCAACCCTTCCCTGTTAACCCTTCCCTGCTAACCCTTTCCTGCCAACCCTTCTCTGCTAACCCTTCCCAGCTAACACTTCCCCATTAACGCTTCCATGACAACCATTCTCCCCAACCCTTCCCTGCCAACCTTTCCCCACTAACCCTTCCCCGGCAACCATTCCCGGCAATCCTTCCCCGCCAACCTTTCCCTAATAACCCTTCCCCGCCAACCTTTCCCCGCTAACACTTTCCCACTAACCATTCCCCATTTACCTTTCCCCATTAACCCTTCCCGCCAACCTTTCCCGCTAACCATTCCCCGTTAGCCCTTCCCCGCTAACCCTTCCCCGCTAACCCTTCCCTGTTAACCTATCCCTGCAACCCTTCTCCCCTAACCCTTCCCAGCAACCCCTTCCCCACTCACCCTTCCCTGTTAACCATTCCCTGCTAACCCTTCCCCCAACCCTCCCGACCTATCCCTTCCCTGCTAACCTTTCCCTGCTAAATTTTCCCCATTACTCCTCCCCACTAACCCTTCCCCGTTAGCCCTTCCCCGCTAACCCTTTACCGCAAACACTTCCCATCCAACCCTTCCCCGCTAACCATTCCCCACTAACCCTTCACTGTTAACCTTTTCCTGTTCACCCTTTCCCCCTAACTCTTCCCAGCTAACCCTTCCCCGCTAACACTTCCCTGTTAACTTTTCATTGCTAACCCTTCCCCAACCCGTCCCAGCTAACCCTTCCCCGCTAACACTTCCCCCTAACCCTTCCCCGCTAACCCTTGCCCACTAACCCTTTCCTGCCAACCCTTCCCCGCTAACACTTCACCGCTAACACTTCCCCGCTAAAATTTCCCAGCTGACCCTTCCTGGCTTACCTTTCCCCGCTAACCTTTCCCCACTAAGCTTCCCCGCTAACCTTTCCCCGCTAACCCTTCCCCATTAAGCTTTCCCCATTAACCCTTCCCGCCAACCTTTCCCCGCTTACCCTTCCCCGTTAACCCTTCCCCGCTAACCCTTTCCCGCCAACACTTCCCCTCCAACCCTTCTCCGCTAACCCTACCCTGCTAACCCTTCCCTGTTAACCTTTCCCTGCTAACCCTTCCCCTCTAACCCTTCCCAGCTAACCCTTCCCCATTCACTCTTCCCTGTTAACCCTTCCCTGTTAACCTTTCCCTGCTAAACCTTCCCCCCAACCCTTCCCAGCTAACCCTTCGCCGCTCACCCTTCCCTGTTAACCATTCCCTGCTAACCCTTTCCCCCAAACCTCCCCACCTAACCCTTCCCTCCTAACCTTTCCCTGCTAACTTTTCCCCATTAACCCTTCCCACTAACCTTTTCCTGCTAACCCTTCCCCATTAACCCTTCCCGCCAACCTTTCCCCGCTAACACTTCCCCGTTAACCCGTCCCCGCTAACCCTTTCCCGCCAACACTTCCCCTCCAACCCTTCCCTGCTAACCCTTCCCCACTAACCCTTCCCCACTAACCCTTCCCCGCTACCCCTTCCCCTTTAACCCTTCCCCGCTAACACTTCCCTGCTAACATTTCCCCATTAACCCTTCCCCGCTAACCCTTCTCCGCTTACCTTTCCCCACTAACCCTTCCCCATTAACCCTTCCCAGCTAACACTTCCCCACTAACGCTTCCCCGACAACCATTCCCGCCAACCCTTCCCTTCCAACCTTTCCCCACTAACCCTTCCCGCCAACCAATCCCGGCAATCCTTCCTCACCAACCTTTCCCCACTACCCCTTCCCCGCCAACCTTTCCCCGCTAACCCTTTCCCACTAACCCTACCCATTAACACTTCCCGGCAACCTTTCCCCGCTGACCCATCCCGGCTTACCTTTCCCCGCTCACCTTTCCCCACTAACCCTTCCCCGCTAACCTTTCCCTGCTAACCCTTCCCCATTAAGCTTTCCCCATTAACCCTTCCCGCCAACCTTTCCCCTCCAAGCCTTCCCCGTTAACCCTTCACCGCTAAACCTTTCCCGTCAACAATTCCCCTCAAACACTTCCCCGCTAACCCTACCCTGTTAACCTTTGCCTGCTAACCCTTCCCCCCTAACCCTTCCCAGCTAACCCTTCCCCACTCACTCTTCCCTGTTAACCCTTCCCTGCTAACCCTTCCCCCTTAACACTTCCCTCCTAACCGTTCCACACTAACCTTTCCCTGCTAGCTTTTCCCCACTAACCCTTCCCTGCTGATTCTTTCACGCCAAACCTACCCCGCCAACCCTTCCCCCCAACCCTTCCCCGTTAACCTTTCCCCGTTAACCCTTCCCCGCTAACCCTTTCCTGCCAACCCTTCCCCGCTAACCCTTCCCTGATAACCCTTCCCAGCTAAAATTTCCCAACTAACGCTTCCCCGACAACCATTCGCCCCAACCCTTCCCTGCCAACCTTTCCCCACTAACCCATCCCCGCCAACCATTCCCGTTAAACCTTCCCCGCCAACTTTTCCGTAATAACCCTTCCCCGCCAACCTTTCCCCGCTGACCCTTTCCCACTAACCATTCCCCATTGACCTTTCCCCATTAATTCTTCCCGCCAAACTTTCCCCGCTAGCCATTCCCCGTTAAACCTTCCCCGCTAACCCTTTCCCGCCAACACTTCCCCTCCAACCCTTCCCCGCTAACCCTTCTCCGCTAACCCTTTCCTGCTAACCTTTCCCTGCTAACCGTTCCCCCTAAGTCTTCCCAGCTAACACTTACCCGCTAAACCTTCCCAGCTAACCCTTCCCCGCTAACGTTCCCCGCTAACCCTTACATGCTAACCCTTCCCTGCTAACCCTTTCCTGCCAACCCATTCCCGCTAACCCTTCCCAGCTAACATTTCCATGCTATCTTTTCCCCGCTAACCCTTCCCCACTAACCCTTCCTGCAAACCTTTCCCTGCTAAACTTTCCCACTACCCCTTCCCCGCTAACCTTTCCCCGCTAACCCTTCCCCACTAACCCTTCCCCGCCACCCCTTCCCCATTAACCCTTCCTCGCTAACCCTTCCCCACTTACCTTTCCCCGCTAACCCTTCACATTTAACCCTTCCCCGCTAACCCTTCCACGCTAACCTTTCCCCACTAACCCTTCCCCGCTAAGCCTTCATCATTAACCTTTCCCCGCTATCCATTCCCCGCTACCCTTTCCTCATTTACTTTTCCCCGCTAATCTTTCCCAGCTGACCCTTCCCAGCTTACCTTTCCCCGCTAACCCTTCCGCATTAAGCGTTCCCCATTAACCCTTCCCGCCAACCTTTCCACTCTAACCCTTCCCCGTTAACCCTTCCCCGCTAACCCTTTCCCGCCAACACTTCCCCTCCAACCCTTCCCCGCTAACGCTTCTCCGCTAACCCTTCCCTGCTAACCTTTCCCTGCTAATCGTTCCCTCTAAGTCTTCCCAGCTAACACTTCCCCGCTAACCCATCCCTGTTAACCTTTCTTTGTTAACCCTTCCCCCAGCCCTTCCCAGCTAACCCTTCCCCGCAAACCCTTCCCCCTAATCCTTACCCGCTAACCCTTACCCAGTAACCCTTTCCTGCCAAACCATCCCCACTAACCATTCCCTGCCAACCATTCCCGCCAACCCTTCCCCGCCAGTATTTCCCCTCCAACCCTTCCCCGCTAACCCTTCTCCGCTAACCCTTTCCTGCTAACCTTTCCCTGCTAACCGTTCCCCCTAAGTCTTCCCAGCTAACACTTACCCGCTAAACCTTCCCTGTTAACTTTTCCCTGCTAACCCTTCCCCCATCCCTTCCCAGCTAACCCTTCCCCGCTAACCTTCCCCGCTAACCCTTACCCGCTAACCCTTCCCCGCTAACCCTTTCCTGCCAACCCATTCCCGCTAACCCTTCCCCGCTAACACTTCCCTGTCAACCTTTCCCCGCTAACCATTCCCCACAACCCTTCCCCCTAACCCTTCCCCGCTTACTCTTCCCCAAAACCCTTCCCTGTTGACCGTTCCCCACTGACCTTTCCCCGGTAACATTTCCCCGCCGACCTTTCCCCGCTAAACTTTCCCCGGTAACAATTCCCCACTAACCCTTCGCGTTAACCCTTCCCGTTAACCCTTCCCCACTAACCAATCCCTGCCAACCATTCCCGCCAACTCTTCCCCGCCAGCATTTCCCCACTAACCCTTCCCCGCCAACCTTTCCCGCCAACGCTTACCCACCAACCCTTCCCCGCTAACATTTTCCCACTAACCCTTCCCGCCAAACTTTCCGTGCTAACCCTTTCCAACTAACCCTTTCCCATTAACCATTCCACATTAACCCATCACCGTTAACCCTTCCCTGCTAACTCTTCCCCGCTAACCCTTCCCTGTTGACCTTTCCCCACTAACCCTTCCCCGCCAACCTTTCCCTGCCAATCTTTCCCCACTAACCCTTTCCTCGCTAACCCTTCCCGCTAACACTTCCCCGCTAACTCTTCCCCCCTAACCCTTCCCCATTAACCCTTCCCCATTAACACTTCCCCGCTAACTCTTCACCCCTAACTCTTCCCTGTTGAGCTTTCCCCACTAACCCTTCCCCGCCAAACTTTCCCTGCCAATCTTTCCCCACTAACCCTTTCCCCGCTAACCATTCCCGCTAACACTTGCCCGCTAACTCTTACCCCCTAACCCTTCCCCATTAACCCTTCCCCAATAACATTTCCCTGCTAACCATTCCCCATTAACCTTTCCCCGCTAACCTTTCCTCGCTAACCTTTCCCCGCTAGGTTTTCCCCGCTAACCCTTCCCGGCTAACATTTCCCCACTATCTTTTCCCCGCTAACCCTTCCCCACTATCCCTTCCTGCTAACCTTTCCCTGCAACCATTTCCCACTACCCCTTCCCCACTAACCTTTCCCATCTAACCCATCCCCACTAACCCTTACCCGCTACCCCTTCCCCTTTAACCCTTCCCCGCTAACACTTCCCCGCTAACCTTTCCCCATTAACCCTTCCCCGCTAACCCTTCCCCGCTTACCTTTCCCTGCTAACCCTTCCCCATTAACCCTTGCCCGCTAACCCTTCCACGCTAACCTTTCCCGCTAACCTTTCCCCACTAACACTTTCCCACTAAGCCTTCCCCATTAACCTTTCCCCGCCATCCATTCCCCCTACCCTTTCCTCGCTTACCTTTCCCCGCTAACCTTTCCCCACTAAGCTTCCCCGCTAAACTTTCCCCGCTAACCCTTCCCCATTAAGCTTTCCCCATTAACCCTTCCCGCCAACCTTTCCCCGTTAACCTTTCCCCGTTAACCCTTCCCCGCTAACCCTTTCCTGCCAACCCTTCCCTGCTAACCCTTCCCTGATAACCCTTCCCAGCTAACATTTCCCAACTAACGCTTCCCCGACAACCATTCGCCCCAACCCTTCCCTGCCAACCTTTCCCCACTAACCCATCCCCGCCAACCATTCCCGTTAAACCTTCCCCGCCAACTTTTCCGTAATAACCCTTCCCCGCCAACCTTTCCCCGCTGACCCTTTCCCACTAACCATTCCCCATTGACCTTTCCCCATTAATTCTTCCCGCCAAACTTTCCCCGCTAGCCATTCCCCGTTAAACCTTCCCCGCTAACCCTTTCCCGCCAACACTTCCCCTCCAACCCTTCCCCGCTAACCCTTCTCCGCTAACTCTTTCCTGCTAACCTTTCCCTGCTAACCGTTCCCCCTAAGTCTTCCCAGCTAACACTTACCCGCTAAACCTTCCCTGTTAACCTTTCCCTGCTAACCCTTCCCCCAACCCTTCCCAGCTAACCCTTCCCCGCTAACGTTCCCCGCTAACCCTTACATGCTAACCCTTCCCTGCTAACCCTTTCCTGCCAACCCATTCCCGCTAACCCTTCCCAGCTAACATTTCCATGCTATCTTTTCCCCGCTAACCCTTCCCCACTAACCCTTCCTGCAAACCTTTCCCTGCTAAACTTTCCCACTACCCCTTCCCCGCTAACCTTTCCCCGCTAACCCTTCCCCACTAACCCTTCCCCGCCACCCCTTCCCCATTAACCCTTCCTCGCTAACCCTTCCCCACTTACCTTTCCCCGCTAACCCTTCACATTTAACCCTTCCCCGCTAACCCTTCCACGCTAACCTTTCCCTACTAACCCTTCCCCGCTAAGCCTTCATCATTAACCTTTCCCCGCTATCCATTCCCCGCTACCCTTTCCTCATTTACTTTTCCCCGCTAATCTTTCCCAGCTGACCCTTCCCAGCTTACCTTTCCCCGCTAACCCTTCCCCATTAAGCGTTCCCCATTAACCCTTCCCGCCAACCTTTCCACTCTAACCCTTCCCCGTTAACCCTTCCCCGCTAACCCTTTCCCGCCAACACTTCCCCTCCAACCCTTCCCCGCTAACGCTTCTCCGCTAACCCTTCCCTGCTAACCTTTCCCTGCTAATCGTTCCCCCTAAGTCTTCCCAGCTAACACTTCCCCGCTAACCCATCCCTGTTAACCTTTCTTTGTTAACCCTTCCCCCAGCCCTTCCCAGCTAACCCTTCCCCGCAAACCCTTCCCCCTAACCCTTACCCGCTAACCCTTACCCGGTAACCCTTTCCTGCCAACCCATCCCCACTAACCATTCCCTGCCAACCCTTCCCCGCCAGTATTTCCCCTCCAACCCTTCCCCGCTAACCCTTCTCCGCTAACCCTTTCCTGCTAACCTTTCCCTGCTAACCGTTCCCCCTAAGTCTTCCCAGCTAACACTTACCCGCTAAACCTTCCCTGTTAACTTTTCCCTGCTAACCCTTCCCCCATCCCTTCCCAGCTAACCCTTCCCCGCTAACCTTCCCCGCTAACCCTTACCCGCTAACCCTTCCCCGCTAACCCTTTCCCGCCAACACTTCCCCTCCAACCCTTCCCCGCTAACCCTTCTCCGCTAACCCTTTCCTGCTAACCTTTCCCTGCTAACCGTTCCCCCTAAGTCTTCCCAGCTAACACTTACCCGCTAAACCTTCCCAGCTAACCCTTCCCCGCTAACGTTCCCCGCTAACCCTTACATGCTAACCCTTCCCTGCTAACCCTTTCCTGCCAACCCATTCCCGCTAACCCTTCCCAGCTAACATTTCCATGCTATCTTTTCCCCGCTAACCCTTCCCCACTAACCCTTCCTGCAAACCTTTCCCTGCTAAACTTTCCCACTACCCCTTCCCCGCTAACCTTTCCCCGCTAACCCTTCCCCACTAACCCTTCCCCGCCACCCCTTCCCCATTAACCCTTCCTCGCTAACCCTTCCCCACTTACCCTTCCCCGCTAACCCTTCCACGCTAACCTTTCCCCACTAACCCTTCCCCGCTAAGCCTTCATCATTAACCTTTCCCCGCTATCCATTCCCCGCTACCCTTTCCTCATTTACTTTTCCCCGCTAATCTTTCCCAGCTGACCCTTCCCAGATTACCTTTCCCCGCTAACCCTTCCCCATTAAGCGTTCCCCATTAACCCTTCCCGCCAACCTTTCCACTCTAACCCTTCCCCGTTAACCCTTCCCCGCTAACCCTTTCCCGCCAACACTTCCCCTCCAACCCTTCCCCGCTAACGCTTCTCCGCTAACCCTTCCCTGCTAACCTTTCCCTGCTAATCGTTCCCCCTAAGTCTTCCCAGCTAACACTTCCCCGCTAACCCATCCCTGTTAACCTTTCTTTGTTAACCCTTCCCCCAGCCCTTCCCAGCTAACCCTTCCCCGCAAACCCTTCCCCCTAACCCTTACCCGCTAACCCTTACCCGGTAACCCTTTCCTGCCAACCCATCCCCACTAACCATTCCCTGCCAACCATTCCCGCCAACCCTTCCCCGCCAGTATTTCCCCTCCAACCCTTCCCCGCTAACCCTTCTCCGCTAACCCTTTCCTGCTAACCTTTCCCTGCTAACCGTTCCCCCTAAGTCTTCCCAGCTAACACTTACCCGCTAAACCTTCCCTGTTAACTTTTCCCTGCTAACCCTTCCCCCATCCCTTCCCAGCTAACCCTTCCCCGCTAACCTTCCCCGCTAACCCTTACCCGCTAACCCTTCCCCGCTAACCCTTTCCTGCCAACCCATTCCCGCTAACCCTTCCCCGCTAACACTTCCCTGTCAACCTTTCCCCGCTAACCATTCCCCACAACCCTTCCCCCTAACCCTTCCCCGCTTACTCTTCCCCAAAACCCTTCCCTGTTGACCGTTCCCCACTGACCTTTCCCCGGTAACATTTCCCCGCTGACCTTTCCCCGCTAACCTTTCCCCGGTAACAATTCCCCACTAACCCTTCGCGTTAACCCTTCCCGTTAACCCTTCCCCACTAACCATTCCCTGCCAACCATTCCCGCCAACTCTTCCCCGCCAGCATTTCCCCACTAACCCTTCCCCGCCAACCTTTCCCGCCAACGCTTACCCACCAACCCTTCCCCGCTAACATTTTCCCACTAACCCTTCCCGCCAAACTTTCCGTGCTAACCCTTTCCAACTAACCCTTCCCCATTAACCATTCCACATTAACCCATCACCGTTAACCCTTCCCTGCTAACTCTTCCCCGCTAACCCTTCCCTGTTGACCTTTCCCCACTAACCCTTCCCCGCCAACCTTTCCCTGCCAATCTTTCCCCACTAACCCTTTCCTCGCTAACCCTTCCCGCTAACACTTCCCCGCTAACTCTTCCCCCCTAACCCTTCCCCATTAACCCTTCCCCATTAACACTTCCCCGCTAACTCTTCACCCCTAACTCTTCCCTGTTGAGCTTTCCCCACTAACCCTTCCCCGCCAAACTTTCCCTGCCAATCTTTCCCCACTAACCCTTTCCCCGCTAACCCTTCCCGCTAACACTTGCCCGCTAACTCTTACCCCCTAACCCTTCCCCATTAACCCTTCCCCAATAACATTTCCCTGCTAACCATTCCCCATTAACCTTTCCCCGCTAACCTTTCCTCGCTAACCTTTCCCCGCTAGGTTTTCCCCGCTAACCCTTCCCGGCTAACATTTCCCCACTATCTTTTCCCCGCTAACCCTTCCCCACTATCCCTTCCTGCTAACCTTTCCCTGCAACCATTTCCCACTACCCCTTCCC
Source organism: Isurus oxyrinchus (assembly GCA_026770705.1). Taxonomy (NCBI): domain Eukaryota; kingdom Metazoa; phylum Chordata; class Chondrichthyes; order Lamniformes; family Lamnidae; genus Isurus; species Isurus oxyrinchus. The sequence continues at coordinate 58,469,527 of JANJGN010000012.1, read as the reverse complement.
CACTAACCTTTCCCATCTATCCCATCCCCACTAACCCTTACCCGCTACCCCTTCCCCTTTAACCCTTCCCCGCTAACACTTCCCCGCTAACCTTTCCCCATTAACCCTTCCCCGCTAACCCTTCCCCGCTTACCTTTCCCTGCTAACCCTTCCCCATTAACCCTTGCCCGCTAACCCTTCCACGCTAACCTTTCCCGCTAACCTTTCCCCACTAACACTTTCCCACTAAGCCTTCCCCATTAACCTTTCCCCGCCATCCATTCCCCCTACCCTTTCCTCGCTTACCTTTCCCCGCTAACCTTTCCCCACTAAGCTTCCCCGCTAAACTTTCCCCGCTAACCCTTCCCCATTAAGCTTTCCCCATTAACCCTTCCCGCCAACCTTTCCCCGTTAACCTTTCCCCGTTAACCCTTCCCTGCTAACCCTTTCCTGCCAACCCTTCCCTGCTAACCCTTCCCTGATAACCCTTCCCAGCTAACATTTCCCAACTAACGCTTCCCCGACAACCATTCGCCCCAACCCTTCCCTGCCAACCTTTCCCCACTAACCCATCCCCGCCAACCATTCCCGTTAAACCTTCCCCGCCAACTTTTCCGTAATAACCCTTCCCCGCCAACCTTTCCCCGCTGACCCTTTCCCACTAACCATTCCCCATTGACCTTTCCCCATTAATTCTTCCCGCCAAACTTTCCCCGCTAGCCATTCCCCGTTAAACCTTCCCCGCTAACCCTTTCCCGCCAACACTTCCCCTCCAACCCTTCCCCGCTAACCCTTCTCCGCTAACCCTTTCCTGCTAACCTTTCCCTGCTAACCGTTCCCCCTAAGTCTTCCCAGCTAACACTTACCCGCTAAACCTTCCCTGTTAACCTTTCCCTGCTAACCCTTCCCCCAACCCTTCCCAGCTAACCCTTCCCCGCTAACGTTCCCCGCTAACCCTTACATGCTAACCCTTCCCCGCTAACCCTTTCCTGCCAACCCATTCCCGCTAACCCTTCCCCACTAACACTTCCCTGTCAACCTTTCCCCGCTAACCATTCCCCACAACCCTTCCCCCTAACCCTTCCCCGCTTACTCTTCCCCAAAACCCTTCCCTGTTGACCGTTCCCCACTGACCTTTCCCCGGTAACATTTCCCCGCTGACCTTTCCCCGCTAACCTTTCCCCGGTAACAATTCCCCACTAACCCTTCGCGTTAACCCTTCCCGTTAACCCTTTCCCGCCAACCTTTCCCCTCTAACCCTTCCCCGTTAACCCTTCCCCTCTAACCCTTTCCCGCCAACACTTCCCCTCCAACGCTTCCCCGCTAACCCTACCCCGCTAACTCTTGCCTGTTAACCTTTCCCTGCTAACCCTTCCCCCCTAACCCTTCCCAGCTAACCCTTCCCCATTCACTCTTCCCTGTTAACCATTCCCTGCTAACCCTTCCCCCCAACACTTCCCAACTAATCGTTCCGCACTCACCTTTCCCTGCTAGCTTTTCCCCACTAAACCTTCCCAGCTGATTCTTTCACGCCAAACCTTCCCCGCCAACCCTTCCCCCAACCATTACCTGTTAACCTTTCCCCGTTAACCCTTCCCCGCTAACCCTTTCCTGCCAACCCTTCCCCGCTAACCCTTCCCTGCTAACCCTTCCCTGTTAACCTTTCCCTGCTAACCCTTCCCCCCAACTCTTCCAAGCTAACCCTTCCCCGCTCACCCTTCCCTGTTAACCATTCCCTGCTAACCTTTACCCCCAACCCTACCGACCTAACCCTTCCCTGCTAACATTTCCCTGCAAACTTTTCCCCATTAACCTTCCCACTAACCTTTTCCTGCTAACCCTTCCCCATTAACCCTTCCCTGCTAACCTTTCCCTGCTAACCGTTCCCCCAAGTCTTCCCAGCTGACACTTCCCCGCTAACCCTTCCCTGTTAAACTTTCCCTGTTAACCCTTCCCAGCTAACCCTTCCCCGCTAACCCTTCCCCCTAACCCTTTCCCGCTAACCCTACCCCGCTAACCCTTTCCTGCCATCCCATCCCCGCTAACCCTTCCCCGCTAACACTTCCCTGTTAACCTTTCCCCGCCAACCCTTCCCCACAACCCTTCCCCTAACCCTTCCCCGATAACCCTTCCCTGTTGACCTTTCCACACTGACCTTTCCCCGCTAACCTTTCCCTGCTGACCTTTCCCTGCTAACCCTTCCCGCTAACAATTCCCCACTAACCCTTCACGTTAACCCTTCCCATTAACCTTTTCCCGCTAACCCTTCTCCGCCAACCCTTCCCCACTAACCCTTGCCCGCCAACCTTTCCCGCCAACGCTTACCCACCAACCCTTCCCCGCTAACGTTTTCCCACTAACCCATCCCGCCCAACTTTACGTGCTAACCCTTTCCAATTTACCCTTCCCCATTAACCATTCCACATTAACCCATCACTGTTAACCCTTCCCCGCTAACTCTTCCCCCTAACCCTTCCCTGTTGACCTTTCCCCAATAAACCTTCCCCGCCAACCTTTCCCTGCCAATCTTTCCCCACTAACCCTTTCCCCGCTAACCCTTCCCGGTAACACTTGCCCGCTAACTCTTACCCCCTAACTCTTCCCCATTAACCCTTCCCCACTAACATTTCCCTGCTAACCATTCCCCATTAACCTTTCCCCGCTAACCTTTTCCCCGCTAACCTTTCCCCGCTAACCTTTCCCCGCTAGGCTTTCCCCGCTAACCCTTCCCAGCTAACATTTCCACACTATCTTTTCCCCGCTAACCCTTCCCCACTAACCCTTCCTGCTAACCTTTCCCTGCTAAACTTTCCCACTACCCCTTCCCCGCTAACCTTTCCCCGCTAACCCTTCCCCACTAACCCTTCCCCGCCACCCCTTCCCCATTAACCCTTCCTCGCTAACCCTTCCCCACTTACCTTTCCCCGCTAACCCTTCCCCTTTAACCCTTCCCCGCTAACCCTTCCACGCTAACCTTTCCCGCTAACCTTTCCCCGCTAACCTTTCCCCGCTAGGCTTTCCCCGCTAACCCTTCCCAGCTAACATTTCCATGCTATCTTTTCCCCGCTAACCCTTCCCCACTAACCCTTCCTGCTAACCTTTCCCTGCTAAACTTTCCCACTACCCCTTCCCCGCTAACCTTTCCCCGCTAACCCTTCCCCACTAACCCTTCCCCGCCACCCCTTCCCCATTAACCCTTCCTCGCTAACCCTTCCCCACTTACCTTTCCCCGCAAACCCTTCCCCTTTAACCCTTCCCCGCTAACCCTTCCACGCTAACCCTTCCCTGCTAACCTTTCCCTGCTAACCGTTCCCCCTAAGTCTTTCCAGCTAACAATTCCCCGCTAACCCATCGCTATTAACCTTTATTGTTAACCCTTCCCCCAGCCCTTCCCAGCTAACACATCCCCGCTAAACCTTCCCCCTAACCCTTACCCGCTAACCCTTACCCGGTAACCCTTTCCTGCCAACCCATCCCCACTAATCATTCCCTGCCAACCATTCCCGCCAACCCTACCCAGCCAGTATATCCCCACTAACCCTTCCCCACCAACCTTTCCTGGCAACGCTTACCCATCAACCCTTCCCCGCTAACGTTTTCCCACTAACCCTTCCCGCCCAACTTTCCGTGCTAACCCTTTCCAACTAACCCTTCCCCATTAACCATTCCCCATTAACCCATCACCGTTAACCCTTCCCCGCTAACTCTTCCCCCCTAACCCTTCCCTGTTGACCTTTCCCCACTACCCCTTCCCCGCCAATCTTTCGCTGCCAATCTTTCCCCACTAACCCTTTCCCCGCTAACCCTTCCCGCTAACACTTCCCCGCTAACTCTTCCCCCCAACCCTTCCCCATTAACCGTTCCCCATTAACCCTTCCCCGCTAACTCTTCCCCCCTAACCCTTTCCTGTTGACCTTTCCCCACTAACCCTTCCCCGCCAACACTTCCCCTCCAACCCTTCCCCGCTAACCCTACCCCGCTAACCCTTCCCTGTTAACCTTTCCCTGCTAACCCTTCCCCCTAACCCTTCCCAGCTAACCCTTCCCCATTCACTCTTCCCTGTTAACCCTTTCCTGCTAACCCTTCCCCCCTAACACATCCCACCTAACCGTTCCCCACTAACCTTTCCATGCTCGCTTTTACCCATTAACCCTTCCCAGCTGAGTCTTTCACGCCAAACCTTCCCCGCCAACCCTTCCCCCAACCCTTCCCTGTTAACCCTTCCCTGCTAACCCTTTCCTGCCAACCCTTCCCTGCTAACCCTTCCCTGGTAACCCTTCCCAGCTAACACTTCCCCACTAACACTTCCCCGACAACCATTCTCCCCAACCCTTCCCTGCCAACCTTTCCCCACTAACCCTTCCCCGCCAACCATTCCAGGCAATCCTTCCCCGCCAACCTTTCCCTAATAACCCTTCCCTGCCAACCTTTCCCCGCTAACACTTTCCCACTAACCATTCCCTATTTACCTTTCCCCATTAACCCTTCCCGCCAACCTTTCCCTGCTAACCTTTCCCCGTTAACCCTTCCCCGCTAACCCTTCCCTGTTAACCTTTCCCTGCTAAACCTTCCCCCCTAACCCTTCCCAGCTAACCCTTCGCCGCTCACCCTTCCCTGTTAACCATTCCCTGCTAACCCTTTCCCCCAACCCTCCCCACCTAACCCTTCCCTCCTAACCTTTCCGTGCTAACTTTTCCCCATTAACCCTTCCCACTAACCTTTTCCTGCTAACCCTTCCGCATTAACCCTTCCCGCCAACCTTTCCCCGCTAACACTTCCCCGTGAACCCTTCCCCGCTAACCCTTTCCCGCCAACACTTCCTCTCCAACCCTTCCCTGCTAACCCTTCTCCGCTAACCCTTCCCTGCTAACCTTTCCCTGCTAACCGTTCCCCCTAAGTCTTCCCAGCTAACACTTCCCCGTTAACCCTTCCCTGTTAACCTTTCCTTGTTAAACCTTCCCCCAGCCCTTCCCAGCTAACCCTTCCCCGCTAACCCTTCCCCCAACCCTTACCCGCTAACCCTTCCCCGCTAACCCTTTCCTGCCAACACATCCCCGCTAACCCTTCCCCGCTAACACTTCCCTGTTAACCTTTCCCCGCTAACCCTTCCCCACAACCCTTCCCCCTAACCCTTCCCCGCTAACTCTTCCCCCATAACCCTTCCCTGTTGACCTTTCCACACTGACCTTTCACCGCTAAGCTTTCCCCGCTTACCTTTCCCCGCTAAACCTTCTCTGCCAACCCTTCCCCACTAACCATTCCCTGCCAACCATTCCCGCCATCCCTTACCCCCCAGCATTTCCCCACTAACCCTTCCCCGCCAACCCTTCCCCACTAACGTTTTCCCACTAACCCTTCACGCCCAACTTCCGTGCTAACCCTTTCCAACTAACCCTTCCCCATTAACCATTCCCCATTAACCCATCACCGTTAACCCTTCCCCGCTAACTCTTCCCCCCTAACCCTTCCCTGTTGACCTTTCCCCGCTAACCCTTCCACGCCAACCTTTCCCTGCCAATCATTCCCCAGTAACCCTTTCCCCGCTAACCCTTCCCGCTAACACTTGCCCGCTAAGTCTTACCCCCTAACCCTTCCCCATTAACCCTTCCTCACTAACCTTTCCCTGCTAACCATTCCCCATTAATGTTTCCCTGCTAACCTTTTCCCAGCTAACCCTTCCTGGCTAACATTTCCCCCCTATCTTTTCCCCGCTAACCCTTCCCCACTAACCCTTCCTGCTAACCTTTCCCTGCTAACCTTTCCCACTGCCCCTTCCCCGCCAACCTTTCCCCGCTAACCCTTTCCCACTAACCATTCCCCATTTACCTTTCCCCGTTAACCCTTCCTGCCAACCTTTCCCCGCTAACCGTTCCCCGTTAACCCTTCCCCGCTAACACTTCCCCGCTAACCCTTCCCTGTTAACCTTTCCCTGCTAACCCTTCACCCAACCCTTCCCAGCTAAACCTTCCCCGCTAACTCTTCCCCCTAACCCTTACCCACTAACCCTTCCCCGCTAACCCTTTCCTGCCAACCCATCCCCGCTAACCCTTCCCCGCTAACACTTCCCTGTTAACCTTTCCCCGCTAACCCTTCCCCACAACCCTTCCCCCTAACCCTTCCCCGCTAACTCTTCCCCATAACCCTTCCCTGTTGACCTTTCCACACTGACCTTTCCCCGCTTACCTTTCCCCGCTGACCTTTCCCCGCTAGCCCTTCTCTGCCAACCCTTCCCCACTAACCATTCCCTGCCAACCATTCCCGCCAACCCTTACCCACCAGCATTTCCCCACTAACCCTTCCCCGCCAACCCTTCCCCGCTAACGTTTTCCTACTAACCCTTCATGCCCAACTTCCGTGCTAACCCTTTCCAACTAACCCTTCCCCATTAACCATTCCCCATTAACCCATCACCGTTAACCCTTCCCCGCTAACTCTTCCCCCCTAACCCTTCCCTGTTGACCTTTCCCCGCTAACCCTTCCACGCCAACCTTTCCCTGCCAAACTTTCCCCAGTAACCCTTTCCCCGCTAACCCTTCCCGCTAACACTTGCCCGCTAAGTCTTCCCCCCTAACCCTTCCCCATTAACCCTTCCCCACTAACCTTTCCCTGCTAACCATTCCCCATTAACGTTTCTCTGCTAACCTTTTCCCAGCTAACCCTTCCTGGCTAACATTTCCCCGCTATCTTTTCCCCGCTAACCCTTCCCCACTAACCCTTCCTGCTAACCTTTCCCTGCTAACCTTTCCCACTACCCCTTCCCTGCCAACCTTTCCCCGCTAACCCTTTCCCACTAACCATTCCCCATTTACCTTTCCCCATTAACCCTTCCTGCCAACCTTTCCCCGCTAACCGTTCCCCGTTAACCCTTCCCCGCTAACCCTTCCCCGCTAACCCTTCCCTGTTAACCTTTCGCTGCTAACCCTTCACCCAACCCTTCCCAGCTAACCCTTCCCCGCTCACCCTTCCCTGTTAACCATTACCTGCTAACCCTTCCCCCCAACCCACCCCACCTAACCCTTCCCTGCTAACTTTTCCCTGCTAACTTTTCCCCATTAACCCTTCCCACTAACCTTTTCCTGCTAACCCTTCCCCGTTAACCCTTCCCCGCTAAACCTTTCCCGCCAACACTTCCCCTCCAACACTTCCCCGCTAACCCTCCTCCGCTAACCCTTCCCTGCTAACCGTTCCCTGCTAACCGTTCCCCCTAAGTCTTCCCAGCTAACACTTCTCCGCTAACCCTTCCCTGTTAACCTTTCCCTGTTAGCCCTTCCCCAAACCCTTCCCAGCTAACCCTTCCCCGCTAACCCTTTCCTGCCAACACATCCCCGCTAACCCTTCCCCGCTAACACTTCCCTGTTAACCTTTCCCCGCTAACCCTTCCCCACAACTCTTCCCCCTAACCCTTCCCCACTAACTCTTCCCCCATAACCCTGTTGACCTTTCCCCACTGACCTTTCCCCGCTAACCTTTCCCCACTGACCTTTCCCCGCTAACCCTTCCTGCTAACAATTCCCCACTAATCCTTCACGTTAACCCTTCCTGTTAAACTTTTCCCGCTAACCCTTCTCCGCCAACCCTTCCCCACTAACCATTCCCTGCCAACCATTCCCGCCAACCCTTCCCCGCCAGCATTTCCCCACTAACCCTTCCCCGCCAACCTTTCCCGCCAACACATACCCACCAACCCTTCCCCGCTAACGTTTTCCCACTAACCCTTCCCGCCCAACTTTCCGTGCTAACCCTTTCCAACTGACCCTTCCCCATTATCCATTCCCCATTAAGCCATCACCATTAACCCTTCCCCACTAACCTTTCCCAGCTAACCATTCCCCATTAACCTTTCCCGATTATCTTTTCCCCGCTAACCCTTCCCCACTAACCCTTCCTGCTAACCTTTCCCTGCTAACCTTTCCCAGCTCCCCTTCCCCGCTAACCTTTCCCCGCTAACCCTTCCCCATTAACCCTTCCCCAATAACTCTTGCCTGCTACCCCTTCCCCTTTAACCCTTCCCCGCTAACACTTCCCCGCTAACATTTCCCCACTAACCCTTTCCCCGCTAACCCTTCCCCGCTTAGCTTTCCCCACTAACCCTTCCCCATTAACCCTTCCCCGCTAACCCTTCCACGCTAACCATTCCCGCTAACCTTTCCCCACTAACCCTTCCCCGCTAAGCCTACCACATTAACCTTTCCCCGCTATCCATTCCCTGCTACCGTTTCCTCGCTTGCCTTTCCCCGCTAACCTTTCCCAGCTGACCCTTCCCGGCTTACCTTTCCCCGCTAACCTTTCCCCACTAAGCTTCCCCGCTAATCTTTCCCCGCTAACCCTTCCCCATTAAGCTTTCCCCATTAACCCTTCCTGCCAACCTTTCCCCTCTAACCCTTGCCCGTTAACCCTTCCCCGCTAACCCTTTCCCGCCAACACTTCCCCTCCAACCCTTCCCCGCTAACCCTACCCCGCTAACCCTTCCCTGTTAACCTTTCCCTGCTAACCCTTCCCCCCTAACCCTTCCCAGCTAACCCTTCCCCATTCACTCTTCCCTGTTAACCCTTCCCTGCTAACCCTTCCCCCCTAACACTTCCCACCTAAACGTCCCCCACTAACCTTTCCCTGCTAGCTTTTCCCCACTAACCCTTCCCAGCTGATTCTTTCACGCCAAACCTTCCCCGCCAACCCTTCCCCCCAACCCTTCCCTGTTAACCCTTCCCCGCTAACCCTTTTCTGCCAACCCGTCCCTGCTAACCCTTCCCTGATAACATTTCCCAGCTAACACTTCCCCACTAACGCTTCCCCGACAACCATTCTCCCCAACCCTTCCCTGCCAACCTTTCCCCACTAACCCTTCCCCGCCAACGATTCCCGGCAATCCTTCCCCGCCAACCTTTCCCTAATAACCCTTCCCCGCCAACCTTTCCCCACTAACACTTTCCCACTAACCATTCCCCATTTACCTTTCCCCATTAACCCTTCCCGCCAACCTTTCCCCGCTAACCGTTCCCTGTTAACCCTTCCCCACTAACCCTTCCCCGCTAACCCTTCCCTGTTAACCTTTCGCTGCTAAACCTTCCCCCCTAACCCTTCCCAGCTAACCCTTCGCTGCTCACCCTTCCCTGTTAACCATTCCCTGCTAACCCTTCCCCCCAACCCTTCCCACCTAACCCTTCCCTGCTAGCCTTTCCCTGCTAACTTTTCCCCATTAACCCTTCCCACTAACCTTTTCCTGCTAACCCTTCCCCATTAACCCTTCCCGCCAACCTTTCCCCGCTAACACTTCCCCGTTAACCCTTCCCCGCTAACCCTTTCCCGCCAACACTTCCCCTCTAGCCCTTCCCCGCTAACCCTTCTCCGCTAACCTTTCCCTGCTAACCGTTCCCCCTAAGTCTTCCCAGCAACACTTCCCCGCTAACCCTTCCCTGTTAACCTTTCCCTGTTAACCCTTCCCCCAGCCTTTCCCAGCTAACCCTTCCCCACTAACCCTTCCCCCTAACCCTTACCCGCTAACCCTTCCCCGCTAACCCTTTCCTGCCAACCCATCCCCGCTAACCCTTCCCCGCTAACACTTCCCTGTTAACCTTTCCCCGCTAACCCTTCCCCACAACTCTTCCCCTTAACCCTTCCCCGCTAACTCTTCCTCCATAACCCTTCCCTGTTGACCTTTCCACACTGACCTTTCCCCGCTAACCTTTCCCCGCTGTCCTTTCCCCGCTAACCCTTCTCGCTAACAATTCCCCACTAACCCTTCACGTTAACCCTTCCCGTTAACCTTTTCCCGCTAACCCTTCTCTGCCAACCCTTCCCCACTAACCATTCCCTGCCAACCATTCCCGCCAACCCTTCCCCGCCAGCATTTCCCCACTAACCCTTCCCTGCCAACCTTTCCCGCCAACGCTTACCCACCAACCCTTCCCCGCTAACGTTTTCCCACTAACCCTTCCCGCCCAACTTTCCGTGCTAACCCTTTCCAACTTACCCTTCCCCATTAACCATTCCCCATTAACCCATCACGGTTAACCCTTCCCCGCTAACTCTTCCCCCCTAACCCTTCCCTGTTGACCTTTCCCCACCAACCCTTCCCCGCCAACCTTTCCCTTCAATCTTTCCCAACTAACCCTTTCCCCACTAAACCTTCCCGCTAACACTTCCCCGCTAACTCTTCCCCCTAACCCTTCCCCATTAACCCTTCCCCATTAACACTTCCCCGCTAACTCTTCACCCCTAACGCTTCCCTGTTGAGCTTTCCCCACTAACCCTTCCCCGCCAAACTTTCCCTGCCAATTTATCCCCACTAACCCTTTCCCCGCTAACCCTTCCCGCTAACACTTGCCCGCTAACTCTTACCCCCTAACCCTTCCCCATTAGCCCTTCCCCACTAACCTTTCCCTGCTAACCATTCCCCATTAAACTTTCCCTGCTAACCTTTTCCCCGCTAACCCTTCCTGCCTAACATTTCCCCGCTATCTTTTCCCCGCTAACCCTTCCCCACTAACCCTTCCTGCTAACCTTTCCCTGCTAACCTTTCCCACTACCCCTTCCCCGCTAACATTTCCCCGCTAACCTTTCCCCATTAACCCTTCCCCTTTAACCCTTCCCCGCTTACCTTTCCCCGCTAACCCTTCCCAATTAACCCTTCCCGGCTTACCTTTCCCCACTAACCTTTCTCCACTAAGCTTCCGTGCTAACCTTTCCCCACTAACCCTTCCCCATTAAGCTTTCCCCATTAACCCTTCCCGCCAACCTCTCCCCTCTAACCCTTCCCCCTTATCCCTACCCCCGCTAACCCTTTCCCGCCAAAATTTCCCCTCCAACCCTTCCGCGCTAATCCTTCCCTGCTAACCTTTCCCTGCTAACCCTTCACCTCTAACCTTTCCCAGCTAACGCTTCCCCCCTAACACTTCCCACCTAACCCTTCCCCACTAAACTTTCCCTGCTAGCTTTTCCCCACTCACCCTTCCCAGCTGATTCTTTCCCACCAAACCTTCCCCAAAAACCCTTCCCCACAACCCTTCCCTGTTAACCTTTCCCCATAAACCCTTCCCCACTAAAACTTTCCTGCTAACCCTTCCCCGCTAACCCTTCCCTGATAACCCTTCCCAGCTAACACTTACCCACTAACGCTTCCCTGACAACCATTCCCGGCAATCCTTCCCTGCCAACCTTTCCCCAATAACCCTTCCTCGCCAACCTCTCCACACTAACCCTTTCCCACTAACCCTTCCCCATTAACCTTTCCCCATTAACCATTCCCGCCAACCTTTCCCCGCTAACCCTTCCCCGTTAACACTTCCCCGCTAAGCCTTCCCCGCTAACACTTCCCCTCCAACCCTTCCCCGCTAACCCTGCCCCGCTAACCCTTCCCTGTTAACCTTTCCCTGCTAACCCTTCCCCCCTAACTCTTCCCAGCTAACCCTTCCCTGCTAACCCTTCCCTGTTAACCTTTCCCTGCTAACCCTTCCCCACTAACACTTCACTGCTAACCCTTCCCCATAAACCTTTCCCCGCTAACCTTTTCCCCGCTAACCTTTCCCCGCTAACCTTTCCCCGCTAACCCTTCCCCACTAACCCTTCCTGCAATCCTTTCTCTGCTAACCTTTCCCACTACCCCTTCCCCGCTAACCTTTCCCCGCTCATCCTTCCCCACTAACCCTTCCCCGCTACCGCTTCCCCTTTAACACTTCCCCGTTATCTTTCCCCGCTGACCTTTCCCCGCTAACCCTTCCCCACTAATCTTTCCCCGCTAACCCTTCCTGTTAACCTTTTCCCGCCAACCCTTCACCGCCAACCCTGCCCCGCTAACCCTTCCCAGCTAACACTTCCCCACTAAAGATTCCCCAACAACCATTCCTGCCAACCCTTCCCTGCCAACCTTTCCCCACTAACCCTTCCCGCCAACCATTCCCGGCAATCCTTCCTCGCCAACCTTTCCTCACTACCGCTTCCCCGCCAACCTTTCCCCGCTAACCCTTTCCCACTAACCCTACCCCATTAACACATCCTGGCAACCTTTCCCCGCTAACACTTTCCCACTTACCCTTCCCCATTAACATTTCCTGCTAAACTTTCCCCGTAACCCTTCCCCGTTAATCTTTCCACATTAACCCTTCCCGCCAACCTTTCCCTTCTCACCCTTCCCCGTTAACCCTTCCCTGCTCATCCTTTCCTGTCAACACTTCCCCTCCAATGCTTCCCCGCTAACCCTACTCACTAACCCTTAATTGTTAACCTTTCCCTGCTAACCCTTCCCCCTAACCTTTTCCAGCTAACCCTTCCCCGCTCACACTTCCCTGTTAACCCTTCCCTGCCAACCCTTCCCCCCAACCCTTCCCTGTTAACCCTTCCCCGTTAACCCTTCCCCGCTAACCCTTTGCTGCCAACACTTCCCTGCTAACCCTTCCCTGATAACCCTTCCCAGCTAACACATCCCCACTAACCCTTCCCCGCCAACCATTCCTGGCAATCCTTCCCTGCCAACCTTTCCCTAATAACCCTTCCCCGCCAAGCTTTCCCCGCTAACCCTTTACCACTAACCATTCCCCATTAACCCTTCCCGCCAACCTTTCCCCGCTAACCATTCCCCGTTAACCCTTCCCCGCTAACCCTTTCCCGCCAACACTTCCCCTCCAACCCTTCCCCACTAATCCTTCCCCGCCAAACTTTCCCTGCCAATCTATCCCCACTAACCCTTTCCCTCTAACCCTTCCCGCTAACACTTGCCCGCTAACTCTTACCCCTTAACCCTTCCCCATTAACCCTTCCCCACTAACCTTTCCCTGCTAACCATTCCCCATTAACCTTTCCCTGCTAACCTGTTCCCCGCTAACCCTTCCTGGCTAACATTTCCTCGCTATCTTTTCCCCGCTAACCCTTCCCCACTAACCCTTCCTGCTAACCTTTCCCTGCTAACCTTTCCCACTACCCCTTCCCCGCTAACTTTTCACCGCTAAACCTTCCCCACTAACACTTCCCCACTACCCCTTCTCCTTTAACCCTTCCCCGCTTACATTTCCCCGCTAACCTTTCCCCATTAACCCTTCCCCTTTAACCCTTCCCCGCTTACCTTTCCCCACTAACCTCTTCCCAATTAACCCTTCCCCGCTAACCCTTCCACGCTAACCTTTTCTGCTAACCTTACCCCACTAACCCTTCCCCGCTAAGCCTTCCAAATGAACCTTTCCCCTCTATCCATTCCCCGCTACCCTTTCCTCGCTTACCTTTCCCCGCTAACCTTTCCCAGCTGAACCTTCCCGGCTTACCTTTCCCCGCTAACCTTTCCCCACTAAGCTTCCGCGCTAACCTTTCCCCGCTAACCCTTCCCCATTAAGCTTTCCCCATTAACCCTTCCCGCCAACCTTTCCCCTCTAACCATTCCCCGTTAACCCTTCCCCGCTAACCCTTTCCCGCCAACACTTCCCCTCCAACCCTTCCCCGCTAATCCTACCCTGTTAACCTTTCCCTGCTAACCCTTCCCCCTAACCCTTCCCAGCTAACCCTTCCTCATTCACTCTTCCCTGTTAACCCTTCCCTGCTAAACCTTCCCCCCTAACACTTCCCACCTAACCCTTCCCCACTAAACTTTCCCTGCTAGCTTTTCCCCACTAACCCTTCCCAGCTGATTCTTTCCCACCAAACCTTCCCCAAAAACCCTTCCCCACAACCCTTCCCTGTTAACCTTTCCCCATAAACCCTTCCCCACTAAAACTTTCCTGCCAACCCTTCCCCGCTAACCCTTCCCTGATAACCCTTCCCAGCTAACACTTACCCACTAACGCTTCCCTGACAACCATTCCTACCAACCCTTCCCTGCCAACCAATCCCGGCAATCCTTCCCCGCCAACCTTTCCCCAATAACCCTTCCCCGCCAACCTTTCCACACTAACCCTTTCCCACTAACCCTTCCCCATTTACCTTTCCCCATTAACCCTTCCTGCCAACCTTTCCCCGCTAACCGTTCCCCGTTAACCCTTCCCCGCTAACCCTTCCGTGCTAACCCTTCCCCCCTAACCCTTCCCAGCTAACACTTCCCCGCTCACCCTTCCCTGTTAACCCTTCCCTGCTAACCCTTCCCCGCTATCCCCTCCCCCTAACCCTTCTCCGCTAACGTTTCCCTGCTAAGTTTTCCCCATTAACCCTTCCCACTAACCTTTTCCTGCTAACCCTTCTTCATTAACCCTTCCTGCCAACCTTTCCCCGCTAACCCTTCCCCGTTAACCCTTCCCCGCTAAGCCTTTCCCGCTAACACTTCCCCTCCAACCCTTCCCCGCTAACCCTGCCCCACTAACCCTTCCCTGTTAACCTTTCCCTGCTAACCCTTCCCCCCTAACTCTTCGCAGCTAACCCTTCCCCGCTAACCCTTCCCTGTTAACCTTTCCCTGCTAACCCTTCCCCCAACCCTTCCCAGCTAACCCTTCCCCACTAACCCTTCCCCCTAACACTTCCCCATTAACCCTTCCCCGCTAACCTTTCCCCGCTAACCTTTCCCCGCGAACACTTCCCCGCTAAGTTTTCCCTGCTAACCCTTCCCCACTAACACTTCACTGCTAACCCTTCCCCATAAACCTTTCCCCGCTCACCTTTTCCCCGCTCACCTTTCCCTGCTAACCTTTCCCCGCTAACCCTTCCCCACTAACCCTTCCTGCTAACCTTTCTCTGCTAACCTTTCCCAGTACCCCTTCCCCGCTAACCTTTCCCCGCTCATCCTTCCCCACTAACCCTTCCCCATTACCGCTTCCCCTTTACCACTTCCCCGTTATCTTTCCCCGCTGACCTTTCCCCGCTAACCCTTCCCCACTAATCTTTCCCTGCTAACCCTTCCCGTTAACCTTTTCCCGCCAACCCTTCACCGCCAACCCTGCCCCGCTAACCCTTTCCCACTAACCCTACCCCATTAACACATCCTGGCAACCTTTCCCCGCTAACACTTTCCCACTTACCCTTCCCCATTATCATTTCCTGCTAAACCTTCCCCGTAACCCTTCCCCGTTAACCTTTCCCCATTAACCCTTTCTCGCCAACCTTTCCCTTCTCACCCTTCCCCGTTAACCCTTCCCCGCTAATCCTTTCCTGTCAACACTTCCCCTCCAACGCTTCCCCGCTAACCCTACTCGCTAACCCTTCCCTGTTAACCTTTCCCTGCTAACCCTTCCCCCTAACCTTTTCCAGCTAACCCTTCCCCGCTCACACTTCCCTGTTAACCCTTCCCTGCTAACCCTTCCCCTCTAACCCATCCCCCCAACCCTTCCCCGCTAACCTTTCCATGTTAACCCTTCCCCACTAACCCTTCCCCGCTAACACTTCCCCGCTAACCATTCCCCATCATCCCTTCCCTGCTAACCCTTCCCCCCTAACACTTCCCACCTAACCGTTCCCCACTAACCTTTCCCTGCTAGCTTTTCCCCACTAACCCTTCCCAGCTGATTCTTTCACGCCAAACCTTCCCTGCGAACCCTTCCCCCCAACCCTTCCCTGTTAACCCTTCCCCGTTAACCCTTCCCCGCTAACCCTTTCCTGCCAACCCTTCCCCACTAACCCTTCCCTGCTAACCCTTCCCTGTTAACCTTTCCCTGCTAACCCTTCCCCCCAACCCTTCCCAGCTAACCCTTCCCTGCTCACCCTTCCCTGTTAACCATTCCATGCTAACCCTGCCACCCAACCCTCCCCACCTAACCCTTCCCCGTTAACCCTTCCCTGCTAACCCTTTCCCGCCAACACTTCCCCTCGAACCCTTCCCCGCTTACCCTTCTCCGCTAATCCTTCCCTGTTAACCTTTCCCTGCTAACCGTTCCCCCTAAGTCTTCCCAGCTAACACTTTCCCGCTAACCCTTCCCTGTTAACCTTTCCCTGCTAACCCTTCTCCCAACCCTTCCCAGCTAACCCTTCCCCGCTAACCCTTCCCCCTAACCCTTACCCGCTAACCCTTCCCCGCTAACCCTTTGCTGCCAACCCTTCCCCGCTAACCCTTCCCCGCTAACACTTCCCTGTTAACCTTTCCCCGCTAACCCTTCCCCACAACTCTTCTCCCTAACCCTTCCCCGCTAACTCTTCCCCCATAACCCTTCCCTGTTGACCTTTCCCCACTGACCTTTCCCCGCTAACCTTTCCCCACTGACCCTTCCCCGCTAACCCTTCCCACTAACAATTCCCCACTAACCCTTCGCGTTAACCCTTCCCGTTAACCTTTTCCCGCTAACCCTTCTCCGCCAACGCTTCCCCACTAACCATTCCCTGCCAACCATTCCCGCCAACCCTTCCCCACCAGCATTTCCACACTAACCCGTCCCCGCCAACCTTTCCCGCCAACGCTTACCCACCAATCCTTCCCCGCTAACATTTTCCCACTAACCCTTCCCGCCAAACTTTCCGTGCTAACCCTTTCCAACTAACCCTTCCCAATTAACCATTCCCCATTAACCCATCACCGTTAACCCTTCCCCGCTAATCCTTCCCCCCTAACCCTTCACTGGTGACCTTTCCCCACTAACCCTTCACCGCCAACGTTTCCCTGCCAATCTTTCCTCAATAACCCTTTCCCCGCTAACCCTTCCCCCCTAACCATTCCCAGCTAACCCTTCCCCGCTCACCCTTCCTTGTTAACCATTCCATGCTAACCCTTCCCCCCAACCCTCCCCACCTAACCCTTCCCCGCTAACCTTTCCCTGCTAACCATTCCCCATTAACCCTTCCCATTAAACTTTTCCTGCTAACCCTTCCCCATGCACCCTTCCCGCCAACCTTTCCCCGCTAACCCTTCCCCGTTAACCCTTTCCCGCTAACCCTTTCATGCCAACACTTCCCATCCAACCCTTCCCCGCTTACCCTTCTCCACTAACCTTCCCTGTTAACCTTTCCCTGCTAACCGTTCCCCCTAAGTCTTCCCAGCTAACACTTACCCGCTAACCCTTCCCTGTTAACCTTTCCCTGCTGACCCTTCCCCAACCCTTCCCAGCTAACCCTTCCCTGCTAACCCTTCCCCCTAACCCTTACCCGCTAACCCTTCCCCGCTAACCCTTTCCAGCCAACCCTTCCACGATAACCCTTCCCTGCCAGCACTTCCCTGTTAACCTTTCCCCGCTAACCCTTCCCTACAACCCTTCCCCCTAATCCTTCCCCGCTAACTCTTCCCCCATAACCCTTCCCTGTTGACCTTTCCCCACTGACCTTTCCCCGCTAACATTTCCCCACTGACCTTTCCCCGCTAACGCTTCCCGCTAACAATTCCCCACTAACCCTTCGCGTTAACCCTTCCCGTTAACCTTTTCCCGCTAACCCTTCTCCGCCAACGCTTCCCCACTAACCATTCCCTGCCAACCATTCCCGCCAACCCTTCCCCGCCAGCATTTCCCCACTAACCCGTCCCCGCCAACCTTTCCCGCCAACGCTTACCCACCAACCCTTCCCCGCTAACATTTTCCCACTAACCCTTCCACCAAACTTTCCGTGCTAACCCTTTCCAACTAACTCTTCCCCATTAACCATTCTCCATCAACCCATCTCCGTCAACCCTTCCCCACTAACCCTTCCCTCCTAACCCTTCCCTGGTGACCTTTCCCCACTAACCCTTCCCCGCCAACCTTTCCCTGCCAATCTTTCCTCAATAACCATTTCCCCGCTAACCCTTCCCGCTAACACTTCCCCGCTAACTCTTCCCGCTAATGCTTCCCCATTAACCCTTCCCCATTAACATTTCCCCGCTAACTCTTCCCCCAACCCTTCCCTGTTGACCTTTCCCCACTAAACCTTCCGCGCCAAACTTTCCCTGCCAATCTTTCCCCACTAACGCTTTCCCTGCTAACCCTTCCCGCTAACACTTGCCCGCTAACTCTTCCTCCTAACCCTTCCCCATTAACCCTTCCCCACTAACCTTTCCCTGCTAACCCTTCCCCATTAACCTTTCCCCACTAACCTTTTCCCCGCTAACCTTTCCCCGCTAAACTTTCCCCGCTAACCCTTCCCGGCTAACATTTCTCCGCTATCATTTCCCCTCCAACCCTTCCCCACTAACCCTTCCTGCTTACCTTTCCCTGCTAAGCTTTCCCACTACCCCTGCCCCGCTAAACTTTCCATGCTAACCCTTCCCCACTAACCCTTCCAAGCTACCCCTTCCCCTTTAACCCTTCCCCGCTAACACTTCCCCGCTAACCATTCCCCATTAACCCTTCCCCGCTAACCCTTCCCTGCTTACCTTTCCCAGCTAACCCATCCCCATTAACCCTTCCCCGCTAACCCTTCCACGCTAACCTTTCCCGCTAACCTTTCCCCTCTGACCCTTCCCCGCCAAGCCTTCCCCGCTATCCATTCCCTCTACCCTTTCCTTGCTTACCTTTCCCCGCTAACCTTTCCCAGCTGACCCTTCCCGGCTTACCGTTCCCCGCTAACCTTTCCCCACTAAGCTTCCCCGCTAACCTTTCCCCGCTAACCCTTCCCCATTAAGCTTTCCCCATTAACCCTTCCCGCCAACCTTTCCCCTCTAACCCTTCCCCGTTAACACTTCCCCTCCAACCCATCCCCGCTAACCCTACCCTGCTAACCCTTCCCTGTTAACCCTTCCCTGCTAACCCTTCCCCCTAACACTTCCCACCTAACCCTTCCCCACTAAACTTTCCCTGCTAGCTTTTCCCCACTAACCCTTCCCAGCTGATTCTTTCCCGCCAAACCTTCCCTGCGAACCCTTCCTCCCAACCCTTCCCTGTTAACCTTTCCCCGTTAACCCTTCCCCACTAAACCTTTCCTGCCAACCCTTCCCCGCTAACCCTTCCCTGATATCCCTTCCCAGCTAACACTTCCGCACTAACGCTTCCCCCACAACCATTCCCACCAACCCTTCCCTGCCAACCTTTCCCCACTAACCCTTCCCCGCCAACCTTTCCCCACTAACCGTTTCCCACTAACCCTTCCCCATTTACCTTTCCCCATTAACCCTTTCCGCCAACCTTTCCCCGCTAACCATTCCCCGTTAACGCATCCACGCTAACCCTTCCCCGCTAACCCTTCCCTGTTAACCTTTCCCTGCTAACCCTTCCCCCCTAACCCTTCTCCAGCTAACACTTCCCCGCTCAAACTTCCCTGTTAACCCTTCCCTGCTAACCCTTCCCCCCTAACCATTCACCCCTAACCCTTCCCCGCTAACCTTTCCCTGCTAACTTTTCCCCACTAACCCTTCCCACTAACCTTTTCCGGCTAACCCTTCCCCATTCACCCTTCCCACCAACCTTTCCCCGCTAACCCTTCCCCGTTAACCCTTCCCCGCTAACCCTTTCCCGCCAACACTTCCCCTCCAACCATTCCCCGCTAACCCTTCCCCGCTAACCCTTCCCTGTTAACCTTTCTCTGCTAACACTTACCCCCTAACTCTTCCCAGCTAACCCTTCCCCGCTAACCCTTCCCTGTTAACCTTTCCCTGCTAACCCTTCCCCAACCCTTCCCCACTAACCCTTCCCCCTAAACCTTCCCGGCTAACCCTTCGCCGCTATCCCTTTTTTTGCCAACCCTTCCCCGCTAACCCTTCCCTGCTAATACTTCCCTGTTAACCTTTCCCCGCTAACCCTTCCCCCCAACCCTTCCCCCTAACCCTTCCACCGTAACTCTTCCCCCACAACCCTTCCCTGTTGACCTATCCCCGCTGACCTTTCCCCGCTAACCTTTCCCCACTGACCTTTCCCCGCTAACCCTTCCCGCTATCACATCTCCACTAAATCTTTGCGTTAACCCTTCCCGTTAAACTTTTCCCGCTAACCCTTCTCCGCCAACCCTTCCCCACTAACCATTCCCTCTCAACCATTTCCTCCAACCCTTCCCCGCCAGCATTTCCCCTCTAACCCTTCCCCGCCAACATTTCCCTGGCAATCTTTCCCCACTAACCCTTTCCCCGCTAACCCGTCCCGCTAACACTTGCCCGCTAACTCTTCCTCCTAACCCTTCCCCATTAACCCTTCCCTACTAACCTTTCCCTGCTAACCCTTCCCATTAAGCTTTCCCCACTAACCTTTTCCCCGCTAACCTTTCCGCGCTAAACTTTCCCTGCAAGGCTTTCCCCGCTAACCCTTCCCGGCTAACATTTCCCCACTATATTTTCCCCGCTAACCCTTCCCCACTAACCCTTCCCCGCTAACCCTTCCCTGCTTACCTTTCCCCAATAACCCTTCCCCGCTACCCCTTACCCTTTAACCCTTCCCCGCTAACACTTCCCCGCTAACCTTTCCCCACTCACCCTTCCCCGCTAACCCTTCCCTGCTTACCTTTCCCCGCTAACCCCTTCCCCATTAACCATTCCCCGCTAACCCTTCCACGCTAACCTTTCCCGCTAACCTTTCCCCTCTAACCCTTCCCCGCTAAGCCTTCCCCATTAACCTTTCCCCGCTATCCATTCCCTGCTGCCCTTTCCTCGCTTACCTTTCCCCGCTAACCTTTCCCAGCTGACCCTTCCCGGCTTACCTTTCCCCGCTAACCTTTCCCCACTAAGCTTCCCCGCTAACCTTTCCCCGCTAACCCTTCCCCATTAAGCTTTCCCCATTAACCCTTCCCGCCAACCTTTCCCCTCTAACCCTTCCCCGTTAACCCTTCCCCGCTAACCCTTTCCCGCCAACACTTCCCCTCCAACCCTTCCCCGCTAACCCTACCCCGCTAACCCTTCCCTGTTAACCTTTCCCTGCTAATCCTGCCCCCAACCCTTCCCAGCTAACCCTTCCCCATTCACTCTTCCCTGTTAACCCTTCCCTGCTAACCCTTCCCCCTAACACTTCCCACCTAACCCTTCCCCACTAAACTTTCCCTGCTAGCTTTTCCCCACTAACCCTTCCCAGCTGATTCTTTCCCGCCAAACCTTCCCTGCCAACCCTTCCCCCCAACCCTTCCCTGTTAACCTTTCCCCGTTAACCCGTCCCCACTAAACCTTTCCTGCCAACGCTTCCCCGCTAACCCTTCCCTGATAACCCTCCAAGCTAACACTTCCCCACTAACGCTTCCCCCACAACCATTCCCACCAACCCTTCCCTGCCAACCTTTCCCCACTAACCCTTCCCCGCCAACCATTCCCGGCAATCCTTCCCCGCCAACCTTTCCCCAATAACCCTTCCCCGCCAACCTTTCCCCACTAATCGTTTCCCACTAACCCTTCCCCATTTACCTTTCCCCATTAACCCTTCCCACCCACCTTTCTCCGCTAACCGTTCCCCGTTAACCCTTCCACGCAAACCCTTCCCCGCTAACCCTTCCCTGTTAACCTTTCCCTGCTAACCCTTCCCCAACCCTTCCCCGATAACCCTTCCCCCTAACCCTTCCCGGCTAACCCTTCGCCGCTAACCCTTCCCTGCTAATACTTCCCTGTTAACCTTTCCCCGCTAACCCTTCCCCCAACCCTTCCCCCTAACCCTTCCACCCTAACTCTTCCCCCAAACCCTTCCCTGTTGACCTATCCCCACTGACCTTTCCCCGCTAACCATTCCCGCTAACACATCTCCACTAAACCTTCGCGTTAACCCTTCCCGTTAAACTTTTCCCGCTAACCCTTCTCCGCCAACCCTTCCCCACAAATGATTCCCTGTCAACCATTCCCGCCAACCTTTCCCCGCCAGCATTTCCCCACTAACCCTGCCCCGCCAACCTTTCCCTGGCAATCTTTCCCCACTAACCCTTTCCCCGCTAACCCTTCCCGCTAACACTTGCCCGCTAACTCTTCCCCCTAACCCTTCCCCAGTAACCCTTCTCCACTAACCTTTCCCTGCTAACCCTTCCCCATTAACCTTTCCCACTAACGTTTTCCCCGCTAATCTTTCCCCGCTAACCTTTCCCTGCTAGGCTTTCCCCGCTAACCCTTCCCAGCTAACATTTCCCCGCTATCTTTTCCCCGCTAACCCTTCCCCACTAACCCTTCCTCCTAACATTTCCCTGCTAACCTTTCCCACTACCCCTTCCCCGCCTTCCTTTCCCCGCTAACCCTTCCCCACTAACCCTTCCCCACTAACCCTTCCTCCTAACATTTCCCTGCTAACCTTTCCCACTACCCCTTCCCCGCCTTCCTTTCCCTGCTAACCCTTCCCCACTAACCCTTCCCCGCTAACACTTCCCCGCTAACCTTTCCCCATTAACCCTTCCCCGCTAACCCTTCCCTGCTTACCTTTCCCCGCTAACCCTTCCCCATTAACCCTTCCCCGCTAACCCTTCCATGCTAACCTTTCCCGCTAACCTTTCCCCTCCAACCCTTCCCTGCTAAGCCTTCCCCATTAACCTATGCCCGCTATCCATTCCCCGCTACCCTTTCTGTGCTTACCTTTCCCCGCTAACCTTTCCCAGCTGACCCTTCCCGGCTTACCGTTCCCCGCTAACCTTTCCCCACTAAGCTTCCCCGCTAACCTTTCCCCGCTAACCCTTCCCCATTAAGCTTTCCCCATTAACCCTTCTCGCCAACCTTTCCCCTCTAACCCTTCCCCGTTAACCCTTCCCCGCTAACCCTTTCCGCCAACACTTCCCCTCCAACCCATCCCCGCTAACCCTACCCTGCTAACCCTTCCCTGTTAACCCTTCCCTGCTAACCCTTCCCCCTAACACTTCCCACCTAACCCTTCCCCACTAAACTTTCCCTGCTAGCTTTTCCCCACTAACCCTTCCCAGCTGATTCTTTCCCGCCAAACCTTCCCTGCGAACCCTTCCCCCCAACCCTTCCCTGTTAACCTTTCCCCGTTAACCCTTCCCCACTAAACCTTTCCTGCCAACCCTTCCCCGCTAACCCTTCCCTGATATCCCTTCCCAGCTAACACTTCCGCACTAACGCTTCCCCCACAACCATTCCCACCAACCCTTCCCTGCCAACCTTTCCCCACTAACCCTTCCCCGCCAACCATTCCCGGCAATCCTTCCCTGCCAACCTTTCCCCAATAACCCTTCCCCGCCAACCTTTCCCCACTAACCGTTTCCCACTAACCCTTCCCCATTTACCTTTCCCCATTAACCCTTTCCGCCAACCTTTCCCCGCTAACCATTCCCCGTTAACGCATCCGCGCTAACCCTTCCCCGCTAACCCTTCCCTGTTAACCTTTCCCTGCTAACCCTTCCCCCCTAACCCTTCTCCAGCTAACACTTCCCCGCTCAAACTTCCCTGTTAACCCTTCCCTGCTAACCCTTCCCCCCTAACCCTTCCCCCCAATCCTTCCCTGCTAACCTTTCCCTGCTAACATTTCCCCATTAACCCTTCCCACTAACCTTTTCCGGCTAACCCTTCCCCATTCACCCTTCCCACCAACCTTTCCCCGCTAACCCTTCCCCGTTAACCCTTCCCCGCTAACCCTTTCCCGCCAACACTTCCCCTCCAACCATTCCCCGCTAACCCTTCCCTGTTAACCTTTCCCTGCTAACCCCTTCCCCCTAACTCTTCCCAGCTAACCCTTCCCCGCTAACCCTTCCCTGTTAACCTTTCCCTGCTAACCCTTCCCCAACCCTTCCCCGATAACCCTTCCCCCTAACCCTTCCCGGCTAACCCTTCGCCGCTAACCCTTCCCTGCTAATACTTCCCTGTTAACCTTTCCCCGCTAACCCTTCCCCCAACCCTTCCCCCTAACCCTTCCACCCTAACTCTTCCCCCAAACCCT
The DNA here is from genome assembly GCA_026770705.1 of Isurus oxyrinchus. Taxonomy (NCBI): domain Eukaryota; kingdom Metazoa; phylum Chordata; class Chondrichthyes; order Lamniformes; family Lamnidae; genus Isurus; species Isurus oxyrinchus. The sequence goes on along the minus strand of JANJGN010000012.1, from coordinate 58,445,975 downwards.
TCCCTGTTGACCTATCCCCACTGACCTTTCCCCGCTAACCATTCCTGCTAACACATCTCCACTAAACCTTCGCGTTAACCCTTCCCGTTAAACTTTTCCCGCTAACCCTTCTCCGCCAACCCTTCCCCACAAATGATTCCCTGTCAACCATTCCCGCCAACCCTTCCCCGCCAGCATTTCCCCACTAACCCTGCCCCGCCAACCTTTCCCTGGCAATCTTTCCCCACTAACCCTTTCCCCGCTAACCCTTCCCGCTAACACTTGCCCGCTAACTCTTCCCCCTAACCCTTCCCCAGTAACCCTTCCCCACTAACCTTTCCCTGCTAACCCTTCCCCATTAACCTTTCCCACTAACGTTTTCCCCGCTAACCTTTCCCCGCTAACCTTTCCCTGCTAGGCTTTCCCCGCTAACCCTTCCCAGCTAACATTTCCCCGCTATCTTTTCCCTGCTAACCCTTCCCCACTAACCCTTCCTCCTAACATTTCCCTGCTAACCTTTCCCACTACCCCTTCCCTGCCTTCCTTTCCCCGCTAACCCTTCCCCACTAACCCTTCCCCACTAACCCTTCCTCCTAACATTTCCCTGCTAACCTTTCCCACTACCCCTTCCCCGCCTTCCTTTCCCTGCTAACCCTTCCCCACTAACCCTTCCCCGCTAACACTTCCCCGCTAACCTTTCCCCATTAACCCTTCCCCGCTAACCCTTCCCTGCTTACCTTTCCCCGCTAACCCTTCCCCATTAACCCTTCCCCGCTAACCCTTCCATGCTAACCTTTCCTGCTAACCTTTCCCCTCCAACCCTTCCCTGCTAAGCCTTCCCCATTAACCTATGCCCGCTATCCATTCCCCGCTACCCTTTCTGTGCTTACCTTTCCCCGCTAACCTTTCCCAGCTGACCCTTCCCGGCTTACCGTTCCCCGCTAACCTTTCCCCACTAAGCTTCCCCGCTAACCTTTCCCCGCTAACCCTTCCCCATTAAGCTTTCCCCATTAACCCTTCTCGCCAACCTTTCCCCTCTAACCCTTCCCCGTTAACCCTTCCCCGCTAACCCTTTCCCGCCAACACTTCCCCTCCAACCCATCCCCGCTAACCCTACCCTGCTAACCCTTCCCTGTTAACCCTTCCCTGCTAACCCTTCCCCCTAACACTTCCCACCTAACCCTTCCCCACTAAACTTTCCCTGCTAGCTTTTCCCCACTAACCCTTCCCAGCTGATTCTTTCCCGCCAAACCTTCCCTGCGAACCCTTCCCCCCAACCCTTCCCTGTTAACCTTTCCCCGTTAACCCTTCCCCACTAAACCTTTCCTGCCAACCCTTCCCCGCTAACCCTTCCCTGATATCCCTTCCCAGCTAACACTTCCGCACTAACGCTTCCCCCACAACCATTCCCACCAACCCTTCCCTGCCAACCTTTCCCCACTAACCCTTCCCCGCCAACCATTCCCGGCAATCCTTCCCTGCCAACCTTTCCCCAATAACCCTTCCCCGCCAACCTTTCCCCACTAACCGTTTCCCACTAACCCTTCCCCATTTACCTTTCCCCATTAACCCTTTCCGCCAACCTTTCCCCGCTAACCATTCCCCGTTAACGCATCCACGCTAACCCTTCCCCGCTAACCCTTCCCTGTTAACCTTTCCCTGCTAACCCTTCCCCCCTAACCCTTCTCCAGCTAACACTTCCCCGCTCAAACTTCCCTGTTAACCCTTCCCTGCTAACCCTTCCCTCCTAACCATTCACCCCTAACCCTTCCCCGCTAACCTTTCCCTGCTAACTTTTCCCCACTAACCCTTCCCACTAACCTTTTCCGGCTAACCCTTCCCCATTCACCCTTCCCACCAACCTTTCCCCGCTAACCCTTCCCCGTTAACCCTTCCCCGCTAACCCTTTCCCGCCAACACTTCCCCTCCAACCATTCCCCGCTAACCCTTCCCCGCTAACCCTTCCCTGTTAACCTTTCTCTGCTAACACTTACCCCCTAACTCTTCCCAGCTAACCCTTCCCCGCTAACCCTTCCCTGTTAACCTTTCCCTGCTAACCCTTCCCCAACCCTTCCCCGCTAACCCTTCCCCCTAAACCTTCCCGGCTAACCCTTCGCCGCTATCCCTTTTTTTGCCAACCCTTCCCCGCTAACCCTTCCCTGCTAATACTTCCCTGTTAACCTTTCCCCGCTAACCCTTCCCCCCAACCCTTCCCCCTAACCCTTCCACCGTAACTCTTCCCCCACAACCCTTCCCTGTTGACCTATCCCCGCTGACCTTTCCCCGCTAACCTTTCCCCACTGACCTTTCCCCGCTAACCCTTCCCGCTATCACATCTCCACTAAATCTTTGCGTTAACCCTTCCCGTTAAACTTTTCCCGCTAACCCTTCTCCGCCAACCCTTCCCCACTAACCATTCCCTCTCAACCATTTCCTCCAACCCTTCCCCGCCAGCATTTCCCCTCTAACCCTTCCCCGCCAACATTTCCCTGGCAATCTTTCCCCACTAACCCTTTCCCCGCTAACCCGTCCCGCTAACACTTGCCCGCTAACTCTTCCTCCTAACCCTTCCCCATTAACCCTTCCCTACTAACCTTTCCCTGCTAACCCTTCCCATTAAGCTTTCCCCACTAACCTTTTCCCCGCTAACCTTTCCCCGCTAAACTTTCCCTGCAAGGCTTTCCCCGCTAACCCTTCCCGGCTAACATTTCCCCACTATCTTTTCCCCGCTAACCCTTCCCCACTAACCCTTCCCTGCTAACCCTTCCCTGCTTACCTTTCCCCACTAACCCTTCCCCGCTACCCCTTACCCTTTAACCCTTCCCCGCTAACACTTCCCGCTAACCTTTCCCCACTCACCCTTCCCCGCTAACCCTTCCCTGCTTACCTTTCCCCGCTAACCCCTTCCCCATTAACCATTCCCCGCTAACCCTTCCACGCTAACCTTTCCCGCTAACCTTTCCCCTCTAACCCTTCCCCGCTAAGCCTTCCCCATTAACCTTTCCCCGCTATCCATTCCCTGCTGCCCTTTCCTCGCTTACCTTTCCCCGTTAACCTTTCCCAGCTGACCCTTCCCGGCTTACCTTTCCCCGCTAACCTTTCCCCACTAAGCTTCCCCGCTAACCTTTCCCCGCTAACCCTTCCCCATTAAGCTTTCCCCATTAACCCTTCCCGCCAACCTTTCCCCTCTAACCCTTCCCCGTTAACCCTTCCCCGCTAACCCTTTCCCGCCAACACTTCCCCTCCAACCCTTCCCCGCTAACCCTACCCCGCTAACCCTTCCCTGTTAACCTTTCCCTGCTAATCCTGCCCCCAACCCTTCCCAGCTAACCCTTCCCCATTCACTCTTCCCTGTTAACCCTTCCCTGCTAACCCTTCCCCCTAACACTTCCCACCTAACCCTTCCCCACTAAACTTTCCCTGCTAGCTTTTCCCCACTAACCCTTCCCAGCTGATTCTTTCCCGCCAAACCTTCCCTGCCAACCCTTCCCCCCAACCCTTCCCTGTTAACCTTTCCCCGTTAACCCGTCCCCACTAAACCTTTCCTGCCAACGCTTCCCCGCTAACCCTTCCCTGATAACCCTCCAAGCTAACACTTCCCCACTAACGCTTCCCCCACAACCATTCCCACCAACCCTTCCCTGCCAACCTTTCCCCACTAACCCTTCCCCGCCAACCATTCGCGTTAACCCTTCCCGTTAACCTTTTCCTGCTAACCCATCTCCGCCAACCTTTCCACACTAACCATTCCTTGCCAACCATTCCCGCCAACCCTTCCTCGCCAGCATTTCCCCACTAACCCTTCCCCGCCAACCTTTCCCGCCCATGCTTACCCATAATCCCTTCCCCGCTAACGTTTTCCCACTAACCCTTCCCGCCAAACTTTCCGTGCTAACACTTTCCAACTAACCCTTCCCCATTAACCATTCTCCATTAACCCATCACCATTAACCCTTCCCCAATAACTCTTCCCCCTAACCCATCCCTGTTGACCTTTCCCCACTAAACTTCCACGCCAACCTTTCCCTGCCAATCTTTCACCACTAACCCTTTCCCCGCTAACCCTTCCCACTAACACTTCCCTGCTAACTCTTCCCCCTTAACCCTTCCCCATTAACCCTTCCCCATTAACCCTTCCCCGCTAACTCTTCCCCCCAACCCTGTTGAACTTTCCCCTCTGACCTTTCCCCGCTAACCTTTCCCCGCTGACCTTTCCCCGCTAATCCTTCCTGCTAACACTTCCCCACTAACCCTTCGCGTTAACCCTTCCCGTTAACCTTTTCCCGCTAACCCTTCTCCGCCAACCCTTCCCCACTAACCATTCCCTGCAAACATTCCCGCCAACCCTTCCCAGCCAGCATTTCCCCACTAACTTTCCCCGCCAACCTTTCCCCGCTAACTCTTTCCCACTAACCCTTCCCCATTTATCTTTCCCCATTAACCCTTCTCGCCAACGTTTCCCCGCTAACCGTTCCCCGTTAAATCTTCCCCACTAACCCTTCCCCGCTATCCCTTCCCTGTTAACCTTTCCCTGCTAACCCTTCCCCCTAACCGTTCCCTGTTGACCTTTCCCCACTGACCTTTCCGCACTAACCTTTCCCCGCTGACCTTTCCCCGCTAACCCTTTCCCACTTACCCTTCCCCATTTCCCTTTCCCCATATAACCCTTCCCGCCAACCTTTTCCCGCTAACCGTTCCCCGTTAACCCTTCCCCGCTAATCCTTCCCGCTAACAATTCTCCACTAACCCTTCGCGTTAACCCTTCCCGTTAACCTTTTCCCGCTAACCCATCTCCGTCAACCCTTCCCCACTAACCATTCCCTGCCATCCATACCCGCCAACCCTTCCCCGCCAGCATTTTCCCACTAACCCTTCCCCGCCAACCTTTCCTGCCAACGCTTACCCAAAAAACCTTCCCCGCTAACGTTTTCCCACTAACCCTTCCCAGCTAACCCTTCCTGCTCACCCTTCCCTGTTAACCCTTCCCTGCTAATCCTTCCCTCCTACCCTTCCCACCTAACCCTTCCACGCTAACCTTTCCCTGCTAACTTTTCCCCATTAACCCTTCCCACTAACCTTTTCCTGCTAACCCTTCCCCATTAACCCTTCCCGCCAACCCTTCCCCGCTAACCCTTTCCTGCCAACACTTCCCCTCCAACCATTCCCCGCTAACCCGTCCCCGCTAACCCTTCCCTGTTAACCTTTCACTGCTAACCCTTCCCCCTAACTCTTCCCAGCTAACCCTTCCTCGCTAATCCTTCCCTGTTAACCTTTCCCTGCTATCCCTTCCCCAACCCTTCCCTGCTATCCCTTCCCCCTAACACTTCCCACCTAACCCTTCCCCATTAAACTTTCCCCGCTAGCTTTTCCCCACTAACCCTTCCCAGCTGATTCTTTCCCACCAAACCTCCCCCGCCAACCCTTCCCACCACTTCCCTGTTAACCTTTCCCCATTAACCCTTCCTCACTAAACCTTTCCTGCCAACCCTTCCCCGCTAACCCTTCTCTGATAACCCTTCCCAGCTAACACTTCCCCACTAACGCTTCCCCCACAACCATTCCCCCCAACCCTTCCCTGCCAACCTTTCCCCAATAACCCTTCCCCGCCAACCTTTCCCCACTAACCGTTTCCCAATAACCCTTCCCCATTTACCTTTCCCCATTAACCCGTCCCGCCAACCTTTCCCCGCTAACCGTTCCCCGTTAACCCTTCCCCGCTAACGCTTCCCCGCTAACCCTTCCCTGTTAACCTTTCCCTGCTAACCCTTCCCCCTTAACTCTTCCCAGCTAATCCTTCCCCACTCACCCTTCCCTGTTAACCCTTCCCTGCTAATCCTTCCCCCCTAACCCTTCCCCCCTAACCCTTCCCCGCTAACCTTTCCCTGCTAACTTTTCCCCATTAACCCTTCCCACTAACCTTTTCCTGCTAAACCTTCCCCATTAACCCTTCCCGCCAACCTTTCCCCACTAACCCTTCCCCGTTAACCCTTCCCCGCTAAACCTTACCCGCCAACACTTCCCCTCCTACCATTCCCCGCTAACGCTTCCCTGTTAACCTTTCCCTGCTAACCCTTCCCCCCTAAGTCTTCCCAGCTAACCCTTCCCCGCTAACCCTTCCCTGCTAACCCTTCCCCCCTAACCCTTTCCCCCTAACTCTTCCCCGCTAAACTTTCCCTGCTAACTTTTCCACATTAACCCTTCCCACTAACCTTTTCCTGCTAACCCTTCCCCATTAACCCTTCCCGCCAACCTTTCCCAGCTAACCCTTCCCCGTTAACCCTGCCCCGCTAAGCCTTTCCCGCCAACACTTCCCCTCCAACCCTTCCCCCCTAACCCTTCCCCGCTAACCCTTCCCTGTTAACCTTTCGCTGCTAACCCTTCCCTCCTAACTCTTCCCAGCTAACCCTTCACCGCTAACCCTTCCCTGTTAATCTTTCCCTGCTAACCCTTTCCCCAACCCATCCCAGCTAACCCTTTCCCCGCTAACCCTTCCCACTAACACTTCTCCGCTAACTCTTCCCCCAACCCTTCCCCATTAACCCTTCCCCATTAACCCTTCCCCGCTAACTCTTCCCCCCTAACCCTTCCCTGTTGACCTTTCCCCACTAGCGCTTCCCCGCCAACCTTTCCCTGCCAATCTTTCCCCACTAACCGTTTCCCTGCTAACCCTTCCCGCTAACACTTCCACGCTAACTCTTCCCCCCTAACCCTTCTCCATTAACCCTTCTCCATTAACCCTTCCCTGTTAACCTTTCCCCGTTAACCCTTCCCCACTAAACCTTTCCTGCCAACCCTTCCCCGCTAAACCTTCCCTGATAACCCTTCCCAGCTAACACTTCCCCACTAACACTTCCCCGGCAACCTTTCCCCCCAACCCTTCCCTGCCAACCTTTCCTCACTAACACTTCCCCGCCAAACATTCCCGGCAATCCTTCCCCGCCAACCTTTCCCCAATAACCCTTCCCCGCCAACCCTTCCCCACTAACCCTTTCCCACTAACCCTTCCCCATTTACCTTTCCCCATTAACCCTTCGCGCCAACCTTTCCCCGCTAACCGCTCCCCGTTAACCCTTCCCCGCTAACCCTTCCCCGCTAACCCTTCCCTGTTAACCTTTCCCTGCTAACCCTTACCCACTAACCCTTCCCAGCTAACTCTTCCCCGCTCACCCTTCCCTGTTAACCCTTCCCTGCTAACCCTTCCCCCCTAACCCTTTCCCCCTAACTCTTCCCCGCTAAACTTTCCCTGCTAACTTTTCCACATTAACCCTTCCCACTAACCTTTTCCTGCTAACCCTTCCCCATTAACCCTTCCCGCCAACCTTTCCCAGCTAACCCTTCCCCGTTAACCCTGCCCCGCTAAGCCTTTCCCGCCAACACTTCCCCTCCAACCCTTCCCCCCTAACCCTTCCCCGCTAACCCTTCCCTGTTAACCTTTCGCTGCTAACCCTTCCCTCCTAACTCTTCCCAGCTAACCCTTCACCGCTAACCCTTCCCTGTTAATCTTTCCCTGCTAACCCTTTCCCCAACCCATCCCAGCTAACCCTTCCCCGCTAACCCTTCCCCCTAACCCTTCACGGCTAACCCTTACCCGCTAACCCTTTCCTGCCAACCCTTCCCCGCTAACCCTTCCTCGCTAATACTTCCCTGTTAACCTTTCCCTGCTAACCCTTCCCCCAACCCTTCCCCCTAACCCTTCCCCGCTAACTCTTCCCCCCAACCCTTCCCTGTTGAACTTTCCCCGCTGACCTTTCCCGGCTAACCTTTCCCCGTTGAACTTTCCCCGCTAACCCTTCCCACTAACACTTCCCCACTAACCCTTCGCGTTAACCCTTCCCGTTAAACTTTTCCCGCTAACCCTTCTCCGCCAACCCTTCCCCACTAACCATTCCCTGTCAACCATTCCCGCCAACCCTTCCCCGCCAGCATTTCCCCACTAACCCTTCCCCGCCAACCTTTCCCCGCTAACCCTTACCCACTAACCCTTCCCCATTTATCTTTCCCCATTAACCCTTCCCGCCATCCTTTCCTCGCAAACCCTTCCCCGCTAACCCTTCCCCATTAACCTTTCCCTGCTAACCCTTCCCACCTAACACTTCCCAGCTAACTCTTCCCCGCTCACCCTTCCCTGTTAAATCTTTCCTGCTAACCCTTCCCCCAACCCTTCACCCTAACCCTTCCCCGCTAACCTTTCCCTGCTAACTTTTCCCCATTAACCCTTCCCACTAACCTTTTCCGGCTAACCCTTCCCCATTAACCCTTCCCGCCAACATTTCCCCACTAATCCTTCCCCGTTAACCCTTCCCCGTTAACCCTTTCCCGCCAGCACTTTCTCTCCAAACCTTCCCCGCTAACCCTTCCCCGCTAACCCTTCCCTGTTAAACTTTCCCTGCTAACCCTTCCCCCTAAGTCTTCCCAGCTAACCCTTCCCCGCTAACCCTTCCCTGTTAACCTTTTCCTGCTAACCCTTACCCCAACCCTTCCCGGCTAACCCTTCACCGCTAACCCAACCCCTAACCCTTCCCCGCTAACCCTTCCCCGCTAACCATTTCCTGCCAACCCTTCCCCGCTAACCCTTCCCCGCTAACCCTTCCCCTCTAACCTTCCCCACTAACCCTTCCCCCCAACCATTCCCCCTAACCCTTCCCCGCTAACTCTTCCCCCATAACCCTTCCCTGTTGACCTTTCCCCACTGACCTTTCTGCACTAACCTTTCCGCGCTGACCTTTCCCCGCTAACCCTTCCCGCTAACACTTCCCCACTAACCCTTCGCGTTAACCCTTCCCATTAACCTTTTCCCGCTAACCCTTCTCCGCTAACCCTTCCCCGCTAACCCTTACCCGTTAACCCTTTCCCACTAGCACTTTCTCTGCAACCCTTCCCTGCTAACCCTTCCCCGCTAACCCTTCCCTGTTAACCTTTCCCTGCTAACCCTTCCACCCTAACCCTTCCCAACTAACCCTTCCCCGCTAACCCTTCCCTGTTAACCTCTTCCTGCTAACCCTTACCCCAATCCTTCCCGGCTAACCCTTCACCGCTAACCCATCCCCTAACACTACCCCGCTAACCCTTCCCCACTAACCATTCCCTGCCAACCATTCCCGCCAACCTTTCCCCACCAGCATTTGCCCACTAAACTTTCCCCGCCCACCTTTCCCCACTAACCCTTTCCCACTTACCCTTCCCCATTTCCCTTTCGCCATATAATCCTTCCCGCCAACCTTTCCCCGCTAACCGTTTCCCGTTAACCCTTCCCCGCTAATCCTTCCCGCTAACACTTCCCCACTAACCATTCGCGTTAACCCTTCCCGTTAACCTTTTCCTGCTAACCCATCTCCGCCAACCTTTCCACACTAACCATTCCTTGCCAACCATTCCCGCCAACCCTTCCTCGCCAGCATTTCCCCACTAACCCTTCCCCGCCAACCTTTCCCGCCCATGCTTACCCATAATCCCTTCCCCGCTAACGTTTTCCCACTAACCCTTCCCGCCAAACTTTCCGTGCTAACACTTTCCAACTAACCCTTCCCCATTAACCATTCTCCATTAACCCATCACCATTAACCCTTCCCCAATAACTCTTCCCCCTAACCCATCCCTGTTGACCTTTCCCCACTAAACTTCCACGCCAACCTTTCCCTGCCAATCTTTCACCACTAACCCTTTCCCCGCTAACCCTTCCCACTAACACTTCCCTGCTAACTCTTCCCCCTTAACCCTTCCCCATTAACCCTTCCCCATTAACCCTTCCCCGCTAACTCTTCCCCCCAACCCTGTTGAACTTTCCCCTCTGACCTTTCCCCGCTAACCTTTCCCCGCTGACCTTTCCCCGCTAATCCTTCCTGCTAACACTTCCCCACTAACCCTTCGCGTTAACCCTTCCCGTTAACCTTTTCCCGCTAACCCTTCTCCGCCAACCCTTCCCCACTAACCATTCCCTGCAAACATTCCCGCCAACCCTTCCCAGCCAGCATTTCCCCACTAACTTTCCCCGCCAACCTTTCCCCGCTAACTCTTTCCCACTAACCCTTCCCCATTAATCTTTCCCCATTAACCCTTCTCGCCAACGTTTCCTCGCTAACCGTTCCCCGTTAAATCTTCCCCACTAACCCTTCCCCACTATCCCTTCCCTGTTAACCTTTCCCTGCTAACCCTTCCCCCTAACCGTTCCCTGTTGACCTTTCCCCACTGACCTTTCCGCACTAACCTTTCCCCGCTGACCTTTCCCCGCTAACCCTTTCCCACTTACCCTTCCCCATTTCCCTTTCCCCATATAACCCTTCCCGCCAACCTTTTCCCGCTAACCGTTCCCCGTTAACCCTTCCCCGCTAATCCTTCCCGCTAACAATTCTCCACTAACCCTTCGCGTTAACCCTTCCCGTTAACCTTTTCCCGCTAACCCATCTCCGTCAACCCTTCCCCACTAACCATTCCCTGCCATCCATACCCGCCAACCCTTCCCCGCCAGCATTTTCCCACTAACCCTTCCCCGCCAACCTTTCCTGCCAACGCTTACCCAAAAAACCTTCCCCGCTAACGTTTTCCCACTAACCCTTCCCAGCTAACCCTTCCTGCTCACCCTTCCCTGTTAACCCTTCCCTGCTAATCCTTCCCTCCTACCCTTCCCACCTAACCCTTCCACGCTAACCTTTCCCTGCTAACTTTTCCCCATTAACCCTTCCCACTAACCTTTTCCTGCTAACCCTTCCCCATTAACCCTTCCCGCCAACCCTTCCCCGCTAACCCTTTCCTGCCAACACTTCCCCTCCAACCATTCCCCGCTAACCCGTCCCCGCTAACCCTTCCCTGTTAACCTTTCACTGCTAACCCTTCCCCCTAACTCTTCCCAGCTAACCCTTCCCCGTTAATCCTTCCCTGTTAACCTTTCCCTGCTATCCCTTCCCCAACCCTTCCCTGCTATCCCTTCCCCCTAACACTTCCCACCTAACCCTTCCCCATTAAACTTTCCCCGCTAGCTTTTCCCCACTAACCCTTCCCAGCTGATTCTTTCCCACCAAACCTTCCCCGCCAACCCTTCCCACCACTTCCCTGTTAACCTTTCCCCATTAACCCTTCCGCACTAAACCTTTCCTGCCAACCCTTCCCCGCTAACCCTTCTCTGATAACCCTTCCCAGCTACCACTTCCCCACTAACGCTTCCCCCACAACCATTCCCCCCAACCCTTCCCTGCCAACCTTTCCCCAATAACCCTTCCCCGCCAACCTTTCCCCACTAACCGTTTCCCAATAACCCTTCCCCATTTACCTTTCCCCATTAACCCGTCCCGCCAACCTTTCCCCGCTAACCGTTCCCCGTTAACCCTTCCCCGCTAACGCTTCCCCGCTAACCCTTCCCTGTTAACCTTTCCCTGCTAACCCTTCCCCCTTAACTCTTCCCAGCTAATCCTTCCCCGCTCACCCTTCCCTGTTAACCCTTCCCTGCTAATCCTTCCCCCCTAACCCTTCCCCCCTAACCCTTCCCCGCTAACCTTTCCCTGCTAACTTTTCCCCATTAACCCTTCCCACTAACCTTTTCCTGCTAACCCTTCCCCATTAACCCTTCCCGCCAACCTTTCCCCACTAACCCTTCCCCGTTAACCCTTCCCCGCTAAACCTTACCCGCCAACACTTCCCCTCCTACCATTCCCCGCTAACGCTTCCCTGTTAACCTTTCCCTGCTAACCCTTCCCCCCTAAGTCTTCCCAGCTAACCCTTCCCCGCTAACCCTTCCCTGCTAACCCTTCCCCCCTAACCCTTTCCCCCTAACTCTTCCCCGCTAAACTTTCCCTGCTAACTTTTCCACATTAACCCTTCCCACTAACCTTTTCCTGCTAACCCTTCCCCATTAACCCTTCCCGCCAATCTTTCCCAGCTATCCCTTCCCCGTTAACCCTGCCCCGCTAAGCCTTTCCCGCCAACACTTCCCCTCCAACCCTTCCCCCCTAACCCTTCCCCGCTAACCCTTCCCTGTTAACCTTTCGCTGCTAACCCTTCCCTCCTAACTCTTCCCAGCTAACCCTTCACCGCTAACCCTTCCCTGTTAATCTTTCCCTGCTAACCCTTTCCCCAACCCATCCCAGCTAACCCTTTCCCCGCTAACCCTTCCCACTAACACTTCTCCGCTAACTCTTCCCCCAACCCTTCCCCATTAACCCTTCCCCATTAACCCTTCCCCGCTAACTCTTCCCCCCTAACCCTTCCCTGTTGACCTTTCCCCACTAGCGCTTCCCCGCCAACCTTTCCCTGCCAATCTTTCCCCACTAACCGTTTCCCTGCTAACCCTTCCCGCTAACACTTCCACACTAACTCTTCCCCCCTAACCCTTCTCCATTAACCCTTCCACATTAACCCTTCCCTGTTAACCTTTCCCCGTTAACCCTTCCCCATTAACCCTTCCCGCCAACCCTTCCCCGCTAACCCTTCCCTGATATCCCTTCCCAGCTAACACTTCCGCACTAACGCTTCCCCCACAACCATTCCCACCAACCCTTCCCTGCCAACCTTTCCCCACTAACCCTTCCCCGCCAACCATTCCCGGCAATCCTTCCCTGCCAACCTTTCCCCAATAACCCTTCCCCGCCAACCTTTCCCCACTAACCGTTTCCCACTAACCCTTCCCCATTTACCTTTCCCCATTAACCCTTTCCGCCAACCTTTCCCCGCTAACCATTCCCCGTTAACGCATCCACGCTAACCCTTCCCCGCTAACCCTTCCCTGTTAACCTTTCCCTGCTAACCCTTCCCCCCTAACCCTTCTCCAGCTAACACTTCCCCGCTCAAACTTCCCTGTTAACCCTTCCCTGCTAACCCTTCCCTCCTAACCATTCACCCCTAACCCTTCCCCGCTAACCTTTCCCTGCTAACTTTTCCCCACTAACCCTTCCCACTAACCTTTTCCGGCTAACCCTTCCCCATTCACCCTTCCCACCAACCTTTCCCCGCTAACCCTTCCCCGTTAACCCTTCCCCGCTAACCCTTTCCCGCCAACACTTCCCCTCCAACCATTCCCCGCTAACCCTTCCCTGTTAACCTTTCTCTGCTAACACTTACCCCCTAACTCTTCCCAGCTAACCCTTCCCCGCTAACCCTTCCCTGTTAACCTTTCCCTGCTAACCCTTCCCCAACCCTTCCCCGCTAACCCTTCCCCCTAAACCTTCCCGGCTAACCCTTCGCCGCTATCCCTTTTTTTGCCAACCCTTCCCCGCTAACCCTTCCCTGCTAATACTTCCCTGTTAACCTTTCCCCGCTAACCCTTCCCCCCAACCCTTCCCCCTAACCCTTCCACCGTAACTCTTCCCCCACAACCCTTCCCTGTTGACCTATCCCCGCTGACCTTTCCCCGCTAACCTTTCCCCACTGACCTTTCCCCGCTAACCCTTCCCGCTATCACATCTCCACTAAATCTTTGCGTTAACCCTTCCCGTTAAACTTTTCCCGCTAACCCTTCTCCGCCAACCCTTCCCCACTAACCATTCCCTCTCAACCATTTCCTCCAACCCTTCCCCGCCAGCATTTCCCCTCTAACCCTTCCCCGCCAACATTTCCCTGGCAATCTTTCCCCACTAACCCTTTCCCCGCTAACCCGTCCCGCTAACACTTGCCCGCTAACTCTTCCTCCTAACCCTTCCCCAATAACCCTTCCCTACTAACCTTTCCCTGCTAACCCTTCCCATTAAGCTTTCCCCACTAACCTTTTCCCCGCTAACCTTTCCCCGCTAAACTTTCCCTGCAAGGCTTTCCCCGCTAACCCTTCCCGGCTAACATTTCCCCACTATCTTTTCCCCGCTAACCCTTCCCCACTAACCCTTCCCCGCTAACCCTTCCCTGCTTACCTTTCCCCACTAACCCTTCCCCGCTACCCCTTACCCTTTAACCCTTCCCCGCTAACACTTCCCGCTAACCTTTCCCCACTCACCCTTCCCCGCTAACCCTTCCCTGCTTACCTTTCCCCGCTAACCCCTTCCCCATTAACCATTCCCCGCTAACCCTTCCACGCTAACCTTTCCCGCTAACCTTTCCCCTCTAACCCTTCCCCGCTAAGCCTTCCCCATTAACCTTTCCCCGCTATCCATTCCCTGCTGCCCTTTCCTCGCTTACCTTTCCCCGTTAACCTTTCCCAGCTGACCCTTCCCGGCTTACCTTTCCCCGCTAACCTTTCCCCACTAAGCTTCCCCGCTAACCTTTCCCCGCTAACCCTTCCCCATTAAGCTTTCCCCATTAACCCTTCCCGCCAACCTTTCCCCTCTAACCCTTCCCCGTTAACCCTTCCCGCTAACCCTTTCCCGCCAACACTTCCCCTCCAACCCTTCCCCGCTAACCCTACCCCGCTAACCCTTCCCTGTTAACCTTTCCCTGCTAATCCTGCCCCCAACCCTTCCCAGCTAACCCTTCCCCATTCACTCTTCCCTGTTAACCCTTCCCTGCTAACCCTTCCCCCTAACACTTCCCACCTAACCCTTCCCCACTAAACTTTCCCTGCTAGCTTTTCCCCACTAACCCTTCCCAGCTGATTCTTTCCCGCCAAACCTTCCCTGCCAACCCTTCCCCCCAACCCTTCCCTGTTAACCTTTCCCCGTTAACCCGTCCCCACTAAACCTTTCCTGCCAACGCTTCCCCGCTAACCCTTCCCTGATAACCCTCCAAGCTAACACTTCCCCACTAACGCTTCCCCCACAACCATTCCCACCAACCCTTCCCTGCCAACCTTTCCCCACTAACCCTTCCCCGCCAACCATTCGCGTTAACCCTTCCCGTTAACCTTTTCCTGCTAACCCATCTCCGCCAACCTTTCCACACTAACCATTCCTTGCCAACCATTCCCGCCAACCCTTCCTCGCCAGCATTTCCCCACTAACCCTTCCCCGCCAACCTTTCCCGCCCATGCTTACCCATAATCCCTTCCCCGCTAACGTTTTCCCACTAACCCTTCCCGCCAAACTTTCCGTGCTAACACTTTCCAACTAACCCTTCCCCATTAACCATTCTCCATTAACCCATCACCATTAACCCTTCCCCAATAACTCTTCCCCCTAACCCATCCCTGTTGACCTTTCCCCACTAAACTTCCACGCCAACCTTTCCCTGCCAATCTTTCACCACTAACCCTTTCCCCGCTAACCCTTCCCACTAACACTTCCCTGCTAACTCTTCCCCCTTAACCCTTCCCCATTAACCCTTCCCCATTAACCCTTCCCCGCTAACTCTTCCCCCCAACCCTGTTGAACTTTCCCCTCTGACCTTTCCCCGCTAACCTTTCCCCGCTGACCTTTCCCCGCTAATCCTTCCTGCTAACACTTCCCCACTAACCCTTCGCGTTAACCCTTCCCGTTAACCTTTTCCCGCTAACCCTTCTCCGCCAACCCTTCCCCACTAACCATTCCCTGCAAACATTCCCGCCAACCCTTCCCAGCCAGCATTTCCCCACTAACTTTCCCCGCCAACCTTTCCCCGCTAACTCTTTCCCACTAACCCTTCCCCATTTATCTTTCCCCATTAACCCTTCTCGCCAACGTTTCCCCGCTAACCGTTCCCCGTTAAATCTTCCCCACTAACCCTTCCCCGCTATCCCTTCCCTGTTAACCTTTCCCTGCTAACCCTTCCCCCTAACCGTTCCCTGTTGACCTTTCCCCACTGACCTTTCCGCACTAACCTTTCCCCGCTGACCTTTCCCCGCTAACCCTTTCCCACTTACCCTTCCCCATTTCCCTTTCCCCATATAACCCTTCCCGCCAACCTTTTCCCGCTAACCGTTCCCCGTTAACCCTTCCCCGCTAATCCTTCCCGCTAACAATTCTCCACTAACCCTTCGCGTTAACCCTTCCCGTTAACCTTTTCCCGCTAACCCATCTCCGTCAACCCTTCCCCACTAATCATTCCCTGGCCATCCATACCCGCCAACCCTTCCCCGCCAGCATTTTCCCACTAACCCTTCCCCGCCAACCTTTCCTGCCAACGCTTACCCAAAAAACCTTCCCCGCTAACGTTTTCCCACTAACCCTTCCCAGCTAACCCTTCCTGCTCACCCTTCCCTGTTAACCCTTCCCTGCTAATCCTTCCCTCCTACCCTTCCCACCTAACCCTTCCACGCTAACCTTTCCCTGCTAACTTTTCCCCATTAACCCTTCCCACTAACCTTTTCCTGCTAACCCTTCCCCATTAACCCTTCCCGCCAACCCTTCCCCGCTAACCCTTTCCTGCCAACACTTCCCCTCCAACCATTCCCCGCTAACCCGTCCCCGCTAACCCTTCCCTGTTAACCTTTCACTGCTAACCCTTCCCCCTAACTCTTCCCAGCTAACCCTTTCTCGCTAATCCTTCCCTGTTAACCTTTCCCTGCTATCCCTTCCCCAACCCTTCCCTGCTATCCCTTCCCCCTAACACTTCCCACCTAACCCTTCCCCATTAAACTTTCCCCGCTAGCTTTTCCCCACTAACCCTTCCCAGCTGATTCTTTCCCACCAAACCTTCCCCGCCAACCCTTCCCACCACTTCCCTGTTAACCTTTCCCCATTAACCCTTCCTCACTAAACCTTTCCTGCCAACCCTTCCCCGCTAACCCTTCTCTGATAACCCTTCCCAGCTAACACTTCCCCACTAACGCTTCCCCCACAACCATTCCCCCCAACCCTTCCCTGCCAACCTTTCCCCAATAACCCTTCCCCGCCAACCTTTCCCCACTAACCGTTTCCCAATAACCCTTCCCCATTTACCTTTCCCCATTAACCCGTCCCGCCAACCTTTCCCCGCTAACCGTTCCCCGTTAACCCTTCCCCGCTAACGCTTCCCCGCTAACCCTTCCCTGTTAACCTTTCCCTGCTAACCCTTCCCCCTTAACTCTTCCCAGCTAATCCTTCCCCACTCACCCTTCCCTGTTAACCCTTCCCTGCTAATCCTTCCCCCCTAACCCTTCCCCCCTAACCCTTCCCCGCTAACCTTTCCCTGCTAACTTTTCCCCATTAACCCTTCCCACTAACCTTTTCCTGCTAAACCTTCCCCATTAACCCTTCCCGCCAACCTTTCCCCACTAACCCTTCCCCGTTAACCCTTCCCCGCTAAACCTTACCCGCCAACACTTCCCCTCCTACCATTCCCCGCTAACGCTTCCCTGTTAACCTTTCCCTGCTAACCCTTCCCCCCTAAGTCTTCCCAGCTAACCCTTCCCCGCTAACCCTTCCCTGCTAACCCTTCCCCCCTAACCCTTTCCCCCTAACTCTTCCCCGCTAAACTTTCCCTGCTAACTTTTCCACATTAACCCTTCCCACTAACCTTTTCCTGCTAACCCTTCCCCATTAACCCTTCCCGCCAACCTTTCCCAGCTAACCCTTCCCCGTTAACCCTGCCCCGCTAAGCCTTTCCCGCCAACACTTCCCCTCCAACCCTTCCCCCCTAACCCTTCCCCGCTAACCCTTCCCTGTTAACCTTTCGCTGCTAACCCTTCCCTCCTAACTCTTCCCAGCTAACCCTTCACCGCTAACCCTTCCCTGTTAATCTTTCCCTGCTAACCCTTTCCCCAACCCATCCCAGCTAACCCTTTCCCCGCTAACCCTTCCCACTAACACTTCTCCGCTAACTCTTCCCCCAACCCTTCCCCATTAACCCTTCCCCATTAACCCTTCCCCGCTAACTCTTCCCCCCTAACCCTTCCCTGTTGACCTTTCCCCACTAGCGCTTCCCCGCCAACCTTTCCCTGCCAATCTTTCCCCACTAACCGTTTCCCTGCTAACCCTTCCCGCTAACACTTCCACGCTAACTCTTCCCCCCTAACCCTTCTCCATTAACCCTTCTCCATTAACCCTTCCCTGTTAACCTTTCCCCGTTAACCCTTCCCCACTAAACCTTTCCTGCCAACCCTTCCCCACTAAACCTTCCCTGATAACCCTTCCCAGCTAACACTTCCCCACTAACACTTCCCCGGCAACCTTTCCCCCCAACCCTTCCCTGCCAACCTTTCCTCACTAACACTTCCCCGCCAAACATTCCCGGCAATCCTTCCCCGCCAACCTTTCCCCAATAACCCTTCCCCGCCAACCCTTCCCCACTAACCCTTTCCCACTAACCCTTCCCCATTTACCTTTCCCCATTAACCCTTCGCGCCAACCTTTCCCCGCTAACCGCTCCCCGTTAACCCTTCCCCGCTAACCCTTCCCCGCTAACCCTTCCCTGTTAACCTTTCCCTGCTAACCCTTACCCACTAACCCTTCCCAGCTAACTCTTCCCCGCTCACCCTTCCCTGTTAACCCTTCCCTGCTAACCCTTCCCCCCTAACCCTTTCCCCCTAACTCTTCCCCGCTAAACTTTCCCTGCTAACTTTTCCACATTAACCCTTCCCACTAACCTTTTCCTGCTAACCCTTCCCCATTAACCCTTCCCGCCAACCTTTCCCAGCTAACCCTTCCCCGTTAACCCTGCCCCGCTAAGCCTTTCCCGCCAACACTTCCCCTCCAACCCTTCCCCCCTAACCCTTCCCCGCTAACCCTTCCCTGTTAACCTTTCGCTGCTAACCCTTCCCTCCTAACTCTTCCCAGCTAACCCTTCACCGCTAACCCTTCCCTGTTAATCTTTCCCTGCTAACCCTTTCCCCAACCCATCCCAGCTAACCCTTCCCCGCTAACCCTTCCCCCTAACCCTTCACGGCTAACCCTTACCCGCTAACCCTTTCCTGCCAACCCTTCCCCGCTAACCCTTCCTCGCTAATACTTCCCTGTTAACCTTTCCCTGCTAACCCTTCCCCCAACCCTTCCCCCTAACCCTTCCCCGCTAACTCTTCCCCCCAACCCTTCCCTGTTGAACTTTCCCCGCTGACCTTTCCCGGCTAACCTTTCCCCGTTGAACTTTCCCCGCTAACCCTTCCCACTAACACTTCCCCACTAACCCTTCGCGTTAACCCTTCCCGTTAAACTTTTCCCGCTAACCCTTCTCCGCCAACCCTTCCCCACTAACCATTCCCTGTCAACCATTCCCGCCAACCCTTCCCCGCCAGCATTTCCCCACTAACCCTTCCCCGCCAACCTTTCCCCGCTAACCCTTACCCACTAACCCTTCCCCATTTATCTTTCCCCATTAACCCTTCCCGCCATCCTTTCCTCGCAAACCCTTCCCCGCTAACCCTTCCCCATTAACCTTTCCCTGCTAACCCTTCCCACCTAACACTTCCCAGCTAACTCTTCCCCGCTCACCCTTCCCTGTTAAATCTTTCCTGCTAACCCTTCCCCCAACCCTTCACCCTAACCCTTCCCCGCTAACCTTTCCCTGCTAACTTTTCCCCATTAACCCTTCCCACTAACCTTTTCCGGCTAACCCTTCCCCATTAACCCTTCCCGCCAACATTTCCCCACTAATCCTTCCCCGTTAACCCTTCCCCGTTAACCCTTTCCCGCCAGCACTTTCTCTCCAAACCTTCCCCGCTAACCCTTCCCCGCTAACCCTTCCCTGTTAAACTTTCCCTGCTAACCCTTCCCCCTAAGTCTTCCCAGCTAACCCTTCCCCGCTAACCCTTCCCTGTTAACCTTTTCCTGCTAACCCTTACCCCAACCCTTCCCGGCTAACCCTTCACCGCTAACCCAACCCCTAACCCTTCCCCGCTAACCCTTCCCCGCTAACCATTTCCTGCCAACCCTTCCCCGCTAACCCTTCCCCGCTAACCCTTCCCCTCTAACCTTCCCCACTAACCCTTCCCCCCAACCATTCCCCCTAACCCTTCCCCGCTAACTCTTCCCCCATAACCCTTCCCTGTTGACCTTTCCCCACTGACCTTTCTGCACTAACCTTTCCGCGCTGACCTTTCCCCGCTAACCCTTCCCGCTAACACTTCCCCACTAACCCTTCGCGTTAACCCTTCCCATTAACCTTTTCCCGCTAACCCTTCTCCGCTAACCCTTCCCCGCTAACCCTTACCCGTTAACCCTTTCCCACTAGCACTTTCTCTGCAACCCTTCCCTGCTAACCCTTCCCCGCTAACCCTTCCCTGTTAACCTTTCCCTGCTAACCCTTCCACCCTAACCCTTCCCAACTAACCCTTCCCCGCTAACCCTTCCCTGTTAACCTCTTCCTGCTAACCCTTACCCCAATCCTTCCCGGCTAACCCTTCACCGCTAACCCATCCCCTAACACTACCCCGCTAACCCTTCCCCACTAACCATTCCCTGCCAACCATTCCCGCCAACCTTTCCCCACCAGCATTTGCCCACTAAACTTTCCCCGCCCACCTTTCCCCACTAACCCTTTCCCACTTACCCTTCCCCATTTCCCTTTCGCCATATAATCCTTCCCGCCAACCTTTCCCCGCTAACCGTTTCCCGTTAACCCTTCCCCGCTAATCCTTCCCGCTAACACTTCCCCACTAACCATTCGCGTTAACCCTTCCCGTTAACCTTTTCCTGCTAACCCATCTCCGCCAACCTTTCCACACTAACCATTCCTTGCCAACCATTCCCGCCAACCCTTCCTCGCCAGCATTTCCCCACTAACCCTTCCCCGCCAACCTTTCCCGCCCATGCTTACCCATAATCCCTTCCCCGCTAACGTTTTCCCACTAACCCTTCCCGCCAAACTTTCCGTGCTAACACTTTCCAACTAACCCTTCCCCATTAACCATTCTCCATTAACCCATCACCATTAACCCTTCCCCAATAACTCTTCCCCCTAACCCATCCCTGTTGACCTTTCCCCACTAAACTTCCACGCCAACCTTTCCCTGCCAATCTTTCACCACTAACCCTTTCCCCGCTAACCCTTCCCACTAACACTTCCCTGCTAACTCTTCCCCCTTAACCCTTCCCCATTAACCCTTCCCCATTAACCCTTCCCCGCTAACTCTTCCCCCCAACCCTGTTGAACTTTCCCCTCTGACCTTTCCCCGCTAACCTTTCCCCGCTGACCTTTCCCCGCTAATCCTTCCTGCTAACACTTCCCCACTAACCCTTCGCATTAACCCTTCCCGTTAACCTTTTCCCGCTAACCCTTCTCCGCCAACCCTTCCCCACTAACCATTCCCTGCAAACATTCCCGCCAACCCTTCCCAGCCAGCATTTCCCCACTAACTTTCCCCGCCAACCTTTCCCCGCTAACTCTTTCCCACTAACCCTTCCCCATTAATCTTTCCCCATTAACCCTTCTCGCCAACGTTTCCTCGCTAACCGTTCCCCGTTAAATCTTCCCCACTAACCCTTCCCCACTATCCCTTCCCTGTTAACCTTTCCCTGCTAACCCTTCCCCCTAACCGTTCCCTGTTGACCTTTCCCCACTGACCTTTCCGCACTAACCTTTCCCCGCTGACCTTTCCCCGCTAACCCTTTCCCACTTACCCTTCCCCATTTCCCTTTCCCCATATAACCCTTCCCGCCAACCTTTTCCCGCTAACCGTTCCCCGTTAACCCTTCCCCGCTAATCCTTCCCGCTAACAATTCTCCACTAACCCTTCGCGTTAACCCTTCCCGTTAACCTTTTCCCGCTAACCCATCTCCGTCAACCCTTCCCCACTAACCATTCCCTGCCATCCATACCCGCCAACCCTTCCCCGCCAGCATTTTCCCACTAACCCTTCCCCGCCAACCTTTCCTGCCAACGCTTACCCAAAAAACCTTCCCCGCTAACGTTTTCCCACTAACCCTTCCCAGCTAACCCTTCCTGCTCACCCTTCCCTGTTAACCCTTCCCTGCTAATCCTTCCCTCCTACCCTTCCCACCTAACCCTTCCACGCTAACCTTTCCCTGCTAACTTTTCCCCATTAACCCTTCCCACTAACCTTTTCCTGCTAACCCTTCCCCATTAACCCTTCCCGCCAACCCTTCCCCGCTAACCCTTTCCTGCCAACACTTCCCCTCCAACCATTCCCCGCTAACCCGTCCCCGCTAACCCTTCCCTGTTAACCTTTCACTGCTAACCCTTCCCCCTAACTCTTCCCAGCTAACCCTTCCCCGTTAATCCTTCCCTGTTAACCTTTCCCTGCTATCCCTTCCCCAACCCTTCCCTGCTATCCCTTCCCCCTAACACTTCCCACCTAACCCTTCCCCATTAAACTTTCCCCGCTAGCTTTTCCCCACTAACCCTTCCCAGCTGATTCTTTCCCACCAAACCTTCCCCGCCAACCCTTCCCACCACTTCCCTGTTAACCTTTCCCCATTAACCCTTCCGCACTAAACCTTTCCTGCCAACCCTTCCCCGCTAACCCTTCTCTGATAACCCTTCCCAGCTACCACTTCCCCACTAACGCTTCCCCCACAACCATTCCCCCCAACCCTTCCCTGCCAACCTTTCCCCAATAACCCTTCCCCGCCAACCTTTCCCCACTAACCGTTTCCCAATAACCCTTCCCCATTTACCTTTCCCCATTAACCCGTCCCGCCAACCTTTCCCCGCTAACCGTTCCCCGTTAACCCTTCCCCGCTAACGCTTCCCCGCTAACCCTTCCCTGTTAACCTTTCCCTGCTAACCCTTCCCCCTTAACTCTTCCCAGCTAATCCTTCCCCGCTCACCCTTCCCTGTTAACCCTTCCCTGCTAATCCTTCCCCCCTAACCCTTCCCCCCTAACCCTTCCCCGCTAACCTTTCCCTGCTAACTTTTCCCCATTAACCCTTCCCACTAACCTTTTCCTGCTAACCCTTCCCCATTAACCCTTCCCGCCAACCTTTCCCCACTAACCCTTCCCCGTTAACCCTTCCCCGCTAAACCTTACCCGCCAACACTTCCCCTCCTACCATTCCCCGCTAACGCTTCCCTGTTAACCTTTCCCTGCTAACCCTTCCCCCCTAAGTCTTCCCAGCTAACCCTTCCCCGCTAACCCTTCCCTGCTAACCCTTCCCCCCTAACCCTTTCCCCCTAACTCTTCCCCGCTAAACTTTCCCTGCTAACTTTTCCACATTAACCCTTCCCACTAACCTCTTCCTGCTAACCCTTCCCCATTAACCCTTCCCGCCAATCTTTCCCAGCTATCCCTTCCCCGTTAACCCTGCCCCGCTAAGCCTTTCCCGCCAACACTTCCCCTCCAACCCTTCCCCCCTAACCCTTCCCCGCTAACCCTTCCCTGTTAACCTTTCGCTGCTAACCCTTCCCTCCTAACTCTTCCCAGCTAACCCTTCACCGCTAACCCTTCCCTGTTAATCTTTCCCTGCTAACCCTTTCCCCAACCCATCCCAGCTAACCCTTTCCCCGCTAACCCTTCCCACTAACACTTCTCCGCTAACTCTTCCCCCAACCCTTCCCCATTAACCCTTCCCCATTAACCCTTCCCCGCTAACTCTTCCCCCCTAACCCTTCCCTGTTGACCTTTCCCCACTAGCGCTTCCCCGCCAACCTTTCCCTGCCAATCTTTCCCCACTAACCGTTTCCCTGCTAACCCTTCCCGCTAACACTTCCACACTAACTCTTCCCCCCTAACCCTTCTCCATTAACCCTTCCACATTAACCCTTCCCTGTTAACCTTTCCCCGTTAACCCTTCCCCACTAAACCTTTCCTGCCAACCCTTCCCCGCTAAACCTTCCCTGATAACCCTTCCCAGCTAACACTTCCCCACTAACACTTCCCCGGCAACCTTTCCCCCCAACCCTTCCCTGCCAACCTTTCCTCACTAACACTTCCCCGCCAAACATTCCCGGCAATCCTTCCCCGCCAACCTTTCCCCAATAACCCTTCCCCGCCAACCTTTCCCCACTAACCCTTTCCCACTAACCCTTCCCCATTTACCTTTCCCCATTAACCCTTCGCGCCAACCTTTCCCCGCTAACCGCTCCCCGTTAACCCTTCCCCGCTAACCCTTCCCCGCTAACCCTTCCCTGTTAACCTTTCCCTGCTAACCCTTACCCACTAACCCTTCCCAGCTAACTCTTCCCCGCTCACCCTTCCCTGTTAACCCTTCCCTGCTAACCCTTCCCCCCTAACCCTTTCCCCCTAACTCTTCCCCGCTAAACTTTCCCTGCTAACTTTTCCACATTAACCCTTCCCACTAACCTTTTCCTGCTAACCCTTCCCCATTAACCCTTCCCGCCAACCTTTCCCAGCTAACCCTTCCCCGTTAACCCTGCCCCACTAAGCCTTTCCCGCCAACACTTCCCCTCCAACCCTTCCCCCCTAACCCTTCCCCGCTAACCCTTCCCTGTTAACCTTTCGCTGCTAACCCTTCCCTCCTAACTCTTCCCAGCTAACCCTTCACCGCTAACCCTTCCCTGTTAATCTTTCCCTGCTAACCCTTTCCCCAACCCATCCCAGCTAACCCTTCCCCGCTAACCCTTCCCCCTAACCCTTCACGGCTAACCCTTACCCGCTAACCCTTTCCTGCCAACCCTTCCCCGCTAACCCTTCCTCGCTAATACTTCCCTGTTAACCTTTCCCTGCTAACCCTTCCCCCAACCCTTCCCCCTAACCCTTCCCCGCTAACTCTTCCCCCCAACCCTTCCCTGTTGAACTTTCCCCGCTGACCTTTCCCGGCTAACCTTTCCCCGTTGAACTTTCCCCGCTAACCCTTCCCACTAACACTTCCCCACTAACCCTTCGCGTTAACCCTTCCCGTTAAACTTTTCCCGCTAACCCTTCTCCGCCAACCCTTCCCCACTAACCATTCCCTGTCAACCATTCCCGCCAACCCTTCCCCGCCAGCATTTCCCCACTAACCCTTCCCCGCCAACCTTTCCCCGCTAACCCTTACCCACTAACCCTTCCCCATTTATCTTTCCTCATTAATCCTTCCCGCCATCCTTTCCTCGCAAACCCTTCCCCGCTAACCCTTCCCCATTAACCTTTCCCTGCTAACCCTTCCCACCTAACACTTCCCAGCTAACTCTTCCCCGCTCACCCTTCCCTGTTAAATCTTTCCTGCTAACCCTTCCCCCAACCCTTCACCCTAACCCTTCCCCGCTAACCTTTCCCTGCTAACTTTTCCCCATTAACCCTTCCCACTAACCTTTTCCGGCTAACCCTTCCCCATTAACCCTTCCCGCCAACATTTCCCCACTAACCCTTCCCCGTTAACCCTTCCCGGTTAACCCTTTCCCGCCAGCACTTTCTCTCCAAACCTTCCCCGCTAACCCTTCCCCGCTAACCCTTCCCTGTTAAACTTTCCCTGCTAACCCTTCCCCCTAAGTCTTCCCAGCTAACCCTTCCCCGCTAACCCTTCCCTGTTAACCTTTTCCTGCTAACCCTTACCCCAACCCTTCCCGGCTAACCCTTCACCGCTAACCCAACCCCTAACCCTTCCCCGCTAACTCTTCCCCCATAACCCTTCCCTGTTGACCTTTCCCCACTGACCTTTCTGCACTAATTTTTCCGCGCTGACCTTTCCCCGCTAACCCTTCCCGCTAACACTTCCCCACTAACCCTTCGCGTTAACCCTTCCCATTAACCTTTTCCCGCTAACCCTTCTCCGCTAACCCTTCCCCGCTAACCCTTACCCGTTAACCGTTTCCCACTAGCACTTTCTCTCCAACCCTTCCCTGCTAACCCTTCCCCGCTAACCCTTCCCTGTTAACCTTTCCCTGCTAACCCTTCCCCCCTAACCCTTCCCAACTAACCCTTCCCCGCTAACCCTTCCCTGTTAACCTCTTCCTGCTTACCCTTACCCCAATCCTTCCCGGCTAACCCTTCACCGCTAACCCATCCCCTAACACTACCCCGCTAACCCTTCCCCACTAACCATTCCCTGCCAACCATTCCCGCCAACCCTTCCCCGCCAGCATTTCCCCACTAAACTTTCCCCGCCCACCTTTCCCCACTAACCCTTTCCCACTTACCCTTCCCCATTTCCCTTTCGCCATATAATCCTTCCCGCCAACCTTTCCCCGCTAACCGTTTCCCGTTAACCCTTCCCCGCTAATCCTTCCCGCTAACACTTCCCCACTAACCATTCGCGTTAACCCTTCCCGTTAACCTTTTCCTGCTAACCCATCTCCGCCAACCTTTCCACACTAACCATTCCTTGCCAACCATTCCCGCCAACCCTTCCTCGCCAGCATTTCCCCACTAACCCTTCCCCGCCAACCTTTCCCGCCCATGCTTACCCATAATCCCTTCCCCGCTAACGTTTTCCCACTAACCCTTCCCGCCAAACTTTCCGTGCTAACACTTTCCAACTAACCCTTCCCCATTAACCATTCTCCATTAACCCATCACCATTAACCCTTCCCCAATAACTCTTCCCCCTAACCCATCCCTGTTGACCTTTCCCCACTAAACTTCCACGCCAACCTTTCCCTGCCAATCTTTCACCACTAACCCTTTCCCCGCTAACCCTTCCCACTAACACTTCCCTGCTAACTCTTCCCCCTTAACCCTTCCCCATTAACCCTTCCCCATTAACCCTTCCCCGCTAACTCTTCCCCCCAACCCTGTTGAACTTTCCCCTCTGACCTTTCCCCGCTAACCTTTCCCCGCTGACCTTTCCCCGCTAATCCTTCCTGCTAACACTTCCCCACTAACCCTTCGCGTTAACCCTTCCCGTTAACCTTTTCCCGCTAACCCTTCTCCGCCAACCCTTCCCCACTAACCATTCCCTGCAAACATTCCCGCCAACCCTTCCCAGCCAGCATTTCCCCACTAACTTTCCCCGCCAACCTTTCCCCGCTAACTCTTTCCCACTAACCCTTCCCCATTTATCTTTCCCCATTAACCCTTCTCGCCAACGTTTCCCCGCTAACCGTTCCCCGTTAAATCTTCCCCACTAACCCTTCCCCGCTATCCCTTCCCTGTTAACCTTTCCCTGCTAACCCTTCCCCCTAACCGTTCCCTGTTGACCTTTCCCCACTGACCTTTCCGCACTAACCTTTCCCCGCTGACCTTTCCCCGCTAACCCTTTCCCACTTACCCTTCCCCATTTCCCTTTCCCCATATAACCCTTCCCGCCAACCTTTTCCCGCTAACCGTTCCCCGTTAACCCTTCCCCGCTAATCCTTCCCGCTAACAATTCTCCACTAACCCTTCGCGTTAACCCTTCCCGTTAACCTTTTCCCGCTAACCCATCTCCGTCAACCCTTCCCCACTAACCATTCCCTGCCATCCATACCCGCCAACCCTTCCCCGCCAGCATTTTCCCACTAACCCTTCCCCGCCAACCTTTCCTGCCAACGCTTACCCAAAAAACCTTCCCCGCTAACGTTTTCCCACTAACCCTTCCCAGCTAACCCTTCCTGCTCACCCTTCCCTGTTAACCCTTCCCTGCTAATCCTTCCCTCCTAC
This sequence comes from Isurus oxyrinchus, assembly GCA_026770705.1. Lineage (NCBI taxonomy): Eukaryota > Metazoa > Chordata > Chondrichthyes > Lamniformes > Lamnidae > Isurus > Isurus oxyrinchus. The sequence continues at coordinate 58,418,839 of JANJGN010000012.1, read as the reverse complement.
CCTTCCCACCTAACCCTTCCACGCTAACCTTTCCCTGCTAACTTTTCCCCATTAACCCTTCCCACTAACCTTTTCCGGCTAACCCTTCCCAATTAACCCTTCCCGCCAGCATTTCCCCACTAACCCTTCCCCGTTAACCCTTCCCCGTTAACCTTTTCCCGCCAGCACTTTCTCTCCAAACCTTCCCCGCTAACCCTTCCCCGCTAACCCTTCCCTGTTAAACTTTCCCTGCTAACCCTTCCCCCTAAGTCTTCCCAGCTAACCCTTCCCCGCTAACCCTTCCCTGTTAACCTTTTCCTGCTAACCCTTACCCCAACCCTTCCCGGCTAACCCTTCACCGCTAACCCAACCCCTAACCCTTCCCCGCTAACCCTTCCCCGCTAACCCTTTCCTGCCAACCCTTCCCCGCTAACCCTTCCCCGCTAACACTTCCCCGCTAACCTTCCCCACTAACCCTTCCCCCCAACCATTCCCCGCTAACCCGTCCCCGCTAACCCTTCCCTGTTAACCTTTCACTGCTAACCCTTCCCCCTAACTCTTCCCAGCTAACCCTTCCCCGCTAATCCTTCCCTGTTAACCTTTCCCTGCTATCCCTTCCCCAACCCTTCCCTGCTATCCGTTCCCCCTAACACTTCCCACCTAACCCTTCCCCATTAAACTTTCCCCGCTAGCTTTTCCCCACTAACCCTTCCCAGCTGATTCTTTCCCACCAAACCTTCCCCGCCAACCCTTCCCACCACTTCCCTGTTAACCTTTCCCCATTAACCCTTCCGCACTAAACCTTTCCTGCCAACCCTTCCCCGCTAACCCTTCTCTGATAACCCTTCCCAGCTACCACTTCCCCACTAACGCTTCCCCCACAACCATTCCCCCCAACCCTTCCCTGCCAACCTTTCCCCAATAACCCTTCCCCGCCAACCTTTCCCCACTAACCGTTTCCCAATAACCCTTCCCCATTTACCTTTCCCCATTAACCCGTCCCGCCAACCTTTCCCCGCTAACCGTTCCCCGTTAACCCTTCCCCGCTAACGCTTTCCCGCTAACCCTTCCCTGTTAACCTTTCCCTGCTAACCCTTCCCCCTTAACTCTTCCCAGCTAATCCTTCCCCGCTCACCCTTCCCTGTTAACCCTTCCCTGCTAACTTTTCCCCATTAACCCTTCCCACTAACCTTTTCCTGCTAACCCTTCCCCATTAACCCTTCCCGCCAACCTTTCCCCACTAACCCTTCCCCGTTAACCCTTCCCCGCTAAACCTTACCCGCCAACACTTCCCCTCCAACCATTCCCCGTTAACCCTTCCCCGCTAACGCTTCCCTGTTAACCTTTCCCTGCTAACCCTTCCCCCCTAAGTCTTCCCAGCTAACCCTTCCCCGCTAACCCTTCCCTGTTAACCTTTCCCTGCTAACCCTTCCCCCCTAACCCTTCCCTGCTAACCCTTCCCCCTAATCCTTCCTGGATAACCCTTCCCCGCTAACCCTTTCCTGCCAACCCTTCCCCGCTAACCCTTCCCTGCTCATACTTCCCTGTTAACCTTTCCCCGATAACCCTTCCCTCCAACCCTTCCCCCTAACCCTTCCACCCTAACTCTTCCCCCACAACCCTTCGCTGTTGTCCTATCCCCGCTGACCTTTCCCCGCTAACACTTCCCCGCTAACCCTTCGCGTTAACCCTTCCCGTTAAACTTTTCCCGCTAACCCTTCTCCGCCAACCCTTCCCCACTAACCATTGACTGTCAACCATTCCCGCCAACCCTTCCCCGCCAGCATTTCCCCACTAACCCTTCCCCGCCAACCTTTCCCCGCTAACCCTTACATACTAAATCTTCCCCATTTATCTTTCCCCATTAACCCTTCCACCCTAACTCTTCCCCCACAACCCTTCCCTGTTGTCCTATCCCCGCTGACCTTTCCCCGCTAACACTTCCCTGCTAACACTTCGCGTTAACCCTTCCCGTTAAACTTTTCCCGCTAACCCTTCTCCGCCAACCCTTCCCCACTAACCATTGACTGTCAACCATTCCCGCCAACCCTTCCCCGCCAGCATTTCCCCACTAACCCTTCCCCGCCAACCTTTCCCCGCTAACCCTTACATACTAAATCTTCCCCATTTATCTTTCCCCATTAACCCTTCCCGCCATCCTTTCCTCGCAAACCCTTCCCCGCTAACCCTTCCCCATTAACCTTTCCCTGCTAACCCTTCCCACCTAACACTTCCCAGCTAACTCTTCCCCGCTCACCCTTCCCTGTTAAAACTTTCCTGCTAACCCTTCCCCCAACCCTTCACCCTAACCCTTCCCCGCTAACCTTTCCCTGCTAACACTTCCCCGCTAACCTTCCCCACTAACCCTTCCCCCCAACCATTCCCCCCTAACCCTTGCCGCTAACTCTTCCCCCATAACCCTTCCCTGTTGACCTTTCCCCACTGACCTTTCCGCACTAACGTTTCCCCGCTGACCTTTCCCTGCTAACCCTTCCCGCTAACACTTCCCCACTAACCCTTCGCATTAACCCTTCCCATTAACCTTTTCCCGCTAACCCTTCACCGCTAACCCTTTCCCCCTAACCCTTCCCCGTTAACCCTTCTCCGTTAAACCTTTCCCGCCAGCACTTTCTCTCCAACCCTTCCCCGCTAACCCTTCCCCGCTAACCCTTCCCTGTTAACCTTTCCCTGCTAACCCTTCCCCCATAACTCTTCCCAGCTAACCCATCCCCGCTAACCCTTCCCTGTTAACCTTTTGCTGCTAACCCTTACCCCAACCCTTCCCGGCTAACCCTTCACTTCTAACCCATCTCCTAACCCTTCCCCGCTAACCCTTCCCCGCTAGAGCTTTCCTGCCAACCCTTCCCCGCTAACACTTCCCTGTTAACTTTCCCCATTAACCCTTCCCCCCAACCATTCCCCCTAACCCTTCCCCGCTAACTCTTCCCCCATAAGCCTTCCCTGTTGACGTTGCCCCACTGACCTTTCCGCACTAACATTTCCCCGCTGACCTTTCCCCGCTAACCTTTCCCACTAACACTTCCCCACTAACCCTTCGTGTTAACCCTTCCCATTAACCTTTTCCCACTAACCCTTCTCCGCCAACGATTCCCCACTAACCATTCCCTGCCAACCATTCCCGCCAACCGTACCCCACCAGCATTTCCCCACTAACCTTTCCCCGCCCATCTTTCCCCACTAACTCTTTCCCACTTACCCTTCCGAATTTCCCTTTCCCCATATAACCCTTCCCGCCAACCTTTCCCCGCTAACCGTTCCCCGTTAACCCTTCCCCGCTAATCCTTGCCGCTAACACTTCCCCACTAATCCTTCGCGTTAACCCTTCCCGTTAACCTTTTACCGCTAACCCATCTCCGCCAAACCTTCCCCACTGACCATTCCCTGCCAACCATTCCCGGCAACCCTTCCCCGCCAGCATTTCCCCACTAACCCTTCTCCACCAACCTTTCCCGCCAACACTTACCCAAAAACCCTTCCCAGCTAACGTTTGCCCACTAACCCTTCCCGCCAAACTTTCCGTGCTAACACTTTCCAACTAACCCTTCCCCATTAACCATTCTCCGTTAACCCATCACCATTAACCCTTCCCCGCTAACTCTTCCCCCTAACCCATCCCTGTTGACCTTTCCCCACTAAACCTTCCACGCCAACCTTTCCCTGCCAATCTTTCACCACTAACCCTTTCCCCGCTAACCCTTCCCACTAACACGTCCCCGCTAACTCTTTCCCCCTAACCCTTCCCCATTAACCCTTCCCCATTAACCCTTCCCCGCTAACTCTTCCCCCTAACCCTTCCCTGTTGACCTTTCCCCACTAACCCTTCCCCACCAACCTTTCCCTGCCAATCTTTCCCCACTAACCGTTTCCCCACTAACCCTTCCTGCTCACACTTCCCCGCTAACTCTTCCCCGCTAACCCTTCTCCATTAACCCTTCCACATTAACCCTTTCCTGTTAACCTTTCCTCGTTAACCCTTCCCCACTAAACCTTTCCTGCCAACCCTTCCCCGCTAACCCTTCCCTGATAACCCTTCCCAGCTAACACTTCCCCACTAACACTTCCCCGGCAACCATTCTCACCAACCCTTCCCTGCCAACCTTTCCCCACTAACCCTTCCCCGCCAACCATTCCCGGCAATCCTTCCCCGCCAACCTTTCCCCAATAACCCTTCCCCGCCAACCTTTCCCCACTAACCCTTTCCCACAAACCCTTCCCCATTTAGCTTCCCCATTAACCCTTCCCGCCAAACTTACCCCGCTAACCGTTCCCCGTTAACCCTTCCCCGCGAACCGTTCCCCGCTAACCCTTCCCTGTTAACCTTTTCCTGCTAACCCTTCCCCCCTAACCCTTCCTGCTCACCCTTCCCTGTTAACCCTTCCCTGCAAATCCTTCCCCCTAACCCTTACCCCCTAACCCTTCCCCGCTAACCCTTCCCTGTTAACCTTTCCCTGCTAACCCTTCCCCCTTAACCCTTCCCAGCTAACTCTTCCCCGCTCAGCCTTCCCTCTTAACCCTTCCCCGTTAACCCTTCCCCCTAACAATTTCCCCCTAACCCTTCCCCGCTAAACTTTCCATGCTAACTTTTCCCCATTAACCCTTCCCACTAAACCTTTCCTGCTAACCCTTCCCTGTTAACCCTTCCTGCCAACCTTTCCCCGCTTACCCTTCCCCGTTAACCCTTCCCCGCTAAGCTTTTACCCCCAACCCTTCCCTGCCAACCTTTCCCCACTAACCCTTCCCCGCCAACCATTCCCGGCAATCCTTCCCCGCCAACCTTTCCCCAATAACCCTTCCCCGCCAACCTTTCCCCACTAACCCTTTCCCACAAACCCTTCCCCATTTACCTTTCCCCATTAACCCATCCCGCCAAACTTTCCCCGCTAACCGTTCCCCGTTAACCCTTCCCCGTGAACCGTTCCCCGCTAACCCTTCTCTGTTAACCTTTTCCTGCTAACCCTTCCCCCCAACCCTTCCCAGCTAACCCTTCCTGCTCACCCTTCCCTGTTAACCCTTCCCTGCAAATCCTTCCCCCTAACCCTTACCCCCTAACCCTTCCCCGCTAACCCTTCCCTGTTATCCTATCCCTGCTAACCCTTCCCCCTTAACCCTTCCCAGCTAACTCTTCCCCTCTCAACCTTCCCTCTTAACCCTTCCCTGCTAACCCTTCCCCCTAACCCTTTCCCCCTAACCCTTCCCCGCTAAACTTTCCCTGCTAACTTTTCCCCATTAACCCTTGCCACTAACCTTTTCCTGCTAACCCTTCCCCATTAACCCTTCCTGCCAACCTTTCCCCGCTTACCCTTCCCCGTTAACCCTTCCCCGCTAAGCTTTTCCTGCCAACACTTCCCCTCCAACCATTCCCCGCTAACCCTTCCCCGCTAACCCTTCCCTGTTAACCTTTCGCTGCTAACCCTTCCCCCCTAACTCTTCCCAGCTAACCCTTCACCGCTAACCCTTCACTGTTAACCTTTCCCTGCTAACCCTTCCCCCAACCCTTCCCAGCTAATCCTTCCCAGCTAACCCTTCCCCCTAACCCTTCACGGCTAACCCTTCCCCGCTAACCCTTTCCTGCCAACCCTTCCCCGCTAACCCTTCCCCGCTAATACTTCCCTGTTAACCTTTCCCTGCTAACCCTTCCCCCAACCCTTCCCCCTAACCCTTCCCCGCTAAGTCTTCCCCCAACCCTTCCGTGTTGACCTTTCCCCGCTGACCTTTCCCCGCTATCTTTTCCCCGCAGACCTTTCCCCGCTAACACTTCCTGCTAACACTTCCCCACTAACCCTTCGCTTTAACCCTTCCCATTAACCTTTTCCCGCTAACCCTTCTCCGCCAACGATTCCCCACTAACCATTCCCTGTCAACCATTCCCGCCAACCGTACCCCACCAGCATTTCCCCACTAACCTTTCCCCGCCCATCTTTCCCCACTAACCCTTTCCCACTTACCCTTCCGCATTTCCCTTTCCCCATATAACCCTTCCCGCCAACCTTTCCCCGCTAACTGTTCCCCGTTAACCCTTCCCCGCTAATCCTTGCCGCTAACACTTCCCCACTAATCCTTCGCGTTAACCCTTCCCGTTAACCTTTTACCGCTAACCCATCTCCGCCAAACCTTCCCCACTGACCATTCCCTGCCAACCATTCCCGGCAACCCTTCCCCGCCAGCATTTCCCCACTAACCCTTCTCCACCAACCTTTCCCACCAACACTTACCCAAAAACCCTTCCCAGCTAACGTTTGCCCACTAACCCTTCCCGCCAAACTTTCCGTGCTAACACTTTCCAACTAACCCTTCCCCATTAACCATTCTCCGTTAACCCATCACCATTAACCCTTCCCCGCTAACTCTTCCCCCTAACCCATCCCTGTTGACCTTTCCCCACTAAACCTTCCACGCCAACCTTTCCCTGCCAATCTTTCACCACTAACCCTTTCCCCGCTAACCCTTCCCACTAACACGTCCCCGCTAACTCTTCCCCCCTAACCCTTCCCCATTAACCCTTCCCCATTAACCCTTCCCCGCTAACTCTTCCCCCCTAACCCTTCCCTGTTGACCTTTCCCCACTAACCCTTCCCCACCAACCTTTCCCTGCCAATCTTTCCCCACTAACCGTTTCCCCACTAACCCTTCCTGCTAACACTTCCCCGCTAACTCTTCCCCGCTAACCCTTCTCCATTAACCCTTCCACATTAACCCTTTCCTGTTAACCTTTCCCCGTTAACCCTTCCCCACTAAACCTTTCCTGCCAACCCTTCCCCGCTAACCCTTCCCTGATAACCCTTCCCAGCTAACACTTCCCCACTAACACTTCCCCGGCAACCATTCCCACCAACCCTTCCCTGCCAACCTTTCCCCACTAACCCTTCCCCGCCAACCATTCCCGGCAATCCTTCCCCGCCAACCTTTCCCCAATAACCCTTCCCCGCCAACCTTTCCCCACTAACCCTTTCCCACAAACCCTTCCCCATTTACCTTCCCCATTAACCCTTCCCGCCAAACTTACCCCGCTAACCGTTCCCCGTTAACCCTTCCCCGCGAACCGTTCCCCGCTAACCCTTCCCTGTTAACCTTTTCCTGCTAACCCTTCCCCCCTAACCCTTCCTGCTCACCCTTCCCTGTTAACCCTTCCCTGCAAATCCTTCCCCCTAACCCTTACCCCCTAACCCTTCCCCGCTAACCCTTCCCTGTTAACCTTTCCCTGCTAACCCTTCCCCCTTAACCCTTCCCAGCTAACTCTTCCCCGCTCAGCCTTCCCTCTTAACCCTTCCCCGTTAACCCTTCCCCCTAACAATTTCCCCCTAACCCTTCCCCGCTAAACTTTCCATGCTAACTTTTCCCCATTAACCCTTCCCACTAAACCTTTCCTGCTAACCCTTCCCTGTTAACCCTTCCTGCCAACCTTTCCCCGCTTACCCTTCCCCGTTAACCCTTCCCCGCTAAGCTTTTACCCCCAACCCTTCCCTGCCAACCTTTCCCCACTAACCCTTCCCCGCCAACCATTCCCGGCAATCCTTCCCCGCCAACCTTTCCCCAATAACCCTTCCCCACCAACCTTTCCCCACTAACCCTTTCCCACAAACCCTTCCCCATTTACCTTTCCCCATTAACCCATCCCGCCAAACTTTCCCCGCTAACCGTTCCCCGTTAACCCTTCCCCGTGAACCGTTCCCCGCTAACCCTTCTCTGTTAACCTTTTCCTGCTAACCCTTCCCCCCAACCCTTCCCAGCTAACCCTTCCTGCTCACCCTTCCCTGTTAACCCTTCCCTGCAAATCCTTCCCCCTAACCCTTACCCCCTAACCCTTCCCCGCTAACCCTTCCCTGTTATCCTATCCCTGCTAACCCTTCCCCCTTAACCCTTCCCAGCTAACTCTTCCCCTCTCAACCTTCCCTCTTAACCCTTCCCTACTAACCCTTCCCCCTAACCCTTTCCCCCTAACCCTTCCCCGCTAAACTTTCCCTGCTAACTTTTCCCCATTAACCCTTGCCACTAACCTTTTCCTGCTAACCCTTCCCCATTAACCCTTCCTGCCAACCTTTCCCCGCTTACCCTTCCCCGTTAACCCTTCCCCGCTAAGCTTTTCCTGCCAACACTTCCCCTCCAACCATTCCCCGCTAACCCTTCCCCGCTAACCCTTCCCTGTTAACCTTTCGCTGCTAACCCTTCCCCCCTAACTCTTCCCAGCTAACCCTTCACCGCTAACCCTTCACTGTTAACCTTTCCCTGCTAACCCTTCCCCCAACCCTTCCCAGCTAATCCTTCCCAGCTAACCCTTCCCCCTAACCCTTCACGGCTAACCCTTCCCCGCTAACCCTTTCCTGCCAACCCTTCCCCGCTAACCCTTCCCCGCTAATACTTCCCTGTTAACCTTTCCCTGCTAACCCTTCCCCCAACCCTTCCCCCTAACCATTCCCCGCTAAGTCTTCCCCCAACCCTTCCGTGTTGACCTTTCCCCGCTGACCTTTCCCCGCTATCTTTTCCCCGCAGACCTTTCCCCGCTAACACTTCCTGCTAACACTTCCCCACTAACCCTTCGCTTTAACCCTTCCCATTAACCTTTTCCCGCTAACCCTTCTCCGCCAACGATTCCCCACTAACCATTCCCTGTCAACCATTCCCGCCAACCGTACCCCACCAGCATTTCCCCACTAACCTTTCCCCGCCCATCTTTCCCCACTAACCCTTTCCCACTTACCCTTCCGCATTTCCCTTTCCCCATATAACCCTTCCCGCCAACCTTTCCCCGCTAACTGTTCCCCGTTAACCCTTCCCCGCTAATCCTTGCCGCTAACACTTCCCCACTAATCCTTCGCGTTAACCCTTCCCGTTAACCTTTTACCGCTAACCCATCTCCGCCAAACCTTCCCCACTGACCATTCCCTGCCAACCATTCCCGGCAACCCTTCCCCGCCAGCATTTCCCCACTAACCCTTCTCCACCAACCTTTCCCGCCAACACTTACCCAAAAACCCTTCCCAGCTAACGTTTGCCCACTAACCCTTCCCGCCAAACTTTCCGTGCTAACACTTTCCAACTAACCCTTCCCCATTAACCATTCTCCGTTAACCCATCACCATTAACCCTTCCCCGCTAACTCTTCCCCCTAACCCATCCCTGTTGACCTTTCCCCACTAAACCTTCCACGCCAACCTTTCCCTGCCAATCTTTCACCACTAACCCTTTCCCCGCTAACCCTTCCCACTAACACGTCCCCGCTAACTCTTCCCCCCTAACCCTTCCCCATTAACCCTTCCCCATTAACTCTTCCCCGCTAACTCTTCCCCCCTAACCCTTCCCTGTTGACCTTTCCCCACTAACCCTTCCCCACCAACCTTTCCCTGCCAATCTTTCCCCACTAACCGTTTCCCCACTAACCCTTCCTGCTCACACTTCCCCGCTAACTCTTCCCCGCTAACCCTTCTCCATTAACCCTTCCACATTAACCCTTTCCTGTTAACCTTTCCCCGTTAACCCTTCCCCACTAAACCTTTCCTGCCAACCGTTCCCCGCTAACCCTTCCCTGATAACCCTTCCCAGCTAACACTTCCCCACTAACACTTCCCCGGCAACCATTCCCACCAACCCTTCCCTGCCAACCTTTCCCCACTAACCCTTCCCCGCCAACCATTCCCGGCAATCCTTCCCCGCCAACCTTTCCCCAATAACCCTTCCCCGCCAACCTTTCCCCACTAACCCTTTCCCACAAACCCTTCCCCATTTACCTTCCCCATTAACCCTTCCCGCCAAACTTACCCCGCTAACCGTTCCCCGTTAACCTTCCCCGCGAACCGTTCCCCGCTAACCCTTCCCTGTTAACCTTTTCCTGCTAACCCTTCCCCCCTAACCCTTCCTGCTCACCCTTCCCTGTTAACCCTTCCCTGCAAATCCTTCCCCCTAACCCTTACCCCCTAACCCTTCCCCGCTAACCCTTCCCTGTTAACCTTTCCCTGCTAACCCTTCCCCCTTAACCCTTCCCAGCTAACTCTTCCCCGCTCAGCCTTCCCTCTTAACCCTTCCCCGTTAACCCTTCCCCCTAACAATTTCCCCCTAACCCTTCCCCGCTAAACTTTCCATGCTAACTTTTCCCCATTAACCCTTCCCACTAAACCTTTCCTGCTAACCCTTCCCTGTTAACCCTTCCTGCCAACCTTTCCCCGCTTACCCTTCCCCGTTAACCCTTCCCCGCTAAGCTTTTACCCCCAACCCTTCCCTGCCAACCTTTCCCCACTAACCCTTCCCCGCCAACCATTCCCGGCAATCCTTCCCCGCCAACCTTTCCCCAATAACCCTTCCCCGCCAACCTTTCCCCACTAACCCTTTCCCACAAACCCTTCCCCATTTACCTTTCCCCATTAACCCATCCCGCCAAACTTTCCCCGCTAACCGTTCCCCGTTAACCCTTCCCCATGAACCGTTCCCCGCTAACCCTTCCCTGTTAACCTTTTCCTGCTAACCCTTCCCCCCAACCCTTCCCAGCTAACCCTTCCTGCTCACCCTTCCCTGTTAACCCTTCCCTGCAAATCCTTCCCCCTAACCCTTACCCCCTAACCCTTCCCCGCTAACCCTTCCCTGTTATCCTATCCCTGCTAACCCTTCCCCCTTAACCCTTCCCAGCTAACTCTTCCCCTCTCAACCTTCCCTCTTAACCCTTCCCTGCTAACCCTTCCCCCTAACCTTTTCCCCCTAACCCTTCCCCGCTAAACTTTCCCTGCTAACTTTTCCCCATTAACCCTTGCCACTAACCTTTTCCTGCTAACCCTTCCCCATTAACCCTTCCTGCCAACCTTTCCCCGCTTACCCTTCCCCGTTAACCCTTCCCCGCTAAGCTTTTCCTGCCAACACTTCCCCTCCAACCATTCCCCGCTAACCCTTCCCTGTTAACCTTTCGCTGCTAACCCTTCCCCCCTAACTCTTCCCAGCTAACCCTTCACCGCTAACCCTTCACTGTTAACCTTTCCCTGCTAACCCTTCCCCCAACCCTTCCCAGCTAATCCTTCCCAGCTAACCCTTCCCCCTAACCCTTCACGGCTAACCCTTCCCCGCTAACCCTTTCCTGCCAACCCTTCCCCGCTAACCCTTCCCCGCTAATACTTCCCTGTTAACCTTTCCCTGCTAACCCTTCCCCCAACCCTTCCCCCTAACCCTTCCCCGCTAAGTCTTCCCCCAACCCTTCCGTGTTGACCTTTCCCCGCTGACCTTTCCCCGCTATCTTTTCCCCGCAGACCTTTCCCCGCTAACACTTCCTGCTAACACTTCCCCACTAACCCTTCCCTTTAACCCTTCCCGTTAACCTTTTCCCGCTAACCCTTCTCCGCCAACCCTTCCCCACTAACCATTCCCTGCCAACCATTCCTGCCAACCCTTCCCCGCCAGCATTTCCCCACTAAACCTTCCCCGCCCAACTTTCCCCACTAACCCTTTCCCACTTACCCTTCCCCATTTACCTTTCCCCATTAACCCTTCCCGCCAACCTTTCCCCGCTAACCGTTCCCCGTTAAATCTTCCCCGCTAACCCTTCCCCGCTAACCCTTCCCTGTTAACCTTTCCCTGCTAACCCTTCCCCCCAACCCTTCCCAGATAACCCTTCCCCGCTCACCCTTCCCTGTTAACCCTTCCCTGCTAACCCTTCCCCCAACCCTCCCCCCTTACCCTTCCCCGCTAACCTTTCCCTGCTAACTTTTCCACATTAACCCTTCCCACTAACCTTTTCCTGCTAACCCTTTCCGCCAACATTTCCCCGCTAAACCTTCCCCGTTAACCCTTCCCCATTAACCATTTCCCTCCAACACTTCCCCTCCAACCCTTCCCCGCTAACCCTTCCCCGATAACCCTTCCCTGTTAACCTTTCCCTGCTAACCCTTCCCTCCTAACTCTTCCCAGCTAACCTTTCCCCGCTAACCCTTTCCCCCAACCATTCCCCCTAACCCTTCCCCGCTAACTCTTCCCCCATAACCCTTCCCTGTTGACCATTCCCCACTGACGTTTCCGCACTAACCTTTCCCCGCTGACCTTTCCCCGCTAACCCTTCCTGCTAACACTTCCCCACCAACCCTTCGCGTTAACCCTTCCTGTTAACCTTTTCCCGCTAACCCTTCTCCGCCAACCCTTCCCTACTAACCATTCCCTGCCAACCATTCCCGCCAACCGTTCCCAACCAGCATTTCCCCACTAACCTTTCCCCGCCCACCTTTCCCCACTAACCCTTTCCCACTTACCCTTCCCCATTTCCCTTTCCCCATATAACCCTTCCCGCCAACCTTTCCCCGCCAGTATTTCCCCACTAACCCTTCCCCGCCAACCTTTCCCGCCAACGCTTCCCAAAAACCCTTCCCCGCTAACGTTTTCCCACTAACCCTTCCCGCCAAACTTTCCGTGCTAACATTTTCCAACTAACCCTTCCCCATTAACCATTCTCTGTTAACCCATCACCATTAACCCTTCCCCGCTAACTCTTCCCCCTAACCCATCACTGTTGACCTTTCCCCACTAAACCTTCCCCGCCAACCTTTCCCCGCTAACCCTTCCCGCTAACACTTCCCCGCCAACTCTTCCCCCCTAACCCTTCTCCATTAACCCTTCCACATTAACCCTTCCCTGTTAACCTTTCCCTGTTAACCCTTCCCCACTAACCCTTACCTGCCAACCCTTCCCCGCTAAACCTTCCCTGATAACCCTTCCCAGCTAACACTTCCCCACTAACGCTTCCCCCACAACCATTCCCACCAACCCTTCCCTGCCAACCTTTCCCCACTAACCCTTCCCCGCCAACCATTCCCGGCAATCCTTCCCCGCCAACCTTTCCCCAATAACCCTTCCCCGCCAACCTTTCTCCACTAACCGTTTCCCACTAACCCTTCCCCATTTACCTTTCCCCATTAAACCTTCCCGCCAACTTTTCCCCGCTAACCGTTCCCCGTTAACCCTTCCCCGCTAACCCTTCCCTGCTAACCCTTCCATGTTAACCTTTCCCTGCTAACCCTTCCCCCTTAAAACTTCCCAGCTAACTCTTCCCCACTCACCCTTCCCTCTTAACCCTTCCATGCTAACCCTTCCCCCCTAACCCTTTCCCCCTAACCCTTCCCCGCTAACCTTTCCCTGCTAACTTTTCCCCATTAACCCTTCCCACTAACCTTTTCCTGCTAACCCGTCCCCATTAACCCTTCCGGCCAACCTTTCCCCACTTACCCTTCCCCGTTAACCCTTCCCCGCTAAGCCTTTCCCGTCAACAATTCCCCTCCAACCCTTCCGCGCTAACCCTTCCCCGCTAACCCTTCCCTGTTAACCTTTTGCTGCTATCCCTTCCACCCTAACTCTTCCCAGCTCACCATTCCCTGCTAAACCTTCCCTGTTAACCTTTCCCTGCTAACCCTTCCCCCAACCCTTCCCAGCTAACCCTTCCCCGCTAACCCTTCCCCCTAACCCTTCCCGGCTAACCCTTCCCCGCTAACCCTTTCCTGCCAACCTTTCCCCGCTAACCCTTCCCGCTAACACTTCCCCACTAACCCTTCACGTTAACCCTTCCCGTTAAACTTTTCCCGCCAACCCTTCTCCGCCAACCCTTCCCCACTAACCATTCCCTGCCAACCATTCCCGCCAGCCCTTCCCCACCAAAAATTTCCCCACTAACCCTTCCCCGCCAACCTTTCGCCACTAACTCTTTCCCACTAACCCTTCCCCATTTATCTTTCCCCAGTAACCATTCCCGCCAACCTTTCCCCGCTAACCGCTCCCCATTAAATCTTCCCCGCTAACCGTTCCCCACTCACCTTCCCTGTTAACCTTTCCCTGCTAACCCTTCCCCCCTAACCCTTCCCAGCGAACCCTTCCCCGCTCACCCTTCCCTGTTAATCCTTCCCTGCTAACCCTTCCCCAACCCTCCCCCCTTACCCTTCCCCGCTAACCTTTCCCTGCTTCTTTTTCCCCATTAACCCTTCCCACTAACCTTTTCCTGCTAACCCTTCCCGCCAACATTTCCCCGCTAACCCTTCCCCGTTAACCCTTCCCCATTAACCATTTCCCTCCAACACTTCCCCTCCAACCCTTCCCCGCTAACCCTTCCCCGATAACCCTTCCCTGTTAACCTTTCCCTGCTAACCCTTCCCTCCTAACTCTTCCCAGCTAACCTTTCCCCGCTAACCCTTCCCCCAACCATTCCCCCTAACCCTTCCCCGCTAACTCTTCCCCCATAACCCTTCCATGTTGACCTTTCCCCACTGACATTTCCGCACTAACCTTTCCCCGCTGACCTTTCCCCGCTAACCCTTCCTGCTAACACTTCCCCACCAACCCTTCGCGTTAACCCTTCCCGTTAACCTTTTCCCGCTAACCCTTCTCCGCCAACCCTTCCCTACTAACCATTCCCTGCCAACCATTCCCGCCAACCGTTCCCAACCAGCATTTCCCCACTAACCTTCCCTGCCCACCTTTCCCCACTAACCCTTTCCCACTTACCCTTCCCCATTTCCCTTTCCCCATATAACCCTTCCCGCCAACCTTTCCCCGCTAACCATTCCCGTTAACCCTTCCCCGCTAATCCTTCCCGCTAACACTTCTCCACTAATCCTTCGCGTTAACCCTTCCCGTTAACCTTTTCCCACTTAGCCATCTCAGCCAACCCTTCCCCACTAACCATTCCCTGCCAACCATTCCTGCCAACCCTTCCCCGCCAGTATTTCCCCACTAACCCTTCCCTGCCAACCTTTCCCGCCAACGCTTACCCAAAAACCCTTCCCCGCTAACGTTTTCCCACTAACCCTTCCCGCCAAACTTTCCGTGCTAAAACTTTCCAACTAACCCTTCCCCATTAACCATTCTCCGTTAACCCATCACCATTCACCCTTCCCCGCTAACTCTTCCCCCTAACCTATCCCTGTTAACCTTTCCCTGCTAACCCTTCCCCCTTAACACTTTCCAGCTAACTCTTCCCCGCTCACCCTTCCCTGTTAACCCTTCCCTGCTAACCCTTCCCCCCTAACCCTTTCCCCCTAATCCTTCCCCGCTAACCTTTCCCTGCTAACTTTTCCCCATTAACCCTTCCCGCCAACCTTTCCCCGCTTACCCTTCCCCGTTAACCCTTCCCCGCTAAGCCTTTCCCACCAACAATTCCCCTCCAACCCTTCCCTGCTAACCCTTCCCCGCTAACCCTTCCCTGTTAACCTTTTGCTGCTAACCCTTCCACCCTAACTCTTCCCAGCTCACCATTCCCCGCTAATCCTTCCCTGTTAACGTTTCCCTGCTAACCCTTCCCCCAACCCTTCCCAGCTAACCCTTCCCCGCTAACCCTTCCCCCTAACCCTTCCCGGCTAACCCTTCCCCGCTAACCCTTTCCTGCCAACACTTCCCCTCGAACCCTTCCCCGCTAACACTTCCCCGCTAACCCTTCCCTGTTAATCTTTCCATACTAACCCTTCCCCCAACCCTTCCAGCTAACCCTTCCCCGCTAACCCTTCCCCCTATCCCTTACCCGCTAACCCTTCTCCGCTAACCCTTTGCTGCCAACCCTTCCCCGCTAACCCTTCCCACTAACACTTCCCTGTTAATTTTTCCCTGCTAACCCTTTCCCACAACCCTTCCCCCTAACCCTTCCCCTTAACTCTTCCCCCATAACCCTTCCCTGTTGACCTTTCCCCACTGACCTTTCCCCGCTAACCCTTCCCGCTAACACTTCCCCACTAACATTTCGCCGTTAACCCTTCCCGTTAACCTTTTCCCGCTAACCCTTCTCCGCCAACCCTTCCCCACTAACCATTCCCTGCCAACCATTCCTGCCAACCCTTCCCCGCCAGCATTTCCCCACTAACCCTTCCCATCCAAACTTTCCCGCCAACGCTTACCCACCAACCCTTCCCCGCTAACCCTTCCACGCTAACCTTTCCCTGCTAACCTTTCCCCACTAACCCATCCCCACTAACCCTTCCCCATTAACCTTTCCCCGCTCTGCATTCCCCGCTAACCTTTCCCCGCTAACCTTTCCCCGCTAACCTTTCCCCACTGACCCTTCCCGGCTTACCTTTCCCCGCTAACCTTTCCCCACTAACCTTCCCTGCTAAGCTTTCCCCGCTAACCCTTCCCCATTAAGCTTTCCCCTTAACCCTTCCCGCCAACCTTTCCCCTCTAACCCTTCCCCGTTAACCCTTAACCGCTAACCCTTTCCCGCCAACACTTACCCTCCAACCCTTCCCCTCTAACCTTACCCCACTAACCCTTCCCTGTTAACACTTCCCTGCTAACCCTTCCCGCTAACACTTCCCACCTAACCCTTCCCCACTAACCTTTCCCTGCTAGCTTTTCCCCACTAACCCTTCCCAGCTGAATCTTTCCCGCCAAACCTTCCCCGCTAACCCTACCCCCCAACCCTTCCCTGTTAACCTTTCCCTGTTATTCCTTCCCCGCTAACCCTTTCCTGCCAACCCTTGCCCGCTAACCCTTCCCTGATTACCCTTCCCAGCTAACATTTTCCTGTTAACTTTTCCCCATTAACCCTTCCCACTAACCTTTTCCTGCTAACCCTTCCCCATTAACCCTTCCCGGAACACCTTCCACTGCTAACCCTTCCCCGTTAACCCTTTCCCACTAACCATTTCCCGCCAACACTTCCCCTCCAACCCTTCCCCGCTAACCGTTCCCTGTTAACCTTTACCTGCTAACCCTTCCCTCCAACTCTTTCCAGCCATCCCTTCCCCCTAACCCTTCCCAGCTAACCCTTCCCCACTCACACTTCCCTGTTGAACCTTCCTTGCTAACCCTTCCCCCTAACCCTTCCCCCCAACCCTTCCTCGCTAACATTTCCCTGCTAACCTTTCCCCATTAACCCTTCCCACTAACATTTTCCTGCTAACCCTTCCCCATTAACCCTTCCCGCCAACCTTTCACCACTAACGCTTCCCCATTAACCCTTCCCCGCTAACCCTTTCCCACAAAATCTTCTCCTCCAATCCTTCCCCACTAACCCTTCCCCGCTAACCCTTCCCTGTTAACCTTCCCCTGCTAACCCATCCCCCAACCCTTCCTAGCTAACCTTTCCCTGCTAACTTTTCCCACTACCCCTTCCCCACTAACCATTCCCTGCCAACCATTCCCGCCAACCCTTCCCCGCCAGCATTTCCCCACTAACCCTGCCCCGCCAACCTTTTCCGCCAACGCTTACCCACCAACCCTTCCCCGCTGACGTTTTCCCAATAACCCTTCCTGCCAAGCTTTCCATGCTAACCCTTTCCAACTAACCCTTCCCCATTAACCATTCCCCATTAACCCATCACCATTAACCCTTCCCTGCTAACTCTTCCCCCCAACCCTTCCCTGTTGACCTTTCCCCACTAACCCTTCCCTGCCAACCTTTCCCTGCCAATCTTTCCCCACTAACCCTTTCCCCGCTAACTCTTCCCGCTAAAACTTCCCCGCTAAGTCTTCCCTCCTAACCCTTCCCTGTTGACCTTTCCCCACTAACACTTCCCCACTAACCCTTCCCCTCCAACCTTTCCCGCCAACGCTTAACTACCAACCCTTCCCCGCTAACCCTTCCACGCTAACCTTTCCCTGCTAACCTTTCCCCACTAACCCTTCCCCACTTACCTTTCCCCGGTAACCCTTCCCCGTTATCCCTTCCCCGCTAACCCTTCCAAGCTAACCTTTCCCGCTAACCTTTCCCCTCTAACCCTTCCCCGCTAAGCCTTCCCCATTACCCTTTCCCCGTTATCCATTCCCCGCTACCCTTTCCTTGCTTACCTTTCCCTGTTAACCCTTCCCAGCTGATCCTTCCCCGCTAACCCTTCCCCGCTAACCCTTCCCCGCTAACCCTATCCTGCCAACCCTTCCCCGCTAACCCTTCCCTGCTAATACTTTTCTGTTAACCTTTCCCCGTTAACTCTTCCCCCAACCCTTCCACCTAACCCTTCCCCGCTAACTCTTCCCCCATAACCCTTCCCTGTTGACCTTTCCCCACTGACCGTTCCCCGCTAACCTTTCCCCGCTGACCTTTCCCCGCTAACCCTTCCTGCTAACACTTCCCCACTAACCCTTCATGTTAACCCTTCCCGTTAACCTTTTCCCGCTAACCCTTCTCCGCCAAAACTTCCCCATTAACCATTCCCTGCCAACCATTCCCGCCAACCCTTCCCCGCCAGCATTTCCCCACTAACCCTGCACCGCCAACCTTTCCCGCCAACGCTTACCCACCAACCCTTCCCCGCTGACGTTTTCCCACTAACCCTTCCTGCCAAACTTTCTGTGCTAACCCTTTCCAACTAACCCTTCCCCATTAACCATTGCCCATTAACCCATCACCATTAACCCTTCCCTGCTAACTCTTCCCCCCAACCCTTCCCTGTTGACCTTTCCCCACTAACCCTTCCCTGCCAACCTTTCCCTGCCAATCTTTCCCCACTAACCCTTTCCCCGCTAACCCTTCCCGCTAAAACTTCCCCGCTAAGTCTTCCCCCCTAACCCTTCCCTGTTGACCTTTCCCCACTAACACTTCCCCGCCAAACTTTCCCTGCCAATCTTTCCCCAATAACCCTTTGCCCCCTAACCCATCCCGCTAACACTTCACCGCTAACTCTTCCACCCTAACCCTTCCCCATTAACCCTTGCCCGCTAAACCTTCCCCGCTAACCTTTCCCTGCTAACCCTTCCCCACTAACCATTCCCCGCTAACCCTTCCCCATTAACCTTTCCCCGCTAACCTTTTCCCCGCTTACCTTTCCCCGCTAACCTTTCTCTGCTAACCCTTCCTGGCTAACCTTTCCCCGCAATCTTTTCCCCGCTAACCCTTCCCCACTAACCCTTCTTGCTAACTTTTCCCCGCTAACCTTTCCCACTACCCCTTCCCTGCGAACCTTTCCCCGCTAACCCTTCACCACTAACCCTTCCCTGCTAACCCTTCCCCATTAACACTTCCGGGCTAAACTTTCCCCGCTAACCTTTCCCAGCTAACACTTCCCCACTAACGCTTCCCTGACAACAGTTCCCGCCAACCCTTCCCTGCCAACCTTTCCCCAATAACCCTTCCCTGCCAAACATTCCCGGCAATCCTTCCTCGCCAACCTTTCCCCACTACCCCTTCCCCGCCAACCTTTCCCCGCTAATCCTTTCCCACTAACCCTAAACCATTAACACTTCCCTGCAACCTTTCCCCGCTAACCCTTCCCCGTTAATCTTTCCCCATTAACCCTTCCCGCCAAACTTTCCCCTCTAACCCTTCCCCATTAACCCTTCCCCGCTAATCCTTTCCTGCCAACACATACCCTCCAAAGCTTCCCCGCTAACCCTACCCCGCTAACCCTTCCCTGTTAACCTTTCCCTGCTAACTCTTCCCCCCAACCTTGCCCAGCTAACCCTTCCCCGCTCACACTTCCCTATTAACCCTTCCCTGCTAACCCTTCCCCTCTAAACCTTTCCCTGCTAACCATTCCCCACTAACGCTTCCCCGCTAACCCTTCCCCGCTAACCTTTCCCCGCTAACCCTTCCCCATTAACCCTTCCCCGCTAACCCTTCCCCGCTAACCTTTCCCTGCTAACCCTTCCCCACTAACGCTTCCCCGCTAACCCTTCCCCCCTAACCCTTTCCCCCTAACCCTTCCCCGCTAACCTTTCCCTGCTAACTTTTCCCCATTAACCCTTCCCGCCAACCTTTCCCCACTTACCCTTCCCCGTTAACCCTTCCCCGCTAAGCCTTTCCCACCAACAATTCCCCTCCAACCCTTCCCTGCTAACCCTTCCCCGCTAACCCTTCCCTGTTAACCTTTTGCTGCTAACCCTTCCACCCTAACTCTTCCCAGCTCACCATTCCCCGCTAATCCTTCCCTGTTAACGTTTCCCTGCTAACCCTTCCCCCAACCCTTCCCAGCTAACCCTTCCCCGCTAACCCTTCCCCCTAACCCTTCCCGGCTAACCCTTCCCCGCTAACCCTTTCCTGCCAACACTTCGCCTCGAACCCTTCCCACTAACACTTCCCCGCTAACCCTTCCCTGTTAATCTTTCCATACTAACCCTTCCCCCAACCCTTCCAGCTAACCCTTCCCCGCTAACCCTTCCCCCTATCCCTTACCCGCTAACCCTTCTCCGCTAACCCTTTGCTGCCAACCCTTCCCCGCTAACCCTTCCCACTAACACTTCCCTGTTAATTTTTCCCTGCTAACCCTTTCCCACAACCCTTCCCCCTAACCCTTCCCCTTAACTCTTCCCCCATAACCCTTCCCTGTTGACCTTTCCCCACTGACCTTTCCCCGCTAACCCTTCCCGCTAACACTTCCCCACTCACATTTCGCCGTTAACCCTTCCCGTTAACCTTTTCCCGCTAACCCTTCTCCGCCAACCCTTCCCCACTAACCATTCCCTGCCAACCATTCCTGCCAACCCTTCCCCGCCAGCATTTCCCCACTAACCCTTCCCATCCAAACTTTCCCGCCAACGCTTACCCACCAACCCTTCCCCGCTAACCCTTCCACGCTAACCTTTCCCTGCTAACCTTTCCCCACTAACCCATCCCCGCTAACCCTTCCCCATTAACCTTTCCCCGCTCTGCATTCCCCGCTAACCTTTCCCCGCTAACCTTTCCCCGCTAACCTTTCCCCACTGACCCTTCCCGGCTTACCTTTCCCCGCTAACCTTTCCCCACTAACCTTCCCTGCTAAGCTTTCCCCGCTAACCCTTCCCCATTAAGCTTTCCCCTTAACCCTTCCCGCCAACCTTTCCCCTCTAACCCTTCCCCGTTAACCCTTAACCGCTAACCCTTTCCCGCCAACACTTACCCTCCAACCCTTCCCCTCTAACCCTACCCCACTAACCCTTCCCTGTTAACACTTCCTTGCTAACCCTTCCCGCTAACACTTCCCACCTAACCCTTCCCCACTAACCTTTCCCTGCTAGCTTTTCCCCACTAACCCTTCCCAGCTGAATCTTTCCCGCCAAACCTTCCCCGCTAACCCTACCCCCCACCCCTTCCCTGTTAACCTTTCCCTGTTATTCCTTCCCCGCTAACACTTTCCTGCCAACCCTTGCCCGCTAACCCTTCCCTGATTACCCTTCCCAGCTAACATTTTCCTGTTAACTTTTCCCCATTAACCCTTCCCACTAACCTTTTCCTGCTAACCCTTCCCCATTAACCCTTCCCGGAACACCTTCCACTGCTAACCCTTCCCCGTTAACCCTTTCCCACTAACCATTTCCCGCCAACACTTCCCCTCCAACCCTTCCCCGCTAACCGTTCCCTGTTAACCTTTACCTGCTAACCCTTCCCTCCAACTCTTTCCAGCCATCCCTTCCCCCTAACCCTTCCCAGCTAACCCTTCCCCACTCACACTTCCCTGTTGAACCTTCCTTGCTAACCCTTCCCCCTAACCCTTCCCCCCAACCCTTCCTCGCTAACATTTCCCTGCTAACCTTTCCCCATTAACCCTTCCCACTAACATTTTCCTGCTAACCCTTCCCCATTAACCCTTCCCGCCAACCTTTCACCACTAACGCTTCCCCATTAACCCTTCCCCGCTAACCCTTTCCCACAAAATCTTCTCCTCCAATCCTTCCCCACTAACCCTTCCCCGCTAACCCTTCCCTGTTAACCTTCCCCTGCTAACCCATCCCCCAACCCTTCCCAGCTAACCTTTCCCTGCTAACTTTTCCCACTACCCCTTCCCCACTAACCATTCCCTGCCAACCATTCCCACCAACCCTTCCCCGCCAGCATTTCCCCACTAACCCTGCCCCGCCAACCTTTTCCGCCAACGCTTACCCACCAACCCTTCCCCGCTGACGTTTTCCCAATAACCCTTCCTGCCAAGCTTTCCATGCTAACCCTTTCCAACTAACCCTTCCCCATTAACCATTCCCCATTAACCCATCACCATTAACCCTTCCCTGCTAACTCTTCCCCCCAACCCTTCCCTGTTGACCTTTCCCCACTAACCCTTCCCTGCCAACCTTTCCCTGCCAATCTTTCCCCACTAACCCTTTCCCCGCTAACTCTTCCCGCTAAAACTTCCCCGCTAAGTCTTCCCTCCTAACCCTTCCCTGTTGACCTTTCCCCACTAACACTTCCCCACTAACCCTTCCCCTCCAACCTTTCCCGCCAACGCTTACCTACCAACCCTTCCCCGCTAACCCTTCCACGCTAACCTTTCCCTGCTAACCTTTCCCCACTAACCCTTCCCCACTTACCTTTCCCCGTTAACCCTTCCCCGTTATCCCTTCCCCGCTAACCCTTCCAAGCTAACCTTTCCCGCTAACCTTTCCCCTCTAACCCTTCCCCGCTAAGCCTTCCCCATTACCCTTTCCCCGTTATCCATTCCCCGCTACCCTTTCCTTGCTTACCTTTCCCTGTTAACCCTTCCCAGCTGATCCTTCCCCGCTAACCCTTCCCCGCTAACCCTTCCCCGCTAACCCTATCCTGCCAACCCTTCCCCACTAACCCTTCCCTGCTAATACTTTTCTGTTAACCTTTCCCCGTTAACTCTTCCCCCAACCCTTCCACCTAACCCTTCCCCGCTAACTCTTCCCCCATAACCCTTCCCTGTTGACCTTTCCCCACTGACCGTTCCCCGCTAACCTTTCCCCGCTGACCTTTCCCCGCTAACCCTTCCTGCTAACACTTCCCCACTAACCCTTCATGTTAACCCTTCCCGTTAACCTTTTCCCGCTAACCCTTCTCCGCCAAAACTTCCCCATTAACCATTCCCTGCCAACCATTCCCGCCAACCCTTCCCCGCCAGCATTTCCCCACTAACCCTGCCCCGCCAACCTTTCCCGCCAACGCTTACCCACCAACCCTTCCCCGCTGACGTTTTCCCACTAACCCTTCCTGCCAAACTTTCTGTGCTAACCCTTTCCAACTAACCCTTCCCCATTAACCATTCCCCATTAACCCATCACCATTAACCCTTCCCTGCTAACTCTTCCCCCCAACCCTTCCCTGTTGACCTTTCCCCACTAACCCTTCCCTGCCAACCTTTCCCTGCCAATCTTTCCCCACTAACCCTTTCCCCGCTAACCCTTCCCGCTAAAACTTCCCCGCTAAGTCTTCCCCCCTAACCCTTCCCTGTTGACCTTTCCCCACTAACACTTCCCCGCCAAACTTTCCCTGCCAATCTTTCCCCAATAACCCTTTGCCCCCTAACCCATCCCACTAACACTTCACCGCTAACTCTTCCACCCTAACCCTTACCCATTAACCCTTGCCCGCTAACCCTTCCCCACTAACCATTCCCCGCTAACCCTTCCCCATTAACCTTTCCCCGCTAACCTTTTCCCCGCTTACCTTTCCCCGCTAACCTTTCTCTGCTAACCCTTCCTGGCTAACCTTTCCCCGCAATCTTTTCCCCGCTAACCCTTCCCCACTAACCCTTCTTGCTAACTTTTCCCCGCTAACCTTTCCCACTACCCCTTCCCTGCGAACCTTTCCCCGCTAACCCTTCACCACTAACCCTTCCCTGCTAACCCTTCCCCATTAACACTTCCGGGCTAAACTTTCCCCGCTAACCTTTCCCAGCTAACACTTCCCCACTAACGCTTCCCTGACAACCGTTCCCGCCAACCCTTCCCTGCCAACCTTTCCCCACTAACCCTTCCCTGCCAAACATTCCCGGCAATCCTTCCTCGCCAACCTTTCCCCACTACCCCTTCCCCGCCAACCTTTCCCCGCTAATCCTTTCCCACTAACCCTAAACCATTAACACTTCCCTGCAACCTTTCCCCGCTAACCCTTCCCCGTTAATCTTTCCCCATTAACCCTTCCCACCAAACTTTCCCCTCTAACCCTTCCCCATTAACCCTTCCCCGCTAATCCTTTCCTGCCAACACATACCCTCCAAAGCTTCCCCGCTAACCCTACCCCGCTAACCCTTCCCTGTTAACCTTTCCCTGCTAACTCTTCCCCCCAACCTTGCCCAGCTAACCCTTCCCCGCTCACACTTCCCTATTAACCCTTCCCTGCTAACCCTTCCCCTCTAAACCTTTCCCTGCTAACCGTTCCCCACTAACGCTTCCCCGCTAACCCTTCCCCGCTAACCTTTCCCCGCTAACCCTTCCCCATTAACCCTTCCCCGCTAACCCTTCCCCGCTAACCTTTCCCTGCTAACCCTTCCCCACTAACGCTTCCCCGCTAACCCTTCCCCGCTAACCTTTCCTCGCTTACCTTTCCCCGCTAACCTTTCCCAGCTGACCCTTCCCAGCTAACCTTTCCCCGCTAACCTTTCCAAACTAACCCTTTCCCGCTAACCTTTCCCCGCTAACCCTTCCCCACTAACCCTTCCCCGCTAACCCTTTCCCATTGTCCCTTCCCCGCTAAAATTTGCCCACTAACCTTTCCCGGCTAACCCTTCCCGCTAACCCTTCCCCACTAACCTTTCCCCGTTAACCCTTACCGTTAACCTTTTCCCGCCAACCCTTCTCCGCCAACCCTTCGCCGCTAACCCTTCCCAGCTAACTCTTCCCCACTAACGCTTCCCTGCTAACACTTGCCCGCTAACCTTTCCCCCTAAACCTTCCCCGCTAACCTTTCCCTGCTAACCCAACCCCACTAACCCTTCCCCGCTAACACTTCCCCGCTAACCTTTCCCCATTAACCCTTCCCCACTAACCCTTCCCCGCTTACCTTTCCCCACTAACCCTTACCCATTAACCCTTCCCCGCTAACCCTTCCACGCTAACCTTTCCCTGCTAACCCTTCCCCACTAACTCTTCCCCGCTAACCCTTCTCCATTAACCTTTCACCACTATCCATTCCCCGCTAACCTTTCCTCGATTACCTTTCCCCGCTAATCTTTCCCAGCTGACCCTTCCCGATTAATCTTTCCCCACTAACCTTTCCCCACTAACCTTTCCCCACTAACTCTTCGCCGCTAACCGTTCCCCATTAACCCTTCCCCGCTAAAATTTCCCCACTAACCTTTCCCCGCTAACCCTTCCCGCTAACCCTTCTCCACTAACCTTTCCCCATTAACCCTTACCGTTAACCTTTTCTCGCCAACCCTTCTCCGCCAACCCTTCGCCGCTAACCCTTCCCAGCTAACATTTCCCCATTAACACTTCCCCGACAACCATTCCAGCCAACCCTTCCCTGCCCATCTTTCCCCACTAACCCTTCGCCGCCAACCATTCCCGGCAATCCTTCCCCGCCAACCTTTCCCCACTACCCCTTGCCCGCCAACCTTTCCCCGTTAACCCATTCCCACTAACCCTTCCCCATTCACAATTCCCGCCAACCTTTCCCCACTAACCCTTTCCCACTAACCCTTTCCCATTTACCCTTCCCGCTAACCTTTCCCTGCTAACCCTTCCCCGTTAACCTTTCCCCATTAACCCATTCCGTCAACTTTTCACCTCTAACACTTCCCCATTAAGCCTACATGGCTAACCCTTCCCTGCTAACTCTTCCCCTGTAACCCTTCCCTGTTGACCTTTCCCCACTGACCTTTCCCCGCTAACCCTTCCTGCAAACCCTTCCCCACTAACCTTTCCCCGTTAACCCTTCCCGTTAACCTTTTCCCGCTAACCCTTCTCTGCCAACCCTTCCACCCTAACCCTGCCCCGCTAACCTTTCCCTGTTAACTTTTCCCCACTAACCTTTCCCAGCTAAACCTTTCCCGCAAACACTTCCCCTCCAACCCTTCCCTGCTAACCCTTCCCCCCTAACCCTTCTCAGCTAACCCTTTCCCATTCGCTCTTCCCTGTTAACCCATCCCTGCTAACCCTTCCCCCAACACTTCCCACCTAACCGTTCCCCACTACACTTTCCCTGCTAGCTTTACCCCACTAACCCTTCCCAGCTGATTCTTTCCCGCCAACCCTTCCCCCCAACTCTTCCCTGTTAACCTTTCGCTGTTAACCCTTCCCCGCTAACCCTTACCTGCCAACCCTTCCCCGCTAAACCTTCCCTGATAACCCTTCCCAGCTAACACTTCCCCACTAACGCTTCCCCGACAACCATTCCCCCCAACCCTTCCCTGCCAACCTTTCCCCACTAACCCTTTCCCGGCAATCATTCCCGGCAATCCTTCCCCGTCAACCTTTCCCCAATAACCCTTCCCCGCCAACCTATCCCCACTAACCCTTTCCCACTAACCCTTCCCCATTTACCTTTCCCCATTAACCCTTCCCGCCAACCTTTCCCCGCTAACAGTTCCCCGTTAACCCTTCCCCACTAACCCTTCCCCGCTAACCCTTCCCTGTTAACCATTCCCTGCTAACCCTTCCCCCCTAACCCTTTCCCCAACCCTTCCCCGCTAACCTTTCCCTGCTAACTTTTCCCCATTAACCCTTCCCACCAACCTTTTCCTGCTAACCCTTCCCCATTAACCCTTCCCGCCAACCTTTCCCCGCTAACCCTTCCCCGCTAACCCTTCCCCGCTAACCCTTCCCTGTTAACCTTTCCCTGCTAAACCTTCCTCCAACCCTTTGCAGCTAACCCTTCCCCGCTAACCCTTCCCCCTAACCCTTCTCCGCTAACCCTTCCCAGCTAACCCTTTCCTGCCAAGCCTTCCTCGCTAACCCTTCCCTGCAAACACTTCCCTGTCAACCTTTCCTTTAACCTTTCCCCCAACCCTTTACCCTAACTCTTCCCCCCTAACTCTTCCCCCATAACCCTTCCCTGTTGACCTTTCCCCACTGACCTTTCCCGGCTAACCTTTCCCCACTGACCTTTCCCCGCTAACCCTTCCCACTAACACTTCCCCACTAACCCTTCGCGTTAAAACTTCCCATTAACCTTTTCCCGCTAACCCTTCTCTGCCAACCCTTCCCCACTAACCATTCCCTGCCAACCATTCACGGCAACCCTTCCCCGCCAGCATTTGCCCACTAACCCTTCCCCGCGAACCATTCCCGCCAACGCTTACCCACCAACCCTTCCCCGCTAATGTTTTGCCACTAACCCTTCCCGCCAAACTTTCCGTGCTAACCCTTTCCAACTAACCCTTCCCCGTTAACCATTCCCCATTAACCCATCACCGTTAACCCTTCCCTGCTAACTCTTCCCCCTAACCCTTCCCTTTTGACCTTTCCCCACTAAACCTTCCCCGCCAACCATTCCCTGCCAATCTTTCCCCACTAACCCTTTTTCCGCTAACCCTTCCCGCTAACACCTCCCCCCTAACTCTTCCCCACTAACTCTTCCCCCTAACCCTTCCCCATTAACCCTTCCCCATTAACCCTTCCCCGCTAACTCTTCCCCACTAACCCTTCCCTGTTGACCTTTCCCCACTAACCCTTCCCCACCAAACTTTCCCTGCCAATCTTTCCCCACTAACCCATTCCCCGCTAACCCTTCCCGCTGACACTTGCCCGCTAACTCTTCCCCCAAGCCCTTCCCCATTAACCCTTCCCCGCTAACACTTCCCCACTAACCTTTCCCTGCTAACCCTTCCCCACTAAACCTTCCCCTCTAATCCTTCCCAGTTAACCCTTCCCCGCTAATCCTTTCCCGCCAACACTTACCCTCCAACGCTTCCCCGCTAACACTACCCCGCTAACCCTTCCCTGTTAACCTTTCCCTTGCTAACCCTTCCCCCAACCTTTCCCAGCTAACCCTTCCTCGCTCACACTTCCCTGCTAACCCTTCCCTGCTAAGCCTTCCCCTCTAACCCTTCCCCCTATCCCTGCCCCGCTAACCTTTCCCTGCTAAATCTTCCCCACTAACCCTTCCCCGCAAAACTTCCCCTCTAACCTTTCACCATTATCCCTTCCCCGCTAACCCTTCCCCGCTTACCTTTCCCCGCTAACCCCTCCCCATTAACCCTTCCGCACTAACCCTTCCACGCTAACCTTTCCCCACTAACCCTTCCGCACTAACCCTTCCCCGCTAACCCTGTCCCATTAACCCTTCCCCGCTAAAATTTCCCCTCTAACCTTTCCCCGATAACCCTTCCCGCTAACCCTTCCCCACTAACCTTTCCCTGTTAACCCTCACCGTTAACCTTTTCCCGCCAACCCTTCTCCGCCAACCCTTCGCCGCTAACCCTTCCCAGCTAACACTTCCCCACTAACGCTTCCCCAACAAACATTCCAGCCAACACTTCCCTGCCCTTCTTTCCCCACTAACCCTTCCCCGCCAACCATTCCTGGCAATCCTTCCCCGCCAACCTTTCCCCACTACCCCTTCCCCACCAAACTTTCCCCGCTAACCCTTTCCCACTAACCCTTCCCCATTCACAATTCCCACTAACCTTTCCCCACTAACCCTTTCCCACTAACCCTTCCCCTTTTACCCTCCCCGCGAACCTTTCCGCGCTAACCTTTCCTGATTAACCCTCCCTGTCAACCTTTCACCTCTAACCCTTCCCCGTTAACCCTACCCGTCTAACCCTTCCCCCTAACCCTTCCCTGCTAACTCTTCCCCCATAAGCCTTCCCTGTTGACCTTTCCCCACTGACCTTTCCCTGCTAACCTTTCCCCGCTGACCTTTCCCCGCTAACCCTTCCTGCTAACTCTTCCCCACTAACCTTTCCCCGTTAACCCTTCCCGTTAACCTTTTCCCGCTAACCCTTCTCTGCCAACCCTTCCCCCTAACCATTCCCCGCCAACCATTCCCGCCAACCCTTCCCCGCCAGCATTTCCCCACTAGCCCTTTCCCGCCAACCTTTCCCGCCAACGGTTACCCGCCAACAATTCCCTGCTAACGTTTTCCCACTAACCATTCCCGCCTACCTTCCCGCCAACACTTACCCACCAACCATTCCCCGCTAACCCTTCCCCCTAACTCTTCCCCCTAACCCTTCCCCGCTAACCTTTTCCTGCTAACATTTCCCCACTAACCCTTCCCTGCTAAACCTTTCCCGCCAACCCTTCCCCACCAAACCTTCCCCCAACCCTTCCATGTTAACCCTTCGCCATTAACCCTTCCCCGCTAATCTTTCCCCGCTAACCCTTCCCCCTAACCCTTCCCCACTAACCTTTCCCCGTTAACCCTTCCCGTTATCCTTTTCACGCCAACACTTTTCTGCCAACCCTTCCCTGCTAACGTTTTCCCACTAACCCTTCCCGCCTGCCTTTCCTGCCAACGCTTACCCACCAACCTTCCCCGCTAACCCTTCCCCCCTAACCCATCCCCCTAACCCTTCCCCGCTAACCCTTCCCCATTAACCCTTCCCCGCTAATCTTTCCCCGCTAACCTTTCCCGACAACCCTTCCCCACCAAACCTTCCTCCAACCCTTCCCTGTTAACCCTTCGCCATTAACCCTTCCCCGCTAATCTTTACCCGCTAACCCTTTCCCACTAACCCTTCCCCACTAACCCTTCCCCATTAACCCTTCCCTGCTAATCTTTCCCCGCTAACCATTCCCCGCTAACCCTTCCCGCTATCCCTTCCCCACTAACCTTTCCCCATTAACCCTTCCCATTATCCTTTTCACCCCAACCCCTCTCCGCTAACCCTTCCCTGCTAACGTTTTCCCACTAACCCTTCCCGCCTACCTTTCCCGCCAATGCTTACCCACCAACCCTTCCCCGCTAACCCTTCCCGCCAACCCTTCCCCCTAACCCTTCCCCGCTAACCCTTCCCCATTAACCCTTCCCCGCTAATCTTTCCCCGCTAACCTTTCCCCGCTAACCCTTCCCGCTATCCCTTCCCCACTAACCTTTCCCCGTTAACCCTTCCCGTTATCCTTTTCACGCCAACCCTTCTCCGCCAACCCTTCCCTGCTAAGCCTTTCCAGCTAACACTTCCTCACTAACTCTTCCCCGACAACCATTCCCGGCATTCCTTCCTGGCCAACCTTTCCCCACTAACCCTTGCCCCGCCAGCCTTTCCCCGCTAACACTTTCCCACTTACCCTTCCCCATTCACACTTCCCGCCAACCTTTCTCCCCTAACCCTTTCCCACTAGCCCTTCCCCATTTACCCTTCCCGCTAACCTTTCCCCGCTAACCCTTCCCCGTTATCCTTTCCCCATTAACCCTTTCCGTCAACCTTTCCCCTCTAACCCTTCCCCGTTAACCATACCCCGCTAACCCTTCCCTGTTAAACTTTCCCTGGTAACCCATCCCCCCAACCCTTCCCAGCTAACCCTTCCCCGCTCACCCTTCCCTGTTAACCCTTCCCTGCTAACCCTTCAGCCCTAACCCTTACCCCTAACCCTTCCCCGCTATCCTTTCCCTGCTAACTTTTCCCCACGAACCATTCCCAGCTAATCCTTTCCCGCTAACCCTTCCCCGCTAACCCTTCCCTGTTAACCTTTCCCTGCTAACTCTTCCCCCAATCCTTCCCAGCTAACCCTTCCCCGCTAACCTTTCCCCGCTAACCCTTTCCTTCCAACCCTTCCCCGCTAACCGTTCCCCCCTAACCCTTCCCCCAAACCATTTTCCCCTAACCCTTCCCTGCTGACCTTTCCCCACTGACCTTTCCCCGCTGACCTTTCTCCACTAACCCTTCCTGGCTAACCTTTCCCTGCCATCCCTTTCCCACTAACCCTTCCCCGCTAACCCTTCCCCATTAACGCTTCCCCGCTAACCCTTCCCCGCGTACCCTTTCCCACTAACCCTTCCACATTAACACCACCGGCCAACCTTTCCCCACTAACCTTTCCCCGCTGACCTTTCCCCTTTAACCTTTTCCCAATAACCTGTCCCCGCTAACCCTTCCCCACTAACCCTTACTGATAACATTTCCCCACTAACCTTTCCCCACTAACCCTTCCCCACTAACCTTTCCCGTTAACCCTTCCCATTTACCTTTTCCCGCCAATCCTTCTCCACCAACCATTCCCCGCTAACCCTTCCCAGCTAACACTTCCCCACTAATGCTTCCCCGACAACCATTCCCACCAACCCTTCCCTGCCAACCTTTCCCCACTATCCCTTCCCCACCAAACATTCCTGGCAATCCATCCTCGCCAACCTTTCCCCATTAACCCTTCCCTCCAAACTTTCCCCTCTAACCCTTCCCCGTTAACCCTTCCCCACTAACCCTTTCCTACAAACACTTCCCCTCCAACGCTTCCCCGCTAATCCTACACCGCTAACCCGTCCTTGTTAACCTTTCCCTGCTAACCCTTCCCCCCTAAACCTTCCCAGCTAACCCTTCCCTGCTCACCCTTCGCTGTTAACCCTTCCCTGCTAACCCTTCCCCCTAACCCTTCCCCCTAACCCTTCCCCACTAACCTTTCCCTGCCAACTTTTCCCCACTAACCCTTCCCCCCTAACCCTTCCCTGCTAACCCTTCCCTGTTAACCTTTCCCCGCTAAACCTTCCCCCTAACCATTCCCCGCCAACCATTGCCCGCTAACCCTTCCCCCCTAACCCTTCCCCACCAACCCTTCCCCCCTAACCCTTCCCTGTTGACATTTCTCCACTGACCGTTCGCCGCTGACCTTTCCGAGCTAACCCTTCCCGGCTAACACTTCCCCACTAACGCTTCCCCAACAAACATTCCAGCCAACCCTTCCCTGTCCTTCTTTCCCCACTAACCCTTCCCCGCCAACCATTCCTGGCAATCCTTCCCCGCCAACCTTTCCCCACTACCCCTTCCCCGCCAAACTTTCCCCGCTAACCCTTTCCCACTAACCCTTCCCCATTCACAATTCCCACCAACTTTTCCCCACTAACCCTTTCCCACTAACCCTTCCCCTTTTACCCTCCCCGCGAACCTTTCCGCGCTAACCTTTCCCGATTAACCCTTCCCGTCAACCTTTCACCTCTAACCCTTCCCCGTTAACCCTACCCGTCTAACCCTTCCCCCTAACCCTTCCCTGCTAACTCTTCCCCCATAAGCCTTCCCTGTTGACCTTTCCCCACTGACCTTTCCCCGCTAACATTTCCCCGCTGACCTTTCCCCGCTAACCCTTCCTGCTAACTCTTCCCCACTAACCTTTCCCCGTTAACCCTTCCCGTTAACCTTTTCCCGCTAACCCTTCTCTGCCAACCCTTCCCCCTAACCCTTCCCCGCCAACCATTCCCGCCAACCCTTCCCCGCCAGCATTTCCCCACTAGCCCTTTCCCGCCAACCTTTCCCGCCAACGGTTACCCGCCAACAATTCCCTGCTAACGTTTTCCCACTAACCGTTCCCGCCTACCTTCCCGCCAACATTTACCCACCAACCATTCCCCACTAACCCTTCCCCCTAACCCTTCCCCCCTAACCCTTCCCCGCTAACCTTTTCCTGCTAACATTTCCCCACTAACCCTTCCCTGCTAAACCTTTCCCGCCAACCCTTCCCCACCAAACCTTCCCCCAATGCTTCCATGTTAACCCTTCGCCATTAACCCTTCCCCGCTAATCTTTCCCCATTAACCCTTCCCCGCTAATTTTCCCCGCTAACCTTTCCCCGCTAACCCTTCCCGCTATCCCTTCCCCACTAACCTTTCCCCGTTAACCCTTCCCGTTATCCTTTTCACGCCAACAATTCTCTGCCAACCCTTCCCTCCTAACGTTTTCCCACTAACCCTTCCCGCCTGCCTTTCCCGCCAACGCTTACCCACCAACCTTCCCCGCTAACCCTTCCCCCCTAACCCTTCCCCCTAACCCTTCCCCCTAACCCTTACCCATTAACCCTTCCTCGCTAATCTTTCCCCGCTAACCTTTCCCGACAACCCTTCCCCACCAAACCTTCCTCCAACCCTTCCCTGTTAACCCTTCGCCATTAACCCTTCCCCGCTAATCTTTACCCACTAACCCTTCCCCACTGACCCTTCCCCACTAACCCTTCCATGTTAACCCTTCCCTGCTAATCTTTCCCCGCTAACCATTCCCCGCTAACCCTTCCCGCTATCCCTTCCCCACTAACCTTTCCCCGTTAACCCTTCCCATTATCCTTTTCACGCCAACCCCTCTCCGCTAACCCTTCCCTGCTAACGTTTTCCCACTAACCCTTCCCGCCTACCTTTCCCGCCAACGCTTACCCACCAACCCTTCCCCGCTAACCCTTCCCCCCAACCCTTCCCCCTAACCCTTCCCCGCTAACCCTTCCCCATTAACCCTTCCCCGCTAATCTTTCCCCGCTAATCTTTCCCCGCTAACCTTTCCCCGCTAACCCTTCCCGCTATCCCTTCCCCACTAACCTTTCCCCGTTAACCCTTCCCGTTATCCTTTTCACGCCAACCCTTCTCCGCCAACCCTTCCCTGCTAAACCTTTCCAGCTAACACTTCCTCACTAACTCTTCCCCGACAACCATTCCCGGCAATCCTTCCCGGCCAACCTTTCCCCACTAACCCTTGCCCCGCCAGCCTTTCCCCGCTAACACTTTCCCACTTACCCTTCCCCATTCACACTTCCCGCCAACCTTTCTCCCCTAACCCTTTCCCACTAGCCCTTCCCCATTTACCCTTCCCGCTAACCTTTCCCCGCTAACCCTTCCCCGTTATCCTTTCCCCATTAACCCTTTCCGTCAACCTTTCCCCTCTAACCCTTCCCCGTTAACCATACCCCGCTAACTCTTCCCTGTTAAACTTTCCCTGGTAACCCATCCCCCCAACCCTTCCCAGCTAACCCTTCCCCGCTCACCCTTCCCTGCTAACCCTTCCCTGCTAACCCTTCAGCCCTAACCCTTACCTCTAACCCTTCCCCGCTATCCTTTCCCTGCTAACTTTTCCCCACGAACCATTCCCAGCTAATCCTTTCCCGCTAACCCTTCCCCGCTAACCCTTCCCTGTTAACCTTTCCCTGCTAACTCTTCCCCCAATCCTTCCCAGCTAACCTTTCCCCGCTAACCCTTTCCTTCCAACCCTTCCCCGCTAACCGTTCCCCCCTAACCCTTCCCCCAAACCATTTTCCCCTAACCCTTCCCTGCTGACCTTTCCCCGCTGACCTTTCTCCACTAACCCTTCCTGGCTAACCTTTCCCTGCCATCCCTTTCCCACTAACCCTTCCCCGCTAACCCTTCCCCATTAACGCTTCCCCGCTAACCCTTCCCCGCTAACCCTTTCCCACTAACCCTTCCACATTAACACCACCGGCCAACCTTTCCCCACTAACCTTTCCCCGCTGACCTTTCCCCTTTAACCTTTTCCCGCTAACCTGTCCCCGCTAACCCTTCCCCACTAACCCTTACTGATAACATTTCCCCACTAACCTTTCCCCACTAACCCTTCCCCGCTAACCTTTCCCTGCTAACTCTTCCCCACTAACCCTTCCCCGCTAACCCTACCCCTGTAACCCTTCGCCGCTAAACTTTCCCCACTAACCTTTCCCCGCTAACCCTTCCCCACTAACCTTTCCCGTTAACCCTTCCCGTTTACCTTTTCCCGCCAATCCTTCTCCACCAACCATTCCCCGCTAACCCTTCCCAGCTAACACTTCCCCACTAATGCTTCCCCGACAACCATTCCCACCAACCCTTCCCTGCCCTTCTTTCCCCACTAACCCTTCCCCGCCAACCATTCCTGGCAATCCTTCCCCGCCAACCTTTCCCCATTAACCCTTCCCCGCCAAACTTTCCCCTCTAACCCTTTCCCACTAACCCTTCCCCATTCACAATTCCCACCAACTTTTCCCCACTAACCCTTTCCCACTAACCCTTCCCCTTTTACCCTCCCCGCGAACCTTTCCGCGCTAACCTTTCCCGATTAACCCTTCCCGTCAACTTTTCACCTCTAACCCTTCCCCGTTAACCCTACCCGGCTAACCCTTCCCCCTAACCCTTCCCTGCTAACTCTTCCCCCATAAGCCTTCCCTGTTGACCTTTCCCCACTGACCTTTCCCCGCTAACCTTTCCCCGCTGACCTTTCCCCGCTAACCCTTCCTGCTAACTCTTCCCCACTAACCTTTCCCCGTTAACCCTTCCCGTTAACCTTTTCCCGCTAACCCTTCTCCGCCAACCCTTCCCCCTAACCCTTCCCCGCCAACCATTCCCGCCAACCCTTCCCCGCCAGCATTTCCCCACTAGCCCTTTCCCGCCAACCTTTCCCGCCAACGGTTACCCGCCAACAATTCCCTGCTAACGTTTTCCCACTAACCGTTCCCGCCTACCTTCCCGCCAACATTTACCCACCAACCATTCCCCACTAACCCTTCCCCCTAACCCTTCCCCCCTAACCCTTCCCCGCTAACCTTTTCCTGCTAACATTTCCCCACTAACCCTTCCCTGCTAAACCTTTCCCGCCAACCCTTCCCCACCAAACCTTCCCCAACCCTTCCATGTTAACCCTTCGCCATTAACCCTTCCCCGCTAATCTTTCCCCGCTAACCCTTCCCCCTAACCCTTCCCCACTAACCCTTCCCCATTAACCCTTCCCCGCTAATTTTCCCCGCTAACCTTTCCCCGCTAACCCTTCCCGTTATCCTTTTCACGCCAACACTTCTCTGCCAACCCTTCCCTGCTAACGTTTTCCCACTAACCCTTCCCGCCTGCCTTTCCCGCCAACGCTTACCCACCAACCTTCCCCGCTTACCCTTCCCCCCTAACCCTTCCCCCTAACCCTTCACCGCTAACCCTTCCCCATTAACCCTTCCCCGCTAATCTTTCCCCGCTAACCTTTCCCGACAACCCTTCCACACCAAACCTTCCTCCAACCCTTCCCTGTTAACCCTTCGCCATTAACCCTTCCCCGCTAATCTTTACCCGCTAACCCTTCCCCACTAACCCTTCCCCACTAACCCTTCCCCACTAACCCTTCCCCATTAACCCTTCCCTGCTAATCTTTCCCCGCTAACCATTCCCCGCTAACCCTTCCCGCTATCCCTTCCCCTCTAACCTTTCCCCATTAACCCTTCCCATTATCCTTTTCACGCCAACCCCTCTCCGCTAACCCTTCCCTGCTAACGTTTTCCCACTAACCCTTCCCGCCTACCTTTCCCGCCAACGCTTACCCACCAACCCTTCCCCGCTAACCCTTCCCCCCAACCTTTCCCGCTAGCCCTTCCCCATTAACCCTTCCCCGCTAATCTTTCCCCGCTAACCTTTCCCCGCTAACCCTTCCCGCTATCCCTTCCCCACTAACCTTTCCCCGTTAACCCTTCCCGTTATCCTTTTCACGCCAACCCTTCTCCGCCAACCCTTCCCGGCTAAACCTTTCCAGCTAACACTTCCTCACTAACTCTTCCCCGACAACCATTCCCGGCAATCCTTCCCGGCCAACCTTTCCCCACTAACCCTTCCCCCGCCAGCCTTTCCCCGCTAACACTTTCCCACTTACCCTTCCCCATTCACACTTCCCGCCAACCTTTCTCCCCTAACCCTTTCCCACTAGCCCTTCCCCATTTACCCTTCCCGCTAACCTTTCCCCGCTAACCCTTCCCCGTTATCCTTTCCCCATTAACCCTTTCCGTCAACCTTTCCCCTCTAACCCTTCCCCGTTAACCATACCCCGCTAACCCTTCCCTGTTAAACTTTCCCTGGTAACCCATCCCCCCAACCCTTCCCAGCTAACCCTTCCCCGCTCACCCTTCCCTGTTAACCCTTCCCTGCTAACCCTTCAGCCCTAACCCTTACCCCTAACCCTTCCCCGCTATCCTTTCCCTGCTAACTTTTCCCCACGAACCATTCCCAGCTAATCCTTTCCCGCTAACCCTTCCCCGCTAACCCTTCCCTGTTAACCTTTCCCTGCTAACTCTTCCCCCAATCCTTCCCAGCTAACCCTTCCCCGCTAACCTTTCCCCGCTAACCCTTTCCTTCCAACCCTTCCCCGCTAACCGTTCCCCCCTAACCCTTCCCCCAAACCATTTTCCCCTAACCCTTCCCTGCTGACCTTTCCCCACTGACCTTTCCCCGCTGACCTTTCTCCACTAACCCTTCCTGGCTAACCTTTCCCTGCCATCCCTTTCCCACTAACCCTTCCCCGCTAACCCTTCCCCATTAACGCTTCCCCGCTAACCCTTCCCCGCTAACCCTTTCCCACTAACCCTTCCACATTAACACCACCGGCCAACCTTTCCCCACTAACCTTTCCCCGCTGACCTTTCCCCTTTAACCTTTTCCCGCTAACCCGTCCCCGCTAACCCTTCCCCACTAACCCTTACTGATAACATTTCCCCGCTAACCTTTCCCCACTAACCCTTCCCTGCTAACCTTTCCCTGCTAACTCTTCCCCACTAACCCTTCCCCGCTAACCCTTCCCCACTAACCTTTCCCGTTAACCCTTCCCGTTTACCTTTTCCCGCCAATCCTTCTCCACCAACCATTCCCCGCTAACCCTTCCCAGCTAACACTTCCCCACTAATGCTTCCCTGACAACCATTCCCACCAACCCTTCCCTGCCCTTCTTTCCCCACTATCCCTTCCCCGCCAAACATTCCTGGCAATCCATCCTCGCCAACCTTTCGCCACTATCCCTTCCCCGCCATCCTTTCCCCGCTAACCCTTTCTCACTAACCCTTCCCCATTAACACTTACCGCCAACCTTTCCCCGCTAACCCTTTGCCACTAACTCTTCCCCATTTAGCCTTCCCGCTAACGTTTCCCCGCTAACCCTTCCCCGTTAACCTTTCCCCATTATCCCTTCCCTCCAACCTTTCCCCTCTAACCCTTCCCCGTTAACCCTTCCCCACTAACCCTTTCCTACAAACACTTCCCCTCCAACGCTTCCCCGCTAACCCTACACCGCTAACCCGTCCTTGTTAACCTTTCCCTGCTAACCCTTCCCCCCTAAACCTTCCCAGGTAACCCTTCCCTGCTCACCCTTCGCTGTTCACCCTTCCCTGCTAACCCTTCCCCCTAACCCTTCCCCCTAACCCTTCCCCGCTAACCTTTCCCTGCCAACTTTTCCCCACTAACCCTTCCCCCCTAACCCTTCCCTGCTAACCCTTCCCTGTTAACCTTTCCCCGCTAACCCTTCCCCCTAACCATTCCCCGCCAACCATTGCCCGCTAACCATTCCCCCCTAACCCTTCCCCACCAACCCTTCCCCCCTAACCCTTCCCTGTTGACATTTCTCCACTGAACGTTCGCCGCTGACCCTTCCGAGCTAACCCTTCCCGGCTAACCTTTCTCTGCTAACCCTTCCCCACTAAACCTTCCCTGCTAACCCTTCCCCATTAACCCATCCCTGCTATCCTTTCTGCGCTAACCTTTCCCCGCTAACCTTTCCCCACTAACCCTTCCTGGCTAACCTTTTCCCGCTAACCTTTCCGTGCTAACCCTTCCCCACTAATCCTTCCTGCTAACCTTTCCCTGCTAACCTTTCCCCACTAACCCCTCCCCGCTAACCTTTCCCGCTAACCCTTCCCCACTAACCCTTCCCCGCTAACCCTTCCCCATTAACCATTCCCCGCTAATCTTTCCCCACTAACCTATCCCTGCTAACCCTTCCCGCTATCCCTTCCCCACTAACCTTTCCCCGTTAACCCTTCCCGTTATCCTTTTCACGCCAACCCTTCTCCGCCAACCCTTCCCTGCTAACCCTTCCCAGCTAACACTTCCCCACAAACACTTCCCCGATAACCAGTCCCGCCAACCATTCCCTGCCAACCTTTCTCCACTAAATCTTCCCCACCAACCATTCCCGGCAATCCATCCCCGCCAACCTTTCCCCATTAACCCTTCCCCACCAACCTTTCCCCGCTAACCATTTCCCACTAACCCTTCCCCATCTACCCGTCCCGCTAACCCTTCCCCCCTAACCCTTCCCAGCTAAGCCTTCCCCGCTCACCCTTCCCTGTTAACCCATCCCTGCTAACCCTTCCCCCCTAACCCTTCCCCCTAACCCTTCACCGCTAACCTTTCCCTGCTAACTTTTCCCCCCTAACCCTTCCCAGCTAATCCTTTCCCACCAACCCTTCCCCGCCGGCCCTTCCCCCCAACCGTTCCCTGTTAAGCTTTCCCCATTAACCCTTCCCACCTAACCCTTTCCTTCCAACCCTTCCCCGCTAACCTTTCCCGCTAACACTTCCCCACTAACCCTTCCCCGCTAACCCTTCCCCATTAACCCTTCCCTGCTAATCTTTCCCCGCTAACCTTTCCCCGCTAACCCTTCCCGCTATCCCTTCCCCGTTAACCCTTCCCATTATCCTTTTCCCGCCAACCCTTCTCCACCAACCCTTCCCCGCTAACCCTTCCCAGCTAACACTTCCCCACAAACACTTCCCCGACAACCAGTCCCACCAACCCTTCCCTGCCAACCTTTCCCCACTAAATCTTCCCCGCCAACCTTTCCCGGCAATCCTTCCCCGCAAACCTTTCCCCATTAACCCTTCCCCACCAACCTTTCCCCGCTAACCATTTCCAGTAACCCTTCCCCATTTACCCGTCCCGCTAACCCTTCCCCACTAACAATTCCCCCCAACCCTTCCCCCTAACCCTTCCCCGCTAACCTTTCCCTGCTAACTTTTCCCCACTAACCCTTCCCAGCTAATCCTTTCCCGCCAACCCTTCCCCGCCAACCCTTCCCCCCAACCGTTCCCTGTTCAGCTTTCCCCATTAACCCTTCCCACCTAACCCTTCCGCCCAACACTTCCCAGCTAACCGTTCCCCGCTAACCCTTCCCTGTTAACCTTTCCCCGCTAACCCTTCCCCCGTAACCATTCCCCACCAACCTTTCCCCGCTAACCATTTCCCACTAACCCTTCCCCATTTACCCGTCCCGCTAACCCTTCCCCGCTAACCCTTCCCCGCTAACCTTTCCCTGCTAACTTTTCCCCACTAACCCTTCCCAGCTAATCCTTTCCCGCCAACCCTTCCCCACCAATCCTTCCCCCCAACCGTTCCCTGTTAAGCTTTCCCCATTAACCCTTCCCACCTAACCCTTTCCTGCCAACCCTTCCCCGCTAACCTTTCCCGCTAACACTTCCCCACTAACCCTTCTCTGCTAACTCTTCCCCATTAACCCTTCCCCACTAATCTTTCCCCGCTAACCTTTCCCCACTAACCCTTCCCGCTATCCCTTTCCCACTAACCTTTCCCCGTTAACCCTTTCCGTTATCCTTTTCCCGCCAACCCTTCTCCGCCAACCCTTCCTCGCTAACCCTTCCCAGCTAACACTTCCCCACAAACACTTCCCCGACAACCAGTCCCGCCAACCCTTCCCTGCCAACCTTTCCCCACTAAATCTTCCCCGCCAACCATTCCCGGCAATCCTTCCCCACAAACCTTTCCCCATTAACCCTTCCTCACCAACCTTTCCCCGCTAACCATTTCCACTAACCCTTCCCCATTTACCCGTCCCACTAACCCTTCCCCGCTAACACTTCCCCCCTAACCCTTCCCCCTAACCCTTCCCCGCTAACCTTTCCCTGCTAACTTTTCCCCACTAACCCTTCCCAGCTAATCCTTTCTTGCCAACCCTTCCCCGCCAACCCTTCCCCCCAACCGTTCCCTGTTAAGCTTTCCCCATTAACCCTTCCCACCTAACCCTTTCCTGCCAACCCTTCCCGCTAACACTTCCCCGCTAACCTTTCCCTGTTAACCTTTCCCTGCTAACCCTTCCCCCAACACTTCCCAGCTAACTGTTCCCCGCTAACCCTTCCCTGTTAACCTTTCCCTGCTAACACTTCCCCCATAACCATTCCCCACCAAACCTTGCCCGCAGACCCTTCCCCCTAACCCTTCCCAGCTAAGCCTACCCCCACCCTTCCCTGTTGACCTTTCCCCACTGACCTTTCCCCGCTGACATTTCCCCACTAACCCTTCCCAGCTAACCTTTCCCCCCTAACCTTTCCGCGCTAACCCTTCCCCACTAATCCTTCCTGCTAACCTTTCCCCGCTAACCTTTCCCCACTAACACCTTCCCACTAACGTTTCCCCGCTAACCTTTGCCCCCTAACCTTTCCGCGCTAACCCTTCCCCACTAATCCTTCCTGCTAACCTTTCCCCGCTAACCTTTTCCCACTAACGCCTTCCCGCTACCCTTTCCCCGCCATCCCTTCCCCACTAACCCATCCCCGCTAACCCTTCCCCATTAACCCTTCCCCGCTAACCTTTCCACGCTAACCATTCCCAGCTAACACTTCCCCACTAACGCTTCCCCGACAACCATTCCCGCCATCCCTTCCATGCCAACCTTTCCCCACTAACCCTTCCCTGCCAACCATTCCTGGCAATCCTTCTCCGCCAACCTTTCCACACTAACCCTTCCCCACCAACCTTTCCCCGCTAACCCTTTCCCATTAACCCTTCCACATTAACACTTCCCACCAACCTTTCCCCGCTAACTCTTTCCCACTAACCCTTCCCCATTTACCCTTCCCGCTAACCTTCCCCGCTAAGCCTGCCCTGTTAACCTTTCCCCATTAACCCTTCCCGCCAACATTTCCACTCTAACCCTTCCCCGACAACCCTTCACCGCTAACTCTTTCCCGCCAAAACTTCCCCGCTAACCCTACCCCGCTAACCCTTCCCTGTTAACCTTTCCCTGCTAACCCTTCCCCCCTAACCCTTCCCGGCTAACGCTTACCCGCACATCGTTCCCTGTTATTCCTTCCCTGCTAACCCTTCCCCACACCCCTTCCCCCTAACCTTCCCCGCTAACTTTTCCCTGCTAACTTTTCCCAACTAACCCTTCCCAGCTAATCCTTTCCCACCAACCCTTCCCCGCCAACCTCTCCCCCCAAAACGTCCCTGTTAACATTTCCCCGTTAACCCTTCTCCGTTAACCCTTTCCTGCCAGCCCTTCCCCGCTAACTCTTCCCCGCTAACCCATCCCTGTTAACCTTTCCCCACGAACCCTTTACTGCCAACCCTTCCCCACTAACCCTTCCCCGCTAACCCTTCCCTGTTAACCTTTCACCGTTAACCCTTCCCCCCAACCCTTCCCCACTAACCCTTCCCCGCCAACGATTCCTGCCAACCCTTCTCCGCCAACCTTTCCCCACTACCCCTTCCCCGCCAACCTTTCCCTGCCAATCTTTCCCCACTAACCCTTTCCCCGTTAACCCTTCCCCGCCAACCTTTCCCCACAACCCTTTCCCCGCTAACCCTTCCCACTAACACTACCCCGCTAACCCTTTCCTACTAACCCTTCCCCGCCAACCTTTCCCGCCAATGCTTACCCACCAACCCTTCCCTGCTAACATTTTCCCACTTACCCTTCCCGCCAAACTTTCCCCGCTAACCGTTCCCTGCTAACCCTTCACCATTAACCCTTCCCCGCTAACCTTTCCCTGCTAACCCTTCCCCACTAACCCTTCCCCGCTAACCCTTCCCTGCCAACCTTTCCCCGCTAACCATTTCCCACTAACCCTTCCCCTTTAACACTTATCGCCAACCTTTCCCCGCTAATTCTTTCCCACTAACCCTTCCCCATTTAGCCTTCCCGCTAACATTTCCCCGCTAACCCTTCCCATTAACCTTTCCCCATTAACCCTTCCTGCCAACCTTTCCCCATTAAACCTACCCCGTTAACCCTTCCCCGCTAACCATTTCCTGCCAACACTTCCCCTACAACGCTTCCCCGCTAACTCTTCCCCGCTCACCCTTCCCTGTTAACCGTTCCCTGCTAACCCTTCCCCCAACCCTTCCCCACTAACCCTTCCCCATTAAGCTTTCCCTGCTATCCTAGCCCCGCTAACCTTTCCCCTTTAACCTTTCCTCGCTAACCTGTCCCCAGTAACCCTTCCCGGCTAACCTTTCCCGGCTAACCTTTCCCCGCTAACCCTTCCCCACTAACCCTTCCTGATAACCTTTCCCCGCTAAGCCTTCCCCACTAACCCTTCCCCGCTAACCCTTCCCCAGTAATCCTTCCACGCTAAACTTTCCCCACTAACCTTTCCCCGCTAACCCTTCCCGCTAACCCTTCCCCACTAAACTTTCCCCATTAACCCTTCCCGTTTACCTTTTCCCGCCAACCCTTCTCCATCAACCCTTCCCCGCTAACACTTCCCAGCTAACACTTCCCCACTAACGCTTCCCTGACAACCATTCCCCAACCCTTCCCTGCCAACCTTTCCCCACTATCCCTTCCCCGCCAAACATTCCTGGCAATTCTTCCTCGACAACCTTTCGCCACTACCCCTTCCCCGCCAACTTTCCCCGCTAACCCTTTCCCACTAACCCTTCCCCATTAACACTTCCCATCAACCTTTCCCCGCTAACCATTTGCCACTAACACTTCCCCATTTAGCCTTCCCACTAACCTTTCCCCGCTAACCCTTCCCCGTTAACCTTTCCCCATTAACCCTTCCCACCAACCTTTCCCCTCTAACCCTTCCCCGTTAACCCTACCCCACTAACCTTTCACTGTTAACCTTTCCCTGCTAACCCTTCCCCCATAACCCTACCCGGCTAACGCTTCCCCGCTCACCATTCCCTGTTATTCCTTCCCTGCTAACCCTTCCCCACACCCCTTCCCCCCAACCTTCCCCACTAACTTTTCCCTGCTAACTTTTCCCCACTAACCCTTCCCAGCTAATCCTTTCCCGCCAACCCTTCCCCGCCAACCCTTCCCCCCAACTGTTCCCTGTTAAGCTTTCCCCATTAACCCTTTCCACCTAACCCTTTCCTACCAACCCTTCCCCGCTAACCCTTCCCTGCTAACCCTTCCCTGTTAACCTTTCCCTGCTAACCCTTCCCCCCAACACTTTCCAGCTAACCGTTTCCCGCTAACCCTTCCCTGTTAA
Source organism: Isurus oxyrinchus (assembly GCA_026770705.1). Classification (NCBI taxonomy): domain Eukaryota; kingdom Metazoa; phylum Chordata; class Chondrichthyes; order Lamniformes; family Lamnidae; genus Isurus; species Isurus oxyrinchus. The sequence goes on along the minus strand of JANJGN010000012.1, from coordinate 58,375,435 downwards.
CCTTTCCCTGCTAACCCTTCCCCCGTAACCATTCCCCACCAACCCTTGCCCACTAACCCTTCCCCCTAACCCTTCCCCGCTAAGCCTACCCCCACCCTTCCATGGTGACCTTTCCCCACTGACCTTTCCCTGCTGACATTTCCCCACTAACCCTTTCCCATTAAAACTTCCCCATTAACACTTCCCACCGTTTCCCCGCTAACCCTTTCCCACTTACCGTTCCCCATTTACCCTTCCCACTAACATTTCCCCGCTAAGCCTGCCCTGTTAACCTTTACCCATTAGCCCTTCCCGCCAACATTTCCACTCTAACCCTTCCCCGATAATCCTTCACCACTAACTCTTTCCCCACAAAAATTCCCCTCCAACCCTTCCCCGCTAACACTACCCCGCTAACCCTTCCCTGTTAACCTTTCCCAGATAACCCTTCCCCCATAACCCTTCCCGGCTAACGCTTCCCCGCTCACGGTTCCCTGTTATTCCTTCCCTGCTAACCCTTCCCCACATCCCTTCCCCCCAACCTTCCCCGCTAACTTTTCCCTGCTAACTTTTCCCCACTAACCCTTCCCAGCTAATCCTTTCCCACCAACGCTTCCCCGCCAACCTCTCCCCCAACACTTCCCTCTTAACCTTTCCCCGTTAAACCTTCTCCGCTAACCCTTTCCTGCCAACCCTTCCCCGCTAACCCTTCCCCGCTAACCCTTCCCTGTTAACCCTTCCCTGTTAACCTTTCTCTGCAAAGCCTTCCCCCAAGCCTTCCCAGCTTACCCTTCCCCGCTAACCCTTCCCCCATAACCCTTCCCCGCTAACCCTTCCCCACTAACCCTTTCCTGCCAACCTTTCCCCGCTAACCCTTCCCCGCTAACCCTTCCCTGTTAACCTTTCGCCGCTAACCCTTCCCCCTAACACTTCCCCGCCAGCCCTTGCCCACTAACCATTACCCCCTAACTCTTCCCCGCTAACCCTTCCCCCGAACCTTTCCCTGTTGACCTTTCCCCACTGACCTTTCCCCACTGAACTTTCCCCGCTGAACTTTCCCCTCTAACCCTTCCCAGCTAACCTTTCCCTGCTAACCTTTCCCCGCTAACCCTTCCCCACTAACCCTTCCTGCTAACCTTTCCCCGCGAACCTTTCACGACTAATCCTTCTCCGCTAACCTTTCCTCGCTACCCTTCCCCACTAACCCTACCCCTCCAACCCTTCCCCATTAACCATTCCCTGCTAAACTTTCCCCGCTAATCCTTTCCTGCCAACCCTTCCCCCGCTAACCCTTCCCCGCTAACACTTCCCAGCTAACACTTCCCCACTAACGCTTCCCCGACAACCATTCCTGCCAACCCGTCCCTGCCAACCATTCCCCACTAACCCTTCACCGCCAAACATTCCCGGCAATCCTTCCCCGCCAACTTTTCGCCACTAATCCTTCCCCACCAACCTTTCCCCGCCAATCTTTCCCCACTAACCCTTTCCCCGCTAACCCTTCCCTGCCAACCTTTCCCCACTAACCCTTTCCCCGCTAACCCTTCCCGCTAACCCTTCCCCTCTAACCCTTCCCAACTAACCCATCCCCGCCAATGCTTACCCACCAACCCTTCCCCGCCAATGTTTTCCCACTAACCCTTGCGTCAAACTTTCCCCGCTAAACCTCCCCGCTAACCGTTCCCTGCTAACCCTTCACCATTAACCCTTCCCCGCTAACCTTTCCCTGCTAACCCTTCCCCACTAACCCTTCCCCGCTAACCTTTCCCCGCCAACCTTTCCCCCCAACCCTTTCCCACTAACCCTTCCCCTTTAACACTTCCCTCCAACCTTTCCCCGCTAACCCTTTACCACTAACCCTTCCCCATTTAACCTTCCTGCTAACTTTTCCCCGTAACCCTTCCCCGTTAACCTTTCCCCATTAACCCTTCTCGCCTACCTTTCCCCATTAACCCTTCCCCGTTAACCCTTCCCCGCTAACCCTTTCCTGCCAACACTTCCCCTACAACGCTTCTCCGCTAACCCTTCCCCGCTCACCCTTCCCTATTAATCCTTTGCTGCTAACCCTTACCCTAACCCTTCCCCCCTAACCCTTCCCCGCTAACCTTTCTCTGCCAACTTTTCCCCACTAACCCTTCCCAGCTAATCCTTTCCCGCCAACCCTTCCCCGCCAACCCTTCCCCCCAACCGTTCCCTGTTAAGCTTTCCCCATTAACCCTTTCCACCTAACCCTTTCCTGCCAACCCTTCCCCGCTAACCCTTCCCTGCTAACCCTTCCCTGTTAACCTTTCCCTGCTAACCCTTCCCCCCAACACTTTCCAGCTAACCGTTTCCCGCTAACCCTTCCCTGTTAACCTTTCCCTGCTAACCCTTCCCCCGTAACCATTCCCCACCAACCCTTGCCCACTAACCCTTCCCCCTAACCCTTCCCCGCTAAGCCTACCCCCACCCTTCCATGTTGACCTTTCCCCACTGACCTTTCCCTGCTGACATTTCCCCACTAACCCATTCCCATTAAACCTTCCCCATTAACACTTCCCACCGTTTCCCCGCTAACCCTTTCCTACTTACCGTTCCCCATTTACCCTTCCCACTAACATTTCCCCGATAAGCCTGCCCTGTTAACTTTTACCCATTAACCCTTCCCGCCAACATTTCCACTCTAACCCTTCCCCGATAATCCTTCACCGCTAACTCTTACCCCACAAAAATTCCCCTCCAACCCTTCCCCGCTAACACTACCCCGCTAACCCTTCCCTGTTAACCTTTCCCTGATAACCCTTCCCCCATAACCCTTCCCGGCTAACGCTTCCCCGCTCACCATTCCCTGTTATTCCTTCCCTGCTAACCCTTCCCCACACCCCTTCCCCCCAACCTTCCCCGCTAACTTTTCCCTGCTAACTTTTCCCCACTAACCCTTCCCAGCTAATCCTTTCCCGCCAACCCTTCCCCGCCAACCCTTCCCCCCAACTGTTCCCTGTTAAGCTTTCCCCATTAACCCTTTCCACCTAACCCTTTCCTACCAACCCTTCCCCGCTAACCCTTCCCTGCTAACCCATCCCTGTTAACCTTTCCCTGCTAACCCTTCCCCCCAACACTTTCCAGCTAACCGTTCCCCACTAACCCTTCCCTGTTAACCTTTCCCTGCTAACCCTTCCCCCGTAACCATTCCCCACCAACCCTTGCCCACTAACCCTTCCCCCTAACCCTTCCCCGCTAAGCCTACCCCCACCCTTCCATGGTGACCTTTCCCCACTGACCTTTCCCTGCTGACATTTCCCCACTAACCCTTTCCTATTAAACCTTCCCCATTAACACTTCCCACCGTTTCCCCGCGAACCCTTTTCCACTTACCGTTCCCCATTTACCCTTCCCACTAACATTTCCCCGCTAAGCCTGCCCTGTTAACCTTTACCCATTAGCCCTTCCCGCCAACATTTCCACTCTAACCCTTCCCCGATAATCCTTCACCGCTAACTCTTTCCCCACAAAAATTCCCCTCCAACCCTTCCCCGCTAACACTACCCCGCTAAGCCTTCCCTGTTAACCTTTCCCTGATAACCCTTCCCCCATAACCCTTCCCGGCTAACGCTTCCCCGCTCACGGTTCCCTGTTATTCCTTCCCTGCTAACCCTTCCCCACATCCCTTCCCCCCAACCTTCCCCGCTAACTTTTCCCTGCTAACTTTTCCCCACTAACCCTTCCCAGCTAATCCTTTCCCACCAACGCTTCCCCGCCAACCTCTCCCCCAACACTTCCCTCTTAACCTTTCCCCGTTAAACCTTCTCCGCTAACCCTTTCCTGCCAACCCTTCCCCGCTAACCCTTCCCCGCTAACCCTTCCTTGTTAACCTTTCCCTGCAAAGCCTTCCCCCAAGCCTTCCCAGCTACCCTTCCCCGCTAACCCTTCCCCGCTAACCCTTCCCCGCTAACCCTTCCCCACTAACCCTTTCCTGCCAACCTTTCCCCGCTAACCCTTCCCCGCTAACCCTTCCCTTTAACCTTTCGCCGCTAACCCTTCCCCCCTAACACTTCCCCGCCAGCCCTTGCCCACTAACCATTACCCCCTAACTCTTCCCCGCTAACCCTTCCCCCGAACCTTTCCCTGTTGACCTTTCCCCACTGACCTTTCCCCACTGAACTTTCCCCGCTGAACTTTCCCCTCTAACCCTTCCCAGCTAACCTTTCCCTGCTAACCTTTCCCCGCTAACCCTTCCCCACTAACCCTTCCTGCTAACCTTTCCCCGCGAACCTTTCACGACTAATCCTTCTCCGCTAACCTTTCCTCGCTAACCCTTCCCCACTAACCCTACCCCTCCAACCCTTCCCCATTAACCATTCCCTGCTAAACTTTCCCCGCTAATCCTTTCCTGCCAACCCTTCCCCGCTAACCCTTCCCCGCTAACACTTCCCAGCTAACACTTCCCCACTAACGCTTCCCCGACAACCATTCCTGCCAACCCGTCCCTGCCAACCATTCCCCACTAACCCTTCACTGCCAAACATTCCCGGCAATCCTTCCCCGCCAACCTCTCCCCCCAAAACGTCCCTGTTAACATTTCCCCGTTAACCCTTCTCCGATAACCCTTTCCTGCCAACCCTTCCCCGCTAACTCTTCCCCGCTAACCCATCCCTGTTAACCTTTCCCTGCAAAGCCTTCCCCCCAAGCCTTCCCAGCTAATCCTTCCCCGCTAACCCTTCCCCCCTAACCCTTCCCCGCTAACCCTTCCCCACGAACCCTTTACTGCCAACCCTTCCCCGCTAACCCTTCCCCGCTAACCCTTCCCTGTTAACCTTTCACCGTTAACCCTTCCCCCCAACCCTTCCCCACTAACCCTTCCCCATTAAGCTTTCCCTGCTATCCTAGCCCCGCTAACCTTTCCCCTTTAACCTTTCCTCGCTAACCTGTCCCCCGTAACCCTTCCCGGCTAACCTTTCCCGGCTAACCTTTCCCCGCTAACCCTTCCCCACTAACCCTTCCTGATAACCTTTCCCCGCTAAGCCTTCCCCACTAACCCTTCCCCGCTAACCCTTCCCCAGTAATCCTTCCACGCTAAACTTTCCCCACTAACCTTTCCCCGCTAACCCTTCCCGCTAACCCTTCCCCACTAAACTTTCCCCATTAACCCTTCCCGTTTACCTTTTCCCACCAACCCTTCTCCATCAACCCTTCCCCGCTAACACTTCCCAGCTAACACTTCCCCACTAACGCTTCCCTGACAACCATTCCCCAACCCTTCCCTGCCAACCTTTCCCCACTATCCCTTCCCCGCCAAACATTCCTGGCAATTCTTCCTCGACAACCTTTCGCCACTACCCCTTCCCCGCCAACTTTCCCCGCTAACCCTTTCCCACTAACCCTTCCCCATTAACACTTCCCATCAACCTTTCCCCGCTAACCATTTGCCACTAACCCTTCCCCATTTAGCCTTCCCGCTAACCTTTCCCCGCTAACCCTTCCCCGTTAACCTTTCCCCATTAACCCTTCCCACCAACCTTTCCCCTCTAACCCTTCCCCGTTAACCCTACCCCACTAACCTTTCACTGTTAACCTTTCCCTGCTAACCCTTCCCCCATAACCCTTCCCGGCTAACGCTTCCCCGCTCACCATTCCCTGTTATTCCTTCCCTGCTAACCCTTCCCCACACCCCTTCCCCCCAACATTGGCCACTAACTTTTCCCTGCTAACTTTTCCCCACTAACCCTTCCCAGCTAATCCTTTCCCGCCAACCCTTCCCCGCCAACCCTTCCCCCCAACTGTTCCCTGTTAAGCTTTCCCCATTAACCCTTTCCACCTAACCCTTTCCTACCAACCCTTCCCCGCTAACCCTTCCCTGCTAACCCTTCCCTGTTAACCTTTCCCTGCTAACCCTTCCCCCCAACACTTTCCAGCTAACCGTTCCCCACTAACCCTTCCCTGTTAACCTTTCCCTGCTAACCCTTCCCCCGTAACCATTCCCCACCAACCCTTGCCCACTAACCCTTCCCCCTAACCCTTCCCCGCTAAGCCTACCCCCACCCTTCCATGGTGACCTTTCCCCACTGACCTTTCCCTGCTGACATTTCCCCACTAACCCTTTCCCATTAAAACTTCCCCATTAACACTTCCCACCGTTTCCCCGCTAACCCTTTCCCACTTACCGTTCCCCATTTACCCTTCCCACTAACATTTCCCCGCTAAGCCTGCCCTGTTAACCTTTACCCATTAGCCCTTCCCGCCAACATTTCCACTCTAACCCTTCCCCGATAATCCTTCACCACTAACTCTTTCCCCACAAAAATTCCCCTCCAACCCTTCCCCGCTAACACTACCCCGCTAACCCTTCCCTGTTAACCTTTCCCAGATAACCCTTCCCCCATAACCCTTCCCGGCTAACGCTTCCCCGCTCACGGTTCCCTGTTATTCCTTCCCTGCTAACCCTTCCCCACATCCCTTCCCCCCAACCTTCCCCGCTAACTTTTCCCTGCTAACTTTTCCCCACTAACCCTTCCCAGCTAATCCTTTCCCACCAACGCTTCCCCGCCAACCTCTCCCCCAACACTTCCCTCTTAACCTTTCCCCGTTAAACCTTCTCCGCTAACCCTTTCCTGCCAACCCTTCCCCGCTAACCCTTCCCCGCTAACCCTTCCCTGTTAACCCTTCCCTGTTAACCTTTCTCTGCAAAGCCTTCCCCCAAGCCTTCCCAGCTTACCCTTCCCCGCTAACCCTTCCCCCATAACCCTTCCCCGCTAACCCTTCCCCACTAACCCTTTCCTGCCAACCTTTCCCCGCTAACCCTTCCCCGCTAACCCTTCCCTGTTAACCTTTCGCCGCTAACCCTTCCCCCTAACACTTCCCCGCCAGCCCTTGCCCACTAACCATTACCCCCTAACTCTTCCCCGCTAACCCTTCCCCCGAACCTTTCCCTGTTGACCTTTCCCCACTGACCTTTCCCCACTGAACTTTCCCCGCTGAACTTTCCCCTCTAACCCTTCCCAGCTAACCTTTCCCTGCTAACCTTTCCCCGCTAACCCTTCCCCACTAACCCTTCCTGCTAACCTTTCCCCGCGAACCTTTCACGACTAATCCTTCTCCGCTAACCTTTCCTCGCTAACCCTTCCCCACTAACCCTACCCCTCCAACCCTTCCCCATTAACCATTCCCTGCTAAACTTTCCCCGCTAATCCTTTCCTGCCAACCCTTCCCCGCTAACCCTTCCCCGCTAACACTTCCCAGCTAACACTTCCCCACTAACGCTTCCCCGACAACCATTCCTGCCAACCCGTCCCTGCCAACCATTCCCCACTAACCCTTCACCGCCAAACATTCCCGGCAATCCTTCCCCGCCAACTTTTCGCCACTAATCCTTCCCCACCAACCTTTCCCCGCCAATCTTTCCCCACTAACCCTTTCCCCGCTAACCCTTCCCTGCCAACCTTTCCCCACTAACCCTTTCCCCGCTAACCCTTCCCGCTAACCCTTCCCCTCTAACCCTTCCCAACTAACCCATCCCCGCCAATGCTTACCCACCAACCCTTCCCCGCCAATGTTTTCCCACTAACCCTTGCGTCAAACTTTCCCCGCTAAACCTCCCCGCTAACCGTTCCCTGCTAACCCTTCACCATTAACCCTTCCCCGCTAACCTTTCCCTGCTAACCCTTCCCCACTAACCCTTCCCCGCTAACCTTTCCCCGCCAACCTTTCCCCCCAACCCTTTCCCACTAACCCTTCCCCTTTAACACTTCCCTCCAACCTTTCCCCGCTAACCCTTTACCACTAACCCTTCCCCATTTAACCTTCCCGCTAACTTTTCCCCGTAACCCTTCCCCGTTAACCTTTCCCCATTAACCCTTCTCGCCTACCTTTCCCCATTAACCCTTCCCCGTTAACCCTTCCCCGCTAACCCTTTCCTGCCAACACTTCCCCTACAACGCTTCTCCGCTAACCCTTCCCCGCTCACCCTTCCCTATTAATCCTTTGCTGCTAACCCTTACCCTAACCCTTCCCCCCTAACCCTTCCCCGCTAACCTTTCTCTGCCAACTTTTCCCCACTAACCCTTCCCAGCTAATCCTTTCCCGCCAACCCTTCCCCGCCAACCCTTCCCCCCAACCGTTCCCTGTTAAGCTTTCCCCATTAACCCTTTCCACCTAACCCTTTCCTGCCAACCCTTCCCCGCTAACCCTTCCCTGCTAACCCTTCCCTGTTAACCTTTCCCTGCTAACCCTTCCCCCCAACACTTTCCAGCTAACTCTTTCCCGCTAACCCTTCCCTGTTAACCTTTCCCTGCTAACCCTTCCCCCGTAACCATTCCCCACCAACCCTTGCCCACTAACCCTTCCCCCTAACCCTTCCCCGCTAAGCCTACCCCCACCCTTCCATGTTGACCTTTCCCCACTGACCTTTCCCTGCTGACATTTCCCCACTAACCCATTCCCATTAAACCTTCCCCATTAACACTTCCCACCGTTTCCCCGCTAACCCTTTCCCACTTACCGTTCCCCATTTACCCTTCCCACTAACATTTCCCCGATAAGCCTGCCCTGTTAACTTTTACCCATTAACCCTTCCCGCCAACATTTCCACTCTAACCCTTCCCCGATAATCCTTCACCGCTAACTCTTACCCCACAAAAATTCCCCTCCAACCCTTCCCCGCTAACACTACCCCGCTAACCCTTCCCTGTTAACCTTTCCCTGATAACCCTTCCCCCATAACCCTTCCCGGCTAACGCTTCCCCGCTCACCATTCCCTGTTATTCCTTCCCTGCTAACCCTTCCCCACACCCCTTCCCCCCAACCTTCCCCGCTAACTTTTCCCTGCTAACTTTTCCCCACTAACCCTTCCCAGCTAATCCTTTCCCGCCAACCCTTCCCCGCCAACCCTTCCCCCCAACTGTTCCCTGTTAAGCTTTCCCCATTAACCCTTTCCACCTAACCCTTTCCTACCAACCCTTCCCCGCTAACCCTTCCCTGCTAACCCATCCCTGTTAACCTTTCCCTGCTAACCCTTCCCCCCAACATTTTCCAGCTAACCGTTCCCCACTAACCCTTCCCTGTTAACCTTTCCCTGCTAACCCTTCCCCCGTAACCATTCCCCACCAACCCTTGCCCACTAACCCTTCCCCCTAACCCTTCCCTGCTAAGCCTACCCCCACCCTTCCATGGTGACCTTTCCCCACTGACCTTTCCCTGCTGACATTTCCCCACTAACCCTTTCCCATTAAACCTTCCCCATTAACACTTCCCACCGTTTCCCCGCTAACCCTTTCCCACTTACCGTTCCCCATTTACCCTTCCCACTAACATTTCCCCGCTAAGCCTGCCCTGTTAACCTTTACCCATTAGCCCTTCCCGCCAACATTTCCACTCTAACCCTTCCCCGATAATCCTTCACCGCTAACTCTTTCCCCACAAAAATTCCCCTCCAACCCTTCCCCGCTAACACTACCCCGCTAACCCTTCCCTGTTAACCTTTCCCTGATAACCCTTCCCCCATAACCCTTCCCGGCTAACGCTTCCCCGCTCACGGTTCCCTGTTATTCCTTCCCTGCTAACCCTTCCCCACATCCCTTCCCCCCAACCTTCCCCGCTAACTTTTCCCTGCTAACTTTTCCCCACTAACCCTTCCCAGCTAATCCTTTCCCACCAACGCTTCCCCGCCAACCTCTCCCCCAACACTTCCCTCTTAACCTTTCCCCGTTAAACCTTCTCCGCTAACCCTTTCCTGCCAACCCTTCCCCGCTAACCCTTCCCCGCTAACCCTTCCTTGTTAACCTTTCCCTGCAAAGCCTTCCCCCAAGCCTTCCCAGCTACCCTTCCCCGCTAACCCTTCCCCGCTAACCCTTCCCCGCTAACCCTTCCCCACTAACCCTTTCCTGCCAACCTTTCCCCGCTAACCCTTCCCCGCTAACCCTTCCCTTTAACCTTTCGCCGCTAACCCTTCCCCCCTAACACTTCCCCGCCAGCCCTTGCCCACTAACCATTACCCCCTAACTCTTCCCCGCTAACCCTTCCCCCGAACCTTTCCCTGTTGACCTTTCCCCACTGACCTTTCCCCACTGAACTTTCCCCGCTGAACTTTCCCCTCTAACCCTTCCCAGCTAACCTTTCCCTGCTAACCTTTCCCCGCTAACCCTTCCCCACTAACCCTTCCTGCTAACCTTTCCCCGCGAACCTTTCACGACTAATCCTTCTCCGCTAACCTTTCCTCGCTAACCCTTCCCCACTAACCCTACCCCTCCAACCCTTCCCCATTAACCATTCCCTGCTAAACTTTCCCCGCTAATCCTTTCCTGCCAACCCTTCCCCGCTAACCCTTCCCCGCTAACACTTCCCAGCTAACACTTCCCCACTAACGCTTCCCCGACAACCATTCCTGCCAACCCGTCCCTGCCAACCATTCCCCACTAACCCTTCACCGCCAAACATTCCCGGCAATCCTTCCCCGCCAACCTCTCCCCCCAAAACGTCCCTGTTAACATTTCCCCGTTAACCCTTCTCCGATAACCCTTTCCTGCCAACCCTTCCCCGCTAACTCTTCCCCGCTAACCCATCCCTGTTAACCTTTCCCTGCAAAGCCTTCCCCCCAAGCCTTCCCAGCTAATCCTTCCCCGCTAACCCTTCCCCCCTAACCCTTCCCCGCTAACCCTTCCCCACGAACCCTTTACTGCCAACCCTTCCCCGCTAACCCTTCCCCGCTAACCCTTCCCTGTTAACCTTTCACCGTTAACCCTTCCCCCCAACCCTTCCCCACTAACCCTTCCCCGCCAACGATTCCTGCCAACCCTTCTCCGCCAACCTTTCCCCACTGCCCCTTCCCCGCCAAACTTTCCCCGCCAATCTTTCCCCACTAACCCTTTCCCCGTTAACCCTTCCCCGCCAACCTTTCCCCACAACCCTTTCCCCGCTAACCCTTCCCACTAACCCTACCCCGCTAACCCTTTCCTACTAACCCTTCCCCGCCAACCTTTCCCGCCAATGCTTACCCACCAACCCTTCCCTGCTAACATTTTCCCACTTACCCTTCCCGCCAAACTATCCCCGCTAACCGTTCCCTGCTAACCCTTCACCATTAACCCTTCCCCGCTAACCTTTCCCTGCTAACCCTTCCCCACTAACCCTTCCCCGCTAACCCTTCCCTGCCAACCTTTCCCCGCTAACCATTTCCCACTAACCCTTCCCCTTTAACACTTATCGCCAACCTTTCCCCGCTAATTCTTTCCCACTAACCCTTCCCCATTTAGCCTTCCCGCTAACATTTCCCCGCTAACCCTTCCCATTAACCATTCCCCATTAACCCTTCCTGCCAACCTTTCCCCATTAAACCTACCCCGTTAACCCTTCCCCGCTAACCATTTCCTGCCAACACTTCCCCTACAACGCTTCCCCGCTAACTCTTCCCCGCTCACCCTTCCCTGTTAACCGTTCCCTGCTAACCCTTCCCCCAACCCTTCCCCCCAACCCTTCCCCACTAACCCTTCCCCATTAAGCTTTCCCTGCTATCCTAGCCCCGCTAACCTTTCCCCTTTAACCTTTCCTCGCTAACCTGTCCCCAGTAACCCTTCCCGGCTAACCTTTCCCGGCTAACCTTTCCCCGCTAACCCTTCCCCACTAACCGTTCCTGATAACCTTTCCCCGCTAAGCCTTCCCCACTAACCCTTCCCCGCTAACCCTTCCCCAGTAATCCTTCCACGCTAAACTTTCCCCACTAACCTTTCCCCGCTAACCCTTCCCGCTAACCCTTCCCCACTAAACTTTCCCCATTAACCCTTCCCGTTTACCTTTTCCCGCCAACCCTTCTCCATCAACCCTTCCCCGCTAACACTTCCCAGCTAACACTTCCCCACTAACGCTTCCCTGACAACCATTCCCCAACCCTTCCCTGCCAACCTTTCCCCACTATCCCTTCCCCGCCAAACATTCCTGGCAATTCTTCCTCGACAACCTTTCGCCACTACCCCTTCCCCGCCAACTTTCCCCGCTAACCCTTTCCCACTAACCCTTCCCCATTAACACTTCCCACCAACCTTTCCCCGCTAACCATTTGCCACTAACCCTTCCCCATTTAGCCTTCCCGCTAACCTTTCCCCGCTAACCCTTCCCCGTTAACCTTTCCCCATTAACCCTTCCCACCAACCTTTCCCCTCTAACCCTTCCCCGTTAACCCTACCCCACTAACCTTTCACTGTTAACCTTTCCCTGCTAACCCTTCTCCCCTAAACCTTCCCAGCTATCCCTTCCCCGCTCACCCTTCCCTGTTAACCCTTCCCTGCTAACCCTTCCCCCTAACCCTTCCCCCCTAACCCTTCCCCGCTAACCTTTCTCTGCCAACTTTTCCCCACTAACCCTTCCCAGCTAATCCTTTCCCGCCAACCCTTCCCCGCCAACCCTTCCCCCCAACCGTTCCCTGTTAAGCTTTCCCCATTAACCCTTTCCACCTAACCCTTTCCTGCCAACCCTTCCCCGCTAACCCTTCCCTGCTAACCCTTCCCTGTTAACCTTTCCCTGCTAACCCTTCCCCCCAACACTTTCCAGCTAACCGTTTCCCGCTAACCCTTCCCTGTTAACCTTTCCCTGCTAACCCTTCCCCCGTAACCATTCCCCACCAACCCTTGACCACTAACCCTTCCCCCTAACCCTTCCCCGCTAAGCCTATCCCCACCCTTCCATGTTGACCTTTCCCCACTGACCTTTCCCTGCTGACATTTCCCCACTAACCCATTCCCATTAAACCTTCCCCATTAACACTTCCCACCGTTTCCCGGCTAACCCTTTCCCACTTACCGTTCCCCATTTACCCTTCCCACTAACATTTCCCCGATAAGCCTGCCCTGTTAACTTTTACCCATTAACCCTTCCCGCCAACATTTCCACTCTAACCCTTCCCCGATAATCCTTCACCGCTAACTCTTTCCCCACAAAAATTCCCCTCCAACCCTTCCCCGCTAACACTACCCCCGCTAACCCTTCCCTGTTAACCTTTCCCTGGTAACCCTTCCCCCATAACCCTTCCCGGCTAACTCTTCCCCGCTAACCCTTTCCCCGAACCTTTCCCTGTTGACCTTTCCCCACTGACCTTTCCCGACTGAACTTTCCCCGCTGAACTTTCCCCTCTAACCCTTCCCAGCTAAACTTTCCCTGCTAACCTTTCCCCGCTAACCCTTCCCCACTAACCCTTCCTGCTAACCTTTCCCCGCAAACCTTTCACCACTAATCCTTCTCCGCTAACCTTTCCTCGCTAACCCTTCCCCACTAACCCTACCCCTCCAACCCTTCCCCATTAACCATTCCCTGCTAAACTTTCCCCGCTAATCCTTTCCTGCCAACCCTTCCCCGCTAACCCTTCCCCGCTAACACTTCCCAGCTAACACTTCCCCACTAACGCTTCCCCGACAACCATTCCTGCCAACCCGTCCCTGCCAACCATTCCCCACTAACCCTTCACCGCCAAACATTCCCGGCAATCCTTCCCCGCCAACTTTTCGCCACTAATCCTTCCCCACCAACCTTTCCCCGCCAATCTTTCCCCACTAACCCTTTCCCCGCTAACCCTTCCCTGCCAACCTTTCCCCACTAACCCTTTCCCCGCTAACCGTTCCCTGCTAACCCTTCACCATTAACCCTTCCCCGCTAACCTTTCCCTGCTAACCCTTCCCCACTAACCCTTCCCCGCTAACCCTTCCCCGCCAACCTTTCCCCCCAACCCTTTCCCACTAACCCTTCCCCTTTAACACTTCCCTCCAACATTTCCCCGCTAACCCTTTACCACTAACCCTTCCCCATTTAACCTTCCCGCTAACTTTTCCCCGTAACCCTTCCCCGTTAACCTTTCCCCATTAACCCTTCTCGCCTACCTTTCCCCATTAACCCTTCCCCGTTAACCCTTCCCCGCTAACCCTTTCCTGCCAACACTTCCCCTACAACACTTCTCCGCTAACCCTTCCCCGCTCACCCTTCCCTATTAATCCTTTGCTGTTAACCCTTACCCTAACCCTTCCCGCCTATCCCTTCCCCGCTAACCTTTCCCTGCCAACTTTTCCCCACTAATCCTACCCCCCTAAACCTTTCCCGCTAACCCTTCCCCATTATGCTTTCCCCGCTATCCTAGCCCCGCTAACCTTTCCCCGTTAAACTTTCCCCGCTAACCTGTCCCCGGTAACCCTTCCCGGCTAACCTTTCCCGGCTAACCTTTCCCCGCTAACCCTTCCCTGCCAACCTTTCCCCACTAACCCTTTCCCCGCTAACCCTTCCCTATTAACCCTTCCCTGCCCACCTTTCCCGCCAATGCTTACCCACCAATCCTTCCCTGCTAACGTTTTCCCACTAATCCTTCCCGTCAAACTTTCCCCGCTAACCCTCCCCGCTAACCGTTCCCTGCTAACCCTTCACCATTAACCCTTCCCCACTAACCCTTCCCTGCTAACCCTTCCCCACCAACCTTTCCCCGCTAACCATTTGCCACTAACCCTTCCCCATTTAGCCTTCCCGCTAACCTTTCCCCGCTAACCCTTCCCCGTTAACCTTTCCCCATTAACCCTTCCCACCAACCTTTCCCCTCTAACCCTTCCCCGTTAACCCTTCCCTGCTAACGCTTTCCTGCCAACACATCCCCTCCAACGCTTCCCTGCTAACCCTACCCCACTAACCCTTCCCTGTTAACCTTTCCCTGCTGACCCTTCCCCCCTAAACCTTCCCAGCTAACCCTTCCCCGCTTACCCTTCCCTGTTAACTCTTCCCCACTAACCCTTCCCCGCTAACCCTTCCCCGCCAACCTTTCTCCCCAACCCTTTCCCACTAACCCTTCCCCTTTAACACTTCCCGCCAACCTTTCCCCGCTAACCCTTTACCACTAACCCTTCCCCATTTAACCTTCCCGCTAACCTTTCCCCGCTAACCATTTGCCACTAACCCTTCCCCATTTAGCCTTCCCGCTAACCTTTCCCCGCTAACCCTTCCCCGTTAACCTTTCCCCATTAAACCTTCCCACCAGCCTTTCCCCTCTAACCCTTCCCCGTTAACCCTATCCCACTAACCTTTCACTGTTAACCTTTCCCTGCTAACCCTTCTCCCCTAAACCTTCCCAGCTATCCCTTCCCCACTCACCCTTCCCTGTTAACCCTTCCCTGCTAACCCTTCCCCCTAACCCTTCCCCCCTAACCCTTCCCCGCTATCCTTTCTCTGCCAACTTTTCCCCACTAACCCTTCCCAGCTAATCCTTTCCCGCCAACCCTTCCCCGCCAACCCTTCCCCCCAACCGTTCCCTGTTAAGCTTTCCCCATTAACACTTTCCACCTAACCCTTTCCTGCCAACCCTTCCCCGCTAACCCTTCCCTGCTAATCCTTCCCTGTTAACCTTTCCCTGCTAACCCTTCCCCCCAACACTTTCCAGCTAACCGTTCCCCGCTAACCCTTCCCTGTTAACCTTTCCCTGCTAACCCTTCCCCCGTAACCATTCCCCACCAACCCTTGCCCACTAACCCTTCCCCCTAACCCTTCCCCACTAAGCCTACCCCCACCCTTCCATGTTGACCTTTCCCCACTGACCTTTCCCTGCTGACATTTCCCCACTAACCCTTTCCCATTAAACCTTCCCCATTAACACTTCCCACCGTTTCCCGGCTAACCCTTTCCCACTTACCGTTCCCCATTTACCCTTCCCACTAACATTTCCCCGCTAAGCCTGCCCTGTTAACCTTTACCCATTAACCCTTCCCGCCAACATTTCCACTCTAACCCTTCCCCGATAATCCTTCACCGCTAACTCTTCCCCACAAAAATTCCCCTCCAACCCTTCCCCGCTAACATTACCCCGCTGACCCTTCCCTGTTAACCTTTCCCTGATAACCCTTCCCCCATAACCCTTCCCGGCTAACGCTTCCCCACTCACCGTTCCCTGTTATTCCTTCCCTGCTAACCCTTCCCCACACCCCTTTCCCCCTAACCTTCCCCGCTAACTTTTCCCTGCTAACTTTTCCCCACTAACCCTTCCCAGCTAATCCTTTCCCACCAACGCTTCCCCGCCAACCTCTCCCCCAACACTTCCCTCTTAACCTTTCCCCGTTAAACCTTCTCCGCTAACCCTTTCCTGCCAACCCTTCCCCGCTAACCCTTCCCCGCTAACCCTTCCCTGTTAACCTTTCCCTGCAAAGCCTTCCCCCAAGCCTTCCCAGCTTACCCTTCCCCGCTAACCCTTCCCCCATAACCCTTCCCCG
Source organism: Isurus oxyrinchus (assembly GCA_026770705.1). Taxonomy (NCBI): domain Eukaryota; kingdom Metazoa; phylum Chordata; class Chondrichthyes; order Lamniformes; family Lamnidae; genus Isurus; species Isurus oxyrinchus. Next base: position 58,359,266 of record JANJGN010000012.1, on the reverse strand, counting down.
CTAACCCTTCCCCACTAACCCTTTCCTGCCAACCTTTCCCCGCTAACCCTTCCCCGCTAACCCTTCCCTGTTAACCTTTCGCCGCTAACCCTTCCCCCCTAACACTTCCCCGCCAGCCCTTGCCCACTAACCATTACCCCCTAACTCTTCCCCGCTAACCCTTCCCTGTTAACCTTTCCCTGCAAAGCCTTCCCCCAAGCCTTCCCAGCTTACCCTTCCCCTCTAACCCTTCCCCCATATCCCTTCCCCGCTAACCCTTCCCCACTAACCCTTTCCTGCCAACCTTTCCCCGCTAACCCTTCCCCGCTAACCCTTCCCTGTTAACCTTTCGCCGCTAACCCTTCCCCCCTAACACTTCCCCGCCAGCCCTTGCCCACTAACCATTACCCCCTAACTCTTCCCCGCTATCCCTTCCGCTGAACCTTTCCCTGTTGACCTTTCCCCACTGACCTTTCCCCACTGAACTTTCCCCGCTGAACTTTCCCCTCTAACCCTTCCCAGCTAACCTTTCCCTGCTTACCTTTTCCCGCTAACCCTTCCCACTAACCCTTCCTGCTAACCTTTCCCTGCGAACCTTTCACCACTAATCCTTCTCCGCTAACCTTTCCTCGCTAACCCTTCCCCACTAACCCTACCCCTCTAACCCTTCCCCATTAACCATTCCCTGCTAAACTTTCCCCGCTAATCCTTTCCTGCCAACCCTTCCCCGCTAACCCTTCCCCGCTAACACTTCCCAGCTAACACTTCCCCACTAACACTTCCCCGACCACCATTCCCGCCAACCCGTGCCTGCCAACCATTCCCCACTAACCCTTCACCGCCAAACATTCCCGGCAATCCTTCCCCGCCAACTTTTCGCCACTAATCCTTCCCCACCAACCTTTCCCCGCCAATCTTTCCCCACTAACCCTTTCCCCGCTAACCCTTCCCTGCCAACCTTTCCCCACTAACCCTTTCCCCGCTAACCGTTCCCTGCTAACCCTTCACCATTAACCCTTCCCCGCTAACCTTTCCCTGCTAACCCTTCCCCACTAACCCTTCCCCGCTAACCCTTCCCCGCCAACCTTTCCCCCCAACCCTTTCCCACTAACCCTTCCCCTTTAACACTTCCCTCCAACATTTCCCCGCTAACCCTTTACCACTAACCCTTCCCCATTTAACCTTCCCGCTAACTTTTCCCCGTAACCCTTCCCCGTTAACCTTTCCCCATTAACCCTTCTCGCCTACCTTTCCCCATTAACCCTTCCCCGTTAACCCTTCCCCGCTAACCCTTTCCTGCCAACACTTCCCCTACAACACTTCTCCGCTAATCCTTCCCCGCTCACCCTTCCCTATTAATCCTTTGCTGTTAACCCTTACCCTAACCCTTCCCGCCTATCCCTTCCCCGCTAACCTTTCCCTGCCAACTTTTCCCCACTAATCCTACCCCCCTAAACCTTTCCCGCTAACCCTTCCCCATTATGCTTTCCCCGCTATCCTAGCCCCGCTAACCTTTCCCCGTTAAACTTTCCCCGCTAACCTGTCCCCGGTAACCCTTCCCGGCTAACCTTTCCCGGCTAACCTTTCCCCGCTAACCCTTCCCTGCCAACCTTTCCCCACTAACCCTTTCCCCGCTAACCCTTCCCTATTAACCCTTCCCTGCCCACCTTTCCCGCCAATGCTTACCCACCAATCCTTCCCTGCTAACGTTTTCCCACTAATCCTTCCCGTCAAACTTTCCCCGCTAACCCTCCCCGCTAACCGTTCCCTGCTAACCCTTCACCATTAACCCTTCCCCACTAACCCTTCCCTGCTAACCCTTCCCCACCAACCTTTCCCCGCTAACCATTTGCCACTAACCCTTCCCCATTTAGCCTTCCCGCTAACCTTTCCCCGCTAACCCTTCCCCGTTAACCTTTCCCCATTAACCCTTCCCACCAACCTTTCCCCTCTAACCCTTCCCCGTTAACCCTTCCCTGCTAACGCTTTCCTGCCAACACATCCCCTCCAATGCTTCCCTGCTAACCCTACCCCACTAACCCTTCCCTGTTAACCTTTCCCTGCTGACCCTTCCCCCCTAAACCTTCCCAGCTAACCCTTCCCCGCTTACCCTTCCCTGTTAACTCTTCCCCACTAACCCTTCCCCGCTAACCCTTCCCCGCCAACCTTTCTCCCCAACCCTTTCCCACTAACCCTTCCCCTTTAACACTTCCCGCCAACCTTTCCCCGCTAACCCTTTACCACTAACCCTTCCCCATTTAACCTTCCCGCTAACCTTTCCCCGCTAACCATTTGCCACTAACCCTTCCCCATTTAGCCTTCCCGCTAACCTTTCCCCGCTAACCCTTCCCCGTTAACCTTTCCCCATTAAACCTTCCCACCAGCCTTTCCCCTCTAACCCTTCCCCGTTAACCCTATCCCACTAACCTTTCACTGTTAACCTTTCCCTGCTAACCCTTCTCCCCTAAACCTTCCCAGCTATCCCTTCCCCACTCACCCTTCCCTGTTAACCCTTCCCTGCTAACCCTTCCCCCTAACCCTTCCCCCCTAACCCTTCCCCGCTATCCTTTCTCTGCCAACTTTTCCCCACTAACCCTTCCCAGCTAATCCTTTCCCGCCAACCCTTCCCCGCCAACCCTTCCCCCCAACCGTTCCCTGTTAAGCTTTCCCCATTAACACTTTCCACCTAACCCTTTCCTGCCAACCCTTCCCCGCTAACCCTTCCCTGCTAATCCTTCCCTGTTAACCTTTCCCTGCTAACCCTTCCCCCCAACACTTTCCAGCTAACCGTTCCCCGCTAACCCTTCCCTGTTAACCTTTCCCTGCTAACCCTTCCCCCGTAACCATTCCCCACCAACCCTTGCCCACTAACCCTTCCCCCTAACCCTTCCCCACTAAGCCTACCCCCACCCTTCCATGTTGACCTTTCCCCACTGACCTTTCCCTGCTGACATTTCCCCACTAACCCTTTCCCATTAAACCTTCCCCATTAACACTTCCCACCGTTTCCCGGCTAACCCTTTCCCACTTACCGTTCCCCATTTACCCTTCCCACTAACATTTCCCCGCTAAGCCTGCCCTGTTAACCTTTACCCATTAACCCTTCCCGCCAACATTTCCACTCTAACCCTTCCCCGATAATCCTTCACCGCTAACTCTTCCCCACAAAAATTCCCCTCCAACCCTTCCCCGCTAACATTACCCCGCTGACCCTTCCCTGTTAACCTTTCCCTGATAACCCTTCCCCCATAACCCTTCCCGGCTAACGCTTCCCCACTCACCGTTCCCTGTTATTCCTTCCCTGCTAACCCTTCCCCACACCCCTTCCCCCCTAACCTTCCCCGCTAACTTTTCCCTGCTAACTTTTCCCCACTAACCCTTCCCAGCTAATCCTTTCCCACCAACGCTTCCCCGCCAACCTCTCCCCCAACACTTCCCTCTTAACCTTTCCCCGTTAAACCTTCTCCGCTAACCCTTTCCTGCCAACCCTTCCCCGCTAACCCTTCCCCGCTAACCCTTCCCTGTTAACCTTTCCCTGCAAAGCCTTCCCCCAAGCCTTCCCAGCTTACCCTTCCCCGCTAACCCTTCCCCCATAACCCTTCCCCGCTAACCCTTCCCCACTAACCCTTTCCTGCCAACCTTTCCCCGCTAACCCTTCCCCGCTAACCCTTCCCTGTTAACCTTTCGCCGCTAACCCTTCCCCCCTAACACTTCCCCGCCAGCCCTTGCCCACTAACCATTACCCCCTAACTCTTCCCCGCTAACCCTTCCCTGTTAACCTTTCCCTGCAAAGCCTTCCCCCAAGCCTTCCCAGCTTACCCTTCCCCTCTAACCCTTCCCCCATATCCCTTCCCCGCTAACCCTTCCCCACTAACCCTTTCCTGCCAACCTTTCCCCGCTAACCCTTCCCCGCTAACCCTTCCCTGTTAACCTTTCGCCGCTAACCCTTCCCCCCTAACACTTCCCCGCCAGCCCTTGCCCACTAACCATTACCCCCTAACTCTTCCCCGCTATCCCTTCCGCTGAACCTTTCCCTGTTGACCTTTCCCCACTGACCTTTCCCCACTGAACTTTCCCCGCTGAACTTTCCCCTCTAACCCTTCCCAGCTAACCTTTCCCTGCTTACCTTTTCCCGCTAACCCTTCCCACTAACCCTTCCTGCTAACCTTTCCCTGCGAACCTTTCACCACTAATCCTTCTCCGCTAACCTTTCCTCGCTAACCCTTCCCCACTAACCCTACCCCTCTAACCCTTCCCCATTAACCATTCCCTGCTAAACTTTCCCCGCTAATCCTTTCCTGCCAACCCTTCCCCGCTAACCCTTCCCCGCTAACACTTCCCAGCTAACACTTCCCCACTAACACTTCCCCGACCACCATTCCCGCCAACCCGTGCCTGCCAACCATTCCCCACTAACCCTTCACCGCCAAACATTCCCGGCAATCCTTCCCCGCCAACTTTTCGCCACTAATCCTTCCCCACCAACCTTTCCCCGCCAATCTTTCCCCACTAACCCTTTCCCCGCTAACCCTTCCCTGCCAACCTTTCCCCACTAACCCTTTCCCCGCTAACCGTTCCCTGCTAACCCTTCACCATTAACCCTTCCCCGCTAACCTTTCCCTGCTAACCCTTCCCCACTAACCCTTCCCCGCTAACCCTTCCCCGCCAACCTTTCCCCCCAACCCTTTCCCACTAACCCTTCCCCTTTAACACTTCCCTCCAACATTTCCCCGCTAACCCTTTACCACTAACCCTTCCCCATTTAACCTTCCCGCTAACTTTTCCCCGTAACCCTTCCCCGTTAACCTTTCCCCATTAACCCTTCTCGCCTACCTTTCCCCATTAACCCTTCCCCGTTAACCCTTCCCCGCTAACCCTTTCCTGCCAACACTTCCCCTACAACACTTCTCCGCTAATCCTTCCCCGCTCACCCTTCCCTATTAATCCTTTGCTGTTAACCCTTACCCTAACCCTTCCCGCCTATCCCTTCCCCGCTAACCTTTCCCTGCCAACTTTTCCCCACTAATCCTACCCCCCTAAACCTTTCCCGCTAACCCTTCCCCATTATGCTTTCCCCGCTATCCTAGCCCCGCTAACCTTTCCCCGTTAAACTTTCCCCGCTAACCTGTCCCCGGTAACCCTTCCCGGCTAACCTTTCCCGGCTAACCTTTCCCCGCTAACCCTTCCCTGCCAACCTTTCCCCACTAACCCTTTCCCCGCTAACCCTTCCCTATTAACCCTTCCCTGCCCACCTTTCCCGCCAATGCTTACCCACCAATCCTTCCCTGCTAACGTTTTCCCACTAATCCTTCCCGTCAAACTTTCCCCGCTAACCCTCCCCGCTAACCGTTCCCTGCTAACCCTTCACCATTAACCCTTCCCCACTAACCCTTCCCTGCTAACCCTTCCCCACCAACCTTTCCCCGCTAACCATTTGCCACTAACCCTTCCCCATTTAGCCTTCCCGCTAACCTTTCCCCGCTAACCCTTCCCCGTTAACCTTTCCCCATTAACCCTTCCCACCAACCTTTCCCCTCTAACCCTTCCCCGTTAACCCTTCCCTGCTAACGCTTTCCTGCCAACACATCCCCTCCAATGCTTCCCTGCTAACCCTACCCCACTAACCCTTCCCTGTTAACCTTTCCCTGCTGACCCTTCCCCCCTAAACCTTCCCAGCTAACCCTTCCCCGCTTACCCTTCCCTGTTAACTCTTCCCCACTAACCCTTCCCCGCTAACCCTTCCCCGCCAACCTTTCTCCCCAACCCTTTCCCACTAACCCTTCCCCTTTAACACTTCCCGCCAACCTTTCCCCGCTAACCCTTTACCACTAACCCTTCCCCATTTAACCTTCCCGCTAACCTTTCCCCGCTAACCATTTGCCACTAACCCTTCCCCATTTAGCCTTCCCGCTAACCTTTCCCCGCTAACCCTTCCCCGTTAACCTTTCCCCATTAAACCTTCCCACCAGCCTTTCCCCTCTAACCCTTCCCCGTTAACCCTATCCCACTAACCTTTCACTGTTAACCTTTCCCTGCTAACCCTTCTCCCCTAAACCTTCCCAGCTATCCCTTCCCCACTCACCCTTCCCTGTTAACCCTTCCCTGCTAACCCTTCCCCCTAACCCTTCCCCCCTAACCCTTCCCCGCTATCCTTTCTCTGCCAACTTTTCCCCACTAACCCTTCCCAGCTAATCCTTTCCCGCCAACCCTTCCCCGCCAACCCTTCCCCCCAACCGTTCCCTGTTAAGCTTTCCCCATTAACACTTTCCACCTAACCCTTTCCTGCCAACCCTTCCCCGCTAACCCTTCCCTGCTAATCCTTCCCTGTTAACCTTTCCCTGCTAACCCTTCCCCCCAACACTTTCCAGCTAACCGTTCCCCGCTAACCCTTCCCTGTTAACCTTTCCCTGCTAACCCTTCCCCCGTAACCATTCCCCACCAACCCTTGCCCACTAACCCTTCCCCCTAACCCTTCCCCACTAAGCCTACCCCCACCCTTCCATGTTGACCTTTCCCCACTGACCTTTCCCTGCTGACATTTCCCCACTAACCCTTTCCCATTAAACCTTCCCCATTAACACTTCCCACCGTTTCCCGGCTAACCCTTTCCCACTTACCGTTCCCCATTTACCCTTCCCACTAACATTTCCCCGCTAAGCCTGCCCTGTTAACCTTTACCCATTAACCCTTCCCGCCAACATTTCCACTCTAACCCTTCCCCGATAATCCTTCACCGCTAACTCTTCCCCACAAAAATTCCCCTCCAACCCTTCCCCGCTAACATTACCCCGCTGACCCTTCCCTGTTAACCTTTCCCTGATAACCCTTCCCCCATAACCCTTCCCGGCTAACGCTTCCCCACTCACCGTTCCCTGTTATTCCTTCCCTGCTAACCCTTCCCCACACCCCTTCCCCCCTAACCTTCCCCGCTAACTTTTCCCTGCTAACTTTTCCCCACTAACCCTTCCCAGCTAATCCTTTCCCACCAACGCTTCCCCGCCAACCTCTCCCCCAACACTTCCCTCTTAACCTTTCCCCGTTAAACCTTCTCCGCTAACCCTTTCCTGCCAACCCTTCCCCGCTAACCCTTCCCCGCTAACCCTTCCCTGTTAACCTTTCCCTGCAAAGCCTTCCCCCAAGCCTTCCCAGCTTACCCTTCCCCGCTAACCCTTCCCCCATAACCCTTCCCCGCTAACCCTTCCCCACTAACCCTTTCCTGCCAACCTTTCCCCGCTAACCCTTCCCCGCTAACCCTTCCCTGTTAACCTTTCGCCGCTAACCCTTCCCCCCTAACACTTCCCCGCCAGCCCTTGCCCACTAACCATTACCCCCTAACTCTTCCCCGCTAACCCTTCCCTGTTAACCTTTCCCTGCAAAGCCTTCCCCCAAGCCTTCCCAGCTTACCCTTCCCCTCTAACCCTTCCCCCATATCCCTTCCCCGCTAACCCTTCCCCACTAACCCTTTCCTGCCAACCTTTCCCCGCTAACCCTTCCCCGCTAACCCTTCCCTGTTAACCTTTCGCCGCTAACCCTTCCCCCCTAACACTTCCCCGCCAGCCCTTGCCCACTAACCATTACCCCCTAACTCTTCCCCGCTATCCCTTCCGCTGAACCTTTCCCTGTTGACCTTTCCCCACTGACCTTTCCCCACTGAACTTTCCCCGCTGAACTTTCCCCTCTAACCCTTCCCAGCTAACCTTTCCCTGCTTACCTTTTCCCGCTAACCCTTCCCACTAACCCTTCCTGCTAACCTTTCCCTGCGAACCTTTCACCACTAATCCTTCTCCGCTAACCTTTCCTCGCTAACCCTTCCCCACTAACCCTACCCCTCTAACCCTTCCCCATTAACCATTCCCTGCTAAACTTTCCCCGCTAATCCTTTCCTGCCAACCCTTCCCCGCTAACCCTTCCCCGCTAACACTTCCCAGCTAACACTTCCCCACTAACACTTCCCCGACCACCATTCCCGCCAACCCGTGCCTGCCAACCATTCCCCACTAACCCTTCACCGCCAAACATTCCCGGCAATCCTTCCCCGCCAACTTTTCGCCACTAATCCTTCCCCACCAACCTTTCCCCATTAACCCTTTCACACTAAACCTTCCCCATTAACTCTTCCCGCCAACGTTTCCCCATTAACCATTCCCTGCTAACCCTTCCCTGTGAACCTGACCCCACTAACCCTTCCGCCCTAACTCTTCCCATCTGACCCGTCCCCGCTAACCCTTCCACCTAACCCTTCCCCACTAACTCTTCCCTCCAACCCTTCCCTGTTGACCTTTCCCAATGACCTTTCCCCACTAACCTTTCCCCGATGACCTTTACCTGCTAACTCTTCCGGCTAACCCTTCCCCACTAACCTTTCCCCATTAACCCTTCCTGTTAACCTTTTCCCGCTAACCCTTCTCCGCCAACCCTTCCCCGCCAACCCTTCCCCGCCAACCTTTCCCCACTACCCCTTCCCCGCCAACCTTTCCCCGCTAATCTTTCCCCACTAACCCTTTCCCCGCTAACCCTTACCTGCCAACCTTTCCCCACTAACCCTTTCCCCGCTAACCCTTCCCGCTAACCCTTCCCCTCTAACCCTTCCCTACTAACCCATCCCCGCCAACCTTTCCCGCCAATGCTTACCCACCAACCCTTCACCGCTAATGTTTTCCCACTAACCCTTGCGTCAAACTTTCCACGCTAAACCTCCCCGCTAACCGTTCCCTGCTAACCCTTCACCATTAACCCTTCCCCGCTAACCTTTCCCTGCTAACCCTTCCCCACTAACCCTTCCCCGCTAACCCTTCCCCGCCAACCTTTCCCCCCAACCCTTTCCCACTAACCCTTCCCCTTTAACACTTCCCGCCAACCTTTCCCCGCTAACCCTTCCCCATTAAGCTTTCCCTGCTATCCTAGCCCCGCTAACCTTTCCCCTTTAACCTTTCCTCGCTAACCTGTCCCCAGTAACCCTTCCCCGCTAACCTTTCCCGGCTAACCCTTCCCCACTAACCTTTCCGCACTAACCCTTCCCCGCCAACCTTTCCCCCCAACCCTTTCCCACTAACTCTTGCCTTTAACACTTCCCGCCAACCTTTCCCCGCTAACCCTTTACCACTAACCCTTCCCCATTTAACCTTCCCGCTAACCTTTCCCCGCTAACCCTTCCCCGTTAACCTTTCCCCATTAACCCTTCTCGCCTACCTTTCCCCATTAACCCTTCCCCGTTAACCCTTCCCCGCTAACCCTTTCCTGCCAACACTTCCCCTACAACACTTCTCCGCTAACCCTTCCCCGCTCACCCTTCCCTGTTAACCCTTTGCTGCTAACCCTTACCCTAACCCTTCCCGCCTATCCCTTCCCCGCTAACCTTTCCCTGCCAACTTTTCCCCACTAATCCTACCCCCTAAACCTTTCCCGCTAACCCTTCCCCATTATGCTTTCCCCGCTATCCTAGCCCCGCTAACCTTTCCCCGTTAAACTTTCCCCGCTAACCTGTCCCCGGTAACCCTTCCCGGCTAACCTTTCCCGGCTAACCTTTCCCCGCTAACCCTTCCCTATTAACCCTTCCCCGCCCACCTTTCCCGCCAATGCTTACCCACCAACCCTTCCCTGCTAACGTTTTCCCACTAATCCTTCCCGTCAAACTTTCCCCGCTAACCCTCCCCGCTAACCGTTCCCTGCTAACCCTTCACCATTAACCCTTCCCCACTAACCCTTCCCTGCTAACCCTTCCCCTAAACCTTCCCCCCAACCTTTCTCCGCTAACGTGTCTCTGCCAACTTTTCCCCACTAACCCTTCCCCCCTAACGCTTCCCCGCTAACCCTTCCCTGTTAACCTTTCCCCGCTAACCTTTCCCCCCTAACCATTCCCCGCCAAACCTTGCCCTCTAACCCTTCCCCCTTAACCAGTCCCCGCTAACCCTTCCCCGCTAACCCTTCCGTGTTGAGCTTTCTCCACTTACCGTTCCCCGCTGACCTTTCCGAGCTAACCCTTCCCGGCTAACCTTTCTCTGCATCCCTACCCCACTAAACCTTCCTGGCTAACCCTTCCCCATTAACCCATGCCCGCTATCCTTTCCCCGCTAACCTTTCCCCGCAAACCTTTCCCCGCTAACCCTTCCCGGCTGTCCTTTTCCCGCTAACCTTTCCATGCTAACCCTTCCCCACTAATCCTTAGTGCTAACCTTTCCCCGCTAACCTTTCCCCACTAACCCCTCCCAGCTAACCTTTCTCCACTACCCCTTCCCCACTAACCCTTCCCCGCTAACCCTTCCCCAGTAACTTGTCCCCGCTAAACTTTCCCCACTAACCCTTCCCGCTAACCCTTTCCCACTAACCTTTCCCTATTAACCCTTCCCGTTAACCTTTTCCCGCCAACCCTTCTCCACCAACCCTTCCCCGCTAACCCTTCCCAGATAACACTTCTCCACTAACGTTTCCCTGACAACCATTCCCCAACCCTTCCCTGATAACCTTTCCCCACTAACCCTTCCCCGCCAAACAATCCTGGCAACCCTTCCTCGCCAACCTTACCCCACTACCCCTTCCCCGCCAACCTTTCCCCGCTAACCCTTCCCCACTAACCTTTCCCCATTAACCCTTCCCGTTAACCTTTACTCGCCAACCCTTCTCTGCCAACCCTTCTCCGCCAACCCTTCCCCACTAACGCTTCCCCGCTAACCCTTCCCTGCCAACCCTTACCCGCTCACCCTTCCCTGTTAACCCTTCCCTGCTATCCCTTCCCCTAACACTTCCCCCCTAACCCTTCTCCGCTAATGTGTCTCTGCCAACTTTCCCCACTAACCCTACCCCCAACCCTTCCCCGCTAACCCTTCCCTGTTAACCTTTCCCCACTAACCTTTCCCCCCTAACCATTCCCCGCCAAACCTTGCCCTCTACCCTTCCACCTTAACCAGTCCCCGCTAACCCTTCCCCCCAACCCTTCCGTGTTGAGCTTTATCCACTTACCATTCCCCGCTGACCTTTCCGAGCTAACCCTTCCTGGCTAACCTTTCTCTGCTAACCCTTCCCCACTAAACCTTCCCGGCTAAACCTTCCCCATTAACCCATGTCCGCTATCCTTTCCCCGCGAACCTTTCCCCGCTAACCTTTCCCCGCTAACCCGTCCCGGCTAACCTTTTGCCGCTAACCTTTCCGCGCTAACCCTTCCCCACTTATCCTTCCTGCTAACATTTCCCTGCTAACCTTTCCCCACTAACACCTCCCCGCTAACCTTTCTCCGCTAACCCTTCCCCACTAACCCTTCCCCGCTAACCCTTCCCCAGTAACTCGTCCCCGCTAAACTTTCCCCACTAACCTTTCCCCGCTAACCCTTCCCCACTAACCTTTCCCCATTAACCCTTCCCGTTAACCTTTTCCCACCAACCCTTCTCCGCCAACCCTTCCCCGCTAACCCTTCCTAGATAACACTTCCCCACTAATGTTTCCCCGACAACCATTCCCGCCAACCCTTCCCTGATTGCCTTTCCCCACTAACCCTTCCCCGCCAAACATTTCTGGCAATCCTTCCTCGCCAACCTTACCCCACTACCCCTTCCCCGCCAACCTTTCCCCGCTAACCCTTTCCCACTAACCCTTCCCCATTAACCCTTCCCGCTAACCTTTTCCTGCTAACCCTTCCCCACTAAACTTTCCCTGTTAACTCTTCCCGTTTACCTTTTCATGCCAACCCTTCTCCACCAACCCTTCCCCGCTAACACTTCCCAGCTAACACTTCCCCGCTAATGCTTCCCCGACAACCATTCCCGCCAACCCTTCCCTGCCAACCTTTCCCCACTATCCCTTCCCCGCCAAGCATTCCTGGCAATCCTTCCTCACCAACCTTTTGCCACTACCCCTTCCCCGCCAACCTTTCCCTGCTAACCCTTCCCCACTAACCTTTCCCCATTAACCCTTCCCGTTAACCTTTACTCGCCAACCCTTCTCTGCCAACCCTTCTCCGCCAACCCTTCCCCACTAACGCTTCCCCGCTAACCCTTTCCTGCCAACCCTTACCTGCTAACCCTTCCCTGTTAACATTTCCCCGCTAACCCTTACCCCCTAACCCTTCCCCACTAACCCTTCCCCGCTAACCCTTCCCCGCTAACCCTTCCCAGCTGACCCTTCCCCACTAATGCTTCCCCGACAACCATTCCCACCAACCCTTCCCTGCCAACCATTCCACACTAACCCTTCCCCGATAACAATTCCCGGCAATCCTTTTCCACCAGCCTTTCCCCACTAAGCCTTCCCCGCCAACCATTCCCCACTAACCCTTTCCCACTAACCCTTCCCCATTAACACTTGCCGCTAACCTTTCCCCGCTAACACTTTCCCACTAACCCTTCCCCATTAACCCTTCCCGCTAACCTTTCCCAGCTAACCCTTCCCCTTTAACCTTTCCCCATTAACCCTTCCTGCCAACATTTCCCCTCTAACCCTTCCCCGTTAACCCTTCCCTGCTAACGCTTTCCTGCCAAAACATCCCCTCCAACACTTCCCTGCTAACCCTACCCCACTAACCCTTCCCTGTTAACCTTTCCCTGCTAACCCTTCCCCCGAAACCTTCCCAGCTAACCCTTCCCCGCTTACCCTTCCCTGTTAACCCTTCCCTGCTATCCCTTCCCCTAACACTTCCCCCCTAACCCTTCTTCGCTAATGTGTCTCTGCCAACTTTCCCCACTAACCCTACCCCCAACCCTTCCCCGCTAACCCTTCCCTGTTAACCTTTCCCCACTAACCTTTCCCCCCTAACCATTCCCCGCCAAACCTTGCCCTCTACCCTTCCACCTTAACCAGTCCCCGCTAACCCTTCCCCCCAACCCTTCCGTGTTGAGCTTTATCCACTTATCATTCCCCGCTGACCTTTCCGAGCTAACCCTTCCTGGCTAACCTTTATCTGCTAACCCTTCCCCACTAAACCTTCCCGGCTAAACCTTCCCCATTAACCCATGCCCGCTATCCTTTCCACGCTAACCTTTCCCCGCTAACCTTTCCCCGCTAACCCGTCCCGGCTAACCTTTTGCCGCTAACCTTTCCGCGCTAACCCTTCCCCACTTATCCTTCCTGCTAACATTTCCCTGCTAACCTTTCCCCACTAACACCTCCCCGCTAACCTTTCTCCGCTAACCCTTCCGCACTAACCCTTCCCCGCTAACCCTTCCCCAGTAACTCGTCCCCGCTAAACTTTCCCCACTAACCTTTCCCCGCTAACCCTTCCCCACTAACCTTTCCCCATTAACCCTTCCCGTTAACCTTTTCCCACCAACCCTTCTCCGCCAACCCTTCCCTGCTAACCCTTCCCAGATAACACTTTCCCACTAATGTTTCCCCGACAACCATTCCCGCCAACCCTTCCCTGATTACCTTTCCCCACTTACCCTTCCCCGCCAAACATTTCTGGCAATCCTTACTCGCCAACCTTTCCCCACTACCCCTTCCCCGCCAACCTTTCCCCACTAACCCTTTCCCACTAACCGATCCCCATTAACACTTCCCGCCAACCTTTCTGCGCTAACCCTTTCCCGCTAACCCTTCCCCTTTAACCCTTCCCGCTAACCTTTCCCCACTTACCCTTCCCCGTTAACCTTTCCCCATTAACCCTTCCCGCCAACCTTTCTCCTCTAACCCTTCCCAATTAACCCTTCGCCGCTAACCCTTTCCCGCCAACACTTCCCCTAAAATGCTTCCCCGCTTACCCTGCCCCGCTAACCCTTCCCTGTTAACCTTTCCCTGCTAACCGTTCCCCCCTAACCCTTCCCCCCAACCCTTCCCCGCTAACCTTTCTCTGCTAACTTTTCCCCACTAACCCTTCCCAGCTAATCCTTTCCCGCCAACCCTTCCCCTCCAACCCTTCCCCTCAACCATTCCCTGTTAAGCTTTCCCCATTAACCCTTCCCACCTAACCATTTCCTGCCAACCCTTCCCCGCAAATCCTTCCCCACTAACCCTTCCCTGTTAACCTTTCCCTGCTAACCCTCCCCCCAACACTTCCCAGCTAACCGTTCCCCGCTAACCCTTCCCTGTTAACCTTTCCCCGCTAACCCTTCCCCCGTAACCATTCCCCACCAACCCTTGCCCGCTAACCCTTCCCCCTAACCCTTCCCTGTTAACCTTTCCCTGCTAACCCTTCCCCCAATCCTTCCCAGCTAAGCCTTCCACGCTAACCCTACCCGTCCCAACCCTTCCCCGCTAACCCTTACCCACTAACCCTTTCCTGCCAACCCTTCCCCGCTAACCCTGCCCCGCTAACCCTTCCCTGTTAACCTTTCCCCGCTAACCCTTCCCCCCTAACCCTCCCCGCCAACCCTTGCCCACTAACCATTACTCCCTAACTGTTCCCCGCTAACCCATCCCCCCAACCCTTCCCTGTTGACCTTTCCCCACTGACCTTTACCTGCTGATCTTTCACCGTTAACCCTTCCCAGCTAACTTTTCCCTGCTAACCTTTCCCCGCATACCGTCCCCACTAACCCTTCCTGCTAACATTTCCCTGCTAACCTTTCCCCACTAACCCTTCCCTGCTAACCTTTCCCCGATAACCCTTCCCCTATCCCTCCCCGCCAACCCTCGCCCACTAACCGTTACCCCCTAACTCTTCCCCGCTAACCCGTCCCCCCAACCCTTCCCTGTTGACCTTTCCCCACTGACCTTTACCTGCTGACCTTTCACCGTTAACCCTTCCCAGCTAACCTTTCCCTGCTAACCTTTCCCCGCTAACCCTTCCCCATGAACCCTTCCTGCTAACATTTCCCCACTAATCTTTCCCCACAACCATTCCCCGCTAACCTTTCCTCGCTAACACTTCCCCACTAACCCTTCCCCTCTAACCCTTCCCCACTAACCCTTCCCCGCTAACCATTCCCAGCTAACCTTTCCCCATTAACCCATCCCCGCTAACCCTACCCCGCTAACCTTTCCCCGCTAACACTTTCCCATTAACCCTTCCCCGCTAACCCTTCCCCGCTAACCCTTCCCCATTAACCCTTCCCCGCTAAACTTTCCCCGCTAACCCTTTCCTGCCAACCCTTCGGCGCTAACCCTTCCCGCTAACCCTTCCCAGCTAACACTTCCACACAAACCCTTCCCTGCCAACCATTCCCGGCAATCCTTCCCCGCCAACTTTTCCCCACGCATCCTTCCCCGCCAACCTGTCCCCGCTCACCCTTTGACACTAACCCTTCCCCATTAACTCTCCGCCAACCTTTCCCCGCTAACCCTTCCCTGCTAACCTTTCCCTGTTAACCTTTCCCCGCTAACCCTTCCCCCCTAAGTCTTCCCATCTAACCCTTCCCCGCTAACCCTTCCCCCTAACCCTTCCCCGCTAACTGTTCCCCGCTAACCCTTCCCTGTTGACCTTTCCCCAATGACCTTTCCCCGCTAACCTTTCCCGCTGACCTTTCCCGGCTAACCCTTCCCGCTAACCCTTCCCCAATAACTTTCCCCGTTAACCCTTCCTGTTAACCTTTTCCCGATAACCCTTCTCCGCCAACCATTCCCCACTAACCATTCCCCGCCAACGATTCCCGCCAACCTTTCCCCACTACCCATTCCCCGCCAACCTTTCGCCGCCAATCTTTCCCCGCTAACACTTTCCCTGCTAACCCTTCCCCGCCAACCTTTCCCCACTAACCCTCTCCCTGCTAACCCTTCACGCTAACCCTTCCCCGCTAACCCTTCCCTACTAACCCTTCCCCGCCAACATTTCCCGCCAACGCTTACCCACCAACGCTTCCCCGCTAACGTTTTCCCACTAACCCTTCCCGCCAAACTTTCCCCGCTAACCCTTCCCCACTAACTTTTCGCTGCTAACCCTTCACCATTAACCCTTCCCCGCTAACCTTTCCCTGCTAACCCTTCCCCACTAACCCTTCCCCGCTAACCCTTCCGCGCTGACCTTTCCCCATTAAACCGTCCCCGCTAACCGTTCCCCACTAACCTTTCCCCGCTAATCCTTCCCCATTAACCCTTCCCCGCTAACCCTTTCCTGCTAACCTTTCCCTGCTAACTCTTCCCCACTAACCCTTCCCCGCTAACCCTTCCCCATTAACCTTTCCCCGCTATCCTTTCCCCGTTAACTTTTCCCCGCTAACCTTTCTCCGCTAACCTTTCCAGCTAACCCTTCCCGGCTAAGATTTCCCGGCTAACCTTTCCCCGCTAACCCTTCCCCACTAACCCTTACTGCCAACCTTTCCCCGCTAACCTTTCCCCTCAAACCCGTCACCGCTAACGTTTCCCCGCTAACCCTTCCCCACTAACCCTTCCCCGCTAACCATTCCCCAGTAACCCGTCCCCGCTAAACATTCCCCACTAACACTTCCCCGCGAACCCTTCCTGCTAACCCTTCCCCACTAACCTTTCCCCATTAACCATTCCCGTTAACCTTTTCCTGCCAACCCCTCTACGCCAACCCTTCCCCGCTAACCCTTCCCAGCTAACACTTCCCCACTAACGTTTCCCCGACAACCATTCCCGCCAACCCTTCCCTCCCAATCTTTTCCCGCTAACCTTTCCCTGCTAACTTTTCCCCACTAACCCTTCCCAGCTAATCCTTTCCCACCAACCCTTGCCCACCAACCCTTCCCCCCAACCGTTCCCTGTTAAGCTTTCCCCGTTAACCCTTCCCACCTAACCCTTTCCTGCCAACCCTTCCCCGCTAAACCTTCCCTGCTAACCCTTCCGTGTTAACCATTCCCTGCTAACACTCCCCCCCAACACTTCCCAGCTAACCGTTCCCCGCTAACCCTTCCCTGTTAAACTTTCCCCGCTAACCCTTCCCCCGTAACCATTCCCCACCAACCCTTGCCCGCTAACCCTTCCTCCCCTAACCCTTCCCTGCTAACCTTTCCCCCCACCCTTCCCTGTTGACCTTTCCACACTTACCTTTCCCCGCTGTCATTTCCCCACTAACCCTTCCCTGCTAACCTTTCCCCCCTTACCATTCCGCGCTAACCCTTCCCCACTAATCCTTCCTGCTAACCTTTCCCCGCTAACCTTTCCCCACTAACCCTTGCCCACTAACATTTCCCCGCTAACCATTCCCCACTAACCCTTCCCCGCTAACCCTTCCCCAGTAACCCTTCCCTGCTAAACTTTCCCCACTAACCTTTCCCTGCTAACTCTTCCCGCTAACCCTTCCCCAGTAACATTTCCACATTAACCCTTCCCGTTAACCTTTTCCCGCCCAACCTTCTCCGCAAACCCTTCCCCGCTAACCCTTCCCAACTCACAGTTCCCCACTAACGTTTCCCCGACAACCATTCCCGCCAACCCTTCCCTGCCAACCTTTCCCCACTAACCCTTCCCCGCCAAACATTTCTGGCAATCCTTCCTCGCCAACCTTTCCCCGCTACTCCTTCCCCACCAACCTTTCCCCGCTAACCCTTTCCCACTAACCCTTCCCCATTAACACTTCCCGCCAACCTTTCCCCGCTAACCCTTTCCCACTAACCCTTCCCCATTAACCCTTCCCGCTAACATTTCCGCTCTAACCCTTCCCCGTTAACCTTTCCCCATTGACCTTTCCCGCCAACCTTTCCCCTCTAACCCTTCCCCGTTAACCCTTCCCCGCTAACCCTTTCCCGCCAACACTTCCCATAAAATGCTTCCCCGCTAACCCTACCCCGCTAACCCTTCCCTGTTAACCCTTCCCTGCTAACCCTTCCCCCCTAACCCTTCCCCATAACCCTTCCCCGCTAACCTTTCCCTGCTAACTTTTCCACACTAACCATTACCAGCTAATCCTTTCCCGCCAACCCTTCCCCCCAACCGTTCCCTGTTAAGCTTTCCCTGTTAACCATACCCCGTAACCCTTTCCTGCCAACCCTTCCCCGCTAGCCCTTCCCCGCTAACCCTTCCCTGTTAACCTTTACCCGCTAACCATTCCCCCTAACACTTCTTCGCCAACCCTTGCCCACTAACCATTACCCCCAACTCTTCCCCGCTAACTGTTCGCCCCTAACACTTCCCTGTTGACATTTCCCCACTGACCTTTCCCCACTGAACTTTCCCCGCTAACCCTTCCCAGCTAACCTTTCCCTGCTAACCTTTCCCCGCTAACCCTTCCCCACTAACCATTCCTGCTAACCTTTCCCCGCTAACCTTTCCCCGCTAACCCTTCCTCGCTAACCCTTCCCCGTTAACCTTTCCTCACTAACCCTTCCCCACTAACCCTTCCCCTCTAACCCTTCACCATTAACCCTGCCCCGCCAAACTTTCCCCGCTTACCCTTTCCTGCCAACCCTTCCCCACTAACCCTTCCCCGCGAACCCTTCCCAGCTAACACTTCCCCACTAACGCTTCCCCGACAACCATTCCCGCCAACCCATCCCGGCCAACCTTTCCCCACTAACCCTTCCCCGCCAAACATTTCTGGCAATCCTTCCTCGCCAACCTTTCCCCGCTAACCCTTTCCCACTAACCCTTCCCCATTAACCCTTCCCGCTAACATTTCCCCTCTAACCCTTCCCCGTTAACCTTTCCCCATTGACCTTTCCCGTCAACCTTTCCCCTCTAACCCTTCCCCGTTAACCCTTCCCCGCTAACCCTTTCCCGCCAACACTTCCCCTAAAACGCTTCCCCGCTAACCCTACCCCGCTAACCCTTTCCCGCCAACACTTTCCCTAAAACGCATCCCCGCTAACCCTACCCCGCTAACCCTTCCCTGTTAACCCTTCCCTGCTAACCCTTCCCCCCTAACCCTTCCCCATAACCCTTCCCCGCTAACCTTTCCCTGCTAACTTTTCCACACTAACCATTACCAGCTAATCCTTTCCCGCCCACCCTTCCCCCCAACCGTTCCCTGTTAAGCTTTCCCTGTTAACCATACCCCGTAACCCTTTCCTGCCAACCCTTCCCCGCTAGCCCTTCCCCGCTAACCCTTCCCTGTTAACCTTTACCCGCTAACCATTCCCCCTAACACTTCTTCGCCAACCCTTGCCCACTAACCATTACCCCCAACTCTTCCCCGCTAACTCTTCGCCCCTAACCCTTCCCTGTTGACATTTCCCCACTGACCTTTCCCCGATGAACTTTCCCCGCTAAACCTTCCCAGCTAACCTTTCCCTGCTAACCTTTCCCCGCTAACCCTTCCCCACTAACCCTTCCTGCTAACCTTTCCCCGCTAACCTTTCCCCGCTAACCCTTCCCCATTAACCTTTCCTCACTAACCCTTCCCCACTAACCCTTCCCCTCTAACCCTTCACCATTAACCCTGCCCCGCCAAACTTTCCCCGCTTACCCTTTCCTGCCAACCCTTCCCCGCTAACCCTTCCCCGCGAACCCTTCCCAGCTAACACTTCCCCACTAACGCTTCCCCGATAACCATCCCCGCCAACCCATCCCGGTCAACCTTTCCCCACTAACCCTTCCCCGGCAAACATTCCCGGCATTCCTTCCCCGCCAACTTTTCCCCTCTAATCCTTCCCCGATAACCTTTCCCCGCTAACCCTTTCCCACTAACCCGTCCCCATTAACACTTCCCGCCAACCTTTCCCCGCTAACCCTTCCCTGCTAACACTTCCCTGTTAACCTTTCCCCGCTAACCCTTCCCCATTACCCTTTCCCCACTAACCTTTCCCGATTAACCTTTCCCCGCTATCCTTTCCCCGCTAACTTTTCCCTTCTAACCTTTCACCGCTAACCTTCCCGGCTAACCCTTCCCGGCTAACCTTTCCCGGCCAACCTTTCCCCGCTAACCCTTTCCCACTAACCCTTCCTGCTAACCTTTCCCTGCTAACCTTTCCCCACTAACCCTTGCCCACTAACGTTTCCCCGCTAACCCTTCCCCACTATCCCTTCCCCGCTTAACCTTCTCCAGTAACCCTTCCCCGCCAACCTTTCCCCACTAACCCTCTCCCCGCTAACCCTTCACGCTAACCCTTCCCCGCTAACCCTTCCCAACTAACCCTTCCCCGCCAACATTTCCCGCCAACGCTTACCCACCAACGCTTCACCGCTAACATTTTCCCACTAACCCTTCCCGCCAAATTTTCCCCGCTAACCCTTCCCCGCTAACTTTTCGCTGCTAACACTTCACCATTAACCCTTCCCCGCTAACCTTTCCCTGCTAACCCTTCCCTACTAACCCTTCCCTGCTAACCCTTCCGCGCTAACCTTTCCCCATTAAACCATCCCCGCTAACCGTTCCCCGCTAACCTTTGCCCGCTAATCCTTCCCCATTAACCCTTCCCCGCTAACCCTTTCCTGCTAACCTTTCCCTGCTAACCCTTCCCCACTAACCCTTCCCCGCTAACCCTTCCCCATTAACCTTTCCCCGCTATCCTTTCCCTGCTAACTTTTCCCCGCTAACCTTTCTCCGCTAACCTTCCCAGCTAACCCTTCCCGGCTAAGATTTCCCGGCTAACCTTTCCCCGCTAACCGTTCCCCACTAACCCTTCCTGCCAACCTTTCCCCGCTAAGCTTTTCCCACTAACCCGTCACCACTAACCCTTTTCCCCACTAACCCTTCCCCACTAACCCTTCCCCGCTAACCATTCCCCAGTAACCCGTCCCCACTAAACTTTCCCCACTAACCCTTCCCCGCGAACCCTTCCCGTTAACCCTTCCCCACTTACCTTTCCCCATTAACCATTCCCGTTAACCTTTTCCTGCCAACCCTTCTCCGCAAACCGTTCCCCGCTAACCCTTCCCAGCTAACACTTCCCCACTAACGTTTCCCCGACAACCGTTCCCGCCAACCCTTCCCTCCCAATCTTTTCCCGCTAACCTTTCCCTGCTAACTTTTCCCCACTAACCCTTCCCAGCTAATCCTTTTCCACCAACCCTTCCCCACCAACCCTTCCCCCCAACCGTTCCCTGTTAAGCTTTCCCCGTTAACCCTTCCCACCTAACCCTTTCCTGCCAACCCTTCCCTGCTAATCTTTCCCGCTAACACTTCCGTGTTAACCATTCCCTGCTAACACTTCCCCCCAACACTTCCCAGCTAACCGTTCCCCGCTAACCCTTCCTTGTTAAACTTTCCCCGCTAACCCTTCCCCCGTAACCATTCCCCACCAACCCTTGCCAGCTAACCCTTTCCCCCTAACCCTTCCCCGCTAACCTTTCCCCCCACCCTTCCCTGTTGACCTTTCCACACTCACCTTTCCCCGCTGACATTTCCCCACTAACCCTTCCGTGCTAACCCTTCCCCACTAATCCTTCCTGTTAACCTTTCCCCGCTAACCTTTCCCCACTAACCCTTGCCCACTAACGTTTCCCCGCTAACCATTACCCACTAACCTTTCCCTGCTAACTCTTCCCGCTAACCCTTCCCCACTAACATTTCCCCATTAACCCTGCTCGTTAACCTTTTCCCGCCCAACCTTCTCCACCAACCCTTCCTCGCTAACCCTTCCCAGCTAACAGTTCCCCACTAATGTTTCCCCGACAACCATTTCCCCAACCCTTCCCTGCCAACCTTTCCCCACTAACCCTTCCCCGTCAAACATTTCTGGCAATCCTTCCTCGCCAACCTTTCCCCACTACACCTTCCCCGCCAAACATTCCCCGCTAACCCTTTCCCACTAACCCTTCCCCATTAACACTTCCCGCCAACCTTTCCCCATTAACCCTTTCCCACTAACCCTTCCCCATTAACCCTTCCCGCAATCATTTCCCCGCTAACCCTTCCCCGTTAAACTTTCCCCATTGACCTTTCCCGCCAACCTTCCCCTCTAACCCTTCCCCGTTAACCCTTCCCCGTTAACCCTTCCCCGCTAACCCTTCCCTGTTAACCCTTCCCTGCTAACCCTTCCCCCTAACCATTCCCCATAACCCTTCCCCGCTAACCTTTCCCTGCTAACTTTTCCCCACTAACCATTCCCAGCTAATCCTTTCCCACCAACCTTCCCCACCAACCCTTCCCCCCAACCATTCCCTGTTAAGCTTTCCCCGTTAAACATTCCTCCTAACCCTTTCCTGCCAACCCTTCGCCGCTAACCCTTCCCCGCTAACCCTTCCCTGTTAACCTTTACCTGCTAACCATTCCCCCCTAACACTTCTTCGCCAACCCTTGCCCACTAACCATTACCCCCAACTCTTCCCCGCTAACTCTTCGCCCCTAACCCTTCCCTGTTGACATTTCCCCACTGACCTTTCCCCACTGAACTTTCCCCGCTAAACCTTCCAAGCCAACCTTTCCCTGCTAACCTTTCCCTGCTAACCCTTCACCATTAACCCTTCCCTGCCAAACTTTCCCCGCTAACCTTTCCCCACTAACCCTTCCCCGCTAACCCTTCCCCGCGAACCCTTCCCAGCTTACACTTCCCCACTAATTCTTCCCCGACAACCATTCCCGCCAACCCATCCCGGCCAACCTTTCCCCACTAACCCTTCCCCGCCAAACATTCCCGGCATTCCTTCCCCGCCAACTTTTCCCCACTAATCCTTCCCCGATAACCTTTCCCCGCTAACCCTTTCCCACTAACCCGTCCCCATTAACACTTCCCGCCAACCTTTCCCCGCTAACCCTTCCCTGCTAACACTTCCCTGTTAACCTTTCCCCGCTAACCCTTCCCCATTACCCTTTCCCCACTAACCTTTCCCGATTAACCTTTCCCCGCTATCCTTTCCCCGCTAACTTTTCCCTTCTAACCTTTCACCGCTAACCTTCCCGGCTAACCCTTCCCGGCTAACCTTTCCCGGCCAACCTTTCCCCGCTAACCCTTTCCCACTAACCCTTCCTGCTAACCTTTCCCTGCTAACCTTTCCCCACTAACCCTTGCCCACTAACGTTTCCCCGCTAACCCTTCCCCACTATCCCTTCCCCGCTTAACCTTCTCCAGTAACCCTTCCCCGCCAACCTTTCCCCACTAACCCTCTCCCCGCTAACCCTTCACGCTAACCCTTCCCCGCTAACCCTTCCCAACTAACCCTTCCCCGCCAACATTTCCCGCCAACGCTTACCCACCAACGCTTCACCGCTAACATTTTCCCACTAACCCTTCCCGCCAAATTTTCCCCGCTAACCCTTCCCCGCTAACTTTTCGCTGCTAACACTTCACCATTAACCCTTCCCCGCTAACCTTTCCCTGCTAACCCTTCCCTACTAACCCTTCCCTGCTAACCCTTCCGCGCTAACCTTTCCCCATTAAACCATCCCCGCTAACCGTTCCCCGCTAACCTTTGCCCGCTAATCCTTCCCCATTAACCCTTCCCCGCTAACCCTTTCCTGCTAACCTTTCCCTGCTAACCCTTCCCCACTAACCCTTCCCCGCTAACCCTTCCCCATTAACCTTTCCCCGCTATCCTTTCCCTGCTAACTTTTCCCCGCTAACCTTTCTCCGCTAACCTTCCCAGCTAACCCTTCCCGGCTAAGATTTCCCGGCTAACCTTTCCCCGCAAACCGTTCCCCGCTAACCCTTCCCAGCTAACACTTCCCCACTAACGTTTCCCCGACAACCGTTCCCGCCAACCCTTCCCTCCCAATCTTTTCCCGCTAACCTTTCCCTGCTAACTTTTCCCCACTAACCCTTCCCAGCTAATCCTTTTCCACCAACCCTTCCCCACCAACCCTTCCCCCCAACCGTTCCCTGTTAAGCTTTCCCCGTTAACCCTTCCCACCTAACCCTTTCCTGCCAACCCTTCCCTGCTAATCTTTCCCGCTAACACTTCCGTGTTAACCATTCCCTGCTAACACTTCCCCCCAACACTTCCCAGCTAACCGTTCCCCGCTAACCCTTCCTTGTTAAACTTTCCCCGCTAACCCTTCCCCCGTAACCATTCCCCACCAACCCTTGCCAGCTAACCCTTTCCCCCTAACCCTTCCCCGCTAACCTTTCCCCCCACCCTTCCCTGTTGACCTTTCCACACTCACCTTTCCCCGCTGACATTTCCCCACTAACCCTTCCGTGCTAACCCTTCCCCACTAATCCTTCCTGTTAACCTTTCCCCGCTAACCTTTCCCCACTAACCCTTGCCCACTAACGTTTCCCCGCTAACCATTCCCCACTAACCTTTCCCTGCTAACTCTTCCCGCTAACCCTTCCCCACTAACATTTCCCCATTAACCCTGCTCGTTAACCTTTTCCCGCCCAACCTTCTCCACCAACCCTTCCTCGCTAACCCTTCCCAGCTAACAGTTCCCCACTAATGTTTCCCCGACAACCATTTCCCCAACCCTTCCCTGCCAACCTTTCCCCACTAACCCTTCCCCGTCAAACATTTCTGGCAATCCTTCCTCGCCAACCTTTCCCCACTACACCTTCCCCGCCAAACATTCCCCGCTAACCCTTTCCCACTAACCCTTCCCCATTAACACTTCCCGCCAACCTTTCCCCATTAACCCTTTCCCACTAACCCTTCCCCATTAACCCTTCCCGCAATCATTTCCCCGCTAACCCTTCCCCATTAAACTTTCCCCATTGACCTTTCCCGCCAACCTTCCCCTCTAACCCTTCCCCGTTAACCCTTCCCGTTAACCCTTCCCCGCTAACCCTTCCCTGTTAACCCTTCCCTGCTAACCCTTCCCCCTAACCATTCCCCATAACCCTTCCCCGCTAACCTTTCCCTGCTAACTTTTCCCCACTAACCATTCCCAGCTAATCCTTTCCCACCAACCTTCCCCACCAACCCTTCCCCCCAACCATTCCCTGTTAAGCTTTCCCCGTTAAACATTCCTCCTAACCCTTTCCTGCCAACCCTTCGCTGCTAACCCTTCCCCGCTAACCCTTCCCTGTTAACCTTTACCCGCTAACCATTCCCCCCTAACACTTCTTCGCCAACCCTTGCCCACTAACCATTACCCCCAACTCTTCCCCGCTAACTCTTCGCCCCTAACCCTTCCCTGTTGACATTTCCCCACTGACCTTTCCCCACTGAACTTTCCCCGCTAAACCTTCCAAGCCAACCTTTCCCTGCTAACCTTTCCCTGCTAACCCTTCACCATTAACCCTTCCCTGCCAAACTTTCCCCGCTAACCTTTCCCCACTAACCCTTCCCCGCTAACCCTTCCCCGCGAACCCTTCCCAGCTTACACTTCCCCACTAATTCTTCCCCGACAACCATTCCCGCCAACCCATCCCGGCCAACCTTTCCCCACTAACCCTTCCCCGCCAAACATTCCCGGCATTCCTTCCCCGCCAACTTTTCCCCACTAATCCTTCCCCGATAACCTTTCCCCGCTAACCCTTTCCCACTAACCCGTCCCCATTAACACTTCCCGCCAACCTTTCCCCGCTAACCCTTCCCTGCTAACACTTCCCTGTTAACCTTTCCCCGCTAACCCTTCCCCATTACCCTTTCCCCACTAACCTTTCCCGATTAACCTTTCCCCGCTATCCTTTCCCCGCTAACTTTTCCCTTCTAACCTTTCACCGCTAACCTTCCCGGCTAACCCTTCCCGGCTAACCTTTCCCGGCCAACCTTTCCCCGCTAACCCTTTCCCACTAACCCTTCCTGCTAACCTTTCCCTGCTAACCTTTCCCCACTAACCCTTGCCCACTAACGTTTCCCCGCTAACCCTTCCCCACTATCCCTTCCCCGCTTAACCTTCTCCAGTAACCCTTCCCCGCCAACCTTTCCCCACTAACCCTCTCCCCGCTAACCCTTCACGCTAACCCTTCCCCGCTAACCCTTCCCAACTAACCCTTCCCCGCCAACATTTCCCGCCAACGCTTACCCACCAACGCTTCACCGCTAACATTTTCCCACTAACCCTTGCCCACTAACGCTTCCCCGCTAACCATTCCCCACTAACCCTTCCCCGCTAACCCTTCCCCAGTACCCTTTCCCCGCTAAACTTTCCCCACTAACCTTTCCCTGCTAACTCTTCCCGCTAACACTTCCCCAGTAACATTTACCCATTAACCCTTCGCGTTAACCTTTTCCCGCCCAACCTTCTCCGCAAACCCTGCCCCGCTAACCCTTCCCAACTCACAGTTCCCCACTAACGTTTCCCCGACACCCATTCCCGCCAACGCTTCACTGCCAACCTTTCCCCACTAACCCTTCCCCGCCAAACATTTCTGGCAATCCTTCCTCGCCAACCTTGCCCCACTACCCCTTCCCCACCAACCTTTCCCCACTAACTCTTTCCCACTAACCCTTCCCCATTAACACTTCCCGCCAACCTTTCCCCGCTAACCCTTTCCCACTAACCCTTCCCCATTAACCCTTCCCGCTAACAATTCCCCGCTAACCCTTCCCCGTTAACCTTTCCCCATTGACCTTTCCCGCCAACCCTTCCCCGTTAACCTTTACCCATTAACCCGTCCTGCCAACCTTTCCCCGCTAACCTTCCCCGTTAACTCTTCCCCACTAACCCTTTCCCGCCAACACTTCCCCTGCAACCCTTCCCCGCCAACCCTTCCCCGCTAAACTTTCCCTGCTAACCTTTCCCCGCTAACCCTTCCCCACTAACCCTTCCTGCTAACCTGTCACTGCTAAACTTTCTCCACTTAACCGTCCTCGCAAACCTTTCCTCGCTAACCCTTCCCCACTTACCCTTCCCGGCTAACCCTTCTCCATTAACCCTTCCCCGCTAAACTTTCCCTGCTAACCCTTTCCTGCCAACACTTTCCCGCTAACCCTTCCCCGCTAACCCTTACCAGCTAACAAATCCCCACTAACCCTTCCCCACCAACCATTCCCGGCAATCTTTCCCCAACAACTTTTCCCCACTAACCCTTCTCCGCCAACCTTTCCCTGCTAACGCTTTCCCATTAACCCTTCCCCATTAACACTTCCCGCCAACCTTTCCCCGCTAACCCTTTCCCACTA
Source organism: Isurus oxyrinchus (assembly GCA_026770705.1). NCBI lineage: Eukaryota > Metazoa > Chordata > Chondrichthyes > Lamniformes > Lamnidae > Isurus > Isurus oxyrinchus. The sequence continues at coordinate 58,332,584 of JANJGN010000012.1, read as the reverse complement.
ACCCTTCCCCATTAACCCTTCCCGCTAACATTACCCCGCTAACCCTTCCCCATTAACCTTTCCCCATTAACCTGTCCTGCCATCCTTTCCCCGCTAACCTTCCCCATTAACTCTTCCGCTAACCCATTCCCGCCAACACTTCCCCTCCAACCCTTCCCCGCTAACCCTTCCCTGTAAACCTTTCCCTGCTAACCCTTCCCCCCTAACCCCTCTCAGTTTACCCTTCCCCGCTAACCCTTCCCGGGTAACCTTTCCCTGCTAACCCTTCCCCCCAACCCTTCCCAGCTAACCGTTCCCCGCTAACCCTTCCCTGTTAACCTTTCTCTGCTAACCCTTCCCCCCAACCCCTCCCCGTTAACCCTTCCCCGCTAACCCTTCCCGGGTAACCTTTCCCTGCTAACCCTTCCCCACTAACCCTTCCCGGCTAACCCTTCCCCGCTAACCTTTCCATTAACCCTTCCCTGCTAACCCTTCCCCGCATACCTTTCCCCGCTAACACTTACCCATCAACCCTTCCCTTCTAACCCTTTCCCGCTATCATTTCCCTGCTAACCCTTCCCCACTAACTCTTCCCCGCTAACCCTTCCCCATTAACCTTTCCCCGCTATCCTTTCCCCGCTAACTTTTCCCCGCTAACCTTTCCTCACTAACCTTCCCCGCTAACCCTTCCCAACTAACAGTTCCCCACTAACCCTTCCCCGCCAACCATTCCCAGCAATTCTTTCCCGCCAACATTTCCACACTAACCCTACCCCACCAACCTTTCCCCACTAACCCTTTCCTATTAACCCTTCCCCATTAAGACTTCCCGCCAACCTTTCCCCGCTAACCCTTTCCCACTAACCCTTCCCCATTTACCCTTCCCGTCAACCTTTCCCCATTAACCCTTCCCGGCTACCTTTCCCCTCTAACCCTTCACCATTAACCCTTCCCCGCTAACTCTTTCCCTCCAACACTTCCCCTCCAAACCTTCCCCGCTAACCCTACCCTGCTAACCCTTCCCTGTTAACCTTTCCCTGCTAACCCTTCCCCCCTTACCCTTCCCGGCTAACACTTCGCCACTCACCTTTCCCTGTTAACCCTTCCCTGCTAACCCATCCCCCCACCCCTTCCCCCCTACCCTTCCTCGCTATCTTTTCCCTGCTAACTTTTCCCCACTAACCCTTCCCAGCTAATCAATTCCCGCCAACACTTCCCCACCATCCCTTTGCCCCCAACCCTTCCCTGTTAACCTTTCCCCATTAACCCTTCCCCGCTAACCCTTTCCTGCCTACCCTTCCCTGCTAACACTTCCCCGCTAACCCTTCCCTGTTAACCTTTCCCTGCCTACCCTTCCCCCCAAACCTTCCCAGCTAAGCCTTCCCTGCTAACCCTTGCCCCAACCCTTCCCCGCTAACCCTTCCCCACTCATCCTTTCCTGCCAACCCTTCCCCGCTAACCCTTCCCCGCTAACCCTTCCCTGGTAACCTTTCCCCGCTGACCCATCCCCCCTAACCCTTCCCCGCCATCCCTAGTCCACTAACCATTACCCCCTAACTCTTTCCCGCTAACCCTCCCCTCTAACCCTTCCCCGCTGACCTTTCCCCGCTAACCCTTCCCAGCTAACCTTTCCCTGCTAACCTTTCCCCGGTAACCCTTCCCCACTAACCCTTCCTGCTAACCTTTCACCGCTAAACTTTCTCCACTTAACCTTCCTCGCAAACCTTTCCTCGCTAACCCTTCCCCACTTACCCTTCCCCGCTAACCCTTCCCTGTAAACCTTTCCCTGCTAACCCTTCCCCCCAACCCCTCTCAGCTAACCCTTCCCCGCTAACCCTTCCCGGGTAACCTTTCCCTGCTAACCCTTCCCCCCAACCCTTCCCAGCTAACCATTCCCCGCTAACCCTACCCTGCTAACCCTTCCCTGTTAACCTTTCCCTGCTAACCCTTCCCCCCTAACCCTTCCCGGCTAACCCTTCACCACTCACCTTTCCCTGTTAACCCTTCCCTGCTAACCCATCCCCCCACCCCTTCCCCCCTACCCTTCCTCGCTATCTTTTCCCTGCTAACTTTTACCCACTAACCCTTCCCAGCTAATCAATTCCCGCCAACCCTTCCCCGCCAACCCTTTGCCCCCAACCCTTCCCTGTTAACCTTTCCCCATTAACCCTTCCCCGCTAACCCTTTCCTGCCTACCCTTCCCTGCTAACACTTCCCCGCTAACCCTTCCCTGTTATCCTTTCCCTGCCTACCCTTCCCCCCAAACCTTCCCAGCTAAGCCTACCCAGCTAACCCTTCCCCCAAACCTTCCCCGCTAACCCTTCCCCACTCATCCTTTCCTGCCAACCCTTCCCCGCTAACCCTTCCCCGCTAACCCTTCCCTGTTAACCTTTCCCCGCTAACCCTTCCCCCCTAACCCTTCCCCGCCATCCCTTGTCCACTAACCAATACCCCCTAACTCTTTCCCGCTAACCCTCCCCTCTAACCCTTCCCCGCTGACATTTCCCCCCTAACCCTTCCCAGCTAACCTTTCCCTGCTAACCTTTCCCCGGTAAGCCCCCCCCACTAACCCTTCCTGCTAACCTTTCCCCGCTAAACTTTCCCCACTAAACCTTCCCCGCAAACCTTTCCTCGCTAAGCCATCCCCACCAACCCTTTCCCGCTAACCCTTCCACATTAACCCTTCTCTGCTAAACTTTCCCTGCTAACCCTTTCCTGCCAACACTTCCCCGCTAACCATTCCCCGCTAACCCTTCCCAGCTAACACTTCCCCATTAACCCTTCCCCGCCAACCATTCCCGGCAATCCTTCCCCACCAACTTTTCCCCAGCCAACCTTTCCCACTAACCCTTCCCCATTAACACTTCCCGCCAACCGTTCCCCGCTAACCCTTTCCCACTAACCCTTCCCCATTAACAATTCCCACTAACATTTCCCCGCTAACCTTTCCCGATTAACCTTTACCCATTAACCCGTCCTGCCAACCTTTCCCCGCTAACCTTCCCCGTTAACTCTTCCCCGCTAACCCTTTCCCGCCAACACTTCCCCTGCAACCCTTACCCGCCAACCCTTCCCCACTAAACTTTCCCTGCTAACCTTTCCCCGCTAACCCTTCCCCACTAACCCTTCCTGCTAACCTTTCACCGCTAAACTTTCTCCACTTAACCTTCCTCGCAAACCTTTCCTCGCTAACCCTTCCCCACTTAACCTTCCCGGCTAACCCTTCTCCATTAACCCTTCCCCGCTAACTTTCCCTGCTAACCCTTTCCTGCCAATACTTTCCCGCTAACCCTTCCCCGCTAACCCTTACCATCTAACAAATCCCCACTAACCCTTCCCCATTCCCGGCAATCTTTCCCCACCAACTTTTCCCCACTAACCCTTCTCCGCCAACCTTTCCCTGCTAACGCTTTCCCATTAACCCTTCCCCATTAACACTTCCCGCCAACCTTTCCCCGCTAACCCTTTCCCACTAACCCTTCCCCATTAACCCTTCCCGCTAACATTACCCCGCTAACCCTTCCCCATTAACCTTTGCCCATTAACCTGTCCTGCCATCCTTTCCCCGCTAACCTTCCCCATTAACTCTTCCCGCTAACCCATTCCCGCCAACACTTCCCCTCCAACCCTTCCCCGCTAACCCTTCCCTGTAAACCTTTCCCTGCTAACCCTTCCCCCCTAACCCCTCTCAGCTAACCCTTCCCCGCTAACCCTTCCTGGGTAACCTTTCCCTGCTAACCCTTCCCCCCAACCCTTCCCAGCTAACCGTTCCCCACTAACCCTTCCCTGTTAACCTTTCTCTGCTAACCCTTGCCCCCTAACCCCTCCCCGCTAACCCTTCCCCGCTAACCCTTCCCGGGTAACCTTTCCCTGCTAACCCATCCCCAATAACCCTTCCCAGCTAACCCTTCCCCGCTAACCTTTCCATTAACCCTTCCCTGCTAACCCTTCCCCGCTAACCTTTCCCCACTAACACTTACCCATTAACCCTTCCCTGCTAACCCTTTCCCGCTAACATTTCCCTGCTAACCCTTCCTCACTAACTCTTCCCCGCTAACCCTTCCCCATTAACCTTTCGCCGCTAACCTTTCCCCGCTAACCTTTCCCCATTAACCTTTACCCATTAACCCGTCCCACCTTCCTTTCCCCGCTAACCTTACCCGTTAACTCTTCCCCGCTAACCCTTTCCCGCCAACACTTCCCCTGCAACCCTTCCCCACCAGCCCTTCCCCGCTAAACTTTCCCTGCAAACCTTTCCCCACTAACCCTTCCCCACTAACCCTTCCTGCTAACCTTTCACTGCTAAACTTTCTCCACTAAACCTTCCTCGCAAACCTTTCCTCGCTAACCCTTCCCCACTTACCCTTCCCGGCTAACCCTTCTCCATTAACCCTTCCCCGCCAAACTTTCCCCACTACCTCTTCCTCGCCAACCTTTCCCCGCCAAACTTTCCCTGCTAACCCTTTCCCCGCTAATCCTTCCCCGCCAGCATTTCCCCATGAACCCTTTCCCGGCTAACCCTTCCCTGCTAACCTTTCCCATTAACCCTTCCCCGCTAACCCTTCCCCGCTAACCTTTCCCCACTAACACTTACCCATTAACCCTTCCCTGCTAACCCTTTCCCGCTAACATTTCCCTGCTAACCCTTCCTCACTAACTCTTCCCCGCTAACCCTTCCCCATTAACCTTTCCCCGCTATCCTTTCCCCGCTAACTTTTCCCCGCTAACCTTTCCTCGCTAACCTTCCCCGCTAACCATTCCCAACTAACAGTTTCCCACTAACCCTTCCCCGTCAACCATTCCCAGCAATTCTTTCCCGCCAGCATTTCCACACTAACCCTACCCCACCAACCTTTCCCCACTAACCCTTTCCCATTAACCCTTCCCCATTAAGACTTCCCGCCAACCTTTCCCCGCTAACCCTTTCCCACTAACCCTTCCCCATTTACCCTTCCCGTCAACCTTTCCCCATTAACCCTTCCCGCCTACCTTTCCCCTCTAACCCTTCCCCGTTAACCCTTCCCCGCTAACTCTTTCCCTCCAACACTTCCCCTCCAATCCTTCCCCGCTAACCCTACCCTGCTAACCCTTCCCTGTTAACCTTTCCCTGCTAACCCTTCCCCCCTAACCCTTCCCGGCTAACCCTTCGCCGCTCACCTTTCCCTGTTAACCCTTCCCTGCTAACCCATCCCCCCACCCCTTCCCCCCTACCCTTCCTCACGATCTTTTCCCTGCTAACTTTTCCCCACTGACCCTTCCCAGCTAATCAATTCCCGCCAACCCTTCCCCGCCAACCCTTTGCCCCCAACCCTTCCCTGTTAACCTTTCCCCATTAACCCTTCCCCGCTAACCCTTTCCTGCCTACCCTTCCCTGCTAAAACTTCCCCGCTAACCCTTCCTTGTTAACCTTTCCCTGCCTACCCTTCCCCCCAAACCTTCCCAGCTAAGCCTTCCCCGCCAACCCTTCCCCCAAACCTTTCCCGCTAACCCTTCCCCACTCACCCTTTCCTGCCAACCCTTCCCCGCTAACCCTTCCCCGCTAACCCTTCCCTGTTAACCTTTCCCCGCTAACCCTTCCCCCCTAACCCTTCCCCGCCATCCCTTGTCCACTAACCATTACCCCCTAACTCTTTCCCGCTAACCCTTCCCCCTAACCCTTCCCCGCTGACCTTTCCCTGCTAACCCTTCCCAGCTAACCTTTCCCTGTTAACCTTTCCCCGCTAAGCCTTCCCCACTAACCCTTCCTGCTAACCTTTCCCCGCTAAACTTTCCCCACTAAACCTTCCCCGCAAACCTTTCCTCGCTAACCCATCCCCACCAACCCTTTCCCGCTAACCCTTCCCCATTAACCCTTCTCCGCTAAACTTTCCCTGCTAACCCTTTCCTGCCAACACTTCCCCGCTAACCATTCCCCGCTAACCCTTCCCAGCTAACACTTCCCCATTAACCCTTCCCCGCCAACCATTCCCGGCAATCCTTCCCCACCAACTTTTCCCCACTAACCGTTTCCCACTAACCCTTCCCCATTAACACTTCCCGCCAACCTTTCCCCGCTAACCCTTTCCCACTAACCCTTCCCCATTAACAATTCCCGCTAACCTTTCCCCGCTAACCTTTCCCCATTAACCTTTACCCATTAACCGTCCCACCCTCCTTTCCCCGCTAACCTTCCCCGTTAACTCTTCCCCGCTAACCCTTTCCCGCCAACACTTCCCCTGCAACCCTTCCCCACCTACCCTTCCCCGCTAAACTTTCCCTGCAAACCTTTCCCCACTAACCCTTCCCCACTAATCCTTCCTGCTAACCTTTCACCGCTAACCTTTCTCCACTAAATCTTCCTCGCAAACCTTTCCTCGCTAACCCTTCCCCACTTACCCTTCCCGGCTAACCCTTCTCCATTAACCCTTCCCCGCCAAACTTTCCCCACTACCTCTTCCCCGCCAACCTTTCCCCGCCAAACTTTCCCTGCTAACCCTTTCCCCGCTAATCCTTCCCCGCCAGCATTTCCCCATGAACCCTTTCCCGGCTAACCCTTCCCTGCTAACCTTTCCGATTAACTCTTCCCCGCTAACCCTTCCCCGCTAACCTTTCCCCGCTAACACTTACCCATTAACCCTTCCCTGCTAACCCTTTCCCGCTAACATTTCCCTGCTAACCCTTCCTCACTAACTCTTCCCCGCTAACCCTTCCCCATTAACCTTTCGCCGCTAACCTTTCCCCGCTAACCTTTCCCCATTAACCTTTACCCATTAACCCGTCCCACCTTCCTTTCCCCGCTAACCTTACCCGTTAACTCTTCCCCGCTAACCCTTTCCCGCCAACACTTCCCCTGCAACCCTTCCCCACCAGCCCTTCCCCGCTAAACTTTCCCTGCAAACCTTTCCCCACTAACCCTTCCCCACTAACCCTTCCTGCTAACCTTTCACTGCTAAACTTTCTCCACTAAACCTTCCTCGCAAACCTTTCCTCGCTAACCCTTCCCCACTTACCCTTCCCGGCTAACCCTTCTCCATTAACCCTTCCCCGCCAAACTTTCCCCACTACCTCTTCCTCGCCAACCTTTCCCCGCCAAACTTTCCCTGCTAACCCTTTCCCCGCTAATCCTTCCCCGCCAGCATTTCCCCATGAACCCTTTCCCGGCTAACCCTTCCCTGCTAACCTTTCCCATTAACCCTTCCCCGCTAACCCTTCCCCGCTAACCTTTCCCCACTAACACTTACCCATTAACCCTTCCCTGCTAACCCTTTCCCGCTAACATTTCCCTGCTAACCCTTCCTCACTAACTCTTCCCCGCTAACCCTTCCCCATTAACCTTTCCCCGCTATCCTTTCCCCGCTAACTTTTCCCCGCTAACCTTTCCTCGCTAACCTTCCCCGCTAACCATTCCCAACTAACAGTTCCCCACTAACCCTTCCCCGTCAACCATTCCCAGCAATTCTTTCCCGCCAGCATTTCCACACTAACCCTACCCCACCAACCTTTCCCCACTAACCCTTTCCCATTAACCCTTCCCCATTAAGACTTCCCGCCAACCTTTCCCCGCTAACCCTTTCCCACTAACCCTTCCCCATTTACCCTTCCCGTCAACCTTTCCCCATTAACCCTTCCCGCCTACCTTTCCCCTCTAACCCTTCCCCGTTAACCCTTCCCCGCTAACTCTTTCCCTCCAACACTTCCCCTCCAATCCTTCCCCGCTAACCCTACCCTGCTAACCCTTCCCTGTTAACCTTTCCCTGCTAACCCTTCCCCCCTAACCCTTCCCGGCTAACCCTTCGCCGCTCACCTTTCCCTGTTAACCCTTCCCTGCTAACCCATCCCCCCACCCCTTCCCCCCTACCCTTCCTCACGATCTTTTCCCTGCTAACTTTTCCCCACTGACCCTTCCCAGCTAATCAATTCCCGCCAACCCTTCCCCGCCAACCCTTTGCCCCCAACCCTTCCCTGTTAACCTTTCCCCATTAACCCTTCCCCGCTAACCCTTTCCTGCCTACCCTTCCCTGCTAACACTTCCCCGCTAACCCTTCCTTGTTAACCTTTCCCTGCCTACCATTCCCCCCAAACATTCCCAGCTAAGCCTTCCCCGCCAACCGTTTCCCCAAACCTTTCCCGCTAACCCTTCCCCACTCACCCTTTCCTGCCAACCCTTCCCCGCTAACCCTTCCCCACTAAACCTTCCCTGTTAACCTTTCCCCGCTAACCCTTCCCCCCTAACCCTTCCCCGCCATCCCTTGTCCACTAACCATTACCCCCTAACTCTTTCCCGCTAACCCTTCCCCCTAACCCTTCCCCGCTGACCTTTCCCCGCTAACCCTTCCCAGCTAACCTTTCCCTGTTAACCTTTCCCCGCTAAGCCTTCCCCACTAACCCTTCCTGCTAACCTTTCCCCGCTAAACTTTCCCCACTAAACCTTCCCCGCAAACCTTTCCTCGCTAACCCATCCCCACCAACCCTTTCCCGCTAACCCTTCCCCATTAACCCTTCTCCGCTAAACTTTCCCTGCTAACCCTTTCCTGCCAACACTTCCCCGCTAACCATTCCCCGCTAACCCTTCCCAGCTAACACTTCCCCATTAACCCTTCCCCGCCAACCATTCCCGGCAATCCTTCCCCACCAACTTTTCCCCACTAACCGTTTCCCACTAACCCTTCCCCATTAACACTTCCCGCCAACCTTTCCCCGCTAACCCTTTCCCACTAACCCTTCCCCATTAACAATTCCCGCTAACCTTTCCCCGCTAACCTTTCCCCATTAACCTTTACCCATTAACCCGTCCCACCTTCCTTTCCCCGCTAACCTTCCCCGTTAACTCTTCCCCGCTAACCCTTTCCCATTAACCCTTCCCCGCTAACCCTTCCCCGCTAACCTTTCCCCGCTAACACATACCCATTAACCCTTCCCTGCTAACCCTTTCCCGCTAACATTTCCCTGCTAACCCTTCCTCACTAACTCTTCCCCGCTAACCCTTCCCCATTAACCTTTCCCCGCTATCCTTTCCCTGCTAACTTTTCCCCGCTAACCTTTCCTCGCTAACCTTCCCCGCTAACCATTCCCAACTAACAGTTCCCCACTAACCCTTCCCCGTCAACCATTCCCAGCAATTCTTTCCCGCCAGCATTTCCACACTAACCCTACCCCACCAACCTTTCCCCACTAACCCTTTCCCATTAACCCTTCCCCATTAAGACTTCCCGCCAACCTTTCCCCGCTAACCCTTTCCCACTAACCCTTCCCCATTTACCCTTCCCGTCAACCTTTCCCCATTAACCCTTCCCGCCTACCTTTCCCCTCTAACCCTTCCCCGTTAACCCTTCCCCGCTAACTCTTTCCCTCCAACACTTCCCCTCCAATCCTTCCCCGCTAACCCTACCCTGCTAACCCTTCCCTGTTAACCTTTCCCTGCTAACCCTTCCCCCCTAACCCTTCCCGGCTAACCCTTCGCCGCTCACCTTTCCCTGTTAACCCTTCCCTGCTAACCCATCCCCCCACCCCTTCCCCCCTACCCTTCCTCACGATCTTTTCCCTGCTAACTTTTCCCCACTGACCCTTCCCAGCTAATCAATTCCCGCCAACCCTTCCCCGCCAACCCTTTGCCCCCAACCCTTCCCTGTTAACCTTTCCCCATTAACCCTTCCCCGCTAACCCTTTCCTGCCTACCCTTCCCTGCTAACACTTGCCCGCTAACCCTTCCTTGTTAACCTTTCCCTGCCTACCCTTCCCCCCAAACCTTCCCAGCTAAGCCTTCCCCGCCAACCCTTTCCCCAAACCTTTCCCGCTAACCCTTCCCCACTCACCCTTTCCTGCCAACCCTTCCCCGCTAACCCTTCCCCACTAAACCTTCCCTGTTAACCTTTCCCCGCTAACCCTTCCCCCCTAACCCTTCCCCGCCATCCCTTGTCCACTAACCATTACCCCCTAACTCTTTCCCGCTAACCCTTCCCCCTAACCCTTCTCCGCTGACCTTTCCCCGCTAACCCTTCCCAGCTAACCTTTCCCTGTTAACCTTTCCCCGCTAAGCCTTCCCCACTAACCCTTCCTGCTAACCTTTCCCCGCTAAACTTTCCCCACTAAACCTTCCCCGCAAACCTTTCCTCGCTAACCCATCCCCACCAACCCTTTCCCGCTAACCCTTCCCCATTAACCCTTCTCCGCTAAACTTTCCCTGCTAACCCTTTCCTGCCAACACTTCCCCGCTAACCATTCCCCGCTAACCCTTCCCAGCTAACACTTCCCCATTAACCCTTCCCCGCCAACCATTCCCGGCAATCCTTCCCCACCAACTTTTCCCCACTAACCGTTTCCCACTAACCCTTCCCCATTAACACTTCCCGCCAACCTTTCCCCGCTAACCCTTTCCCACTAACCCTTCCCCATTAACAATTCCCGCTAACCTTTCCCCGCTAACCTTTCCCCATTAACCTTTACCCATTAACCCGTCCCACCTTCCTTTCCCCGCTAACCTTCCCCGTTAACTCTTCCCCGCTAACCCTTTCCCATTAACCCTTCCCCGCTAACCCTTCCCCGCTAACCTTTCCCCGCTAACACATACCCATTAACCCTTCCCTGCTAACCCTTTCCCGCTAACATTTCCCTGCTAACCCTTCCTCACTAACTCTTCCCCGCTAACCCTTCCCCATTAACCTTTCCCCGCTATCCTTTCCCTGCTAACTTTTCCCCGCTAACCTTTCCTCGCTAACCTTCCCCGCTAACCATTCCCAACTAACAGTTCCCCACTAACCCTTCCCCGTCAACCATTCCCAGCAATTCTTTCACGCCAACATTTCCACACTAACCCTACCCCACCAACCTTTCCCCACTAACCCTTTCCCATTAACCCTTCCCCATTAAGACTTCCCGCCAACCTTTCCCCGCTAACCCTTTCCCACTAACCCTTCCCCATTTACCCTTCCCGTCAACCTTTCCCCATTAACCCTTCCCGCCTACCTTTCCCCTCTAACCCTTCCCCGTTAACCCTTCCCCGCTAACTCTTTCCCTCCAACACTTCCCCTCCAAACATTCCCCGCTAACCCTACCCTGCTAACCCTTCCCTGTTAACCTTTCCCTGCTAACCCTTCCCCCCTAACCCTTCCCGGCTAACCCTTCGCCGCTCACCTTTCCCTGTTAACCCTTCCCTGCTAACCCATCCCCCCACCCCTTCCCCCCTACCCTTCCTCACGATCTTTTCCCTGCTAACTTTTCCCCACTGACCCTTCCCAGCTAATCAATTCCCGCCAACCCTTCCCCGCCAACCCTTTGCCCCCAACCCTTCCCTGTTAACCTTTCCCCATTAACCCTTCCCCGCTAACCCTTTCCTGCCTACCCTTCCCTGCTAACACTTGCCCGCTAACCCTTCCTTGTTAACCTTTCCCTGCCTACCCTTCCCCCCAAACCTTCCCAGCTAAGCCTTCCCCGCCAACCCTTTCCCCAAACCTTTCCCGCTAACCCTTCCCCACTCACCCTTTCCTGCCAACCCTTCCCCGCTAACCCTTCCCCACTAAACCTTCCCTGTTAACCTTTCCCCGCTAACCCTTCCCCCCTAACCCTTCCCCGCCATCCCTTGTCCACTAACCATTACCCCCTAACTCTTTCCCGCTAACCCTTCCCCCTAACCCTTCCCCGCTGACCTTTCCCCGCTAACCCTTCCCAGCTAACCTTTCCCTGTTAACCTTTCCCCGCTAAGCCTTCCCCACTAACCCTTCCTGCTAACCTTTCCCCGCTAAACTTTCCCCACTAAACCTTCCCCGCAAACCTTTCCTCGCTAACCCATCCCCACCAACCCTTTCCCGCTAACCCTTCCCCATTAACCCTTCTCCGCTAAACTTTCCCTGCTAACCCTTTCCTGCCAACACTTCCCCGCTAACCATTCCCCGCTAACCCTTCCCAGCTAACACTTCCCCATTAACCCTTCCCCGCCAACCATTCCCGGCAATCCTTCCCCACCAACTTTTCCCCACTAACCGTTTCCCACTAACCCTTCCCCATTAACACTTCACGCCAACCTTTCCCCGCTAACCCTTTCCCACTAACCCTTCCCCATTAACAATTCCCGCTAACCTTTCCCCGCTAACCTTTCCCCATTAACCTTTACCCATTAACCCGTCCCACCTTCCTTTCCCCGCTAACCTTCCCCGTTAACTCTTCCCCGCTAACCCTTTCCCATTAACCCTTCCCCGCTAACCCTTCCCCGCTAACCTTTCCCCGCTAACACATACCCATTAACCCTTCCCTGCTAACCCTTTCCCGCTAACATTTCCCTGCTAACCCTTCCTCACTAACTCTTCCCCGCTAACCCTTCCCCATTAACCTTTCCCCGCTATCCTTTCCCTGCTAACTTTTCCCCGCTAACCTTTCCTCGCTAACCTTCCCCGCTAACCATTCCCAACTAACAGTTCCCCACTAACCCTTCCCCGTCAACCATTCCCAGCAATTCTTTCACGCCAACATTTCCACACTAACCCTACCCCACCAACCTTTCCCCACTAACCCTTTCCCATTAACCCTTCCCCATTAAGACTTCCCGCCAACCTTTCCCCGCTAACCCTTTCCCACTAACCCTTCCCCATTTACCCTTCCCGTCAACCTTTCCCCATTAACCCTTCCCGCCTACCTTTCCCCTCTAACCCTTCCCCGTTAACCCTTCCCCGCTAACTCTTTCCCTCCAACACTTCCCCTCCAAACATTCCCCGCTAACCCTACCCTGCTAACCCTTCCCTGTTAACCTTTCCCTGCTAACCCTTCCCCCCTAACCCTTCCCGGCTAACCCTTCGCCGCTCACCTTTCCCTGTTAACCCTTCCCTGCTAACCCATCCCCCCACCCCTTCCCCCCTACCCTTCCTCACGATCTTTTCCCTGCTAACTTTTCCCCACTGACCCTTCCCAGCTAATCAATTCCCGCCAACCCTTCCCCGCCAACCCTTTGCCCCCAACCCTTCCCTGTTAACCTTTCCCCATTAACCCTTCCCCGCTAACCCTTTCCTGCCTACCCTTCCCTGCTAACACTTCCCCGCTAACCCTTCCTTGTTAACCTTTCCCTGCCTACCCTTCCCCCCAAACCTTCCCAGCTAAGCCGTCCCCGCCAACCCTTCCCCCAAACCTTTCCCGCTAACCCTTCCCCACTCACCCTTTCCTGCCAACCATTCCCCGCCTACCCTTCCCCGCTAACCCTTCCCTGATAACCTTTCCCCGCTAACCCTTCCCCCCTAACCCTTCCCCGCCATCCCTTGTCCACTAACCATTACCCCCTAACTCTTTCCCGCTAAGCCTTCCCCACTAACCCTTCCTGCTAACCTTTCCCCGCTAAACTTTCCCCACTAAACCTTCCCCGCAAACCTTTCCTCGCTAACCCATCCCCACCAACCCTTTCCCGCTAACCCTTCCCCATTAACCCTTCTCCGCTAAACTTTCCCTGCTAACCCTTTCCTGCCAACACTTCCCCGCTAACCATTCCCCGCTAACCCTTCCCAGCTAACACTTCCCCATTAACCCTTCCCCGCCAACCATTCCCGGCAATCCTTCCCCACCAACTTTTCCCCACTAACCGTTTCCCACTAACCCTTCCCCATTAACACTTCCCGCCAACCTTTCCCCGCTAACCCTTTCCCACTAACCCTTCCCCATTAACAATTCCCGCTAACCTTTCCCCGCTAACCTTTCCCCATTAACCTTTACCCATTAACCCGTCCCACCTTCCTTTCCCCGCTAACCTTCCCCGTTAACTCTTCCCCGCTAACCCTTTCCCATTAACCCTTCCCCGCTAACCCTTCCCCGCTAACCTTTCCCCGCTAACACATACCCATTAACCCTTCCCTGCTAACCCTTTCCCGCTAACATTTCCCTGCTAACCCTTCCTCACTAACTCTTCCCCGCTAACCCTTCCCCATTAACCTTTCCCCGCTATCCTTTCCCTGCTAACTTTTCCCCGCTAACCTTTCCTCGCTAACCTTCCCCGCTAACCATTCCCAACTAACAGTTCCCCACTAACCCTTCCCCGTCAACCATTCCCAGCAATTCTTTCACGCCAACATTTCCACACTAACCCTACCCCACCAACCTTTCCCCACTAACCCTTTCCCATTAACCCTTCCCCATTAAGACTTCCCGCCAACCTTTCCCCGCTAACCCTTTCCCACTAACCCTTCCCCATTTACCCTTCCCGTCAACCTTTCCCCATTAACCCTTCCCGCCTACCTTTCCCCTCTAACCCTTCCCCGTTAACCCTTCCCCGCTAACTCTTTCCCTCCAACACTTCCCCTCCAATCCTTCCCCGCTAACCCTACCCTGCTAACCCTTCCCTGTTAACCTTTCCCTGCTAACCCTTCCCCCCAACCCTTCCCGGCTAACCCTTCGCCGCTCACCTTTCCCTGTTAACCCTTCCCTGCTAACCCATCCCCCCACCCCTTCCCCCCTACCCTTCCTCACGATCTTTTCCCTGCTAACTTTTCCCCACTGACCCTTCCCAGCTAATCAATTCCCGCCAACCCTTCCCCGCCAACCCTTTGCCCCCAACCCTTCCCTGTTAACCTTTCCCCATTAACCCTTCCCCGCTAACCCTTTCCTGCCTACCCTTCCCTGCTAACACTTCCCCGCTAACCCTTCCTTGTTAACCTTTCCCTGCCTACCCTTCCCCCCAAACCTTCCCAGCTAAGCCGTCCCCGCCAACCCTTCCCCCAAACCTTTCCCGCTAACCCTTCCCCACTCACCCTTTCCTGCCAACCATTCCCCGCCTACCCTTCCCCGCTAACCCTTCCCTGATAACCTTTCCCCGCTAACCCTTCCCCCCTAACCCTTCCCCGCCATCCCTTGTCCACTAACCATTACCCCCTAACTCTTTCCCGCTAAGCCTTCCCCACTAACCCTTCCTGCTAACCTTTCCTCGCTAAACTTTCCCCACTAAACCTTCCCCGCAAACCTTTCCTCGCTAACCCATCCCCACCAACCCTTTCCCGCTAACCCTTCCCCATTAACCCTTCTCCGCTAAACTTTCCCTGCTAACCCTTTCCTGCCAACACTTCCCCGCTAACCATTCCCCGCTAACCCTTCCCAGCTAACACTTCCCCATTAACCCTTCCCCGCCAACCATTCCCGGCAATCCTTCCCCACCAACTTTTCCCCACTAACCGTTTCCCACTAACCCTTCCCCATTAACACTTCCCGCCAACCTTTCCCCGCTAACCCTTTCCCACTAACCCTTCCCCATTAACAATTCCCGCTAACCTTTCCCCGCTAACCTTTCCCCATTAACCTTTACCCATTAACCCGTCCCACCTTCCTTTCCCCGCTAACCTTCCCCGTTAACTCTTCCCCGCTAACCCTTTCCCGCCAACACTTCCCCGCTAACCCTTCCCCGCTAACCTTTCCCCGCTAACACTTACCCATTAACCCTTCCCTGCTAACCCTTTCCCGCTAACATTTCCCTGCTAACCCTTCCTCACTAACTCTTCCCCGCTAACCCTTCCCCATTAACCTTTCGCCGCTAACCTTTCCCCGCTAACCTTTCCCCATTAACCTTTACCCATTAACCCGTCCCACCTTCCTTTCCCCGCTAACCTTACCCGTTAACTCTTCCCCGCTAACCCTTTCCCGCCAACACTTCCCCTGCAACCCTTCCCCACCAGCCCTTCCCCGCTAAACTTTCCCTGCAAACCTTTCCCCACTAACCCTTCCCCACTAACCCTTCCTGCTAACCTTTCACTGCTAAACTTTCTCCACTAAACCTTCCTCGCAAACCTTTCCTCGCTAACCCTTCCCCACTTACCCTTCCCGGCTAACCCTTCTCCATTAACCCTTCCCCGCCAAACTTTCCCCACTACCTCTTCCTCGCCAACCTTTCCCCGCCAAACTTTCCCTGCTAACCCTTTCCCCGCTAATCCTTCCCCGCCAGCATTTCCCCATGAACCCTTTCCCGGCTAACCCTTCCCTGCTAACCTTTCCCATTAACCCTTCCCCGCTAACCCTTCCCCGCTAACCTTTCCCCACTAACACTTACCCATTAACCCTTCCCTGCTAACCCTTTCCCGCTAACATTTCCCTGCTAACCCTTCCTCACTAACTCTTCCCCGCTAACCCTTCCCCATTAACCTTTCCCCGCTATCCTTTCCCCGCTAACTTTTCCCCGCTAACCTTTCCTCGCTAACCTTCCCCGCTAACCATTCCCAACTAACAGTTCCCCACTAACCCTTCCCCGTCAACCATTCCCAGCAATTCTTTCCCGCCAGCATTTCCACACTAACCCTACCCCACCAACCTTTCCCCACTAACCCTTTCCCATTAACCCTTCCCCATTAAGACTTCCCGCCAACCTTTCCCCGCTAACCCTTTCCCACTAACCCTTCCCCATTTACCCTTCCCGTCAACCTTTCCCCATTAACCCTTCCCGCCTACCTTTCCCCTCTAACCCTTCCCCGTTAACCCTTCCCCGCTAACTCTTTCCCTCCAACACTTCCCCTCCAATCCTTCCCCGCTAACCCTACCCTGCTAACCCTTCCCTGTTAACCTTTCCCTGCTAACCCTTCCCCCCTAACCCTTCCCGGCTAACCCTTCGCCGCTCACCTTTCCCTGTTAACCCTTCCCTGCTAACCCATCCCCCCACCCCTTCCCCCCTACCCTTCCTCACGATCTTTTCCCTGCTAACTTTTCCCCACTGACCCTTCCCAGTTAATCAATTCCCGCCAACCCTTCCCCGCCAACCCTTTGCCCCCAACCCTTCCCTGTTAACCTTTCCCCATTAACCCTTCCCCGCTAACCCTTTCCTGCCTACCCTTCCCTGCTAACACTTCCCCGCTAACCCTTCCTTGTTAACCTTTCCCTGCCTACCCTTCCCCCCAAACATTCCCAGCTAAGCCTTCCCCGCCAACCCTTTCCCCAAACCTTTCCCGCTAACCCTTCCCCACTCACCCTTTCCTGCCAACCCTTCCCCGCTAACCCTTCCCCACTAACCCTTCCCTGTTAACCTTTCCCCGCTAACCCTTCCCCCCTAACCCTTCCCCGCCATCCCTTGTCCACTAACCATTACCCCCTAACTCTTTCCCGCTAACCCTTCCCCCTAACCCTTCCCCGCTGACCTTTCCCCGCTAACCCTTCCCAGCTAACCTTTCCCTGTTAACCTTTCCCCGCTAAGCCTTCCCCACTAACCCTTCCTGCTAACCTTTCCCCGCTAAACTTTCCCCACTAAACCTTCCCCGCAAACCTTTCCTCGCTAACCCATCCCCACCAACCCTTTCCCGCTAACCCTTCCCCATTAACCCTTCTCCGCTAAACTTTCCCTGCTAACCCTTTCCTGCCAACACTTCCCCGCTAACCATTCCCCGCTAACCCTTCCCAGCTAACACTTCCCCATTAACCCTTCCCCGCCAACCATTCCCGGCAATCCTTCCCCACCAACTTTTCCCCACTAACCGTTTCCCACTAACCCTTCCCCATTAACACTTCCCGCCAACCTTTCCCCGCTAACCCTTTCCCACTAACCCTTCCCCATTAACAATTCCCGCTAACCTTTCCCCGCTAACCTTTCCCCATTAACCTTTACCCATTAACCCGTCCCACCTTCCTTTCCCCGCTAACCTTCCCCGTTAACTCTTCCCCGCTAACCCTTTCCCATTAACCCTTCCCCGCTAACCCTTCCCCGCTAACCTTTCCCCGCTAACACATACCCATTAACCCTTCCCTGCTAACCCTTTCCCGCTAACATTTCCCTGCTAACCCTTCCTCACTAACTCTTCCCCGCTAACCCTTCCCCATTAACCTTTCCCCGCTATCCTTTCCCTGCTAACTTTTCCCCGCTAACCTTTCCTTGCTAACCTTCCCCGCTAACCATTCCCAACTAACAGTTCCCCACTAACCCTTCCCCGTCAACCATTCCCAGCAATTCTTTCACGCCAACATTTCCACACTAACCCTACCCCCACCAACCTTTCCCCACTAACCCTTTCCCATTAACCCTTCCCCATTAAGACTTCCCGCCAACCTTTCCCCGCTAACCCTTTCCCACTAACCCTTCCCCATTTACCCTTCCCGTCAACCTTTCCCCATTAACCCTTCCCGCCTACCTTTCCCCTCTAACCCTTCCCCGTTAACCCTTCCCCGCTAACTCTTTCCCTCCAACACTTCCCCTCCAATCCTTCCCCGCTAACCCTACCCTGCTAACCCTTCCCTGTTAACCTTTCCCTGCTAACCCTTCCCCCCTAACCCTTCCCGGCTAACCCTTCGCCGCTCACCTTTCCCTGTTAACCCTTCCCTGCTAACCCATCCCCCCACCCCTTCCCCCCTACCCTTCCTCACGATCTTTTCCCTGCTAACTTTTCCCCACTGACCCTTCCCAGCTAATCAATTCCCGCCAACCCTTCCCCGCCAACCCTTTGCCCCCAACCCTTCCCTGTTAACCTTTCCCCATTAACCCTTCCCCGCTAACCCTTTCCTGCCTACCCTTCCCTGCTAACACTTCCCCGCTAACCCTTCCTTGTTAACCTTTCCCTGCCTACCCTTCCCCCCAAACCTTCCCAGCTAAGCCGTCCCCGCCAACCCTTCCCCCAAACCTTTCCCGCTAACCCTTCCCCACTCACCCTTTCCTGCCAACCATTCCCCGCCTACCCTTCCCCGCTAACCCTTCCCTGATAACCTTTCCCCGCTAACCCTTCCCCCCTAACCCTTCCCCGCCATCCCTTGTCCACTAACCATTACCCCCTAACTCTTTCCCGCTAAGCCTTCCCCACTAACCCTTCCTGCTAACCTTTCCTCGCTAAACTTTCCCCACTAAACCTTCCCCGCAAACCTTTCCTCGCTAACCCATCCCCACCAACCCTTTCCCGCTAACCCTTCCCCATTAACCCTTCTCCGCTAAACTTTCCCTGCTAACCCTTTCCTGCCAACACTTCCCCGCTAACCATTCCCCGCTAACCCTTCCCAGCTAACACTTCCCCATTAACCCTTCCCCGCCAACCATTCCCGGCAATCCTTCCCCACCAACTTTTCCCCACTAACCGTTTCCCACTAACCCTTCCCCATTAACACTTCCCGCCAACCTTTCCCCGCTAACCCTTTCCCACTAACCCTTCCCCATTAACAATTCCCGCTAACCTTTCCCCGCTAACCTTTCCCCATTAACCTTTACCCATTAACCCGTCCCACCTTCCTTTCCCCGCTAACCTTCCCCGTTAACTCTTCCCCGCTAACCCTTTCCCGCCAACACTTCCCCGCTAACCCTTCCCCGCTAACCTTTCCCCGCTAACACTTACCCATTAACCCTTCCCTGCTAACCCTTTCCCGCTAACATTTCCCTGCTAACCCTTCCTCACTAACTCTTCCCCGCTAACCCTTCCCCATTAACCTTTCGCCGCTAACCTTTCCCCGCTAACCTTTCCCCATTAACCTTTACCCATTAACCCGTCCCACCTTCCTTTCCCCGCTAACCTTACCCGTTAACTCTTCCCCGCTAACCCTTTCCCGCCAACACTTCCCCTGCAACCCTTCCCCACCAGCCCTTCCCCGCTAAACTTTCCCTGCAAACCTTTCCCCACTAACCCTTCCCCACTAACCCTTCCTGCTAACCTTTCACTGCTAAACTTTCTCCACTAAACCTTCCTCGCAAACCTTTCCTCGCTAACCCTTCCCCACTTACCCTTCCCGGCTAACCCTTCTCCATTAACCCTTCCCCGCCAAACTTTCCCCACTACCTCTTCCTCGCCAACCTTTCCCCGCCAAACTTTCCCTGCTAACCCTTTCCCCGCTAATCCTTCCCCGCCAGCATTTCCCCATGAACCCTTTCCCGGCTAACCCTTCCCTGCTAACCTTTCCCATTAACCCTTCCCCGCTAACCCTTCCCCGCTAACCTTTCCCCACTAACACTTACCCATTAACCCTTCCCTGCTAACCCTTTCCCGCTAACATTTCCCTGCTAACCCTTCCTCACTAACTCTTCCCCGCTAACCCTTCCCCATTAACCTTTCCCCGCTATCCTTTCCCCGCTAACTTTTCCCCGCTAACCTTTCCTCGCTAACCTTCCCCGCTAACCATTCCCAACTAACAGTTCCCCACTAACCCTTCCCCGTCAACCATTCCCAGCAATTCTTTCCCGCCAGCATTTCCACACTAACCCTACCCCACCAACCTTTCCCCACTAACCCTTTCCCATTAACCCTTCCCCATTAAGACTTCCCGCCAACCTTTCCCCGCTAACCCTTTCCCACTAACCCTTCCCCATTTACCCTTCCCGTCAACCTTTCCCCATTAACCCTTCCCGCCTACCTTTCCCCTCTAACCCTTCCCCGTTAACCCTTCCCCGCTAACTCTTTCCCTCCAACACTTCCCCTCCAATCCTTCCCCGCTAACCCTACCCTGCTAACCCTTCCCTGTTAACCTTTCCCTGCTAACCCTTCCCCCCTAACCCTTCCCGGCTAACCCTTCGCCGCTCACCTTTCCCTGTTAACCCTTCCCTGCTAACCCATCCCCCCACCCCTTCCCCCCTACCCTTCCTCACGATCTTTTCCCTGCTAACTTTTCCCCACTGACCCTTCCCAGTTAATCAATTCCCGCCAACCCTTCCCCGCCAACCCTTTGCCCCCAACCCTTCCCTGTTAACCTTTCCCCATTAACCCTTCCCCGCTAACCCTTTCCTGCCTACCCTTCCCTGCTAACACTTCCCCGCTAACCCTTCCTTGTTAACCTTTCCCTGCCTACCCTTCCCCCCAAACATTCCCAGCTAAGCCTTCCCCGCCAACCCTTTCCCCAAACCTTTCCCGCTAACCCTTCCCCACTCACCCTTTCCTGCCAACCCTTCCCCGCTAACCCTTCCCCACTAACCCTTCCCTGTTAACCTTTCCCCGCTAACCCTTCCCCCCTAACCCTTCCCCGCCATCCCTTGTCCACTAACCATTACCCCCTAACTCTTTCCCGCTAACCCTTCCCCCTAACCCTTCCCCGCTGACCTTTCCCCGCTAACCCTTCCCAGCTAACCTTTCCCTGTTAACCTTTCCCCGCTAAGCCTTCCCCACTAACCCTTCCTGCTAACCTTTCCCCGCTAAACTTTCCCCACTAAACCTTCCCCGCAAACCTTTCCTCGCTAACCCATCCCCACCAACCCTTTCCCGCTAACCCTTCCCCATTAACCCTTCTCCGCTAAACTTTCCCTGCTAACCCTTTCCTGCCAACACTTCCCCGCTAACCATTCCCCGCTAACCCTTCCCAGCTAACACTTCCCCATTAACCCTTCCCCGCCAACCATTCCCGGCAATCCTTCCCCACCAACTTTTCCCCACTAACCGTTTCCCACTAACCCTTCCCCATTAACACTTCCCGCCAACCTTTCCCCGCTAACCCTTTCCCACTAACCCTTCCCCATTAACAATTCCCGCTAACCTTTCCCCGCTAACCTTTCCCCATTAACCTTTACCCATTAACCCGTCCCACCTTCCTTTCCCCGCTAACCTTCCCCGTTAACTCTTCCCCGCTAACCCTTTCCCATTAACCCTTCCCCGCTAACCCTTCCCCGCTAACCTTTCCCCGCTAACACATACCCATTAACCCTTCCCTGCTAACCCTTTCCCGCTAACATTTCCCTGCTAACCCTTCCTCACTAACTCTTCCCCGCTAACCCTTCCCCATTAACCTTTCCCCGCTATCCTTTCCCTGCTAACTTTTCCCCGCTAACCTTTCCTCGCTAACCTTCCCCGCTAACCATTCCCAACTAACAGTTCCCCACTAACCCTTCCCCGTCAACCATTCCCAGCAATTCTTTCCCGCCAGCATTTCCACACTAACCCTACCCCACCAACCTTTCCCCACTAACCCTTTCCCATTAACCCTTCCCCATTAAGACTTCCCGCCAACCTTTCCCCGCTAACCCTTTCCCACTAACCCTTCCCCATTTACCCTTCCCGTCAACCTTTCCCCATTAACCCTTCCCGCCTACCTTTCCCCTCTAACCCTTCCCCGTTAACCCTTCCCCGCTAACTCTTTCCCTCCAACACTTCCCCTCCAATCCTTCCCCGCTAACCCTACCCTGCTAACCCTTCCCTGTTAACCTTTCCCTGCTAACCCTTCCCCCCTAACCCTTCCCGGCTAACCCTTCGCCGCTCACCTTTCCCTGTTAACCCTTCCCTGCTAACCCATCCCCCCACCCCTTCCCCCCTACCCTTCCTCACGATCTTTTCCCTGCTAACTTTTCCCCACTGACCCTTCCCAGCTAATCAATTCCCGCCAACCCTTCCCCGCCAACCCTTTGCCCCCAACCCTTCCCTGTTAACCTTTCCCCATTAACCCTTCCCCGCTAACCCTTTCCTGCCTACCCTTCCCTGCTAACACTTGCCCGCTAACCCTTCCTTGTTAACCTTTCCCTGCCTACCCTTCCCCCCAAACCTTCCCAGCTAAGCCTTCCCCGCCAACCCTTTCCCCAAACCTTTCCCGCTAACCCTTCCCCACTCACCCTTTCCTGCCAACCCTTCCCCGCTAACCCTTCCCCACTAAACCTTCCCTGTTAACCTTTCCCCGCTAACCCTTCCCCCCTAACCCTTCCCCGCCATCCCTTGTCCACTAACCATTACCCCCTAACTCTTTCCCGCTAACCCTTCCCCCTAACCCTTCCCCGCTGACCTTTCCCCGCTAACCCTTCCCAGCTAACCTTTCCCTGTTAACCTTTCCCCGCTAAGCCTTCCCCACTAACCCTTCCTGCTAACCTTTCCCCGCTAAACTTTCCCCACTAAACCTTCCCCGCAAACCTTTCCTCGCTAACCCATCCCCACCAACCCTTTCCCGCTAACCCTTCCCCATTAACCCTTCTCCGCTAAACTTTCCCTGCTAACCCTTTCCTGCCAACACTTCCCCGCTAACCATTCCCCGCTAACCCTTCCCAGCTAACACTTCCCCATTAACCCTTCCCCGCCAACCATTCCCGGCAATCCTTCCCCACCAACTTTTCCCCACTAACCGTTTCCCACTAACCCTTCCCCATTAACACTTCCCGCCAACCTTTCCCCGCTAACCCTTTCCCACTAACCCTTCCCCATTAACAATTCCCGCTAAAGTTTCCCCGCTAACCTTTCCCCATTAACCTTTACCCATTAACCCGTCCCACCTTCCTTTCCCCGCTAACCTTCCCCGTTAACTCTTCCCCGCTAACCCTTTCCCATTAACCCTTCCCCGCTAACCCTTCCCCGCTAACCTTTCCCCGCTAACACATACCCATTAACCCTTCCCTGCTAACCCTTTCCCGCTAACATTTCCCTGCTAACCCTTCCTCACTAACTCTTCCCCGCTAACCCTTCCCCATTAACCTTTCCCCGCTATCCTTTCCCTGCTAACTTTTCCCCGCTAACCTTTCCTCGCTAACCTTCCCCGCTAACCATTCCCAACTAACAGTTCCCCACTAACCCTTCCCCGTCAACCATTCCCAGCAATTCTTTCACGCCAACATTTCCACACTAACCCTACCCCACCAACCTTTCCCCACTAACCCTTTCCCATTAACCCTTCCCCATTAAGACTTCCCGCCAACCTTTCCCCGCTAACCCTTTCCCACTAACCCTTCCCCATTTACCCTTCCCGTCAACCTTTCCCCATTAACCCTTCCCGCCTACCTTTCCCCTCTAACCCTTCCCCGTTAACCCTTCCCCGCTAACTCTTTCCCTCCAACACTTCCCCTCCAAACATTCCCCGCTAACCCTACCCTGCTAACCCTTCCCTGTTAACCTTTACCTGCTAACCCTTCCCCCCTAACCCTTCCCGGCTAACCCTTCGCCGCTCACCTTTCCCTGTTAACCCTTCCCTGCTAACCCATCCCCCCACCCCTTCCCCCCTACCCTTCCTCACGATCTTTTCCCTGCTAACTTTTCCCCACTGACCCTTCCCAGCTAATCAATTCCCGCCAACCCTTCCCCGCCAACCCTTTGCCCCCAACCCTTCCCTGTTAACCTTTCCCCATTAACCCTTCCCCGCTAACCCTTTCCTGCCTACCCTTCCCTGCTAACACTTCCCCGCTAACCCTTCCTTGTTAACCTTTCCCTGCCTACCCTTCCCCCCAAACCTTCCCAGCTAAGCCGTCCCCGCCAACCCTTCCCCCAAACCTTTCCCGCTAACCCTTCCCCACTCACCCTTTCCTGCCAACCATTCCCCGCCTACCCTTCCCCGCTAACCCTTCCCTGATAACCTTTCCCCGCTAACCCTTCCCCCCTAACCCTTCCCCGCCATCCCTTGTCCACTAACCATTACCCCCTAACTCTTTCCCGCTAAGCCTTCCCCACGAACCCTTCCTGCTAACCTTTCCCCGCTAAAACCTTCCCCACTAAACCTTCCCCGCAAACCTTTCCTCGCTAACCCATCCCCACCAACCCTTTCCCGCTAACCCTTCCCCATTAACCCTTCTCCGCTAAACTTTCCCTGCTAACCCTTTCCTGCCAACACTTCCCCGCTAACCATTCCCCGCTAACCCTTCCCAGCTAACACTTCCCCATTAACCCTTCCCCGCCAACCATTCCCGGCAATCCTTCCCCACCAACTTTTCCCCACTAACCGTTTCCCACTAACCCTTCCCCATTAACACTTCCCGCCAACCTATCCCCGCTAACCCTTTCCCACTAACCCTTCCCCATTAACAATTCCCGCTAACCTTTCCCCGCTAACCTTTCCCCATTAACCTTTACCCATTAACCCGTCCCACCTTCCTTTCCCCGCTAACCTTCCCCGTTAACTCTTCCCCGCTAACCCTTTCCCGCCAACACTTCCCCGCTAACCCTTCCCCGCTAACCTTTCCCCGCTAACACATACCCATTAACCCTTCCCTGCTAACCCTTTCCCGCTAACATTTCCCTGCTAACCCTTCCTCACTAACTCTTCCCCGCTAACCCTTCCCCATTAACCTTTCCCCGCTATCCATTCCCTGCTAACTTTTCCCCGCTAACCTTTCCTCGCTAACCTTCCCCGCTAACCATTCCCAACTAACAGTTCCCCACTAACCCTTCCCCGTCAACCATTCCCAGCAATTCTTTCCCGCCAACATTTCCACACTAACCCTACCCCACCAACCTTTCCCCACTAACCCTTTCCCATTAACCCTTCCCCATTAAGACTTCCCGCCAACCTTTCCCCGCTAACCCTTTCCCACTAACCCTTCCCCATTTACCCTTCCCGTCAACCTTTCCCCATTAACCCTTCCCGCCTACCTTTCCCCTCTAACCCTTCCCCGTTAACCCTTCCCCGCTAACTCTTTCCCTCCAACACTTCCCCTCCAAACCTTCCCCGCTAACCCTACCCTGCTAACCCTTCCCTGTTAACCTTTCCCTGCTAACCCTTCCCCCCTAACCCTTCCCGGCTAACCCTTCGCCGCTCACCTTTCCCTGTTAACCCTTCCCTGCTAACCCATCCCCCCACCCCTTCCCCCCTACCCTTCCTCACGATCTTTTCCCTGCTAACTTTTCCCCACTGACCCTTCCCAGCTAATCAATTCCCGCCAACCCTTCCCCGCCAACCCTTTGCCCCCAACCCTTCCCTGTTAACCTTTCCCCATTAACCCTTCCCCGCTAACCCTTTCCTGCCTACCCTTCCCTGCTAACACTTCCCCGCTAACCCTTCCTTGTTAACCTTTCCCTGCCTACCCTTCCCCCCAAACCTTCCCAGCTAAGCCGTCCCCGCCAACCCTTCCCCCAAACCTTTCCCGCTAACCCTTCCCCACTCACCCTTTCCTGCCAACCATTCCCCGCCTACCCTTCCCCGCTAACCCTTCCCTGATAACCTTTCCCCGCTAACCCTTCCCCCCTAACCCTTCCCCGCCATCCCTTGTCCACTAACCATTACCCCCTAACTCTTTCCCGCTAAGCCTTCCCCACGAACCCTTCCTGCTAACCTTTCCCCGCTAAACTTTCCCCACTAAACCTTCCCCGCAGCCTTTCCTCGCTAACCCATCCCCACCAACCCTTTCCCGCTAACCCTTCCCCATTAACCCTTCTCCGCTAAACTTTCCCTGCTAACCCTTTCCTGCCAACACTTCCCCGCTAACCATTCCCCGCTAACCCTTCCCAGCTAACACTTCCCCATTAACCCTTCCCCGCCAACCATTCCCGGCAATCCTTCCCCACCAACTTTTCCCCACTAACCGTTTCCCACTAACCCTTCCCCATTAACACTTCCCGCCAACCTTTCCCCGCTAACCCTTTCCCACTAACCCTTCCCCATTAACAATTCCCGCTAACCTTTCCCCGCTAACCTTTCCCCATTAACCTTTACCCATTAACCCGTCCCACCTTCCTTTCCCCGCTAACCTTCCCCGTTAACTCTTCCCCGCTAACCCTTTCCCGCCAACACTTCCCCGCTAACCCTTCCCCGCTAACCTTTCCCCGCTAACACATACCCATTAACCCTTCCCTGCTAACCCTTTCCCGCTAACATTTCCCTGCTAACCCTTCCTCACTAACTCTTCCCCGCTAACCCTTCCCCATTAACCTTTCCCCGCTATCCATTCCCTGCTAACTTTTCCCCGCTAACCTTTCCTCGCTAACCTTCCCCGCTAACCATTCCCAACTAACAGTTCCCCACTAACCCTTCCCCGTCAACCATTCCCAGCAATTCTTTCCCGCCAACATTTCCACACTAACCCTACCCCACCAACCTTTCCCCACTAACCCTTTCCCATTAACCCTTCCCCATTAAGACTTCCCGCCAACCTTTCCCCGCTAACCCTTTCCCACTAACCCTTCCCCATTTACCCTTCCCGTCAACCTTTCCCCATTAACCCTTCCCGCCTACCTTTCCCCTCTAACCCTTCCCCGTTAACCCTTCCCCGCTAACTCTTTCCCTCCAACACTTCCCCTCCAAACCTTCCCCGCTAACCCTACCCTGCTAACCCTTCCCTGTTAACCTTTCCCTGCTAACCCTTCCCCCCTAACCCTTCCCGGCTAACCCTTCGCCGCTCACCTTTCCCTGTTAACCCTTCCCTGCTAACCCATCCCCCCACCCCTTCCCCCCTACCCTTCCTCACGATCTTTTCCCTGCTAACTTTTCCCCACTGACCCTTCCCAGCTAATCAATTCCCGCCGACCCTTCCTCGCCAACCCTTTGCCCCCAACCCTTCCCTGTTAACCTTTCCCCATTAACCCTTCCCCGCTAACCCTTTCCTGCCTACCCTTCCCTGCTAACACTTCCCCGCTAACCCTTCCTTGTTAACCTTTCCCTGCCTACCCTTCCCCCCAAACCTTCCCAGCTAAGCCGTCCCCGCCAACCCTTCCCCCAAACCTTTCCCGCTAACCCTTCCCCACTCACCCTTTCCTGCCAACCATTCCCCGCCTACCCTTCCCCGCTAACCCTTCCCTGATAACCTTTCCCCGCTAACCCTTCCCCCTAACCCTTCCCCACCATCCCTTGTCCACTGACCATTACCCCCTAACTCTTTCCCGCTAAGCCTTCCCCACTAACCCTTCCTGCTAACCTTTCCCCGCTAAAACCTTCCCCACTAAACCTTCCCCGCAAACCTTTCCTCGCTAACCCATCCCCACCAACCCTTTCCCGCTAACCCTTCCCCATTAACCCTTCTCCGCTAAACTTTCCCTGCTAACCCTTTCCTGCCAACACTTCCCCGCTAACCATTCCCCGCTAACCCTTCCCAGCTAACACTTCCCCATTAACCCTTCCCCGCCAACCATTCCCGGCAATCCTTCCCCACCAACTTTTCCCCACTAACCTTTCCCCGCTAACCCTTTCCCACTAACCCTTCCCCATTAACAATTCCCGCTAACCTTTCCCCGCTAACCTTTCCCCATTAACCTTTACCCATTAACCCGTCCCACCTTCCTTTCCCCGCTAACCTTCCCCGTTAACTCTTCCCCGCTAACCCTTTCCCGCCAACACTTCCCCTGCAACCCTTCCCCACCAACCCTTCCCCGCTAAACTTTCCCTGCAAACCTTTCCCCACTAACCCTTCCCCACTAACCCTTCCTGCTAACCTTTCACCGCTAAACTTTCTCCACTAAACCTTCCTCGCAAACCTTTCCTCGCTAACCCTTCCCCACTTACCCTTCCCGGCTAACGCTTCTCCATTAACCCTTCCCCGCCAAACTTTCCCCACTACCTCTTCCCCGCCAACCTTGTCCCGCCAAACTTTCCCTGCTAACCCTTTCCTCGCTAATCCTTCCCCGCCAGCATTTCCCCATGAACCCTTTCCCGGCTAACCCTTCCCTGCTAACCTTTCCCATTAACTCTTCCCCGCTAACCCTTTCCCGCTAACCTTTCCCCGCTAACACTTACCCATTAACCCTTCCCTGCTAACCCTTTCCCGCTAACATTTCCCTGCTAACCCTTCCTCACTAACTCTTCCCCGCTAACCCTTCCCCATTAACCTTTCCCCGCTAACCTTTCCCCGCTAACCTTTCCCCATTAGCCTTTACCCATTAACCCATCCCACCTTCCTTTCCCCGCTAACCTTCCCCGTTAACTCTTCCCCGCTAACCCTTTCCCGCCAACACTTCCCCTGCAACCCTTCCCCACCAGCCCTTCCCCGCTAAACTTTCCCTGCAAACCTTTCCCCACTAACCCTTCCCCACTAACCCTTCCTGCTAACCTTTCACCGCTAAACTTTCTCCACTAAACCTTCCTCGCAAACCTTTCCTCGCTAACCCTTCCCCACTTACCCTTCCCGGCTAACCCTTCTCCATTAACCCTTCCCCGCCAAACTTTCCCCACTACCTCTTCCCCGCTAACCTTTCCCCGCCAAACTTTCCCTGCTAACCCTTTCCCCGCTAATCCTTCCCCGCCAGCATTTCCCCATGAACCCTTTCCCGGCTAAACCTTCCCTGCTAACCTTTCCCATTAACCCTTCCCCGCTAACCCTTCCCCGCTAACCTTGCCCATCTAACCCTTCACCGCTAACCCTTGCCCCAACCTTTCACTGCTAACTCTTCCCCCCTAACCCTTCCCTGTTCAACATTCCACTCTGACCTTTCCCCGCTAACCTTTCCCCGCTGACCTTTCCCCGCTAACCCTTCCCGCTAACACTTCGCCACTAACCTTTCCCCGTTAACCCTTCCCGATAACCTTTTCCCGCTAACCCTTCTCCGCGAACCCTTCCCCACTAACCCTTCCCCGCCAACGATTCCCGACAACCCTTCCCCGCCAACCTTTCCCCACTACCTCTACCCCGCCAGACTTTCCCCATGAACCCTTTCCCGGCTAACCCTTCCCCGCTAACCTTTCCCATTAACCCTTCCCCGCTAACCCTTCCCCGCTAACCTTTCCCCGCTAACACTTACCCATTAACCCTTCCCTGCTAACCCTTTCCCGCTAACATTTCCCTGCTAACCCTTCCCCACTAACTCTTCCCCGCTAACCTTTCCCCATTAACCTTTCCCCGCTATCCTTTCCCCGCTCACTTTTCCCCACTAACCTTTCCTCGCTAACCTTCCCCGCTAACCATTCCCAACTAACAGTTCTCCACTAACCCTTCCCCGCCACCCATTCCCAGCAATTCTTTCCTGCCAACATTTCCACACTAACCCTACCCCACCAACCTTTCCCCGCTAACCCTTTCCCACTTACCATTCCCCATTTACCATTCCCGTCAACCTTTCCCCATTAACCCTTCCCGCCTGCCTTTCCCCTCTAACCCTTCCCCGTTAACCCTTCCCCGCTAACTCTTTCCCTCCAACACTTCCCCTCCAAACCTTCCCCGCTAACCTTACCCTGCTAACCCTTCCCTGTTAACCTTTTCCTGCTAACCCTTCCCCCCTAACCCTTCCCGGCTAACCCTTCGCCGCTCACCTTTCCCTGTTAACCCTTCCCTGCTAACCCATCCCCCCACCCCTTCCCCCCTACCCTTCCTCGCTATCTTTTCCCTGCTAACTTTTCCCCACTAACCCTTCCCAGCTAATCAATTCCCACCATCCCTTCACCGCCAACCCTTTGCCCCCAACCCTTCCCTGCTAACACTTCCCCGCTAACCCTTCCCTGTTAACCTTTCCCTGCCTACCCTTCCCCCCAAACCTTCCCAGCTAAGTCGTCCCCCCAACCCTTCCCTGCCATCCCTTGCCCACTAACCATTACCCCCTAACTCTTTCCCGCTAACCCTTCCCCCTAACCCTTCCCCGCTGACCTTTCCCAGCTAACCCTTCCCAGCTAACCTTTCCCTGCTAACCTTTCCCCGCTAAGCCTTCCCGCTAACCCTTCCCGCTAACCCTTCCCTACTAGCCCTTCCCCACCAACCTTTCCCGCCAATGCTTACCCACCAACCCTTCCTCGATAACGTTTTCCCACTAACCCTTCCCGCCAAACCTTCCCCGCTAACCCTTCCCCGCTAACCGTTCCCTGCTAACCCTTCACCATTAACCCTTCCTTGCTAACTCTTCCCCGCTAACCCTTCACCACTTACCTTTCCCCGTTAACAATTCCCGTTAACCTTTCCCCGCTAACCCTTCTCCTCCAACCCTTCCCCATTAACCCTTCCCCGCCAATGATTCCCGACAACCCTTCCCACCAAACTTTCCCTACTACCCCTTCCCCGCCAACCTTTCCCCACCAATCTTTCCACACTTAAACTTTCCCCGCTAACCCTTCCGCGCCAACCTTTCCCCGCTAACCCTTTCCCCGCTAACCCTTCCGGCTAACCCTTCCCCACTAACCCTCCCTACTAACGCTTCCCCGCCAACAATTCCCGCCAACGCTTACCCACCAACCTGTCCCTCCCAACCTTTCCCCACAAACCATTCCCCACCAACGATTCCCGGCAATCCTTCCCCACCAAATTTTCCCCACTAATCCTTCCCCGCCAACCTTTCCCCACTAACCCTTTCCAACTAACCCTTCCCCATTAACACTTCCCGCCAACCTTTCCCCGCTAACCCTTCCCTGCTAACACTTCCCTGTTAACCTTTCCCCACTAACCCTTCCCCCTAACTCTTCCCATCTAACCCTTCACCGCTAACCCTTGCCCCAACCTTTCACTGCTAACTCTTCCTCCCTAACCCTTCCCTGTTCAACATTCCCCTTTGACCTTTCCCCGCTAACCTTTCCCTGCTGACCTTTTCCCGCTAACACTTCTCCGCGAACCCTTCCCCACTAACCCTTCCCCGCCAACGATTCCCGCCAAACCTTCCCCGCCAAACTTTCCCCACTACCTCTTCCCCGCCAACCTTTCCCCGCCAAACTTTCCCTGCTAACCCTTTCCCCGCTAATCCTTCCCCGCTAATCCTTCCCCGCCAGCATTTCCCCATGAACCCTTTCCCGGCTAACCCTTCCCCGCTAACCTTTCCCATTAACCCTTCCCCGCTAACCCTTCCCCGCTAACCTTTCCCCGCTAACACATACCCATTAACCCTTCCCTGCTAACCCTTTCCCGCTAACATTTTCCTGCTAACCCTTCCTCACTAACTCTTCCCCGCTATCCCTTCCCCATTAACCTTTCCCCGCTATCCTTTCCCTGCTAACTTTTCCCCGCTAACCTTTCCTCGCTAACCTTCCCCGCTAACCATTCCCAACTAACAGTTCCCCACTAACCCTTCCCCCTCAACCATTCCCAGCAATTCTTTCCCGCCAACATTTCCACACTAACCCTACCCCACCAACCTTTCCCCACTAACCCTTTCCCATTAACCCTTCCCCATTAAGACTTCCCGCCAACCTTTCCCCGCTAACCCTTTCCCACTAACCCTTCCCCATTTACCCTTCCCGTCAACCTTTCCCCATTAACCCTTCCCGCCTACCTTTCCCCTCTAACCCTTCCCCGTTAACCCTTCCCCGCTAACTCTTTCCCCCAACACTTCCCCTCCAAACCTTCCCCGCTAACCCTACCCTGCTAACCCTTCCCTGTTAACCTTTCCCTGCTAACCCTTCCCCCCTAACCCTTCCCGGCTAACCCTTCGCCGCTCACCTTTCCCTGTTAACCCTTCCCTGCTAACCCATCCCCCCACCCCTTCCCCCCTACCCTTCCTCACGATCTTTTCCCTGCTAACTTTTCCCCACTGACCCTTCCCAGCTAATCAATTCCCGCCAACCCTTCCCCGCCAACCCTTTGCCCCCAACCCTTCCCTGTTAACCTTTCCCCATTAACCCTTCCCCGCTAACCCTTTCCTGCCTACCCTTCCCTGCTAACACTTCCCCGCTAACCCTTCCTTGTTAACCTTTCCCTGCCTACCCTTCCCCCCAAACCTTCCCAGCTAAGCCTTCCCCGCCAACCCTTCCCCCAAACCTTTCCCGCTAACCCTTCCCCACTCACCCTTTCCTGCCAACCCTTCCCCGCTAACCCTTCCCCGCTAACCCTTCCCTGTTAACCTTTCCCCGCTAACCCTTCCCCCCTAACCCTTCCCCGCCATCCCTTGTCCACTAACCATTACCCCCTAACTCTTTCCCGCTAACCCTTCCCCCTAACCCTTCCCCGCTGACCTTTCCCCGCTAACCCTTCCCAGCTAACCTTTCCCTGTTAACCTTTCCCCGCTAAGCCTTCCCCACTAACCCTTCCTGCTAACCTTTCCCCGCTAAACTTTCCCCACTAAACCTTCCCCGCAAACCTTTCCTCGCTAACCCATCCCCACCAACCCTTTCCCGCTAACCCTTCCCCATTAACCCTTCTCCGCTAAACTTTCCCTGCTAACCCTTTCCTGCCAACACTTCCCCGCTAACCATTCCCCGCTAACCCTTCCCAGCTAACACTTCCCCATTAACCCTTCCCCGCCAACCATTCCCGGCAATCCTTCCCCATCAACTTTTCCCCACTAACCGTTTCCCACTAACCCTTCCCCATTAACACTTCCCGCCAACCTTTCCCCGCTAACCCTTTCCCACTAACCCTTCCCCATTAACAATTCCCGCTAACCTTTCCCCGCTAACCTTTCCCCATTAACCTTTACCCATTAACCCGTCCCACCTTCCTTTCCCCGCTAACCTTCCCCGTTAACTCTTCCCCGCTAACCCTTTCCCGCCAACACTTCCCCTGCAACCCTTCCCCACCAGCCCTTCCCCGCTAAACTTTCCCTGCAAACCTTTCCCCACTAACCCTTCCCCACTAACCCTTCCTGCTAACCTTTCACCGCTAAACTTTCTCCACTAAACCTTCCTCGCAAACCTTTCCTCGCTAACCCTTCCCCACTTACCCTTCCCGGCTAACCCTTCTCCATTAACCCTTCCCCGCCAAACTTTCCCCACTACCTCTTCCCCGCCAACCTTTCCCCGCCAAACTTTCCCTGCTAACCCTTTCCCCGCTAATCCTTCCCCGCCAGCATTTCCCCATGAACCCTTTCCCGGCTAACCCTTCCCTGCTAACCTTTCCCATTAACCCTTCCCCGCTAACCCTTCCCCGCTAACCTTTCCCCACTAACACTTACCCATTAACCCTTCCCTGCTAACCCTTTCCCGCTAACATTTCCCTGCTAACCCTTCCTCACTAACTCTTCCCCGCTAACCCTTCCCCATTAACCTTTCCCCGCTATCCTTTCCCTGCTAACTTTTCCCCGCTAACCTTCCTCGCTAACCTTCCCCGCTAACCATTCCCAACTAACAGTTCCCCACTAACCCTTCCCCGTCAACCATTCCCAGCAATTCTTTCCCGCCAACATTTCCACACTAACCCTACCCCACCAACCTTTCCCCACTAACCCTTTCCCATTAACCCTTCCCCATTAAGACTTCCCGCCAACCTTTCCCCGCTAACCCTTTCCCACTAACCCTTCCCCATTTACCCTTCCCGTCAACCTTTCCCCATTAACCCTTCCCGCCTACCTTTCCCCTCTAACCCTTCCCCGTTAACCCTTCCCCGCTAACTCTTTCCCTCCAACACTTCCCCTCCAAACCTTCCCCGCTAACCCTACCCTGCTAACCCTTCCCTGTTAACCTTTCCCTGCTAACCCTTCCCCCCTAACCCTTCCCGGCTAACCCTTCGCCGCTCACCTTTCCCTGTTAACCCTTCCCTGCTAACCCATCCCCCCACCCCTTCCCCCCTACCCTTCCTCACGATCTTTTCCCTGCTAACTTTTCCCCACTGACCCTTCCCAGCTAATCAATTCCCGCCAACCCTTCCCCGCCAACCCTTTGCCCCCAACCCTTCCCTGTTAACCTTTCCCCATTAACCCTTCCCCGCTATCCCTTTCCTGCCTACCCTTCCCTGCTAACACTTCCCCGCTAACCCTTCCTTGTTAACCTTTCCCTGCCTACCCTTCCCCCCAAACATTCCCAGCTAAGCCTTCCCCGCCAACCCTTCCCCCAAACCTTTCCCGCTAACCCTTCCCCACTCACCCTTTCCTGCCAACCCTTCCCCGCTAACCCTTCCCCACTAAACCTTCCCTGTTAACCTTTCCCCGCTAACCCTTCCCCCCTAACCCTTCCCCGCCATCCCTTGTCCACTAACCATTACCCCCTAACTCTTTCCCGCTAACCCTTCCCCCTAACCCTTCCCCGCTGACCTTTCCCCGCTAACCCTTCCCAGCTAACCTTTCCCTGTTAACCTTTCCCCGCTAAGCCTTCCCCACTAACCCTTCCTGCTAACCTTTCCCCGCTAAACTTTCCCCACTAAACCTTCCCCGCAAACCTTTCCTTGCTAACCCATCCCCACCAACCCTTTCCCGCTAACCATTCCCCATTAACCCTTCTCCGCTAAACTTTCCCTGCTAACCCTTTCCTGCCAACACTTCCCCGCTAACCATTCCCCGCTAACCCTTCCCAGCTAACACTTCCCCATTAACCCTTCCCCGCCAACCATTCCCGGCAATCCTTCCCCACCAACTTTTCCCCACTAACCGTTTCCCACTAACCCTTCCCCATTAACACTTCCCGCCAACCTTTCCCCGCTAACCCTTTCCCACTAACCCTTCCCCATTAACAATTCCCGCTAACCTTTCCCCGCTAACCTTTCCCCATTAACCTTTACCCATTAACCCGTCCCACCTTCCTTTCCCCGCTAACCTTCCCCGTTAACTCTTCCCCGCTAACTCTTTCCCACCAACACTTCCCCTGCAACCCTTCCCCACCAACCCTTCCCCGCTAAACTTTCCCTGCTAACCTTTCCCCACTAACCCTTCCCCACTAACCCTTCCTGCTAACCTTTCACCGCTAAACTTTCTCCACTAAACCTTCCTCGCAAACCTTTCCTCGCTAACCCTTCCCCACTTACCGTTCCCGGCTAACCCTTCTCCATTAACCCTTCCCCGCTAAACTTTCCCTGCTAACCCTTTCCTGCCAACACTTTCCCGCTAACCCTTCCCCGCTAACCCTTACCAGCTAACAAATCCCCACTAACCCTTCCCCGCCAACCATTCCCGGCAATCCTTCCCCACCAACTTTTCCCCACTAACCCGTCTCCGCCAACCTTTCCCTGATAACATTTTCCCATTAACCCTTCCCCATTAACACTTCTCGCCAACCTTTCCCCGCTAACCCTTTCCCACTAACCCTTCCCCATTAACCCTTCCCGCTAACATTACCCCGCTAACCCTTCCCCATTAACCTTTCCCCATTAACCTGTCCTGCCATCCTTTCCCTGCTAACCTTCCCCGTTAACTCTTCCCGCTAACCCATTCCCACCAACATTTCCCCTCCAACCCTTCCCTGCCTACCCTTCCCTGTTAACCTTTCCCTGCTAACCCTTCCCCCCTAACCCCTCCCAGCTAACCCTTCCCCGCTAACCCTTCCCGGGTAACCTTTCCCTGCTAACCCTTCCCCCAACCCTTCCCAGCTAACCCTTCCCAGCTAACCCTTCCCTGCTAACCCTTTCCTGCCAATGCTTCTATGCTAACCCTTCCCCGCTAAACCTTCCCTTTTCATCTTTCCCTGCTAAGCCTTCCCCCAATCCTTCCAAGCTAACCCTTCCCCGCTAACCCTTCCAACCTATCCCTTCCCCGCTTACCCTTCCCCGCAAAACCTTTCCTGCCAACCCTTCCCCGCTAAACCTTCCCGCTAACCCTTCCCGCTAACCCTTCCCTACTAACCCTTCCCCACCAACCTTTCCCGCCAACGCTTACCCACCAACCCTTCCTCGCTAACGTTTTCCCACTAACCCTTCCCGCCAAACTTTCCCCGCTAACCCTTCCCTGCTAACCATTCCCTGCTAACCCTTCACCATTAACCCTTCCTTGCTAACCCTTCCCCGCTAACCCTTCCCCACTTACCTTTCCCCGTTAACACTTCCCGTTAACCTTTCCCCGCTTCCCCTTCTCCGCCAACCCTTCCACATTAACCCTTCCCCGCCAATGATTCCCAACAACCCTTCCCCGCCAAACTTTCCCTACTACCCCTTCCCCGCCAACCTTTCCCCACCAATCTTTCCACAATT
This sequence comes from Isurus oxyrinchus, assembly GCA_026770705.1. NCBI lineage: Eukaryota > Metazoa > Chordata > Chondrichthyes > Lamniformes > Lamnidae > Isurus > Isurus oxyrinchus. The sequence continues at coordinate 58,296,388 of JANJGN010000012.1, read as the reverse complement.
AAACTTTCCCTGCTAACCCTTCCGCGCCAACCTTTCCCCGCTAACCCTTTCCCCGCTAACCCTTCCGGCTAACCCTTCCCCACTAACCCTCCCTACTAACGCTTCCCCGCCAACAATTCCCGCCAACGCTTACCCACCAACCCGTCCCTCCCAACCTTTCCCCACAAACCCTTCCCCGCCAACGATTCCCGGCAATCCTTCCCCACCAAATTTTCCCCACTAATCCTTCCCCGCCAACCTTTGCCCGCTAACCCTTTCCCACTAACCCTTCCCCATTAACACTTCACGCCAACCTTTCCCCGCTAACCCTTCCCTGCTAACACTTCCCTGTTAACCTTTCCCCACTTACCCTTCCCCCTAACTCTTCCCATCTAACCCTTCACCGCTAACCCTTGCCCCAACCTTTCACTGCTAACTCTTCCCCCCTAACCCTTCCCTGTTCACCATTCCCCTCTGACCTTTCCCCGCTAACCTTTCCCCTTTGATCTTTCCCCGCTAACCCTTCCCGCTAACCCTTCCCCACTAACCTTTCCCCGTTAACCCTTCCCGATAACCTTTTCCCGTTAACCCTTCTCCGTGAACCCTTCCCCACTAACCCTTCCCCGCCAACGATTCCCGCCAACCCTTCCCGGCCAACCTTTCCCCGCCAAACTTTCCCTGCTAACCCTTTCCCCGCTAACCCTTCCCCGCCAGCCTTTCCCCATGAACCCTTTCCCCGCTAACCCTTCCCGCTAACACTTTCCCGCTAACCCTTCCCTACTTACCCTTCCCCGCCAAAATTTCCCGCCAAAGCTTACCCACCAAACCTTACCCGCTAACGTTTTCCCACTAACCCTTCCCGCCAAACTTTCCCCGCTAACCCTTCCCCACTAACGTTTCCCTGCTAACCCTTCACCATTAACCCTTCCCCACTAACCTTTCCCTGCTAACCCTTCACCATTAACCCTTCCCCGCTAACCTTTCCCTGCTAACCCTTCCCCACTAACCCTTCCCCGCTAATCATCCCTTCTAACCTTTCCCCATTAACCCTTCCCCGCTAACCCTTCCCCGCTAACCTTTCCCCGCTAACACTTCCTCATTAACCCTTCCCCACTAACCCTTTCTCGCTAACCTTTCCCTGCTAACCCTTCCCCCTAACCCTTCCCCGCTAAATTTTCCCCATTAACCTTTCCCTCTATCCTATCCCCGCTAACTTTTCCCCGCTAACCTTTCCCCGCTAACATTCCCCGCTAACCCTTCCAAGCTAATGCTTCCCCAATAAGGCTTCCCTGACAGCCATTCCTGCTAACCCTTCCCTGCCAACCTTTCCCCACTAACCCTTCCCCGCCAACCATTCGCGGCAGTCCTTCCCCACCAACCTTTCCCCACTAACCCTTCCCCACCAAGCTTTCCCTGCTAACCCTTCCCCCCTAACCCCTCCCAGTTAACCCTTCCCGGCTAACCCTTCCCGGGTAACCTTTCCCTGCTAACCCTTCCCCCCAACCCTTCCCAGCTAACCCTTCACCGCTAACCCTTCCCCCTAACCTTTCACCGCTAACCCTTCCCTGCTAACCCTTTCCTGCCAATGCTTCTATGCTGACCCTTCCCCGCTAACCCTTCCCTGTTCATCTTTCCCTGCTAACCCTTCCCCCAATCCTTCCAAGCTAACCCTTCCCCGCTAACCCTTCCAACCTATCCCTTCCCCGCTTACCCTTCCCCGCAAAACCTTTCCTGCCAACCCTTCCCCGCTAAACCTTCCCGCTAACCCTTCCCGCTAACCCTTCCCCACCAACCTTTCCCCACCAACCTTTCCCGCCAACGCTTACCCACCAACCCTTCCTCGCTAACATTTTCCCACTAACCCTTCCCGCCAAACTTTCCCCGCTAACCCTTCCCTGCTAACCGTTCCCTGCTAACCCTTCACCATTAACCCTTCCTCGCTAACCCTTCCCCGCTAACCCTTCCCCGCTTACCTTTCCCCGTTAACACTTCCTGTTAACGTTTTCCCGCTAACCCTTCTCCGCCAACCCTTCCCCATTAACCCTTCCCCGCCAATGATTCCCAACAATCCTTCCCCGACAAACTTTTCCTACTACCCCTTCCCCGCCAACCTTTTCCCACCAATCTTTCCACACTTAAACTTTCCCCGCTAACCCTTCTGCGCCAACCTTTCCCACCTAACCCTTTCCCCGCTAACCCTTCCGGCTAACCCTTCCCCACTAACCCTCCCTACTAACGCTTCCCCTCCAACAATTCCCGCCAACGCTTACCCACCAACCCGTCCCTCCCAACATTTCCCCACAAACCCTTCCCCGCCAACGATTCCCGGCAATCCTTCCCCACCAAATTTTCCCCACTAATCCTTCCCCGCCAACCTTTCCCCGCTAACCCTTTCCCACTAACCCTTCCCCATTAACACTTCCAGCCAACCTTTCCCCGCTAACCCTTCCCTGCTAACACTTCCCTGTTAACCTTTCCCCACCAACCCTTCCCCCTAACTCTTCCCATCTAACCCTTCACCGCTAACCCTTGCCCAAACCCTTCACTGCTAACTCTTCCCCCTAACCCTTCCCTGTTCACCATTCCCCTCTGACCTTTCCCCGCTAACCTTTCCCCTTTGATCTTTCCCCGCTAACCCTTCCCGCTAATCCTTCCCCACTAACCTTTCCCCGTTAACCCTTCCCGATAACCTTTTCCCGCTAACCCTTCTCCGTGAACCCTTCCCCACTAACCCTTCCCCGCCAACGATTCCCGCCAACCCTTCCCCGCCAACCTTTCCCCACTACCTCTTCCCCGCCAACCTTTCCCCGCCAAACTTTCCCTGCTAACCCTTTCCCCGCTAACCCTTCCCCACCAGCCTTTCCCCATGAACCCTTTCCCCATTAACCCTTCCCACTAACACTTTCCCGCTAACCCTTCCCTACTTCCCTTTCCCCGCCAACGCTTACCCACCAACCCTTGCCCGCTAACGTTTTCCCACTAACCCTTCCCGCCAAACTTTCCCCGCTAACCCTTCCCCGCTAACGTTTCCCTGCTAAACCTTCACCATTAACCCTTCCCCACTAACCTTTCCCTGCTAACCCTTCCCCACTAACCCTTCCCCGCTAATCATCCCTTCTAACCTTTCCCCATTAACCCTTCCCCGCTAACCCTTCCCCACTAACCCTTTCTCGCTAACCTTTCCCTGCTAACCCTTCCCCTAACCCTTCCCCGCTAAATTTTCCCCATTAACCTTTCCCCGCTATTCTATCCCCGATAACTTTTCCCCGCTAACCTTTCCCCGCTAACCTTCCCCGCTAACCCTTCCAAGCTAACGCTTCCCCAATAAGGCTTCCCCGACAGCCATTCCTGCGAACCCTTCCCTGCCAACCTTTCCCCACTAACCCTTCCCTGCCAACCATTCGCGGCAGTCCTTCCCCACCAACCTTTCCCCACTAAACCTTCCCCACCAAGCTTTCCCTGCTAACCCTTTCCCATTAACCCTTCCCCATTAACACATCCTGCCAACCTTTCCCCGCTAAACCCATCCCAGTAACCCTTCCCCATTTACCCTTCCCGCTAAACTTTCCCCACTAAGCCTGCCCCATTAACCTTTCCCCATTAACCCTTCCCGCCAACCTTTATAAACTAACCCTTCCCCGCAAACCTTTCCCCGCTAACCGTTTCCCACTAAACCTTCCTCATTAACACTTCTCGCCAACCTTTCCCCGCTAACCATTTCCCACTAAACCTTCCCCATTAACACTTCTCGCCAACCTTTCCCCGCTAACCCTTTCCCACTAACCCTTCCCCATTAACCCTTCCCGCTAACCTTTCCCCGCTAACCTTTCCCCATTAACCTTTCCCCAATAAGGCTTCCCCGACAGCCATTCCTGCGAACCCTTCCCTGCCAACCTTTCCCCACTTACCCTTCCCCGCCAACCATTCGCGGCAGTCCTTCCCCACCAACCTTTCCCCACTAAACCTTCCCCACCAAGCTTTCCCTGCTAACCCTTTCCCATTAACCCTTCCCCATTAACACATCCTGCCAACCTTTCCCCGCTAAACCCTTCCCCGTAACCCTTCCCCATTTACCCTTCCCGCTAAACTTTCCCCACTAAGCCTGCCCCGTTAACCTTTCCCCATTAACCCTTCCCGCCAACCTTTATCAACTAACCCTTCCCCGCAAACCTTTCCCCGCTAACCGTTTCCCACTAAACCTTCCCTATTAACACTTCTCGCCAACCTTTCCCCGCTAACCGTTTCCCACTAAACCTTCCCCATTAACTCTTCTCGCCAACCTTTCCCCGCTAACCCTTTCCCACTAACCCTTCCCCATTAACCCTTCCCGCTAACCTTTCCCCGCTAACCTTTCCCCATTAACATTTCCCCAATAACTCATCCTGCCATCCTTTCCCCGCTAACCTTCCCCGTTAACTCTTCCCCGCTAACCCTTTCCCGCCAACTCTTCCCAGCTAACACTTCCCCACTAACTCTTCCCCACCAACTATTCCCGGCAATCCTTCCCCACCAACTTTTCCCCACTAACCTTTCCCCGCAAACCTTTCCCCGCTAACCCTTTCCACTAACCCTTCGCCACCAACCCTTCACCCCAACCCTTCCCTGTTAACCTTTCTCCGCTAACCCTTCCCCGCTAACCCTTTCCTGCCAACACTTCCACGCCAACCCTTCACCCCAACCCTTCCCTGTTAACTTTTCTCCGCTAACCCTTCCCCGCTTACGCTTTCCTACCAACCCTTCCCCGCTAACCCTTCCCGCTAACCCTTCTCCGCTAACCCTTCCCTACTAACCCTTCCCCGCCAAACTTTCTCGCCAATGCTTACCCACCAACCCTTCCCCGCTAACGTTTTCCCACTAACCCTTCCCACCAAACTTTCCCCGTTAACTCTTCCCATTAACCTTTTCCCGCTCACCCTTCTCCACCAAAGCCTTCCCCACTAACCCTACCCCGCCAACCTTTCCCGCCAACCCTTCCCTGCCAACCTTTCCCCCCTACCGCTTCCCCGCCAATCTATCCCCACTAACCCTTTCCCTGCTAACCCTTCCCCGCCAACCTTTCCCCACTAACCATTTCCCCGCTAACCTTCCCTACTAACCCTATCCCGCCAACCTTCCCCGCTAACCTTTCCCTGCTAATCCTTCACAATTAACCCTTCCCCACTAACCTTTCCCTGCTAAACCTTCCCCACTAACCCTTCCCCACTAACGCTACCCCGCTAACCCTTCCCCGCTAACCCTTCCCGCTAACCCTTCCCCACTAACCTTTCCCCGTTAACTCTTCCCATTAACCTTTTCCCACTCACCCTTCTCCGCCAAAGCCTTCCCCACTAACCCTACCCCGCCAACCTTTCCCGCCAACCCTTCCCCGCCAACCTTTCCCCACTACCGCTTCCCCGCCATACTTTCCCCGCCAATCTATCCCCACTAACCCTTTCCCCGCTAACCCTTCCCCGCCAACCTTTCCCCACTAACCATTTCCCCGCTAACCCTTCCCTACTAACCCTACCCCGCCAACCTTCCCTGCTAACCCTTCCCCGCTAACCTTTCCCTGCTAACCCTTCACCATTAACCCTTCTCCACAAACCTTTCCCTGCTAAACCTTCCCCACTAACCCTTCCCCACTAACCCTATCCCGCTAACCTTTCCCTGCTAACCCTACCCCATTAACCCTTCCCCGCTAAACCTTTCCCGCTAACCTTTCCCTGCTAACACTTCCCCGCTAACCCTTCCCCACTAACCCTATCCCGCTAACCTTTCCCTGCTAACCCTACCCCATTAACCCTTCCCCACTAACCCTTCCTGCTGAACTTTCCACACGAACCTTTCCCCACTAACCCTTCCCTGCTAACCTTTCCCCTCTAACGCTTCCCCACTAATCCTTCCCCGCTAACCCTTCCCGAGTAACCCTTCCCTGCTAAACTTTCCCCACTAACCTTTCCCCGCCAACCCTTCCCCGCCAACCTTTCCCCACTACCCCTTCCAAGCCAACCTTTCCCCGCGAAACTTTCCCTGCTAACACTTTCCCCGCTAAGCCTTCCCCGCCAACTTTTCCCCACGAACACTTTCCCCGCTAACCCTTCCCTACTTACCCTTCCCCGCCAACCTTTCCCACCAACGCTTACCCAACAACCCTTCCCCGCTAACGTTTTCCCACTAACCCTTCCTGCCAAACTTTCCCTGCTAACCCTTCACCACTAACGCTTCCCCAATAACTTTCCCTGCTAACCCTTCACCATTAACCCTTCACCGCTAACTTTTCCCTGCTAAACCTTCCCCACTAACCCTTCCCTGCTAACCCATCCCCGCTAACCTTTCTCCATTAACCCTTCTCCGCTAACCCTTCCCCGCTAACATTTCCCCGCTAACCCTTCCCCATTAACCCTTCCCCGCAACCCTTTCCCGCTAACCTTTCCCTGCTAACCCTTCCCCACTAACCCTTCCCTGCTAACCCTTCCCCATTAACCTTTCCCCGCTATCCTATCCCCGCTAACTTTTCCCCGCTAACCTTTACCCGCTAACCTTCCCCGCTAACCCTTCCCCGCTAACGCTTCCCCAATAACGCTTCCCCGACAACCATTCCTGTGAACCCTTCCCCGCCAACCTTTCCCCACTAACCCTTCCCCGCCAACCATTCCCGGCAATCCTTCACCGCCAACCTTTCCCCACTAACCCTTCCACACCAACCTTTCCCCGCTAACCCTTTCCCATTAACCCTTCCCCATTAACACTTCCTGCCAACCTTTCCCCGCTAACCCTTTCCCAGTAACCCTTCCCCATTTACCCTTCCCGCTAACCTTTCCTCTCTAACCCTTCCCCGTTAACCCTTTCCAGCTAACCCTTTCCCACCAACACTTCCCCTCCAAACCTTCCCACTAACCCTACCTCGCTAACCCTTCCCTGTTAACCTTTCCCTGCTAACCCTTCCCTCCTAACCCTTCCCGGCTAACCCTTCCCCGCTCACCATTCCCTGTTTACCCTTCCCTGCTAACCCTAACCCCCACCCCTTCCCCCCTACCCTTCCCCGCTAACTTTTCCCTGCTAACTTTTCCCCACTAACCCTTCCCAGCTAATCCTTTCCCGCCAACCCTTCCCCACCAACCCTTCATCCCAACCCTTCCCTGTTAACCTTTCCCCGTTAACCCTTCCCCACTAACCCTTTTTTGCCAACCGTTCCCCGCCTACCCTTCCGCGCTAACCCTTCCCTGTTTACCATTCCCTGCTAACCCTTCCCAGCTAAGCCTTCCCCGCTAACCCTTCCCCGGTAACCCTTCCCCGCTAACCCTTCCCCACTAACCCTTGCCTGCCAACCCTTCCCCGCAAACCCTTCCCCGCTAACCCTTCCCCCCTAACCCTTCCCCGCCAACCCTTGCCCACTAACCATTACCCCCTAACCATTCCCCCCTAACCCTTTCCCCCTAACCCTTCCCTGTTGACCTTTCCCCACTGACCTTTCCCCACTGGCCTTTCCCCGCTAACCCTTCCCAGCTAAACTTTCCCTGCTAACCTTTCCCCGCTAACCGTTCCCCAGTAACCCTTCCTGCTAACCTTTCCCCACTAAACTTTCCCCACTAAACCTTCCCCGCAAACCTTTCCCCGCTAACCCTTCCCCACTAAATTTTCCCAGCTAACCCTTTCCCATTTACCCTTCTCCGCTAAACTTTCCCTGCTAACCCTTTCCTGCCAACACTTCCCCGCTAACCCTTCCCCACTAACCCTCCCAGCTAACACTTCCCCACTAACCCTTCCCCACCAACCATTCCAGGCAATCCTTCGTCACCAACTTTTCCCCACTAACCCTTTCCCGCCAACCTTTCCCCGCTAACCCTTTCCCACTAACCCTTCCCCACCAACCCTTCACCCCAACCCTTCCCTGTTAACCTTTCTCCGCTAACCCTTACCCACTAACCCTTTCCTGCCAACACTTCCACGCTAACCCTTCCCTCTAACCCTTCCCCGCTTACCCTTCCCCGCTTACCCTTTCCTGCCAACCCTTCCCCGCTAACCCTTCCTGCTAACCCTTCTCCGCTAACACTTCCCTACTAACCCTTCCCCGCCAACCTTTCCCGCCAACGCTTACCCACCAACCCTTCCCTGCTAACGTTTTCCCACTAACCCTTCCCACCAAACTTTCCCCACTTACCCTTCCCCGCTTACCGTTCCCTGCTAACCCTTCACCATTAACCCTTCCCGGCTAACCTTTCCCTGCTAACCCTTCCCCACTAACCCTTCCCCGCTAACCCTTCCCCACTAACCTTTCCCCGTTAACCCTTCCCGTTAACCTTTTCCTGCTAACCCTTCTCCACCAACTCTTCCCCAGTAACGCTTCCCCGCCAATGATTCCCGCCAACCCTTCCACGCCAACCTTTCCCCTCTACCCGTTCCCCGCCAACCTTTCCACAACAATCTATCCCCACTAACCCTTTCCCCGCTAACCCTTCCCCGCCAACCTTTCCCCACTAACCATTTCCCCGCTAACCATTCCCTACTAACCCTTCCCCGCCAACCTTTCCCGCCAAATCTTACCCACCAATCCTTCCCCGCTAACGTTTTCCCACCAACCCTTCCCGCCAAACTTTCCCCGCCAATCTTTCCCTGCTAACTCTTTTCCCACTAACCCTTCCCCGCGAAGCTTTCCCCACGAACCCTTTCCCCGCTAACCCTTCCCGCTAACCCTTCCCCGCTAACCCTTCCCTACATAACCTTCCCCGCCAACCTTTCCCGCCAATGCTTACCCACCAACCCTTCCCCGCTAACGCTTTCCCAATAACCCTTCCCGCCAAACTTTCCCCGCTAACCCTTCCCCGCTAACCTTTCCCTGCTAACCCTTCACCATTAACCCTTCTCCGCTAACCTTTCCCTGCTAACCCTTCCCCACTAACCCTTCCCTGCTAACCCTTCCCTGCTAACCTTTCCCCATTAACCCTTCCCTGCTAACCCTTCCCCACTAACCTTTCCCCGCTAACCTTCCCCGCTAACCCTTCCCAGCTAACGCTTCCCCAATAACGCTTCCCCGACAACCATTCCCGGCAATCCTTCACCGCCAACCTTTCCCCACTAACCCTTCCCCACCAACCTTTCCCCGCTAACCCTTTCCCATTAACCCTTCCCCATTAACACTTCCTGCCAACCTTTCCCCGCTAACCCTTTCCCAGTAACCCTTCCCCATTTACCCTTCCTGCTAAACTTTCCCCGCTAAGCCTGCCCCGTTAACCTTTCCCCATTAACCCTTCCTGCCATCCTTTCACCTCTAACCCTTCCCCATTAACCCTTCCCAGCTAACCCTTTCCCACCAACACTTCCCCTCCAACCCTTTCCCGCTAACCCTACCCCGCTAACCCTTCCCTGTTAACCTTTCCCTGCTAACCCTTCCCTCCTAACCCTTCCCGGCTAACCCTTCCCCGCTCACCATTCCCTGTTAACACTTTCCTGCTAACACTTCCCTCCACCCCTTCCCCGCTAACTTTTCCCTGCTAACTTTTCCCCACTAACCCTTCCCAGCTAATCCTTTCCCGCCAACCCTTCACCCCAACCCTTCCCTGCTAACCTTTCCCCATTAACCCTTCCCCGCTAACCCTTTCCTGCCAACCCTTCCCCGCCTCCCCTTCCCCGCTAACCCTTCCCTGTTAACCATTCCCTGCTAACCCTTCCCCGCAACCCTTCCCAGCTAAGCCTTCCCCACTAACCCTTCCCCCAACCCATCCCCGCTAACCCTTCCCCACTAACCCTTGCCTGCCAACCCTTCCCCGCTAACCTTTCCCCACTAACCCTTCCCCCTAACCCTTCCCCGCCAACCCATGCCCACTAACCATTACCCCCTAACCATTCCCTGCTAACCATTCCCCCCTAACCCTTCCCTGTTGACCTTTCCCCACTGACCTTTCCCCGCTGATCTTTCCCCGTTAACCCTTCCCAGCTAAACTTTCCCTGCTAACCTTTCCCCGCTGACCCTTCCCCACTAACTCTTCCTTCTAACCTTTCCCCGCTAAACTTTCCCCACTAAACCTTCCCTGCAAACCTTTCCTCGCTAAGCCTTCCCCACTAAGTTTTCCCTGCTAACCCTTCCCCATTAACCCTTCCCCGCTAAACTTTCCCTGCTAACCCTTTCCTGCCAACACTTCCCCGCTAACCATTCTCCGCTAACACTTCCCTGCTAACACTTCCCCACTAACCCTTCCCCGCCAACCATTCCCGGCAATCCTTCCCCACCAACTTTTCCCCAGTAACCCTTCCCTGCCAAGCTTTCCCCGCTAACCCTTTCCCACTAACCCTTCCCCGCCAACCCTTCACCCCAACCCTTCCCCGTTAACCTTTCTCCGCTAACCCTTCCCCGCTAACCCTTTCCTGCCAATACTTCCACGCTAACCCTTCCCCCGCTAACCCTTCCCTGTTAATCTTTCCCTGCTAACTCTTCCTCAAATCCTTCCCAGGTAACCAGTCCCCGCTAACCCTTCCCCCAACCCTTCCCCGCTGACCCTTCCCCGCTTACCCTTTCCTGCCATCCCTTCCCTGCTAACCCTTCTCCGCTAACCCTTCCCTACTAACCCTTCCCCACCAACCTTTCCCGCCAACGCTTACCCACCAACCCTTCCCCGCTAACGTTTTCCCACTAACCCTTCCCACCAAACTTTCCCCGCTTACCATTCCCTGCTAACCCTTCACCATTAACCCTACCCCGCTAACCTTTCCCCGCTAACCCTTCCCCATAACCCTTCTCTGCTAACCCTTCCTGCTAACCCTTCCCTACTAACCCTTCCCCGCCAACCTTTCCCGCCAACCCTTACCCACCAACCCTTCCCTGCTAACATTTTCCCACTAACCCTTCCCACCAAACTTTCCCAGCTAACACTTCCCCGCTAACCTTTCGCTGCTAACCCTTCACCATTAACCCTTCCCCGCTAACCTTTCCCTGCTAAACCTTCCCCACTAACCCTTCCCCACTAAACCTTCCCCGCTAACCTTTCCCGGCTAACCTTTCCCCGCTAACCCTTCCCCATTAACCCTTCCCCACTAACCCTTTCCCGCTAACCTTTCCCCGTTAACCTTTCCCGTTAACCTTTTCCCGCCAACCTTTCTCCGCCAACCCTTCCCCGCTAACCCTTCCCAGCTAACACTTCCTCTCTAACGCTTCCCCGACAACCATTCCCGCCAACCCTTCCCTGCCAACCTTTACCCACTAACCCTTCCCCGCCAACCATTCCCGGCAATCCTGCCCCGCCAACCTTTCCCAACTAACCCTTCCCCGCCAACCTTTTTCCGCTAACCCTTTCCCACTAACCCTTCCCCATTAACACTTCCCGCCAACCTTTCCCCGCTAACCCTTTCCCACTAACCCTTCCCCATTTACCCTTCCCGCTAGCCCTTCCCCGCTAACCCTTTCCCGCCAACACTTCCCCTCCAACCCTTCCCCGCTCACCCTACCCCACTATCCCTTCCATGTTAACATTTCCCTGCTAACCCTTCCCCCTAACACTTCCCAGCTAACCCTTCCCCGCTCACCCTTCCCTGTTAACCATTCCCTGCTAACCTTTCCCCCCAACCCTTCACTGCTAACCTTTCCCTGCTAACATTTCCCCACTAACCCTTCCCAGCTAATCCTTTCCCGCCAACACTTTGCCCCAACCCTTCCCTGTTATCCGTTCCCCGTTAACCCTTCCCCGCTAACCCTTTCCAGCCAACCCTTCCCTGCTAACGATTCCCCGCTAACCCTTCCCTGTTAACCTTTCCCTGCTAACCATTCAGCCAAACCTTCCCAGCTAAGCCTTCCCCGCTAACCCTTCCCATGTAACCCTTCCCCGCTAACCCTTCCACACTAACGCTTTCCTGCCAACCCTTCCCCGCTTACCCTTCCCTGCTATCCCTTCCCTGTTAACCTTTCCCCGCTAACCCTTCCCCCTAACCCTTGCCCGCTTGCCGTTCCAGCCTAACCCTTCCCCGCTAACCCTTCCCCCCTAACCCTTCCCGGCTAACCTTTCCCTGCTAACCTTTCCTCGCTAACCATTCCCCATGATCCCTTCACCGCTAAACATCTCCGCTAACCCTTCCCCGCTAACCCTTCCCCCCTAACCCTCCCCCACTAACACTTCCCCGACAACCATTCCCGCCAACCCTTCCCTGCCAACCTTTCCACACTAACCCTTCCCCGCCAACCATTCCCGGCAATCCTTCCCCGCCAACCTTTCCCCACTAACCCTCCCCGCCAAACTTTCCCCGCAAACCCTTTCCCACTAACCCTTCCCCATTAACACTTGTCACCAAACTTTCCCCGCTAACGCTTTCCCACTAACCCTTCCCCATTAACCCTTCCCACTAACCTTTCTCCACTAACCCTTCCCCATTAACCTTTCCCCATTAACACTTCCCGCCAACCTTTCCCCCCTAACCCTTTCCCACTAACCATTCCCCATTTACCCTTCCCACTAACCTTTCCCCGCTAAGCCTGCCCTGTTAACCTTTCCCCATTAACCCTTCCCGCCTACCTTTCCCCTCTAACCCTTCCCCGTTAACCCTTCCCCGCTAACCCTTTCCCACCAACACTTCCCCTCCAATCCTTCCACGCTAACCCTACTCCGCTAACCCTTCCCTGTTAACCTTTCCCTGCTAACCCTTCCCCCCTAACCCTTCCCAGCTAACCCTTCCGCGCTCACCGTTCCCTGTTAACCCTTCCCTGCTAACCTTTCCCCCCACCCCTTCCCCCCACCCTTCCTCGCTAACATTTCCCTGCTAACTTTTCCCCACTAACCCTTCCCAGCTAATCATTTCCCGCCAACCCTCCCCCAAGCCTCCCTGTTAACCTTTCCCCATTAACCCTACCCCGCTAACCCTTTCCTACCAACCCTTCCCCGCTAACCCTTCCCCGCTAACGCTTCCCTGTTAACCTTTCCCTGCTAACCTTTCCCCCCAACCATTCCCAGCTAAGCCTTCCCCGCTAACCCTTCCCTGTTAACCTTTCCCCGCTAACCCTTCCCCCCACCCCTTCCCCCCACCCTTCCTCGCTAACATTTCCCTGCTAACTTTTCCCCACTAACCCTTCCCAGCTAATCATTTCCCGCCAACCCTCCCCCAAGCCTTCCCTGTTAACCTTTCCCCGTTAACCCTTCCCCGCTAACCCTTTCCTACCAACCCTTCCCTGCTAACACTTCCCCGCTAACGCTTCCCTGTTAAGCTTTCCCTGCTAACCTTTCCCCCCAACCATTCCCAGCTAAGCCTTCCCCGCTAACCCTTCCCTGTTAACCTTTCCCTGCTAACCATTCGCCCAAACATTCCCAGCTAAGCCTTCCCCGCTAACCCTTCCCACGTAACCTTTCCCGCTAACCCTTCCACACTAACGCTTTCCTGCCAACCCTTCCCCGCTTACCCTTCCCTGCTATCCCTTCCCTGTTAACCTTTCCCCGCTAACCCTTCCCCCTAACCCTTGCCCGCTTGCCGTTCCAGCCTAACCCTTCCCCGCTAACCCTTCCCCCCTAACCCTTCCCGGCTAACCTTTCCCTGCTAACCTTTCCTCGCTAACCATTCCCCATGATCCCTTCACCGCTAAACATCTCCGCTAACCCTTCCCCGCTAACCCTTCCCCCCTAACCCTCCCCCACTAACACTTCCCCGACAACCATTCCCGCCAACCCTTCCCTGCCAACCTTTCCACACTAACCCTTCCCCGCCAACCATTCCCGGCAATCCTTCCCCGCCAACCTTTCCCCACTAACCCTCCCCGCCAAACTTTCCCCGCAAACCCTTTCCCACTAACCCTTCCCCATTAACACTTGTCACCAAACTTTCCCCGCTAACGCTTTCCCACTAACCCTTCCCCATTAACCCTTCCCACTAACCTTTCTCCACTAACCCTTCCCCATTAACCTTTCCCCATTAACACTTCCCGCCAACCTTTCCCCCCTAACCCTTTCCCACTAACCATTCCCCATTTACCCTTCCCACTAACCTTTCCCCGCTAAGCCTGCCCTGTTAACCTTTCCCCATTAACCCTTCCCGCCTACCTTTCCCCTCTAACCCTTCCCCGTTAACCCTTCCCCGCTAACCCTTTCCCACCAACACTTCCCCTCCAATCCTTCCACGCTAACCCTACTCCGCTAACCCTTCCCTGTTAACCTTTCCCTGCTAACCCTTCCCCCCTAACCCTTCCCAGCTAACCCTTCCGCGCTCACCGTTCCCTGTTAACCCTTCCCTGCTAACCTTTCCCCCCACCCCTTCCCCCCACCCTTCCTCGCTAACATTTCCCTGCTAACTTTTCCCCACTAACCCTTCCCAGCTAATCATTTCCCGCCAACCCTCCCCCAAGCCTCCCTGTTAACCTTTCCCCATTAACCCTACCCCGCTAACCCTTTCCTACCAACCCTTCCCCGCTAACCCTTCCCCGCTAACGCTTCCCTGTTAACCTTTCCCTGCTAACCTTTCCCCCCAACCATTCCCAGCTAAGCCTTCCCCGCTAACCCTTCCCTGTTAACCTTTCCCCGCTAACCCTTCCCCCCACCCCTTCCCCCCACCCTTCCTCGCTAACATTTCCCTGCTAACTTTTCCCCACTAACCCTTCCCAGCTAATCATTTCCCGCCAACCCTCCCCCAAGCCTTCCCTGTTAACCTTTCCCCGTTAACCCTTCCCCGCTAACCCTTTCCTACCAACCCTTCCCTGCTAACACTTCCCCGCTAACGCTTCCCTGTTAAGCTTTCCCTGCTAACCTTTCCCCCCAACCATTCCCAGCTAAGCCTTCCCCGCTAACCCTTCCCTGTTAACCTTTCCCCGCTAACCCTTCCCCCCTAACCCTTCCCCGCCAACCCTTGCCCACTATCCTTTATCCCCTAACTCTTCCCCACTAACCCTTCCCCCCTAACCCTTCCCTGTTGACCTTTCCCCACTGACAATTCTCCGCTGACATTTCCCCACTAACCTTTCCCAGCTAACCTTTCCACTCTAACTTTTCCCCACTAACCCTTCCTGCTAACCTTTCCCGCTAAACTTTCCCCACTAAACCTTCCCCGCAAACCTTTCCTCGCTATCCATTCACAATAACCCTTCCCCGCCAAACTTTCCCTGCTAACCCTTCCCTGCCAACACGTCCCCGCTAACCCTTCCCCGCTAACCCTTCCCAGCTAACACTTCCCCACTAACCCTTCCCCACGAACCCTTCCCGGTAATCCTTCCCCACCAACTTTTCCCCACTAACCCTTCCCCGCCAAGCTTTCCCTGCTAACCCTTTCCCACTACCCCTTCCCCATTATCACTTCCCGCCAACCTTTCCCCGCTAACCCTTTCCCACTATCCCTTCCCCATGAACCCTTCCCACTAACCTTTCCCCGCTAACCCTTCCCCATTAACCTTTCCCCATTAAACTGTCCGGCCATCCTTTCCCCTCTAACCTTCCCCGTTAACTCTTCCCCGCTAACCCTTTCCCGCCAACACTTCCCCTCCAACCCTTCCCCGCTAACCCTTCCCCGCTAACCTTTCCCCGCTAACCTTACCCCGCTAACCCTTCCCCACTAATCCTTCCTGCTAACCTTTCCCCGCTAATCTTTCCCCGCTAACCCTTCCTGCTAACCCTTCCCCATTAACCTTTCCCCGTTAACCCTTCCTGTTAACCTTTTCCTGCCAACCATTCCCCGCTAACCCTTCCCAGCTAACACTTCCTCTCTAACGCTTCCCCGCCAACCATTCCCGGCAATCCTGCCCCGCCAACCTTTCCCAACTAACCCTTCCCCGCCAACCTTTCTCCGCTAACCCTTTCCCACTAACACTTCCCCATTAACACTTCCCGCCAACCTTTCCCCGCTAACCCTTTCCCACTAACCCTTCCCCATTTACCCTTCCAGCTAACCCTTCCCCGCTAACCCTTTCCCGCCAACACTTCCCCTCCAACCCTTCCCCGCTAACGCTATCCCTTCTCTGTTAACATTTCCCTGCTAACCCTTCCCCCTAACACTTCCCAGCTAACCCTTCTCCGCTCACCCTTCCCTGTTAACCCTTCCCTGCTATCCCTTCCCCCCAACCCTTCACCACTAACCTTTCCCTGCTAACATTTCCCCACTAACCCTTCCCAGCTAATCCTTTCCCGCCATCCCTTCCCCGCCAACACTTCGCCCCAACCGTTCCCTGTTAACCGTTCCCCGTTAACCCTTCCCCGCTAACCCTTTCCAGCCAACCCTTCCCCGCTAACCATTCCCCGCTAACCCTTCCCTGTTAACCTTTCCCTGCTAACCATTCGCCCAAACATTCCCAGCTAAGCCTTCCCCGCTAACCCTTCCCACGTAACCTTTCCCGCTAACCCTTCCACACTAACCCTTTCCTGCCAACCCTTGCCCGCTTACCCTTCCCTGCTATCCCTTCCCTGTTAACGTTTCCCCGCTAACCCTTCCCCCCTAACCCTTCCCCGCCAACCCTTGCCCGCTTGCCGTTCCAGCCCTACCCTTCCCCACTAACCCTTCCCCCCTAACCCTTCCCGGCTAACCTTTCCCTGCTAACCTTTCCTCGCTAACCATTCCCCATGATCCCTTCCCCGCTAAACATCCTCGCTAACCTTTTCCTGCCAATCCTTCTCCGCTAACCCTTCCCCACTAAACCTTCCCAGCTAACCCTTCTCCACTAACACTTCCCCGACAACCATTCCCGCCAATCCTTCCCCGCCAACCTTTCCACACTAACCCTTCCCCGCCAACCATTCCCGGCAATCCTTCCCCGCCAACCTTTCCCCACTAACCCTTCCCCACCAAACTTTCCCCGCTAATCCTTTCCCACTAACCCTTCCCCATTAACACTTGCCACCAACCTTTCCCCACTAACGCTTTCCCACTAACCCTTCCCCATTAACCCTTCCCACTAACCTTTCTCCGCTAACCCTTCCCCATTAACCTTTCCCCATTAACACTTCCCACAAACCTTTCCCCGCTAACCATTCCCCGTTAACTCTTCCCCACTAACCCTTTCCCACCAACACTTCCCCTCCAACCTTTCCCCGCTAACCCTTCCCCGCTAACCCTTCCCTGTTAACCTTTCCCTGCTAACCCTTGCACCCCAAACCCTTCCCAGCTAACCCTTCCCCGCAACACTTCCCTGTTAACGTTTCCCTGCTAACCCTTCCCCCCTAACCCTTCCCAGCTAACCTTTCCCCACTAACCCTTCCCCCCTAACCCTTCCCCGCTAATTCTTGCCCCTAACCCTTCCCTGTTGACCTTTCCCCACTGACCTTTCCCCGCTAATCTTTCCCCGCTGACCTTTCCCCTTTAACCCTTCCTGCTAACCCTTCCCCACTAACTTTTCCCCGTTAACCCTTCCCGTTAACCTTTTCCCGCCAACCCTTCGCCTCAACCCTTCCCCGCTAACCCTTCCCAGCTAACACTTCCTCTCTAACGCTTCACCGACAACCATTCCCGCCAACCCTTCCCTACCAACCTTTACCCACTAACCCTTCCCCGCCAACCATTCCCGGCAATCCTGCCCCGCCAACCTTTCCCAACTAACCCTTCCCCGCCAACCTTTCTCTGCTAACCCTTTCCCACTAACCCTTCCCCATTTACCCTTCCCGCTAACCCTTCCCCGTTAACCTTTCCCCATTAACCCTTCCCGCCAACCTTTCCCCTCTAACCCTTCACAGTTAACCCTTCCCCGCTAACCCTTCCCTGTTGACTTTTCCCCACTGACCTTTCCTGCTGACCTTTCCGCTCTAACCCTTCCCGCTAACCCTTCCCAACTAACCTTTCCCCGTTAATGCTTCCCATTAACCTTTTCCCGCCAACCCTTCTCCACCAACCCTTCCCCACTAACCCTTCCCAGCCAAGCATTCCCGCCAACCCTTCCTTGCCAACCTTTCCACACTAACCCTTCCCCGCCAACCATTCCCGGCAATCCTTCCCCGCCAACCTTTCCCCATTAACCCTTCTCCGCCAAACTTTCCCCGCTAACCCTTTCCCACTAACCCTTCCCCATTAACACTTGCCACCAACCTTTCCCCGCTAAAACTTTCCCACTAACCCTTCCTCATTAACCCTTACCGCTAACCTTTCTCCGCTAACCCATCCCCGTTAACTCTTCCCAGCTAACCCTTTCCCGCCAACACTTCCCTTCCAACCTTTCCCCGCTAACCCTTCCCTGCTAACCCTTCCCTGTTAACCTTTCCCTGCTAACCCTTCCCCCCAACCCTTCCCAGCTAACCCTTCCCCGCACCCCTTCCCTGTTAACCTTTCCCTGCTAACCCTTCCCCCCTAACCCTTCCCCGCCAACTCTTTCCCCTAACACTTCCCTGTTGACCTTTCCCCACTGACCTTTCCCCGCTAATCTTTCCCCACTGACCTTCCCCTTTTACCCTTCCCCACTAACTTTTCCCCGTTAACCCTTCCCGTTAACCTTTTCCCGCCAACCCTTCTCCGCCAACCCTTCCCCGCTAACCCTTCCCAGCTAACCCTTCCCCTCTAATGTTTTCCCAACAACCATTCCCGCCAACCCTTCCCTGCCAACCTTTACCCACTAATCCTTCCCTGCCAACCATTCCTGGCATTCCTTCCTCACCAACCTTTCCCACTAACCCTTCCCTGCCAACCTTTCCCCGCTAACCCTTTCTGACTAACTCTTCCCCATTTACCCTTCCCGCTAACCTTTCCCCGCTAACCCTTCCCCGTTAACCCTTCCCCGCTCACCCTTTCCCGCCAACACTTCCCCTCCAACCCTTCCCCGCTAACCCTACCCCGCTAACCCTTCGATGTTAACCTTTCCTGCTAACCCTTCCTCCCAACCCTTCCCAGCTAACCCTTCCCCGCTCACGCTTCCCTGTTAACCCTTCCCTGCTAACCCTTCCCCCTAACCCTTTCCCCTAACCCTTCCTCACTAACTTTTCACCGCTAACTTTTCCCCAATAACCCTTCCCAGCTAACCCTTCCCCACTAACCGTTTCCTGCCAACCCTTCCCTGATACCCTTCCCCGCTAACCCGTCCCTGTTAACCTTTCCCTGCTAACCCTTCCCCCTTTCCCATCCCCGCTAACCATTCCCCACTCACCTTCACCCGTTAACCCTTCCCTGCTAACCCTTCCCCATTAACCCTTCGCTGCTAACCCTTTCACCCAACCCTTCCCAGCTAACCCGTACTTGTTAACCTTTCCCTGCTAACCCTTTCCCCCTTACCCTTCACAACTAACGCTACCCTGCTAACCATTCGCCCCAATCCTTCCCCGCTAACCTTTCCCTGTTAAACTTTCCACACTCACCCTTCCCAGCTAATCCTTTCACACCAACCCTTCCCCGCTAACCCTTCCCCTAACCCTTCCCTGCTAACCTTTCCCTGCTAAACTTTCCAGGCTAACCCTTCCCCGCTGACCTTTCCCCACTAACCCTTCCCACTAACCCTTCCCCACTAACTTTTCCCCGTTAACCTTTTCCCACCAACCCTTCTCCGCCAACCCTTCTCAGCCAACCCTTTCCCGCTAACCCTTCCCCGCCAACCCTTCCCTGTTAACATTTCCTCGGTAACCCTTCCCCCCTAACCTTTCCCCTCTAACCCTTGCCCGCTAACCCTTCCCCCCTAACCCTTCCCCGCTAACCCTTCGCCCCTAACCCTTCCCTGTTGACTTTTCCCCACTGACATTTCCCACTGACCTTTCCCCACTAACCCTTCTCGCTAATCCTTCCCCACTAACCTTTCCCCATTAATGCTTACCGTTAACCTTTTCCCGCCAACCCTTCTCCACCAACCCTTCCCCACTAACCCTTCCCAGCCAAGCATTCCCGCCAACCCTTCCCCACCAACCTTTCCCCACTAAACCTTCCCTGCAAACCTTTCCTCGCTAAGCCTTCCCCACTAAGTTTTCCCTGCTAACCCTTCTCCATTAACCCTTCCCCGCTAAACTTTCCCTGCTAACCCTTTCCTGCCAACACTTCCCCGCTAACCATTCTCCGCTAACACTTCCCTGCTAACACTTCCCCACTAACCCTTCCCCGCCAACCATTCCCGGCAATCCTTCCCCACCAACTTTTCCCCAGTAACCCTTCCCTGCCAAGCTTTCCCCGCTAACCCTTTCCCACTAACCCTTCCCCGCCAACCCTTCACCCCAACCCTTCCCCGTTAACCTTTCTCCGCTAACCCTTCCCCGCTAACCCTTTCCTGCCAATACTTCCACGCTAACCCTTCCCCCGCTAACCCTTCCCTGTTAATCTTTCCCTGCTAACTCTTCCTCAAATCCTTCCCAGGTAACCAGTCCCCGCTAACCCTTCCCCCAACCCTTCCCCGCTGACCCTTCCCCGCTTACCCTTTCCTGCCATCCCTTCCCTGCTAACCCTTCTCCGCTAACCCTTCCCTACTAACCCTTCCCCACCAACCTTTCCCGCCAACGCTTACCCACCAACCCTTCCCCGCTAACGTTTTCCCACTAACCCTTCCCACCAAACTTTCCCCGCTTACCATTCCCTGCTAACCCTTCACCATTAACCCTACCCCGCTAACCTTTCCCCGCTAACCCTTCCCCATAACCCTTCTCTGCTAACCCTTCCTGCTAACCCTTCCCTACTAACCCTTCCCCGCCAACCTTTCCCGCCAACCCTTACCCACCAACCCTTCCCTGCTAACATTTTCCCACTAACCCTTCCCACCAAACTTTCCCAGCTAACACTTCCCCGCTAACCTTTCGCTGCTAACCCTTCACCATTAACCCTTCCCCGCTAACCTTTCCCTGCTAAACCTTCCCCACTAACCCTTCCCCACTAAACCTTCCCCGCTAACCTTTCCCGGCTAACCTTTCCCCGCTAACCCTTCCCCATTAACCCTTCCCCACTAACCCTTTCCCGCTAACCTTTCCCCGTTAACCTTTCCCGTTAACCTTTTCCCGCCAACCTTTCTCCGCCAACCCTTCCCCGCTAACCCTTCCCAGCTAACACTTCCTCTCTAACGCTTCCCCGACAACCATTCCCGCCAACCCTTCCCTGCCAACCTTTACCCACTAACCCTTCCCCGCCAACCATTCCCGGCAATCCTGCCCCGCCAACCTTTCCCAACTAACCCTTCCCCGCCAACCTTTTTCCGCTAACCCTTTCCCACTAACCCTTCCCCATTAACACTTCCCGCCAACCTTTCCCCGCTAACCCTTTCCCACTAACCCTTCCCCATTTACCCTTCCCGCTAGCCCTTCCCCGCTAACCCTTTCCCGCCAACACTTCCCCTCCAACCCTTCCCCGCTCACCCTACCCCACTATCCCTTCCATGTTAACATTTCCCTGCTAACCCTTCCCCCTAACACTTCCCAGCTAACCCTTCCCCGCTCACCCTTCCCTGTTAACCATTCCCTGCTAACCTTTCCCCCCAACCCTTCACTGCTAACCTTTCCCTGCTAACATTTCCCCACTAACCCTTCCCAGCTAATCCTTTCCCGCCAACACTTTGCCCCAACCCTTCCCTGTTATCCGTTCCCCGTTAACCCTTCCCCGCTAACCCTTTCCAGCCAACCCTTCCCTGCTAACGATTCCCCGCTAACCCTTCCCTGTTAACCTTTCCCTGCTAACCATTCAGCCAAACCTTCCCAGCTAAGCCTTCCCCGCTAACCCTTCCCATGTAACCCTTCCCCGCTAACCCTTCCACACTAACGCTTTCCTGCCAACCCTTCCCCGCTTACCCTTCCCTGCTATCCCTTCCCTGTTAACCTTTCCCCGCTAACCCTTCCCCCTAACCCTTGCCCGCTTGCCGTTCCAGCCTAACCCTTCCCCGCTAACCCTTCCCCCCTAACCCTTCCCGGCTAACCTTTCCCTGCTAACCTTTCCTCGCTAACCATTCCCCATGATCCCTTCACCGCTAAACATCTCCGCTAACCCTTCCCCGCTAACCCTTCCCCCCTAACCCTCCCCCACTAACACTTCCCCGACAACCATTCCCGCCAACCCTTCCCTGCCAACCTTTCCACACTAACCCTTCCCCGCCAACCATTCCCGGCAATCCTTCCCCGCCAACCTTTCCCCACTAACCCTCCCCGCCAAACTTTCCCCGCAAACCCTTTCCCACTAACCCTTCCCCATTAACACTTGTCACCAAACTTTCCCCGCTAACGCTTTCCCACTAACCCTTCCCCATTAACCCTTCCCACTAACCTTTCTCCACTAACCCTTCCCCATTAACCTTTCCCCATTAACACTTCCCGCCAACCTTTCCCCCCTAACCCTTTCCCACTAACCATTCCCCATTTACCCTTCCCACTAACCTTTCCCCGCTAAGCCTGCCCTGTTAACCTTTCCCCATTAACCCTTCCCGCCTACCTTTCCCCTCTAACCCTTCCCCGTTAACCCTTCCCCGCTAACCCTTTCCCACCAACACTTCCCCTCCAATCCTTCCACGCTAACCCTACTCCGCTAACCCTTCCCTGTTAACCTTTCCCTGCTAACCCTTCCCCCCTAACCCTTCCCAGCTAACCCTTCCGCGCTCACCGTTCCCTGTTAACCCTTCCCTGCTAACCTTTCCCCCCACCCCTTCCCCCCACCCTTCCTCGCTAACATTTCCCTGCTAACTTTTCCCCACTAACCCTTCCCAGCTAATCATTTCCCGCCAACCCTCCCCCAAGCCTCCCTGTTAACCTTTCCCCATTAACCCTACCCCGCTAACCCTTTCCTACCAACCCTTCCCCGCTAACCCTTCCCCGCTAACGCTTCCCTGTTAACCTTTCCCTGCTAACCTTTCCCCCCAACCATTCCCAGCTAAGCCTTCCCCGCTAACCCTTCCCTGTTAACCTTTCCCCGCTAACCCTTCCCCCCACCCCTTCCCCCCACCCTTCCTCGCTAACATTTCCCTGCTAACTTTTCCCCACTAACCCTTCCCAGCTAATCATTTCCCGCCAACCCTCCCCCAAGCCTTCCCTGTTAACCTTTCCCCGTTAACCCTTCCCCGCTAACCCTTTCCTACCAACCCTTCCCTGCTAACACTTCCCCGCTAACGCTTCCCTGTTAAGCTTTCCCTGCTAACCTTTCCCCCCAACCATTCCCAGCTAAGCCTTCCCCGCTAACCCTTCCCTGTTAACCTTTCCCTGCTAACCATTCGCCCAAACATTCCCAGCTAAGCCTTCCCCGCTAACCCTTCCCACGTAACCTTTCCCGCTAACCCTTCCACACTAACGCTTTCCTGCCAACCCTTCCCCGCTTACCCTTCCCTGCTATCCCTTCCCTGTTAACCTTTCCCCGCTAACCCTTCCCCCTAACCCTTGCCCGCTTGCCGTTCCAGCCTAACCCTTCCCCGCTAACCCTTCCCCCCTAACCCTTCCCGGCTAACCTTTCCCTGCTAACCTTTCCTCGCTAACCATTCCCCATGATCCCTTCACCGCTAAACATCTCCGCTAACCCTTCCCCGCTAACCCTTCCCCCCTAACCCTCCCCCACTAACACTTCCCCGACAACCATTCCCGCCAACCCTTCCCTGCCAACCTTTCCACACTAACCCTTCCCCGCCAACCATTCCCGGCAATCCTTCCCCGCCAACCTTTCCCCACTAACCCTCCCCGCCAAACTTTCCCCGCAAACCCTTTCCCACTAACCCTTCCCCATTAACACTTGTCACCAAACTTTCCCCGCTAACGCTTTCCCACTAACCCTTCCCCATTAACCCTTCCCACTAACCTTTCTCCACTAACCCTTCCCCATTAACCTTTCCCCATTAACACTTCCCGCCAACCTTTCCCCCCTAACCCTTTCCCACTAACCATTCCCCATTTACCCTTCCCACTAACCTTTCCCCGCTAAGCCTGCCCTGTTAACCTTTCCCCATTAACCCTTCCCGCCTACCTTTCCCCTCTAACCCTTCCCCGTTAACCCTTCCCCGCTAACCCTTTCCCACCAACACTTCCCCTCCAATCCTTCCACGCTAACCCTACTCCGCTAACCCTTCCCTGTTAACCTTTCCCTGCTAACCCTTCCCCCCTAACCCTTCCCAGCTAACCCTTCCGCGCTCACCGTTCCCTGTTAACCCTTCCCTGCTAACCTTTCCCCCCACCCCTTCCCCCCACCCTTCCTCGCTAACATTTCCCTGCTAACTTTTCCCCACTAACCCTTCCCAGCTAATCATTTCCCGCCAACCCTCCCCCAAGCCTCCCTGTTAACCTTTCCCCATTAACCCTACCCCGCTAACCCTTTCCTACCAACCCTTCCCCGCTAACCCTTCCCCGCTAACGCTTCCCTGTTAACCTTTCCCTGCTAACCTTTCCCCCCAACCATTCCCAGCTAAGCCTTCCCCGCTAACCCTTCCCTGTTAACCTTTCCCCGCTAACCCTTCCCCCCACCCCTTCCCCCCACCCTTCCTCGCTAACATTTCCCTGCTAACTTTTCCCCACTAACCCTTCCCAGCTAATCATTTCCCGCCAACCCTCCCCCAAGCCTTCCCTGTTAACCTTTCCCCGTTAACCCTTCCCCGCTAACCCTTTCCTACCAACCCTTCCCTGCTAACACTTCCCCGCTAACGCTTCCCTGTTAAGCTTTCCCTGCTAACCTTTCCCCCCAACCATTCCCAGCTAAGCCTTCCCCGCTAACCCTTCCCTGTTAACCTTTCCCCGCTAACCCTTCCCCCCTAACCCTTCCCCGCCAACCCTTGCCCACTATCCTTTATCCCCTAACTCTTCCCCACTAACCCTTCCCCCCTAACCCTTCCCTGTTGACCTTTCCCCACTGACAATTCTCCGCTGACATTTCCCCACTAACCTTTCCCAGCTAACCTTTCCACTCTAACTTTTCCCCACTAACCCTTCCTGCTAACCTTTCCCGCTAAACTTTCCCCACTAAACCTTCCCCGCAAACCTTTCCTCGCTATCCATTCACAATAACCCTTCCCCGCCAAACTTTCCCTGCTAACCCTTCCCTGCCAACACGTCCCCGCTAACCCTTCCCCGCTAACCCTTCCCAGCTAACACTTCCCCACTAACCCTTCCCCGCGAACCCTTCCCGGTAATCCTTCCCCACCAACTTTTCCCCATGAACCCTTCCCACTAACCTTTCCCCGCTAACCCTTCCCCATTAACCTTTCCCCATTAAACTGTCCGGCCATCCTTTCCCCTCTAACCTTCCCCGTTAACTCTTCCCCGCTAACCCTTTCCCGCCAACACTTCCCCTCCAACCCTTCCCCGCTAACCCTTCCCCGCTAACCTTTCCCCGCTAACCTTACCCCGCTAACCCTTCCCCACTAATCCTTCCTGCTAACCTTTCCCCGCTAATCTTTCCCCGCTAACCCTTCCTGCTAACCCTTCCCCATTAACCTTTCCCCGTTAACCCTTCCTGTTAACCTTTTCCTGCCAACCATTCCCCGCTAACCCTTCCCAGCTAACACTTCCTCTCTAACGCTTCCCCGCCAACCATTCCCGGCAATCCTGCCCCGCCAACCTTTCCCAACTAACCCTTCCCCGCCAACCTTTCTCCGCTAACCCTTTCCCACTAACACTTCCCCATTAACACTTCCCGCCAACCTTTCCCCGCTAACCCTTTCCCACTAACCCTTCCCCATTTACCCTTCCAGCTAACCCTTCCCCGCTAACCCTTTCCCGCCAACACTTCCCCTCCAACCCTTCCCCGCTAACGCTATCCCTTCTCTGTTAACATTTCCCTGCTAACCCTTCCCCCTAACACTTCCCAGCTAACCCTTCTCCGCTCACCCTTCCCTGTTAACCCTTCCCTGCTATCCCTTCCCCCCAACCCTTCACCACTAACCTTTCCCTGCTAACATTTCCCCACTAACCCTTCCCAGCTAATCCTTTCCCGCCATCCCTTCCCCGCCAACACTTCGCCCCAACCGTTCCCTGTTAACCGTTCCCCGTTAACCCTTCCCCGCTAACCCTTTCCAGCCAACCCTTCCCCGCTAACCATTCCCCGCTAACCCTTCCCTGTTAACCTTTCCCTGCTAACCATTCGCCCAAACATTCCCAGCTAAGCCTTCCCCGCTAACCCTTCCCACGTAACCTTTCCCGCTAACCCTTCCACACTAACCCTTTCCTGCCAACCCTTGCCCGCTTACCCTTCCCTGCTATCCCTTCCCTGTTAACGTTTCCCCGCTAACCCTTCCCCCCTAACCCTTCCCCGCCAACCCTTGCCCGCTTGCCGTTCCAGCCCTACCCTTCCCCACTAACCCTTCCCCCCTAACCCTTCCCGGCTAACCTTTCCCTGCTAACCTTTCCTCGCTAACCATTCCCCATGATCCCTTCCCCGCTAAACATCCTCGCTAACCTTTTCCTGCCAATCCTTCTCCGCTAACCCTTCCCCACTAAACCTTCCCAGCTAACCCTTCTCCACTAACACTTCCCCGACAACCATTCCCGCCAATCCTTCCCCGCCAACCTTTCCACACTAACCCTTCCCCGCCAACCATTCCCGGCAATCCTTCCCCGCCAACCTTTCCCCACTAACCCTTCCCCACCAAACTTTCCCCGCTAACCCTTTCCCACTAACCCTTCCCCATTAACACTTGCCACCAACCTTTCCCCACTAACGCTTTCCCACTAACCCTTCCCCATTAACCCTTCCCACTAACCTTTCTCCGCTAACCCTTCCCCATTAACCTTTCCCCATTAACACTTCCCACAAACCTTTCCCCGCTAACCATTCCCCGTTAACTCTTCCCCACTAACCCTTTCCCACCAACACTTCCCCTCCAACCTTTCCCCGCTAACCCTTCCCCGCTAACCCTTCCCTGTTAACCTTTCCCTGCTAACCCTTGCACCCCAAACCCTTCCCAGCTAACCCTTCCCCGCAACACTTCCCTGTTAACGTTTCCCTGCTAACCCTTCCCCCCTAACCCTTCCCAGCTAACCTTTCCCCACTAACCCTTCCCCCCTAACCCTTCCCCGCTAATTCTTGCCCCTAACCCTTCCCTGTTGACCTTTCCCCACTGACCTTTCCCCGCTAATCTTTCCCCGCTGACCTTTCCCCTTTAACCCTTCCTGCTAACCCTTCCCCACTAACTTTTCCCCGTTAACCCTTCCCGTTAACCTTTTCCCGCCAACCCTTCGCCTCAACCCTTCCCCGCTAACCCTTCCCAGCTAACACTTCCTCTCTAACGCTTCACCGACAACCATTCCCGCCAACCCTTCCCTACCAACCTTTACCCACTAACCCTTCCCCGCCAACCATTCCCGGCAATCCTGCCCCGCCAACCTTTCCCAACTAACCCTTCCCCGCCAACCTTTCTCTGCTAACCCTTTCCCACTAACCCTTCCCCATTTACCCTTCCCGCTAACCCTTCCCCGTTAACCTTTCCCCATTAACCCTTCCCGCCAACCTTTCCCCTCTAACCCTTCACAGTTAACCCTTCCCCGCTAACCCTTCCCTGTTGACTTTTCCCCACTGACCTTTCCTGCTGACCTTTCCGCTCTAACCCTTCCCGCTAACCCTTCCCAACTAACCTTTCCCCGTTAATGCTTCCCATTAACCTTTTCCCGCCAACCCTTCTCCACCAACCCTTCCCCACTAACCCTTCCCAGCCAAGCATTCCCGCCAACCCTTCCTTGCCAACCTTTCCACACTAACCCTTCCCCGCCAACCATTCCCGGCAATCCTTCCCCGCCAACCTTTCCCCATTAACCCTTCTCCGCCAAACTTTCCCCGCTAACCCTTTCCCACTAACCCTTCCCCATTAACACTTGCCACCAACCTTTCCCCGCTAAAACTTTCCCACTAACCCTTCCTCATTAACCCTTACCGCTAACCTTTCTCCGCTAACCCATCCCCGTTAACTCTTCCCGGCTAACCCTTTCCCGCCAACACTTCCCTTCCAACCTTTCCCCGCTAACCCTTCCCTGCTAACCCTTCCCTGTTAACCTTTCCCTGCTAACCCTTCCCCCCAACCCTTCCCAGCTAACCCTTCCCCGCACCCCTTCCCTGTTAACCTTTCCCTGCTAACCCTTCCCCCCTAACCCTTCCCCGCCAACTCTTTCCCCTAACACTTCCCTGTTGACCTTTCCCCACTGACCTTTCCCCGCTAATCTTTCCCCACTGACCTTCCCCTTTTACCCTTCCCCACTAACTTTTCCCCGTTAACCCTTCCCGTTAACCTTTTCCCGCCAACCCTTCTCCGCCAACCCTTCCCCGCTAACCCTTCCCAGCTAACCCTTCCCCTCTAATGTTTTCCCAACAACCATTCCCGCCAACCCTTCCCTGCCAACCTTTACCCACTAATCCTTCCCTGCCAACCATTCCTGGCATTCCTTCCTCACCAACCTTTCCCACTAACCCTTCCCTGCCAACCTTTCCCCGCTAACCCTTTCTGACTAACTCTTCCCCATTTACCCTTCCCGCTAACCTTTCCCCGCTAACCCTTCCCCGTTAACCCTTCCCCGCTCACCCTTTCCCGCCAACACTTCCCCTCCAACCCTTCCCCGCTAACCCTACCCCGCTAACCCTTCGATGTTAACCTTTCCTGCTAACCCTTCCTCCCAACCCTTCCCAGCTAACCCTTCCCCGCTCACGCTTCCCTGTTAACCCTTCCCTGCTAACCCTTCCCCCTAACCCTTTCCCCTAACCCTTCCTCACTAACTTTTCACCGCTAACTTTTCCCCAATAACCCTTCCCAGCTAACCCTTCCCCACTAACCGTTTCCTGCCAACCCTTCCCTGATACCCTTCCCCGCTAACCCGTCCCTGTTAACCTTTCCCTGCTAACCCTTCCCCCTTTCCCATCCCCGCTAACCATTCCCCACTCACCTTCACCCGTTAACCCTTCCCTGCTAACCCTTCCCCATTAACCCTTCGCTGCTAACCCTTTCACCCAACCCTTCCCAGCTAACCCGTACTTGTTAACCTTTCCCTGCTAACCCTTTCCCCCTTACCCTTCACAACTAACGCTACCCTGCTAACCATTCGCCCCAATCCTTCCCCGCTAACCTTTCCCTGTTAAACTTTCCACACTCACCCTTCCCAGCTAATCCTTTCACACCAACCCTTCCCCGCTAACCCTTCCCCTAACCCTTCCCTGCTAACCTTTCCCTGCTAAACTTTCCAGGCTAACCCTTCCCCGCTGACCTTTCCCCACTAACCCTTCCCACTAACCCTTCCCCACTAACTTTTCCCCGTTAACCTTTTCCCACCAACCCTTCTCCGCCAACCCTTCTCAGCCAACCCTTTCCCGCTAACCCTTCCCCGCCAACCCTTCCCTGTTAACATTTCCTCGGTAACCCTTCCCCCCTAACCTTTCCCCTCTAACCCTTGCCCGCTAACCCTTCCCCCCTAACCCTTCCCCGCTAACCCTTCGCCCCTAACCCTTCCCTGTTGACTTTTCCCCACTGACATTTCCCACTGACCTTTCCCCACTAACCCTTCTCGCTAATCCTTCCCCACTAACCTTTCCCCATTAATGCTTACCGTTAACCTTTTCCCGCCAACCCTTCTCCACCAACCCTTCCCCACTAACCCTTCCCAGCCAAGCATTCCCGCCAACCCTTCCCCACCAACCTTTCCCCACTAACCCTTCCCCGCTAACCTTTCCCCGCCAACCTCTTCCCGCTTACCCTTCCCCGCCAATCTTTCCCACTTACCCAACAACTCATCCCCGCTAACACATTAGCACTAACCTTTCCTGCCAAACTTTCCACTCTAACCCTTTCCCACTAACCCTTCCCCGTTATCCCTTACTTGCCAACCTTTTGCCGCTAACCCTTTCCCACTAACCCTTCCCCATTAACACTTCCCACTATCCTTTCCTGGCTAACCTTTCCCCACTAACCCTTCCCCATTAACCCATCCCCGCTAACCTTTCCCTGCTAACCTTTCCCCACTAACTTTCCCCGGCTAACCCTTTCCCATTAAACCTTCCCTGTTAACCTTTCCCGTCAACACTTCCCCTCCAACCCTTCCCCGCTAACCCTTCACCAGCATCCCTACCCTTTTAACCTTTCCCTGCTAACCCTTCTCCCCTAACCCTTCCCATCTAACCCTTCCCCGCACACCCTTCCATGCAAACCATTCTCCAATAATCCTTCCTGCTAACCTTTCCCCGCTAACCTTTCCCCGCTAACCCTTCCCCACCAACCCTTCCTCGCAAACCCTTCTCCACTAATCCTTCCTGCTAACCTTTCCCCGCTAACCTTTCACCGCTAACCCTTCCCCACTAACCCTTTCTCGCTAACCCTTCCCCACTAACCCTTCCCTGCAAACCTTTCCCCATTAACCCTTCCCCACTAAACTTTCCCTGCTAACCCTTCCCGCTAACCCTTCCCCACTAACCTTTCCCTGTTAACCCTTTCCGTTAACCTTTTCCCGCCAACACATCTCCGCCAACCCTTCCCCCCAAACGCTTCCCAGCTAACCTTTCCCCGCTAACCCTTCCCCCTAACCCTTTGCTGCTAACTCTTCCCCCTAACCCTTCCCTGTTGACCTTTCCCCACTGACCTTTCCCCACTAATCTTTCCCCGCTGAGTTTTCCCCTTTAACCCTTCCCGTTATTCCTTCCACACTAACCTTTCCCCGCCAACCCTTCTCCGCCAACCCTTCCCCGCTAACCCTTCCCAGCTAACCTTTTCCCACTAACGCTTCCCCGACAACCATTCCCACCAACCCTTCCCTGCCAACCTTTCCCCACAAACCCTTCCCCGCCAACCATTCCCGGCAATTGTTCCTCACCAACCTTTCCCCACTAACCCTTCCCTGCCAACCTTTCCCCGCTAACCCTTTCCCACTAACCCTTCCCCATTAACACTTCCCGCCAACGTTTCCCCGCTAACCATTTTCCACTAACCCTTCCCCTTTTACCCTTCACGCTAACCTTTCCCCACTAACCCTTCCCCGTTAACCTTTCCCCATTAACCCTTCCCGCCAACATTTCCCCTCTAACCCTTCCCCGCTAACCCTACCCAGCTAACCCTTCCCTGTTAACCTTTCCTGCTAACCCTTCCCCCCAACCCTTCCCAGCTAACCCTTCCCCGCTCACCCTTCCCTGTTAACCCTTCCCTGCTAACCCTTCCCCCTAATCCTTCCCCCTAACCCTTCCTCGCTAACCTTTCCCTGCTAACTTTTCCCCACTAAACCTTCCCAGCTAACCCTTCCCCAATAACCCTTTCCTGCCAATGCTTTTCCGCTAACCCTTCCCCGCTAACCCTTCCCTGTTAACTTTACCCTTCTAACCCTTCCCCCTTACCCTTCCCAGCTAGCCCTACCCCACTAACCTTTCCCTGTTAACCCTTTCCGTTAACCTTTTCCCGCCAACACATCTCCGCCAACCCTTCCCCCCAAACGCTTCCCAGCTAACCTTTCCCCGCTAACCCTTCCCCCTAACCCTTTGCTGCTAACTCTTCCCCCTAACCCTTCCCTGTTGACCTTTCCCCACTGACCTTCCCCCACTAATCTTTCCCCGCTGAGTTTTCCCCTTTAACCCTTCCCGTTATTCCTTCCACACTAACCTTTCCCCGCCAACCCTTCTCCGCCAACCCTTCCCCGCTAACCCTTCCCAGCTAACCTTTTCCCACTAACGCTTCCCCGACAACCATTCCCACCAACCCTTCCCTGCCAACCTTTCCCCACAAACCCTTCCCCGCCAACCATTCCCGGCAATTGTTCCTCACCAACCTTTCCCCACTAACCCTTCCCTGCCAACCTTTCCCCGCTAACCCTTTCCCACTAACCCTTCCCCATTAACACTTCCCGCCAACGTTTCCCCGCTAACCATTTTCCACTAACCCTTCCCCTTTTACCCTTCACGCTAACCTTTCCCCACTAACCCTTCCCCGTTAACCTTTCCCCATTAACCCTTCCCGCCAACATTTCCCCTCTAACCCTTCCCCGCTAACCCTACCCAGCTAACCCTTCCCTGTTAACCTTTCCTGCTAACCCTTCCCCCCAACCCTTCCCAGCTAACCCTTCCCCGCTCACCCTTCCCTGTTAACCCTTCCCTGCTAACCCTTCCCCCTAATCCTTCCCCCTAACCCTTCCTCGCTAACCTTTCCCTGCTAACTTTTCCCCACTAAACCTTCCCAGCTAACCCTTCCCCAATAACCCTTTCCTGCCAATGCTTTTCCGCTAACCCTTCCCCGCTAACCCTTCCCTGTTAACTTTACCCTTCTAACCCTTCCCCCTTACCCTTCCCAGCTAACCCTACCCCGCTAATCCTTCCCCGATCCTTCCCCGATAACCTTTCCCTGCTAACTTTTCCCCGCTCACCCTTCCCAGCTAATCCTTTCATGCCAACCCTTCTTCACTAACCCTTCCCCATTACCCTTCCCCGCTAACCTTTCCCTGCTAAACATTCCCTGCTAACCCTTCCCCGCTGACCTTTCCCCGCTAACCCTTCCCGCTAACGCTTCCCCACTAACCTTTCCCCGTTAACCCTTCCCGTTAACCTTTTCCCGCCAACCCTTCTCTGCCGACACTTCTCCGCCAACCCTTCCCAGCTAACGCTTCCCCGCTAACCTTTTCCTGCCAACCCTTCCCCACTAACCCTTCCCCGCCAACCTTTCCCCGCTAAACCTTTCCCACTAACCCTTCCCCATTATCACTTCGCGCTAACCTTTCCCTGCTAACCCTGCCCCATTAACCTTTCCCCATTAACACTTCCCCGCCAACACTTCCCCTCCAACCCTTCCCTGCAAACCCTATCCCACTAACCCTTCCCTGTTAACCTTTCCCTGCTAACCCTTCCCCCGTAACCATTCCCAGCTAACCCTTCCCCACTCACCCTTCCCTGTTAACCCTTCCCTGCTAACCCTTCCCCCCAACCCTTCCCCCTAAACCTTCCCCGCTAACCTTTCCCTTCTAACATTTCCCCACTAACCCTTCCCAGCTAATCCTTTCCCGCCAACCTTTCCCCGCCAACCCTTCCCGCCAAACCTTCCCTGTTAACCGTTCCCCGTTAACCCTTCCCCGCTAACCCTTTCCTGCCAACCCTTCCCCGCTAACCATTCCCC
Source organism: Isurus oxyrinchus (assembly GCA_026770705.1). Classification (NCBI taxonomy): domain Eukaryota; kingdom Metazoa; phylum Chordata; class Chondrichthyes; order Lamniformes; family Lamnidae; genus Isurus; species Isurus oxyrinchus. Next base: position 58,263,588 of record JANJGN010000012.1, on the reverse strand, counting down.
GCTAACCCTTCCCTGTTAACATTTCCCTGCTAACCATTCGCCCAATCCTTCCCAGCTAAGCCTTCCCTGCTAACCCTTCCCCCCTAAACCTACCCTGCTAACCCTTCCGCACTAACACTTTCCTGCCAACCCTTCCCCACTAACCCTTCCCCGCTAACCCTTCCCTGTTCACGTTTTCCTGCTAACTGTTCGCCCAAACCCTTACCAGCTAAGCCTTTCCCACTAACTCTTCCCCCCTAACCATTCGGCGCTAACCCTTCCCCAGTAACCATTTCCTGCCAACCCTTCCCCGCTAACCCTTCCCTGTTAACCTTTCCCTGCTAACACTTCCCCACTAACCCTTCCCCGTTGACCTTTCTCCACTGACCTTTCCCCACTGACCTTTCCACGCTATCCCTTCCTGGCTAACCCTTCTCTTCTAACATTTCCTCACTAACCCTTCCTCACTAACCGTTCCCCCCTTACCCTTCCCCATGAACCCTTCCCCCCAACCCTTCCCAGCTAAGCCTTCCCCGCTAACCCTTCCCCACTAACCCTTTCCTGCCAACCCTTCCCTGTTAACCTTTCCCTGCTAACCCTTCCCCCCTAACACTTCCCCACCAACCCTTGCCCAGTAACCATTATCCCCTAACTCTTCTCTGCTAACCCTTCCCCCCTAACCCTTCCCTGTTGACCTTTCCCCACTGTCCTTTCCCCACTAAACTTTTCCCAGCTAACCCTTCCCAGCTAACCTTTCCCTGCTAACATTTCCCCGCTAACCATTCCCCACTAACCCTTCCTACTAACCCTTCCCCGCCAACCTTTCCCGCCAACGCTTACCCACCAACCCTTCCCCACTAACGTTTTCCCATGAACCCTACCCACCAAACTTTCCCCTCTAACTCTTCCTCGCTAACCTTTCCCTGCTAACTTTTCCCCACTAACCCTTTCCTGCCAACCCTTCCCTGCTAACCCGTCCCCGCTAACCCTTCCCTGTTAACTTTTACCTGCTAACCCTTCCCCCTTACCCTTCCCAGCTAAACCTACCCCGCTAACGCTTCCCCCCTAATCCTTCCCCGCTAACCTTTCCCTGCTAACCTTTCCCCGCTCACCCTTCCCAGCTAATACTTTCACGCCAACGCTTCTTCACTAACCCTTCCCACAACCCTTCCCCGCTAACCATTTCCTGCTAACCCTTCCCCACTAACCTTTCCCCATTAACCCTTCCCGTTAACCTTTACCCGCCAACCCTTCTCTGCCAACCCTTCTCCGCCAACCCTTCCCCACTAACGCTTCCCCGCTAACCCTTTCCTGCCAACCCTTACCCGCTAACCCTTCCCTGTTAACATTTCCCCGCTAACCCTTACCCCCTAACCCTTCCCCACTAACCCTTGCCCGTTAACCCTTCCCCCCAACCCTTCCCCGCTAACCCTTCCCCCCTAACCCTTCCCTGTTAACTTTTCCCCACTGACCTTACCTGCTGACCTTTCCCCTCTAACCCTTCCCGCTAACTCTTCCCCACTAACCTTTCCCCGTTAACGCTTTCCGTTAAACTTTTCCCGCCAACCCTTCTCCGCCAACCTTTCCCCGCTAACCCTTCCCAGCTAACACTTCCCCTCTAACGCTTCCCTGACAACCATTCCCGCCGACCCTTCCCTGACAATCTTTCCTCACTAATCCTTCCCCACCAACCATTCCCGGCAATCCTTCCCCGCCAACCTTTCCCCACTAACCCTTCCCCGCCAACCTTTCCCCGCTAACCCTTTCCCACTAACCCTTCCCATAATCACTTCCTGCCAAACCTTTCCCCGCTAACCCTTTCCCACTAACGCTTCCCCATTTACCCTTCGCGCTAACCTTTCCCTACTAACCCTTCCCCACTAACCTTTCCCCATTAACCCTTCCCGTTAACCTTTACTCGCCAACCCTTCTCTGCCAACCCTTCTCCGCCAACCCTTCCCCACTAATGCTTCCCCGCTAACCCTTTCCTGCCAACCCTTACCCGCTAACCCTTCCCTGTTAACATTTCCCTGCTAACCCTTACCCCCTAACCCTTCCCCACTAACCCTTCCCCGCTAACCCTTCCCCACTAACCCTTCCCAGCTGACCCTTCCCCACTAACGCTTCCCCGACAACCATTCCCACCAACCCTTCCCTGCCAACCATTCCACACTAACCCTTCCCCGGATAACAATTCCCGGCAATCCTTCCCCACCAACCTTTCCCCACTAAGCCTTCCCCGCCAACCATTCCCCACTAACCCTTTCCCACTAACCCTTCCCCATTAACACTTGCCGCTAACCTTTCCCCGCTAACACTTTCCCACTAACCCTTCCCCATTAACCCTTCCCGCTAACCTTTCCCAGCTAACCCTTCCCCATTAACCTTTCCCCATTAACCCTTCCCGCAAACCTTTCCCCGCTAACCCTTAGCGTTAACTCTTTCCCGCAAACCCTTTCCCGCCAGCACTTCCCCTCCAACCCTTCCCCGCTAACCCTTCCCCGCTAACCCTTCCCGGTTAACCGTTCCCTGCTAACACTTCACCTAACGCTTCCCAGCTAACCCTTCCCTGCTAACACTTCCCCGTTACCCTTTCCCTGCTAACCCTTCCCCGCAACCCTTCCCAGCTAACCCTTCCCTGAAAACCCTTCCCCCTAAACCTTCTCTGCTAACCCTTCCCCGCTAACCCTTCCCCCTAACCCTTCCCAGCTAACCCTTCCCAGCTAACCCTTCCCCCCAACCCTTCCCAGCTAAGCCTTCCCCGCTAACCCTTCCCCACTAACCCTTTCCTGCCAACCCTTCCCTGTTAACCTTTCCCCGCTAACCCTTCCCCCCTAACACTTCCCCACCAACCCTTGCCCAGTAACCATTATCCCCTAACTCTTCCCCGCTAACCCTTCCCCCCTAACCCTTCCGTGTTGACCTTTCCCCACTGTCCTTTCCCCACTAAACTTTCCCAGCTAACCCTTCCCAGCTAACCTTTCCCTGCTAACATTTCCCCGCTAACCATTCCCCACTAACCCTTCCTGCTAACCTTTCTCCGCTAACCATTCCCCACTAACGCTTCCCCGCAAACCTTTCCTCGCTAACCCTTCCCCACTAACCCTTCCTCTCTAACCCTTCGCCGCTAAACTTTCCCCGATAACGCTTTCCTGCCAACCCTTCCCCACTAACCCTTCCCAGCTAACACTTCCCTACTAACGCTTCCCCGACAACCATTCCCACCATCCCGTCCCCGTCAACCTTTCCACACTAACCCTTTCCCTGCTAAACCTTCCCCGCTAACCATTCCCTACTAACCCTTCCCCGCCAACCTTTCCCGCCAACGCTTACCCACCAACCCTTCCCCGCTAACGTTTTCCCATGAACCCTACCCGCCAAACTTTCCCCTCTAACTCTTCCTCGCTAACCTTTCCCTGCTAACTTTTCCCCACTAACCCTTTCCTGCCAACCCTTCCCTGCTAACCCGTCCCCGCTAACCCTTCCCTGTTAACTTTTCCCTGCTAACCTTTCCCCCTTACCCTTCCCAGCTAAACCTACCCCGCTAACGCTTCCCCCCAATCCTTCCCCGCTAACCTTTCCCTGCTAACCTTTCCCCGCTCACCCTTCCTAGCTAATACTTTCACGCCAACCCTTCTTCACTAACCCTTCCCACAACCCTTCCCCGCTAACCATTTCCTGCTAACCCTTCCCCACTAACCTTTCCCCATTAACCCTTCCCGTTAACCTTTACCCGCCAACCCTTCTCTGCCAACCCTTCTCCGCCAAACCTTCCCCACTAACGCTTCCCCGCTAACCCTTTCCTGCCAACCCTTACCCGCTAACCCTTACCCCCTAACACTTCCCCACTAACCCTTGCCCGTTAACCCTTCCCCCCTAACCCTTCCCCGCTAACCCTTCCCCCCTAACCCTTCCCTGTTAACTTTTCCCCACTGACCTTACCTGCTGACCTTCCCCTCTAACCCTTCCCGCTAACTCTTCCCCACTAACCTTTCCCCGTTAACGCTTTCCGTTAAACTTTTCCTGCCAACCCTTCTCCGCCAACCTTTCCCCGCTAACCCTTCCCAGCTAACACTTCCCCTCTAACGCTTCCCTGACAACCATTCCCGCCAACCCTTCCCTGACAACCTTTCCTCACTAATCCTTCCCCACCAACCATTCCCGGCAATCCTTCCCCGCCAACCTTTCCCCACTAACCCTTCCCCGCCAACCATTCCCCGCTAAACCTTTCCCACTAATCCTTCCCATAATCACTTCCTGCCAAACCTTTCCCCGCTAACCCTTTCCCACTAACGCTTCCCCATTTACCCTTCACGCTAACCTTTCCCCGATAACCCTGCCCCGTTAACCTTTCCCCATTAACCCTTCCCGCCAACCTTTCCCCTCTGACCCTTCCCCGTTAACCCTTCCCCGCTAACTCTTTCACGCCAACACTTCACCTCCAACCCTTCCCCGCAAACCCTACTCCACTAATCCTTCCCTGTTAACCTTTCCCTGCTAACCCTTCCCCCGTAACCCTTCACCGCTAACCCTTCCCCACTCAACCTTCTCTGTTAACCCTTCCCAGCTAACCCTTCCCCCTAACCCTTCCCCCTAAACCTTCCCCGCTCACCTTTCCCCGCTAACCATTCCCCGTTAACCTTTCCCCATTAACCCGTCCTGCAAAACATCACCCGCTAACCCTTCCCCGCTAACCCTTCCCCGTTAACCTTTCCCTGCTAACCCTTCCCCCCTAACCCTTCCTAGCTAACCCTTCCCCGCTAACCCTTTCCTGTTAACCTTTCCCTGCTAACCCTTCCCCAACCATTCCCAGCTAACCCTTCCCCACTAACCCTTCCCCCTAACCCTTCTCCGATAACCCTTCCCCCCTAACCCTTCCCAGCTATCCCTTCACCACAACTGTTCCCTGTTAACCTTTCCCTGCTAGCCCTTCCACCCAACCCTTCCCAGCTAAGTCTTCCACGCAACCCCTACCCCCTTACCCTTCCCCGCTAACCCTTTCCCACTAACCCTTTCCTGCCAACCCTCCCCCGCTAACCCTTCCCCGCAAACCCTTCCCTGTTAACCTTTCCCTGCTAACCCTTCCCCCTTACCTTTCCCCGCCATCCTTTCCCCACTAACCTTCCCCCGCTAACCCTTCCCCGCTAACCCGTCCCCGCTAACCCTTCCCTGTTAACTTTTACCTGCTAACCCTTCCCCCTTACCCTTCCCAGCTAAACCTACCCCGCTAACGCTTCCCCCCTAATCCTTCCCTGCTAACCTTTCCCTGCTAACCTTTCCCCGCTCACCCTTCCCAGCTAATACTTTCACGCCAACGCTTCTTCACTAACCCTTCCCACAACCCTTCCCCGCTAACCATTTCCTGCTAACCCTTCCCCACTAACCTTTCCCCATTAACCCTTCCCGTTAACCTTTACCCGCCAACCCTTCTCTGCCAACCCTTCTCCGCCAACCCTTCCCCACTAACGCTTCCCCACTAACCCTTTCCTGCCAACCCTTACCCGCTAACCCTTCCCTGTTAACATTTCCCCGCTAACCCTTACCCCCTAACCCTTCCCCACTAACCCTTGCCCGTTAACCCTTCCCCCCAACCCTTCCCCGCTAACCCTTCCCCCCTAACCCTTCCCTGTTAACTTTTCCCCACTGACCTTACCTGCTGACCTTTCCCCTCTAACCCTTCCCGCTAACTCTTCCCCACTAACCTTTCCCCGTTAACGCTTTCCGTTAAACTTTTCCCGCCAACCCTTCTCCGCCAACCTTTCCCCGCTAACCCTTCCCAGCTAACACTTCCCCTCTAACGCTTCCCTGACAACCATTCCCGCCGACCCTTCCCTGACAACCTTTCCTCACTAATCCTTCCCCACCAACCATTCCCGGCATTCCTTCCCCGCCAACCTTTCCCCACTAACCCTTCCCCGCCAACCTTTCCCCGCTAAACCTTTCCCACTAACCCTTCCCATAATCACTTCCTGCCAAACCTTTCCCCGCTAACCCTTTCCCACTAACGCTTCCCCATTTACCCTTCGCGCTAACCTTTCCCTGCTAACCCTTCCCCACTAACCTTTCCCCATTAACCCTTCCCGTTAACCTTTACTCGCCAACCCTTCTCTGCCAACCCTTCTCCGCCAACCCTTCCCCACTAATGCTTCCCCGCTAACCCTTTCCTGCCAACCCTTACCCGCTAACCCTTCCCTGTTAACATTTCCCTGCTAACCCTTACCCCCTAACCCTTCCCCACTAACCCTTCCCCGCTAACCCTTCCCCACTAACCCTTCCCAGCTGACCCTTCCCCACTAACGCTTCCCCGACAACCATTCCCACCAACCCTTCCCTGCCAACCATTCCACACTAACCCTTCCCCGATAACAATTCCCGGCAATCCTTCCCCACCAACCTTTCCCCACTAAGCCTTCCCCGCCAACCATTCCCCACTAACCCTTTCCCACTAACCCTTCCCCATTAACACTTGCCGCTAACTTTTCCCCGCTAACACTTTCCCACTAACCCTTCCCCATTAACCCTTCCCGCTAACCTTTCCCAGCTAACCCTTCCCCATTAACCTTTCCCCATTAACCCTTCCCGCAAACCTTTCCCCGCTAACCCTTAGCGTTAACTCTTTCCCGCAAACCCTTTCCCGCCAGCACTTCCCCTCCAACCCTTCCCCGCTAACCCTTCCCCGCTAACCCTTCCCGGTTAACCGTTCCCTGCTAACACTTCACCTAACGCTTCCCAGCTAACCCTTCCCTGCTAACACTTCCCCGTTACCCTTTCCCTGCTAACCCTTCCCCGCAACCCTTCCCAGCTAACCCTTCCCTGAAAACCCTTCCCCCTAACCCTTCTCTGCTAACCCTTCCCCGCTAACCCTTCCCCCTAACCCTTCCCAGCTAACCCTTCCCCCCAACCCTTCCCAGCTAAGCCTTCCCCGCTAACCCTTCCCCACTAACCCTTTCCTGCCAACCCTTCCCTGTTAACTTTTCCCTGCTAACCTTTCCCCCTTACCCTTCCCAGCTAAACCTACCCCGCTAACGCTTCCCCCCTAATCCTTCCCCGCTAACCTTTCCCTGCTAACCTTTCCCCGCTCACCCTTCCCAGCTAATAGTTTCACGCCAACCCTTCTTCACTAACCCTTCCCACAACCCTTCCCCGCTAACCATTTCCTGCTAACCCTTCCCCACTAACCTTTCCCCATTAACCCTTCCCGTTAACCTTTACCCGCCAACCCTTCTCTGCCAACCCTTCTCCGCCAACCCTTCCCCACTAACACTTCCCCGCTAACCCTTTCCTGCCAACCCTTACCCGCTAACCCTTACCCCCTAACACTTCCCCACTAACCCTTGCCCGTTAACCCTTCCCCCCTAACCCTTCCCCGCTAACCCTTCCCCCCTAACCCTTCCCTGTTAACTTTTCCCCACTGACCTTACCTGCTGACCTTCGCCTCTAACCCTTCCCGCTAACTCTTCCCCACTAATCTTTCCCCGTTAACGCTTTCCGTTAAACTTTTCCTGCCAACCCTTCTCCGCCAACCTTTCCCCGCTAACCCTTCCCAGCTAACACTTCCCCTCTAACGCTTCCCTGACAACCATTCCCGCCAACCCTTCCCTGACAACCTTTCCTCACTAATCCTTCCCCACCAACCATTCCCGGCAATCCTTCCCCGCCAACCTTTCCCCACTAACCCTTCCCCGCCAACCATTCCCCGCTAAACCTTTCCCACTAACGCTTCCCCATTTACCCTTCGCGCTAACCTTTCCCCGATAACCCTGCCCCGTTAACCTTTCCCCATTAACCCTTCCCGCCAACCTTTCCCCTCTGACCCTTCCCCGTTAACCCTTCCCCGCTAACTCTTTCACGCCAACACTTCACCTCCAACCCTTCCCCGCAAACCCTACTCCACTAATCCTTCCCTGTTAACCTTTCCCTGCTAACCCTTCCCCCGTAACCCTTCACCGCTAACCCTTCCCCACTCAACCTTCTCTGTTAACCCTTCCCAGCTAACCCTTCCCCCTAACCCTTCCCCCTAAACCTTCCCCGCTCACCTTTCCCTGCTAACATTTCCCCACTAACCCTTCCCAGCTAATCCTTTCCCGCCAACCTTTCCGCGCCAACCCTTCCCGCCAAACCTTCCCTGTTAACCATTCCCCGTTAACCCTTCCCCGCTTACTCTTTCCTGCCAACCCTTCCCTTCTAACCATTCCCCGCTAACCCTTCCCTGTTAACCTTTCCCTGCTAACCGTTCGCCCAACCCTTCCCAGCTAAGCCTTCCACGCTAACCCTTCCCCCCAACCCTTCCCCGCTAACCCTTCCCCACTAACCCTTTCCTGCCAACCCTTCCCCACTAACCCTTCCCCGCTACCCGTTCCCAATAAACTTTCCCCACTAACCTTTCTCCGCTAACACTTCCCCTAACCCTTCACCCTAACCCTTCCCCGCTAACCTTTCCCCACTAACCCTTTCCTGCCAACTCTTCTCCGCTAACCCTTCCCCGCTAACCCTTCCCCAATAAACTTTCCCCACTAAACTTTCCCTTTAACACTTCCCCTAACCCTTCACCCTAACATTTCCCCGCTAACCCTTCCCTGTTAACCTTTCCCTGCTAACCGATCGCCCAACCCTTCCCAGCTAAGCCTTCCACACTAACCCTTCCCCCCTAACCCTTCCCCGCTAACCCTTCCCCACTAAGCCTTTCGTGCCACCACTTCCCCGCTAACCCTTCCCCGCAAACCCTTCCCCAATAAACTTTCCCCACTAATGTTTCCCGCTAACCCTTCTCCATTAACCCTTGTCTGCTAACTCTTTCAGCCAACCCTTCCCCGCTAACCCTTTCCTGTTAACATTTCCCTGCAACCCTTCCTCCCAATCCTTCCCCGCTTACCTTTCCCTGCTAACCTTTCCCCGCTCACCCGTCCCAGCTAATCCTTTCACGCCAACCCTTCCCCGCTAACCCTTCCCCCTAACCCTTCACCGCTAACCTTTCCCCGCTAACCTTTACATGCTAAACTTGCCCTGCTAACCCTTACCCGCTGACCTTTCCCCGCTAACCCTTTCCGCTACCCCTTCCCCACTAACCTTTACCCGTTAACCCTTCCCATTAACCTTTCCCGCCAAACCTTCTCCGCCAACCCTTCTCCCCAACCCTTCCCCGCTAACCCTTCCCCACTAACCTTTTCCTGCCAACCCTTCCCTGCTAACCCTTCCCTGTTAACATTTCCCTGCTAACCCTTCCCCCTAACCCTTCACCGCAAACCCTTGCCTGCTAACCCTTCCCCACTCACCCTTCCCTGTTAACCCTTCCCTGCTAACCCTTCCCCCTAACCCTTCCCCCTAAACCTACCCCGCTAACCTTTCCCTGCTAACATTTCCCCACTAACCCTTCCCAGCTAATCCTTTCCCCACTAACCCTTCTCCCTAACCCTTCCCTGTTGACCTTTCCCCACTGACCTTTCCCCGCTAATCTTTCCCCGCTTACCTTTCCCCTTTAACCCTTCCCAACTAATCTTTCCCCGTTAACCCTTCCCGTTAACCTTTTCCCGCCAACCCTTCTCCGCCAACCCTTCCCCGCTAATCCCTTCCCAGCTAACCCTTCCCCACTAACGCTTCCCCGACAACGATTCCTGCCAACCCTTCCCTGCCAACCTTTCCAAACGAACCCTTCCCCGCCATACATTCCCGGCAATCCTTACTCGCCAACCTTTCCAAACTAACCCTTCCCTGCCAACCTTTCCCCACTAACCCTTTCCCACTAACCCTTCTCCATTTACCCTTCCCGCTAACCTTTCCCTGCTAACCTTTCCCTGTTAACCTTTCCCCATTAACCCTTCCGCCAACCTTTCCCCTCTAACCCTTCGCCGTTAACCCTTCCCCGCTAACCCTTTCCCGCCAAATCTTCCCCTCCAACCCTTCCCAGCTAACCCTTCCCCACTAACCCTTTCCTGCCAACCCTTCCCCACTAACCCTTCCCTGCTAACCCTTCCCTGTTAACATTTCCCTGCTAACCCTTCCCCCTTACCCTACTCCGCTAACCTTTCCCCACTAACCTTCCCCCGCTAACCCTTCCCCGCTAACCCTTCTCCATTAACCCTTCCCTGCAAACCCTTTCAGCCAACCCTTCCCCGCTAACCCTTCCCTGTTAACCTTTCCCAGCAACGCTTCACCCCTAATCATTTTCCGCTAACCTTTCCCTGCTAACCTTTCCCCGCTCACCCGTCCCAGCTAATCCTTTCACGCCAACCCTTCCCTGCTAACCCTTCCCCCTTACCCTTCCCCGCTAACCTTTCCCCGCTAACCTTTACATGCTAAACTTTCCCTGCTAACCCTTACCCGCTGACCTTTCCCCGCTAACGCTTTCCGCTACCCCTTCACCACTAACCTTTACCCGTTAACCCTTCCCGTTACCTTTTCCCGCCAACCCTTCTCCGCCAACCCTTCTCCCCAACCCTTCCCCGCTAACCCTTCCCCACTAACCTTTTCCTGCCATCCCTTCCCCGCTAGCCCTTCCCTGTTAACATTTCCCACCTAACCCTTCCCCCCTAACCCTTCACCGCTAACCCTTGCCTGCTAACCCTTCCACCTAACCCTTCCCCGCTAACCCTTCCCCCTAACCCTTCCCTGTTGACTTTTCCCCACCGACCTTTCCCGCTGATCTTTCCCCGCTAACCCTTCCCGCTAAAACTTCCCCACTAACCTTTCCCAGCCAAGCATTCCCGCCAACCCTTCCCCGCCAACCTTTCCCAACTAACCCTTCCCCACTAACCTTTTCCACGTTAACACTTCCCGCTAACCCTTCCCCGCTAACCCTTCCCCACTAACCCTTCCCCGGAAACCTTTCCCGCCAACACTTACTGAACAACTCTTTCCACGCTAACCCTTCCCGCCAAACTTTCCACGCTTGCCCTTTCCCACTAACCCTTCCCCATTAACACTTCCCACTAAACTTTCCCCGCTAACCTGTCCCCACTAAGACTTCCCCGTTTACCCATCCCCGCTATCCTTTCCCTGCTAACCTATCCCCACTAACTTTCCCCCGCTAACCCTTTCCCATTAACCCTTCCCATTACCCTTTCCCATCAACATTTGCCCTCCAACCCTTCCCCGCTAACCCTTCCCCACCAGCCCTTCCCTGTTAACCTTTCCCTGCTAACCCTTCCTCCCAACCCTTCCCAGCTAACCCTTACCCGCTAACCTTTACACCATAACCCTTCCCGGCTAACGTTTCCCTGCTAACCCTTCCTCGCTAAGCCTTCCCCGCTAAGCCTTCCCCATTAACCCTTCCCCGCTATCCTATCTCCTCTATCCTTTCCCCGCTAACCCATCCCGGCTAACCTTTCCCCACTAACTTTTCCCCGCTAACCTTTCTCCACTAATCCTTCCTGCTATACTTTCCCCGCTAACCTTCCCCACTAACCCTTCCCGCTAACCCTTCCCCACTAACCCTTCCATGCAAACCCTTCCCCATTAACCCTTCCCCGCTAAACTTTCCCCGCTAACCCATCCCGCTAAACCTTCTCCACTAACCTTTCCCCATTAACCCTTTCCGTTAACCTTTTCCCGCTAACCCTTCTCTGCCAACCCTTCCCCGCTAACCCTTCCCAGCTAACACTTCCCCGCCAACCATTCCTGCCAACCGTTCCCTGCCAACCTTTCACCTCTAACCCTTCCCCGCCAACCAATGCCGGCAATCCTTCCCCGCCAACCTTTCCCCACTGACCCTTCCCTGCCAACCTTTCCCACTAACCCTTCCCCATAAACATTTCCCGCCAACCTTTCCCCGCTAACCCTTTCCCACTAACCCTTCCACATTTACCCTTCCCGCTAACCTTTCCCCAAAAAACCCTGCCCCGTTAACCATTCCCCATTAATCATTCCCGCCAACCTTTCCCCTCTGATGCTTCCCCGTTAAAACTTCCCCGCTAACCCTTTCCCGCCAACAATCCCCCTCCAACCCTTCCCCGCTAACCCTACCCCACTAACCCTTCCCTGTTAAACTTTCCCTGCTAACCCTTCCCCCGTAACCGTTCCCAGCTAACCCTTCCCCACTAACCCTTCCCCCTAACCCTTCTCCGATAACCCTTCCCCCCTAACCCTTCCCAGCTATCCCTTCACCACAACTGTTCCCTGTTAACCTTTCCCTGCTAGCCCTTCCACCCAACCCTTCCCAGCTAAGTCTTCCACGCAACCCCTACCCCCTTACCCTTCCCCGCTAACCCTTTCCCACTAACCCTTTCCTGCCAACCCTCCCCCGCTAACCCTTCCCCGCAAACCCTTCCCTGTTAACCTTTCCCTGCTAACCCTTCCCCCTTACCTTTCCCCGCCATCCTTTCCCCACTAACCTTCCCCCGCTAACCCTTCTCCGTTAACCCTTCCCTGCTAACCCTTTCAGCCAACCCTTCCCTGCTAACCCTTCCCTGTTAACCTATCCCTGCAACCCTTCCCCGCTTATCCTTCCCCGCTAACCTTTCCCTGCTAACCTTACCCCGCTCACCCGTCCCAGCTAATCCTTTCACGCCAACCCATCCCCGCTAAACCTTCCCCCAACCCTTCCCCACTAACTTTCCCCGCTAACCTTTACCTGCTAAACTTTCCCTGCTAACCCTTCCCCGCTGATCTTTCCCCGTTAACTTTTCCCGTTAACCTTTTCCCGCCAGCCCTTCTCCACCAATCCTTCTCCCCAACCCTTCCCCGCTAACCGTTCCCCACTAACCCTTTCCTGCCAACCCTTCCCCGCTAACTCTTCCCTGTTAACATTTCCCCACTACCCCTTCCCACCTAACCCTTCCCCGCTAACCCTTCACTGTTGACCTTTTCCCCTGACCTTTCCCCGCTGACCTTTCCCCGCTAACCCTTCCCGGCTAACCTTTCCCTGCTAACCTTTCCTCGCTCACCGTTCCCCACTAACCGTTCCCCGCTAAAGCTTCCCCATGAACCTTTCCCCGCTAAACTTTCCCTTTAACCCTTTCCTGCCAACCCTTCCCTGCTAACCCTTCCCCGCTAACCCTTCCCTGTTAAACTTTCCCTGCTAACCGTTCGCCCAACCCTTTCCAGCTAAGCCTTCCCCGCTAACCCTTCCCCCAACCCTTCCCCGCTAAGCCTTCCCCACTAACCCTTTCCTGCCAACCCTTCCCCACTAACCCTTCCCTGCTAACCGTTCCCTGTTAATCTTTCCCTGCTAACCCTAGCCCCCTAATCCTTCCCAGCTAACCCTTCCCCGCTAACACTTCCCTGTTAACCTTTCCCTGCAACCCTTCCTTGCTAATCCTTCCCCGCTAACCTTTCCCTGCTAACCTTTCCCCGCTCACCCGTCCCAGATAATCCTTTCACGCCAACCCTTCACCGCTAACCCTTCCCCCTAACCCTTCCTCGCTAACCTTTCCCCGCTAACCTTTACCTGCTAAACTTCCCCTGCTCACCCTTCCCCGCTGACCGTTCCCCGTTAAATTTTCCCGTTAACCTTTTCCCGCCAACCCTTCTCCGCCAACCCTTCTCCCCAACCCTTCCCCGCTAACCCTTCCCCACTAACCCTTTCCTGCCAACCCATCCCCGCTAACCCTTCCCTGTTAACCTTTCCCTGCTAACCCTTCCCCCTAACCCTTCCCAGCTAACCCTTCCCCGCTAACCCTTCCCTGTTAACCTTTTCCTGTTAACCCTTCCCTCAATCATTCCCAGCTAACATTTCCCCATTAACCCTTCCCTCCTAACCCTTCTCTGTTAACCCTTCCCCCTAACCCTTCCCAGCTATCCCTTCCCCACAACAGTTCCCTGTTAACCTTTCCCTGCTAACGCTTCCCCCCAACCCTTCCCAGCTAAGTCTTCCCCACAAACCCTTATCACTAACCCTACCCCGCTAACCCTTCCCCACTAACCCTTTCCTGCCAACCCTCCCCCGCTAACCCTTCCCCGCTAACCCTTCCCTGTTAACCTTTCCCTGCTAACCCTTCCCCCTTACCCTTCCCCGCTAACCTTTCCCCACTAACCTTCCCCCGGTAACCTTTCCCCGCTAACCCTTCTCCGTTAACCCTTCCCTGCTAACCCTTTCAGCCAACCCTTCCCCGCTATCCCTTCCCTGTTAACCTTTCCCTGCAACCCTTCCCTGCTAATCCTTCCCCACTAACCTTTCCCTGCTAACCTTTCCCCGCTCACCCGTCCCAGATAATCCTTTCACGCCAACCCTTCACCGCTAACCCTTCCCCCTAACCCTTCCTCGCTAACCTTTCACCGCTAACCTTTAGCTGCTAAACTTTCCCTGCTCACCCTTCCCCGCTGACCGTTCCCCGTTAAATTTTCCCGTTAACCTTTTCCCGCCAACCCTTCTCCGCCAACCCTTCTCCCCAACCCTTCCCCACTAACCCTTTCCTGCCAACCCATCCCCGCTAACCCTTCCCTGTTAACATTTCCCCGCTAACCCTTCCCCGCTAACTCTTCCCTGTTAATCTTTCCCTGCTAACCCTACCCCCAACCCTTCCCAGCTAACCCTTCCCCGCTAACCCTTCCCTGTTAACCTTTCCCTGCTAACCCTTCCCCCAATCATTCCCAGCTAACACTTCCCCACTAACCCTTCCCTCCTAACCCTTCTCCATTAACCCTTCCCCCTAACCCTTCCCAGCTATCCCTTCCCCGCAACCGTTCCCTGTTAACCTTTCTCTGCTAACCCTTCCCCCAAGCCTTCCCAGCCAATTCTTCCCCGCAAACCCTTCCCCCTAACCCTCCCCGCTAACCCTTCCCCACTAACCCTTTCCTGCCAACCCTTCCCCACTAACCCTTGCCCGCTAACCCTTCCCTGTTAACCTTTCCCTGCTAACCCTTCCCCAACCATTCCCAGCTAACCCTTCCCCACTAACCCTTCCCCCCAACCCTTCTCCGATAACCCTTCCCCCTAACCCTTCCCAGCTATCCCTTCCCCGCAACGGTTCCCTGTTAACCTTTCCCTGCTAGCCCTTCCCCCCTAACCCTTCCCAGCTGTCCCTTCCCCGCAACGGTTCCCTGTTAACCTTTCCCCGCTAACCCTTCCCCACTAACCGTTCCCCGCTAACACTTCCCCATGAACCATTCCCTGCTAAACTTTCCCTCTAACCCTTTCCTGCCAACCCTTCCCGCTAACCCTTCCCCACTAACGCTTCCCCAACAACCATTCCCGCCAACTCTTCCCTGCCAACCTTTCCACACAAACCCTTCCCCACCAACCATTCCCGGCAATCCTTCCCCGCCAACCTTTCCCCTTTAACCCTTCCTGCCAACCTTTCCCCGGTAACCCTTTCCCACTAACTCTTCCCCATTAACCCTTCCCGCTCACCTTTCCCCGCCAACCCTTCCCCATTAACCTTTCCCAATTAACCCTGCCCGCAAAACTTACCCCGCTAAGCCTTCCCCGCTAACCCTTCCCTGTTAATCTTTCCCTGCTAACCCTTACCCCTAACCCCTCCCTAGCTAACCCTTCCCCGCTAACACTTCCATGTTAACCTTTCCCTGCTTACCCTTCCCCCAACCATTCCCAGCTAACCCTTCCCCACTAACCCTTCCCCCAAACCCTTCTCCGATAACCCTTCCCCCCTAACCCTTCCCAGCTAACCGTTGCCTGCAACCCTTCCCTGTTAACCTTTCTCTGCTAACCCTTCCCCCATGCCTTCCCAGCTAAGTCTTCCCCACAAACCCTTCCCCCCTAACCCTCCCCGCTAACCCTTCCCCACTAACCCTTTCCTGCCAACCCTTCCCCGCTAACCCTTGCCCGCTAACCCTTCCCTGTTAACCTTTCCCTGCTAACCCTTCCCCCAACCATTCCCAGCTAACCCTTCCCCACTAACCCTTCCCCCCAACCCTTCTCCGATAACCCTTCCCCCCTAACCCTTCCCAGCTATCCCTTCCCCGCAACGGTTCCCTGTGAACCTTTCCCTGCTAGCCCTTCCCCCCTAACCCTTCCCAGCTGTCCCTTCCCCGCAACGGTTCCCTGTTAACCTTTCCCCGCTAACCCTTCCCCACTAACCGTTCCCCGCTAACACTTCCCCATGAACCATTCCCCGCTAAACTTTCCCTCTAACCCTTTCCTGCCAACCCTTCCCGCTAACCCTTCCAAGCTAACCCTTCCCAGCTAACCCTTCCCCACTAACGCTTCCCCAACAACCATTCCCGCCAACTCTTCCCTGCCAACCTTTCCACACAAACCCTTCCCCGCCAACCATTCCCGGCAATCCTTCCCCGCCAACCTTTCCCCTTTAACCCTTCCTGCCAACCTTTCCCCGGTAACCCTTTCCCACTAACCCTTCCCCATTAACCCTTCCCGTTCACCTTTCCCCGCCAACCGTTCCCCATTAACCTTTTCCAATTAACCCTGCCCGCAAAACTTACCCCACTAAGCCTTCCCCGCTAACCCTTCCCTGTTATTCTTTCCCTGCTAACCCTTACCCCTAACCCCTCCCTAGCTAACCCTTCCCCGCTAACACTTCCATGTTAACCTTTCCCTGCTTATCCTTCCCCCAACCATTCCCAGCTAACCCTTCCCCACTAACCCTTCCCCCCAACCCTTCTCCGATAACCCTTCCCCCCTAACCCTTCCCAGCTAACCGTTGCCTGCAACCCTTCCCTGTTAACCTTTCTCTGCTAACCCTTCCCCCAAGCCTTCCCAGCTAAGTCTTCCCTGCAAACCCTTCCCCCCTAACCCTCCCCGCTAACCCTTCCCCACTAACCCTTTCCTGCCAACCCTTCCCCGCTAACCCTTGCCCGCTAACCCTTCCCTGTTAACCTTTCCCTGCTAACCCTTCCCCCAACCATTCCCAGCTAACCCTTCCCCACTAACCCTTCCCCCCAACCCTTCTCCGATAACCCTTCCCCCCTAACCCTTCCCAGCTATCCCTTCCCCGCAACGGTTCCCTGTGAACCTTTCCCTGCTAGCCCTTCCCCCCTAACCCTTCCCAGCTGTCCCTTCCCCGCAACGGTTCCCTGTTAACCTTTCCCCGCTAACCCTTCCCCACTACCCGTTCCCCGCTAACACTTCCCCATGAACCATTCCCCGCTAAACTTTCCCTCTAACCCTTTCCTGCCAACCCTTCCCGCTAACCCTTCCAAGCTAACCCTTCCCAGCTAACCCTTCCCCACTAACGCTTCCCCAACAACCATTCCCGCCAACTCTTCCCTGCCAACCTTTCCACACAAACCCTTCCCCGCCAACCATTCCCGGCAATCCTTCCCCGCCAACCTTTCCCCTTTAACCCTTCCTGCCAACCGTTCCCCGGTAACCCTTTCCCACTAACCCTTCCCCATTAACCCTTCCCGTTCACCTTTCCCCGCCAACCGTTCCCCATTAACCTTTTCCAATTAACCCTGCCCGCAAAACTTACCCCACTAAGCCTTCCCCGCTAACCCTTCCCTGTTATTCTTTCCCTGCTAACCCTTACCCCTAACCCCTCCCTAGCTAACCCTTCCCCGCTAACACTTCCATGTTAACCTTTCCCTGCTTATCCTTCCCCCAACCATTCCCAGCTAACCCTTCCCCACTAACCCTTCCCCCCAACCCTTCTCCGATAACCCTTCCCCCCTAACCCTTCCCAGCTAACCATTGCCTGCAACCCTTCCCTGTTAACATTTCCCTGCTAACCCTTCCCCCCAATGCTTCCCACCTAAGTCTTCCCCGCAAACCCTTCCCCCCTAACCCTTCCCCACTATACCTTCCCCACTAACTCATTCCTGCCAACCCTTCCCCGGTAAACCTTCCCTGCTAGCCATTCCCTGTTAACTTTTCCCTGCTAACCCTTCCCCCTAACCCTTCCTCGCTAACCTTTCCCGCTAACCCTTCCCCCCAACCCTTGCCCGCTAAACCTTCCCCCTAACCCTTCCCTGTTGACTTTTCCCCATGACCTTTCCCGCTGACCTTTCACTGCTAACCCTTCCCGCTAAAACTTCCCCGCTAACCTTTCCCCGTTAACGCTTCCCGTTAACCTGTTCCCGCCAACCCTTCCCCGCAATCCCTTCCCCACTAATCCTTCCCAGCCAAGCATTCCCGCCAACCCTTCCCCGCCAACCTTTCCCTACTAACCCTTCCCCGCTAACCTTTCCCCGCCAACCTTTCCCCGCTAACCCTTTCCCTGCTAACCCTTCCCCGCCAACCTTTCCCCACTAACCTTTTCCACGCTAACACTTCCCGCTAACCCTTCCCCGCTAACCCTTCCCACTAACCCTTCCCCGGAAACCTTTCCCGCCAACGCTTACCCAACAACTCTTTCCCGCTAACGCTTTAGCAATAACCCTTCCCGCCAAACTTCCCACGCTTACCCTTTCCCACTTACCTTTCCCCATTAACACTTCCCACTAAACTTTCCCCGCTAACCAGTCCCCACTAACCCTTCCCCGTTTACCCATTCCCGCTATCCTTTCCCTGCTAACCTTTCCCCACTAACTTTCCCCCGCTAACGCTTTCCCATTAACCCTTCCCATTACCCTTTCCCGTCAACACTTGCCCTCCAACCCTTCCCCGCTAACCCTTCCCCACCAGCCCTTCCCTGTTAACCTTTCCCTGCTAACCCTTACTCCCAACACTTCCCAGCTAACCCTTCCCCGCTAACCCTTAAACCATAACCCTTCCCGGCTAACCTTTTCCCTGCTAACCCTTCCCCGCTAAGCCTTCCCCATTAACCCTTCCCCGCTATCCTATCTCCTCTATCCTTTCCCCGCTAACCCTTCCCGGCTAACCTTTCCCCGCTAACCTTTCCCCGCTAACATTTCTCCACTAATCCTTCCTGCTATCCTTTCCCCGCTAACCTTCCCCATTAACCCTTCCCCGCCAACCTTTCCCCTTTAACCCTTCCTGCCAACCTTTCCCCGGTAACCCTTTCCCACTAACTCTTCCCCATTAACCCTTCCCGCTCACCTTTCCCCGCCAACCCTTCCCCATTAACCTTTCCCAATTAACCCTGCCCGCAAAACTTACCCCGCTAAGCCTTCCCCGCTAACCCTTCCCTGTTAATCTTTCCCTGCTAACCCTTACCCCTAACCCCTCCCTAGCTAACCCTTTTCCGCTAACACTTCCATGTTAACCTTTCCCTGCTTACCCTTCCCCCAACCATTCCCAGCTAACCCTTCCCCACTAACCCTTCCCCCTAACCCTTCTCCGATAACCCTTCCCCCCAACCCTTCCCAGCTAACCGTTGCCTGCAACCCTTCCCTGTTAACCTTTCTCTGCTAACCCTTCCCCCATGCCTTCCCAGCTAAGTCTTCCCCACAAACCCTTCCCCCCTAACCCTCCCCGCTAACCCTTCCCCACTAACCCTTTCCTGCCAACCCTTCCCCGCTAACCCTTGCCCGCTAACCCTTCCCTGTTAACCTTTCCCTGCTAACCCTTCCCCCAACCATTCCCAGCTAACCCTTCCCCACTAACCCTTCCCCCCAACCCTTCTCCGATAACCCTTCCCCCCTAACCCTTCCCAGCTATCCCTTCCCCGCAACGGTTCCCTGTGAACCTTTCCCTGCTAGCCCTTCCCCCCTAACCCTTCCCAGCTGTCCCTTCCCCGCAACGGTTCCCTATTAACCTTTCCCCGCTAACCCTTCCCCACTAACCGTTCCCCGCTAACACTTCCCCATGAACCATTCCCCGCTAAACTTTCCCTCTAACCCTTTCCTGCCAACCCTTCCCGCTAACCCTTCCAAGCTAACCCTTCCCAGCTAACCCTTCCCCACTAACGCTTCCCCAACAACCATTCCCGCCAACTCTTCCCTGCCAACCTTTCCACACAAACCCTTCCCCGCCAACCATTCCCGGCAATCCTTCCCCGCCAACCTTTCCCCTTTAACCCTTCCTGCCAACCTTTCCCCGGTAACCCTTTCCCACTAACCCTTCCCCATTAACCCTTCCCGCTCACCTTTCCCCGCCAACCCTTCCCCATTAACCTTTCCCAATTAACCCTGCCCGCAAAACTTACCCCGCTAAGCCTTCCCCTCTAACCCTTCCCTGTTAATCTTTCCCTGCTAACCCTTACCCCTAACCCCTCCCTAGCTAACCCTTCCCCGCTAACACTTCCATGTTAACCTTTCCCTGCTTACCCTTCCCCCAACCATTCCCAGCTAACCCTTCCCCACTAACCCTTCCCCCTAACCCTTCTCCGATAACCCTTCCCCCCTAACCCTTCCCAGCTAACCGTTGCCTGCAACCCTTCCCTGTTAACCTTTCTCTGCTAACCCTTCCCCCAAGCCTTCCCAGCTAAGTCTTCCCTGCAAACCCTTCCCCCCTAACCCTCCCCGCTAACCCTTCCCCACTAACCCTTTCCTGCCAACCCTTCCCCGCTAACCCTTGCCCGCTAACCGTTCCCTGTTAACCTTTCCCTGCTAACCCTTCCCCCAACCATTCCCAGCTAACCCTTCCCCACTAACCCTTCCCCCCAACCCTTCTCCGATAACCCTTCCCCCCTAACCCTTCCCAGCTATCCCTTCCCCGCAACGGTTCCCTGTGAACCTTTCCCTGCTAGCCCTTCCCCCCTAACCCTTCCCAGCTGTCCCTTCCCCGCAACGGTTCCCTGTTAACCTTTCCCCGCTAACCCTTCCCCACTAACCGTTCCCCGCTAACACTTCCCCATGAACCATTCCCCGCTAAACTTTCCCTCTAACCCTTTCCTGCCAACCCTTCCCGCTAACCCTTCCAAGCTAACCCTTCCCAGCTAACCCTTCCCCACTAACGCTTCCCCAACAACCATTCCCGCCAACTCTTCCCTGCCAACCTTTCCACACAAACCCTTCCCCGCCAACCATTCCCGGCAATCCTTCCCCGCCAACCTTTCCCCTTTAACCCTTCCTGCCAACCTTTCCCCGGTAACCCTTTCCCACTAACCCTTCCCCATTAACCCTTCCCGTTCACCTTTCACCGCCAACCTTTCCCCATTAACCTTTTCCAATTAACCCTGCCCGCAAAACTTACCCCACTAAGCCTTCCCCGCTAACCCTTCCCTGTTATTCTTTCCCTGCTAACCCTTACCCCTAACCCCTCCCTAGCTAACCCTTCCCCGCTAACACTTCCATGTTAACCTTTCCCTGCTTATCCTTCCCCCAACCATTCCCAGCTAACCCTTCCCCACTAACCCTTCCCCCCAACCCTTCTCCGATAACCCTTCCCCCCTAACCCTTCCCAGCTAACCATTGCCTGCAACCCTTCCCTGTTAACATTTCCCTGCTAACCCTTCCCCCCAATGCTTCCCACCTAAGTCTTCCCCGCAAACCCTTCCCCCCTAACCCTTCCCCACTATACCTTCCCCACTAACTCATTCCTGCCAACCCTTCCCCGGTAAACCTTCCCCGCTAGCCATTCCCTGTTAACTTTTCCCTGCTAACCCTTCCCCCTAACCCTTCCTCGCTAACCTTTCCCGCTAACCCTTCCCCCCAACCCTTGCCCGCTAAACCTTCCCCCTAACCCTTCCCTGTTGACTTTTCCCCATGACCTTTCCCGCTGACCTTTCACTGCTAACCCTTCCCGCTAAAACTTCCCCGCTAACCTTTCCCCGTTAACGCTTCCCGTTAACCTGTTCCCGCCAACCCTTCCCCGCAATCCCTTCCCCACTAATCCTTCCCAGCCAAGCATTCCCGCCAACCCTTCCCCGCCAACCTTTCCCTACTAACCCTTCCCCGCTAACCTTTCCCCGCCAACCTTTCCCCGCTAACCCTTTCCCTGCTAACCCTTCCCCGCCAACCTTTCCCCACTAACCTTTTCCACGCTAACACTTCCCGCTAACCCTTCCCCGCTAACCCTTCCCACTAACCCTTCCCCGGAAACCTTTCCCGCCAACGCTTACCCAACAACTCTTTCCCGCTAACGCTTTAGCAATAACCCTTCCCGCCAAACTTCCCACGCTTACCCTTTCCCACTTACCTTTCCCCATTAACACTTCCCACTAAACTTTCCCCGCTAACCAGTCCCCACTAACCCTTCCCCGTTTACCCATTCCCGCTATCCTTTCCCTGCTAACCTTTCCCCACTAACTTTCCCCCGCTAACCCTTTCCCATTAACCCTTCCCATTACCCTTTCCCGTCAACACTTGCCCTCCAACCCTTCCCCGCTAACCCTTCCCCACCAGCCCTTCCCTGTTAACCTTTCCCTGCTAACCCTTACTCCCAACACTTCCCAGCTAACCCTTCCCCGCTAACCCTTAAACCATAACCCTTCCCGGCTAACCTTTTCCCTGCTAACCCTTCCCCGCTAAGCCTTCCCCATTAACCCTTCCCCGCTATCCTATCTCCTCTATCCTTTCCCCGCTAACCCTTCCCGGCTAACCTTTCCCCGCTAACCTTTCCCCGCTAACATTTCTCCACTAATCCTTCCTGCTATCCTTTCCCCGCTAACCTTCCCCATTAACCCTTCCCCGCTAACCTTTCCCCGCTAACAATTCCCCACTAACCCTTCACGCTAACCCTTCCCCGCTAACCCTTCCCTGCAAACCCTTCCCCATTAACCCTTCCCCGCTAAACTTTCCCCACTAACCCTTCCCACTAACCCTTCCCCACTAACCCTTCCCCATTAACCCTTTCCGTTAACCTTTTCCCGCTAACCCTTCTCCGCCAACCCTTCCCCGCAAATCCTTCCCAGCTAACACTTCCCCTCTAACGCTTCCCTGACAACCATTCACACCAACCCTTCCCTGCCAACCTTCCCCCACTAACCCTTCCCCGCCAACCAATGCCGGCAATCCTTCCCCGCCAACCTTTCCCCTCTAACCATTTCCCGACAACCTTTCCCCGCTAAACCTTTCCCACTAAGCCTTCCCCATAAACACTTCCCACCAACCTTTCCCCGCTAACCTTTTCCCACTAACCCTTCCCCATTTACCCTTCCCACTAACTTTTCCCCACAAACCCTGCCCCGGTAACCTTTCCCCATTAACCCTTCCCGCCAACCTTTCCCCTCTGACCCTTCCCCGTTAACCCTTCCCCGCTAATCCTTTCCCGCTAAGACTCCCCCTCCAACCCTTCGCCGCTAACCCTACTCCACTAACCCTTCCCTGTTAAACTTTCCCTGCTAACCCCTCCCCCGTAACCATTCGTGGCTAACCCTTCCCGCTGACCCTTCCCTCTTAACCCTTCCCTGCTAACTCATCCGCCCTAACACTTCCCCCTAAACCTTCCCCGCTATCCTTTCCCTGCTAACAATTCCCCACTAACCCTTCCCAGCTAATCCTTTCCCGCCAACCTTTCCCCGCCAACCCTTCGCCCAAACCTTCCCTGTTCACCATTCCCCGTTAACCCTTCCCCGCTAACCCTTTCCTGCCAACCCTTCCCTGCTAACCCTTCCCAGATAACCCTTCCCTGTTAACCTTTCCCTGCTAACCGTTTGCCCAACCCTTTCCAGCTAACCCTTCCCCGCTAACCCTTCCCCACTAACCCTTTCCTGTCAACCCTTCCCCGCTAACCCTTCCCCGCTAACCCTTCCCTGTTAACCTTTCCCCACTAACCCTTCCCCCCGAACCCTTCCCCGCTAACCCTTCCCCCTTAACCCTTCCCTGTTGACCTTTCCCCACTGACCTTTCCCCGCAGACCATTCCCCGCTAACCCTTCCCCGGCTAACCTTTCCCTGCTAACCTTTCCTCGCTAATCCTTCCCCACTAACCGTTTCCCGCTAACCCTTCCCCATGAACCCTTCCCCGCTAAACTTTCCCTCTAACCCTTTCCTGCCAACCCTTCTACGCTAACCCTACCCCGCTAACCGTTCCCAACTAACCCTTCCCCACTAACGCTTCCCCGACAACCATTCCCGCCAACCCTTCCCTGCCAACCTTTCCACACTAAGCCATCCCCGCCAACCATTCCCGGCAATCCCTCCCCGCCAACCTTTC
Source organism: Isurus oxyrinchus (assembly GCA_026770705.1). Lineage (NCBI taxonomy): Eukaryota > Metazoa > Chordata > Chondrichthyes > Lamniformes > Lamnidae > Isurus > Isurus oxyrinchus. The sequence continues at coordinate 58,239,822 of JANJGN010000012.1, read as the reverse complement.
CCCACTAACCCTTCCCGCCAACCTTTCCCCGCTAACCCTTTCCCACTAACCCTTCCCCATTAACCATTCCCGCTCACCTTTCCCCACCAACCTTTCCCCATTGACCTTTCCCCATTAACACTTCCCACAAAACTACCCCCGCTAACCCTTCCCCGCTAACCCTTCCCTGTTAATCTTTCCTGCTAACCCTTCCCCCCAACCCTTCCCAGATAAGTCTTCCCCGCAATCCCTTCCCCCCTAACCCTTCCCCACTAACACTTCCCCACTAACTCTTTCCTGCCAACCCTTCCCCGCTAACACTTCCCCGCTAACCATTCCCTGTTAACCTTTCTCCGCTAACCCTTCCCCTAACCCTTCCCCGCCAACCCTTGCCCACAAACCATTACCACTAACTATTACCCACTAACCCTTCCCCCCTAACCCTTCCCTGTTCACTTTTCCCCAACGGACCTTTCGCCGCTGACCATTCCCCGCTAACCCTTCCCAGCTAACCTTTCCCTGCTAACCTTTCCCTGCTAACCCTTCTCCGCTAACCTTTTCTCCCTAACCCTTCCCCACTAACCCTTCCCCTCTAACCCTTCCACATTAACCCTTCCCCGCTGAACTTTCCCTGCTAACCCTTTCCTCCCAACCCTTCCCCACTAACCCTTCCCCGCTAACCCTTCCCAGCTAACACTTCCCAACTAAAGCTTCCCCGACAACCATTCCCGCCACCCATCCCTGCCAACCTTTCCCCACTAACCCTTCCCCGCCAACCATTCCCGGCAATCCTTCCCGGCCAACTTTTCCACATCTATCGTTCCCCGCCAACCTTTCCCCGCTAACCCTTTCCCACTAACCCATCCCCATTAACACTTCCCTGCTAACCATTCCCTGTTAACCTTTCACCGCTAAAACTTACCCCCTAACTCTTCCCATTTAACCCTTCCCCGCTAACCCTTACCCGTTACCCATCCCCCTTAACCCTTCCCTCTTGACCTTTCCCCACTGACCTTTCCCCGCTAACCTTTCCCCGCTGACCTTTCCCTGCTAGCCCTTCCCGCTAAGCCTTCCCCACTAACCCTTCCTGCTAACCTTTCCCTGCTAACCTTTCCCCACTAACCTTTTCCCCGCTAACCCTTCCCGCAAACCCTTCCCCGCTAACTCTTCCCTATGAACCCTTCCCCGCCAACCTTTCCCGCCATCACTTACCCACCCACCTTCCCCGTTAATGTTTTGCCACTAACCCTTCCCGCCAAACTTTCCCCGCTAACCCTTCCCCGCTAACCGTTCCCTGCTAACCCTTCACCATTAACCCTTCCCCGCCAACCTTTCCCTGCTAACCCTTCCCCACTAACCCTTCCCCGCTAACCCATCCCCGCTAACCTTTCCCCATTAACCCTTCCCCGCTAAGTCTTCTCGCCAACCTTTCCCCCTAACCCTTCCCCATTAACCCTTCCCCGCTAAGCCTTTCCTGCTAACCTTTCGCTGCTAACCATTCCCCACTAACCCATCCCCGCTAACCCATTCCCATTAAACTTTCCCCGCTATCCTTTCCCCGCTAACTTTTCCCCGCTAACCTTTCCCTGCTAACCTTTCCCCGCTAACCCTTTCCGGCTAACCTTTCCCGAATAACTTTTCCCCGCTAACCCTTCCCCACTAACCCTTCCTGCTAATCTTTCCCCGCTAACCTTTCTCCACTAACCCTTCCCCGCTAACGGTTCCCTGCTAACCCTTCCCCACTAACACTTCCCCGCAAACCCTTCCCCAGTAACCCTTCCCCGCTAAACTTTCCCCACTAACATTTCCCTGCTAGCCCTTCCCGCTAACCCTTCCCCACTAACCTTTGCCCATTAACCCTTCCCGTTAACCTTTACCCGCCAACGCTTCTCCACCAACCCTTTTCCGCTAACCCTTCCCAGCTAACACTTCCCCACTAACCCTTTCCTGCCAACCCTACCCCGTTAACCCTTTCCTGCCAACCCTTCCCCGTTAATCCATCCCCGCTAACCCTTCCCTGTTATTCTTTCCCTGCTAACCCTTCCCCCTTACCCTTCCCCCCTAACCTTTCCCCACTAACCTTTCCCCGCTAACCCTTCCCGCTAACCCTTCCCCACTAACCTTTCCCCATTAACCCTTTCCGTTAACCTTTTCCCGATAACCCTTCTCCGCCAACCCTTCCCCGCAAACCCTTCCCAGCTAACACTTCCCCTCTAACGCTTCCCTGACAACCATTCAAGCCAACCCTTCCCTGCCAACCTACCCCCACTAACCCTTCCCCACCAACCAATGCCGGCAATCCTTCCCCGCCAACCTTTCCCCACTAACCCTTCTCGACAACCTTTCCCACTAACCCTTCCCCAAAAACACTTCCCACCAACCTTTCCCCACTAACCCTTTGCCACGAACCCTTCCCTATTTACCCTTCCCACTAACCTTTCCCCACAAACCCTGCCCCGTTAACCTTTCCCCATTAACCCTTCCCACCAACCTTTCCCCTCTGACCCTTCCCCATTAACCCTTCCCGCTAACCCTTTCCCGCCAAGACTCCCCCTCCAACCCTTCGCCGCTAACCCTACCCCACTAACCCTTCCCTGTTAAACTTTCCCTGCTAACCCTTCTCCCGTAACCACTCCCAGCTAACCCTTCCCCGCTGACCCTTCCCTCTTAACTCTTCCCTGCTAACCCATCCACCCTAAACTTTCCCCTAAACCTTCCCCGCTATCCTTTCCCTGCTAACATTTCCCCACTAACCCTTCCCAGCTAATACTTTCCCGCCAACCTTTCCCCGCGAAGCCTTCCCCCCAAACCTTCCCTGTTAACCGTTCCCTGTTAACCCTTCCCTGCTAACCCTTTCCTGCCAACCCTTCCCCGCTAACCCTTCCCCGCTAACCATTTCCTGTTAACCTTTCCCTGCTAACCGTTCACCCAGCCCTTTCCAGCTAAGCCTTCCCCACTAACCCTTCCCCCCTAACCCTTCCCCGCTAACCCTTCTTCACTAACCCTTTCCTGCCAACCCTTCCCCGCTAACCCTTCCCAGCAAACCCTTCACTGTTAACCTTTCCCCACTATCACTTCCCCCCAACCCTTCCCCGTTAACCCTTCCCCCCTAACCCTTCCCTGTTGTCCTTTCCCCACTGACCTTTCCCCGCTGACCTTTCCCTGCTAACCCTTCCCGGCTAACCTTTCCCTGCTAACCTTTCCTCGCTAACCCTTCCCCACTAACCCTTCCCGGCTAACCCTTCCCCATGAACCCTTCCCCGCTAAACTTTCCATCTAACCCTTTCCTGCCATCCCTTCCCCGCTAACCCTTCCCCGCTAACCCTTCCCAGCTAACCCTTCCCCATTAACACTTTCCTGCCAACCCTTCCCTGCCAACCTTTCCACACTAACCCTTACCCGCTAACCATTCCCGGCAATCCTTCCCCGCCAAACTTTCCCAACTAACCCTTCCCGCCAACCTTTCCCCGCTAACCCTTTCCCACTAACCCTTCCCCATTAACCCTTCCCGCTCACCTTTCCCCGCCAACCGTAACCCATTAACCTTTCCCCATTAACCCTTCCCGCAAAACTACCCCCGCTAACCCTTCCCCGCTAACCCTTCACTGTTAATCTTTCCCTCCTAACCCTTTCCCCTAACCACTCCCTAGCTAACCCTTCCCCGCTAACCCTTCCCTGTTAACTTTTCCCTGCTAACCCTTCCCCCAACCATTCCCCGCCAACCCTTGCCCACTAACCATTACCCCCTAACTCTTCCCCACTGACCCTTCACCCCTAACCCTTCCCTGTTAACCTTTCCCCATGGACATTTCGCCGCTGACCATTCCCCACTAACCCTTCCCAGCTAACCTTTCCCTGCTAACCTTTCCCTGCTAACCCTTCCCCGCTAACCTTTCCTGCCTAACACTTCGCCACTAACCCTTCCCCTCTAACCTTTCCACATTAACCCTTCCCCGCTGAACTTTCCCCGCTAACCCTTTCCTCCCAATGCTTCCCCGCTAACCCTTCCCCGCTAACCCTTCCCAGCTAACACTTCCCCACTAACGCTTCCCCGACAACCACTCCCGCCACCCATCCCTGCCAACCTTTCCCCACTAACCCTTCCCTACCAACCATTCCAGGCAATCCTTCCCCGCCAACTTTTCCACACCTATCGTTCCCCGCTAACCCTTTCCCACTAACCCTTCCCCATTAACACTTCCCGCCAACCTTTTCCCCCAACACTTCCATGCTAACCATTCCCTGTTAACCTTTCCCCGCTGACCTTTCCCTGCTAACCCTTCCCGCTAAGCCTTCCCCACTAACCCTTCCTGCTAACCTTTCCCTGCTAACCTTTCCCCACTAATCCTTCCTGGCTAACCTTTCCCGGCTAACTTTTCCCCGCTAACCCTTCCCCACTAACCCTTTCTGCTAATCTTTCCCCGCTAACCTTTCCCCACTAACCCTTCCGCGCTAACCTTTCCCTGCTAACCCTTCCCCACTAACACTTCCCCGCAAACCCTTCCCCAGTAATCCTTCCCCACTAAACTTTCCCCAATAACCTTTCCCCGCTAACCCTTCCCGCTAACCCTTCCCCACTAACCTTTGCCCATTAACCCTTCCCGTTAACCTTTTCCCGCAACCCTTCTCCGCCAACCCTTTGTCGCTAACCCTTCCCGGCTAACACTTCCCCACTAAACCTTTCCTCCAACCCTTCCCCGTTAACCCTTTCCTGCCAACCCGTCCCCGTTAACTCTTCCCCGCTAACCCTTCCCTTTAACCTCTCCATGCTAACCCTTGCCCCTTACCCTTCCCGCTAACCCTTCCCCACTAACCCTTTCCTGCCAACCCTTCCCCGTTAACCCTTCCCTGCTAACCCTTCCCTGTTAACCTTTCCCTGCTAGCCCATCCCCCTTACCCTTCCCCGCTAACCTTTCCCCACTAACCTTCCCCCGCTAACCCAACCCCGCTAACCCTTCTCCGTTAACCCTTCCCTGCTAACCCTTTCAGCCAACCCTTCCCCGCTAACCCTTCCCAGCTATCCTTTCCCTGCTAACCTTTCCCTGCTAACCCTTCCCCGCTCACCTTTCCTCCCTAACCCTTCCCCACTAACCCTTCCCCTCTAACCCTTCCACATTAACCCTTCCCCACTAACCCTTCCCCCTAACCCATCCCCCCTAAACCTTCCCTCTTGACCTTTCCCCACTGACCTTTCCCCTCTAACCTTTCCCTGCTGACCTTTCCCTGCTAACCCTTCCCGCTAAGCTTTCCCAACTAACCCTTCCAGCTGACCTTTCCCCACTAATCTTTCCCCACTAACCCTTTCCCCACTAACCCTTCCCCGCCAACCTTTCCCGCCAACGCTTACCCACCAACCCTTCCCCGTTAACGTTTTGCCACTAACCCTTCCCACCAAACTTTCCCCGCTAACCCTTCCCTGCTAACCGTTCCGTGCTAACCCTTCACCATTAACCCTTCCCCGCCAACTTTTCCCTGCTAACCCTTCCCCACTAACGCTTCCCCGCTAACCCATCCCCGCTAACCTTTCCCCATTAACCCTTCCCCGCTAAGTCTTCTCCGCCAACCTTTCCCCCAACTCTTCCACATTAACCCTTCCCCGCTAATCCTTTCCCGCTAACCTTTCCCTGCTAACCATTCCCCACTAACCCATCCCCGCTAACCCTTCCCCATTAAACTTTCCCCGCTATCCTTTCCCCACTAACTTTTCCCCGCCAACCTTTCCCGGCTAACTTTTCCCCGCTAACCCTTCCCCACTAACCTTTCCCGGCTAACTTTTCCCCGCTAACCTTTCCCCACTAACCCTTCCCCGCTAATGTTTCCCTGCTAACCCTTCCCCACTAACACTTGCCCGCAAACCCTTCCCCAGTAACCCTTCCCCGCTAAACTTTCCCCACTAACCTTTCCCCGCTAACCCTTCCCGCTAACCCTTCCCCACTAACCTTTGCCCATTAACCCTTCTCGTTAACCTTTACCCGCCAACGCTTCTTGCCAACCCTTTTCCGCTAACCCTTCCCAGCTAACACTTCCCCACTAACCCTTTCCTGCCAACCCTACCGCGTTAACCCTTTCCTGCCAACCCTTCCCCGTTAACCCATCCCCGCTAACCCTTCCCTGTTAACCTTTCCCTGCTAACCCTTCCCCCTTACCCTTCCCCACTAACCTTTCCCCACTAACCTTTCCCAGCTAACCCTTCCCGCTAACCCTTCTCCACTAACCTTTCCCCATTAACCCTTTCTGTTAACCTTTTCCCGCTAACCCTTCTCCGCCAACCCTTCCCCGCAAACCCTTCCCAGCTAACACTTCCCCTCTAACGCTTCCCTGACAACCATTCACACCAACCCTTCCCTGCCAACCTACCTCCACTAACCCTTCCCCGCCAACCAATGCCGGCAATCCTTCCCCGCCAACCTTTCCCCACTAACCCTTCCCCGACAACCTTTCCCCGCTAAACCTTTCCCACTAACCCTTCCCCATAATCACTTCCCACCAACCTTTCGCCACTAACCCTTTCCCACTAACCCTTCCCTATTTACCCTTCCTGCTAACCTTTCCCCACAAACCCTGCCCTCTTAACCTTTCCCCATTAACCCTTCCCGCCAACCTTTCCCCTCTGACCCTTCCCCATTAACCCTTCCCCGCTAACCCTTTCCCGCCAAGACTCCCCCGCCAACCCTTCGCCGCTAACCCTACCCCACTAACCCTTCCCTGTTAAACTTTCCCTGCTAACCCTTCCCCCGTAACCATTCCCAGCTAACCCTTCCCCGCTGACCCTTCCCTCTTAACCCATCCCTGCTAACCCATCCGCCCTAACCTTTCCCCTAAACCTTCCCCGCTATCCTTTCCCTGCTAACATTTCCCCACTAACCCTTCCCAGCTAATCCTTTCCCGCCAACATTTCCCCGCCAACCCTTCCCCCCAAACCTTCCCTGTTAACCGTTCCCCGTTAACCCTTCCCCGCTAACCCTTTCCTGCCAACCCTTCCCCGCTAACCCTTCCCCGCTAACCATTCCCTGTTAACCTATCCCTGCTCACCGTTCGCCCAGCCCTTTCCAGCTAAGCCTTCCCCACTAACCCTTCCCCCTAACCCTTCCCCGCTAACCCTTCCCCACTAACCCTTTCCTGCCAACCCTTCCCCGCTAACCCTTCCCCGCTAACCCTTCCCTGTTAACCTTTCCCCACTATCCCTTCCCCCCAACCCTTCCCCGTTAACCCTTCCCCCCTAACCCTTCCCTGTTGACCTTTCCCCACTGACCTTTCCCCGCTGACCTTTCCCTGGTAACCCTTCCCGGCTAACCTTTCCCTGCTAACCTTTCCTCGCTAACCCTTCCCCACTAACTGTTCCCCGCTAACCCTTCCCCATGAACCCTTCCCCGCTAAACTTTCCATCTAACCCTTTCCTGCCATCCCTTCACCGCTAACCCTTCCCCGCTAACCCTTCCCTGCTAACCCTTCCCCACTAACACTTCCCCAACAACCATTCCCGCCAACACTTCCCCGCCAAACTTTCCCCACTAACCCTTCCCGCCAACTTTTCCCCGCTAACCCTTTCCCACTAACCCTTCCCCATTAAACCTTCCCTCTCACCTTTCCCCGCCAACCGTAACCCATTAACCTTTCCCCATTACCCCTTCCCGCAAAACTACCCCCGCTAACCCTTCCCCGCTAACCCTTCCCTGTTAATCTTTCCCTCCTAACCCTTCCCCTAACCACACCCTAGCTAACCCTTCCCTGCTAACCCTTCCCTGTTAACTTTTCCCTGCTAACCCTTCCCCCAACCAATCCCCGCCAACCCTTGCCCCCTAACCATTACCCCCTAACTCTTGAAAACAAAGAAAACTGCGGATGCTGGAAATCTAAAACAAAAACAGAATTACCTGGAAAAACTCAGTAGGTCTGGCAGCATCGGCGGAGAAGAAAAGAGTTGACGTTTCGAGTCCTCATGACCCTTCGACAGAACTACCTCTAACTCTTCCCCACTAACCCTTCCCCCCTAACCCTTCCCTGTTCACCTTTCCCCAAAGGACCTTTCGCCGCTGACCATTCCCCGCTAACCCTTCCCAGCTAACCTTTCCCTGCTAACCTTTCCCTGCTAACCCTTCCCCGCCAACCTTTCCTGCCTAACACTTCCCCACTCACCCTTCCCCTCTAACCCTTCCACATTAACCCTTCCCCGCTGAACTTTCCCCGCTAACACTTTCCTCCCAACCCTTCCCCGCTAACCCTTCCCCGCTAACCCTTCCCAGCTAACACTTCCCCGCTAACACTTCCCCGACAACCACTCCCGCCACCCATCCCTGCCAACCTTTCCCCACTAACCCTTCCCCACCAACCATTGCAGGCAATCCTTCCCCGCCAACTTTTCCACACCTATCGTTCCCCGCCAACCCATCCCCGCTAACCCTTTCCCACTAACCCTTCCCCATTAACACTTCCCGCCAAACTTTTCCCGCTAACACTTCCATGCTAACCATTCCCTGTTAACCTTTCCCCGCTGACCTTTCCCTGCTAACCCTTCCCGCTAAGCCTTCCCCACTAACCCTTCCTGCTAACCTTTCCCCGCTAACCTTTCCCCACTAATCCTTCCCGGCTAACCTTTCCCGGCTAACTTTTGCCCGCTAACCCTTCCCCACTAACCCTTCCTGCTAATCTTTCCCCACTAACCTTTCCCCACTAACCCTTCCCCGCTAACGTTTCCCCGCTAACCCTTCCCCACTAACACTTCCCCGCAAACCCTTCCCCAGTAACCCTTCCCTGCTAAACTTTCCCCAATAACCTTTCCCCGCTAACCCTTCCCGCTAATCCTTCCCCACTAACATTTGCCCATTAACCCTTCCCGTTAACCTTTTCCCGCAACCCTTCTCCGCCAACCCTTTGCCGCTAACCCTTCCCAGCTAGCACTTCCCCACTAAATCTTTCCTCCAACCCTTCCCCGTTAACCCTTTCCTGCCAACCCTTTCCCGTTAACCCTTCCCCGCTAACCCTTCCCTGTTAACCTTTCCATGCTAACCCTTCCCCCTTACCCTTCCCGCTAACCCTTCCCCACTAACCCTTTCCTGCCAACCCTTCCCCGTTAACCCTTCCCCGCTAACCCTTCCCTGTTAACCTTTCCCAGCTAACCCTTCCCCCTTACCCTTCCCCTCTAACCTTTCCCCACTAACCTTCCCCCGCGAACCCAACTCCGCTAACCCTTCTCCGTTAACCCTTCCCTGCTAACCCTTTCAGCCAACCCTTCCCCGCTAACCCTTCCCTGTTAACCTTTCCCTGCAACCCTTCCCCCCTAATCTTCCCCGCTAACCTTTCCCTGCTAACCTTTCCCCGCTCACCCATCCCAGCTAATCCTTTCACGCCAACCCATACCCGCTAACCCTTCAGCCTAACCCTTCCCCGCTAACCTTTCCCCGCTAACCTTTACCTGCTAAACTTTCCCCCGCTAACCCTTCCCCGCTGACCTTTCCCCGCTAACTCTTTCCGCTACCCCTTACCCACTAACCTTTCCCCGTTAACCCTTCCCATTAACCTTTTCCCGCCAACCCTTCTCCGCCAACCCTTCTCCCCAACCCTTCCTGCTAACCCTTCCCCACTAACCCTTTCCTGCAAACTCTTCCCCGTTAACCCTTCCCCGCTAACCCTTCCCTGTTAATCTTTCCATGCTAACCCTTCCCCAATACCCTTCCCGCTAATCCTTCCCCACTAACCTTTGCCCATTAACCCTTCCCGTTAACCTTTTCCCGCCAACCCTTCTCCGCCAACCCTTTGCCGCTAACCCTTCCCAGCTAACACTTCCCCACTAACCCTTTCCTGCCAACCCTTCCCCATTAAACCTTTCTTGCCAGCCCTTCCCCGATAACCCTTCCCCGCTAACCCTTCCCTGTTAACCTTTCACTGCTAACCCTTCCCACTTACCCTTCCCCGCTAACCTTTCCCCACTAAACTTCCCCCGCTAACCCATTCCCGCTAACCGTTCTCCGTTAACCCTTCCCTGCTAACCCTTTCAGCCAACCCTTCCCCGCTAACCCTTCCCTGTTAACGTTTCCCTGCAACCCTTTGACCCAATCCTTCCCCGCTAACATTTCCCTGCTAACCTTTCCCCGCTCACCCGTCCCAGCTAATCCTTTCACACCAACCCTTCCCCGCTAACCCTTCCCCCTAACCCTTCCCCGCTAACATTTACCTGCTAAACTTTCCCTGCTAACCCTTCCCCACTGACCTTTCCCCGCTAACCCTTTCCACTACCCGTTCCCAACTAACCTTTCCCCGTTAACCCTTCCTGTTAACCTTTTCCCACCAACCCTTCTCCGCCAACCGTTCTCCCCAACCCTTCCCAGCTAACCCTTCCCCACTAACCCTTTCCTGCCAACCCTTCCCCGTTATCCCTTCCCCGCTAACCCTTCCCTGTTAACCTTTCCCTGCTAACCCTTCCCCCTTACCTTTCCCCGCTAACCTTCCCCACTAACCTTCCCCACTAACCTTCCCCCGCTAACCCTTCCCCGCTAACCCTTCTCCACTAACCTTTCCCTGCTAACCCTTTCAGCCAACCCTTCCCCGCTACCCCTTCCCTGTTATCCTTTCCCTGCAGCCCTTCCCCCTAATCCTTCCCCGCTAACCTTTCCCTGCTAACCTTTCCCCGCTCACACGTCCCAGCTAATCCTTTCACGCCAACTCTTCCCCGCTAACCCTTCCCCCTAACCCTTCCCCACTAACATTCCCCTGATAAGCTTTCCCTGGTAAACTTTCCCTGCTGACCTTTGCCCGCTAACCAATTCCGCTACCCTTCCCACTAACCTTTCCCCACTAACGCTTCCCCGACAACCCTTCCCGCCAAACCTTCCCTGCCAACCTTTCCACACTAACCCTTCCCCGCCAACCATTCCCGGCAATCCTTCCCTGCCAACCTTTCCCCTTTAACCCTTCCTGCCAACCTTTCCCCGCTAACCCTTTCCCACTAACCCTTCCCCATTAACACTTCCCGCCAACATTTCCCCGCTAACCCTTTCCCACTAACCCTTCCCCATTAACCCTTCCCGCTCACCTTTCCCCGCTAACCGTTCCCCATTAACCTTTCCCCATTAACCCTTACCGCAAAACTTCCCCCGCTAACCCTTCCCCGCGAACCCTTCCCTGTTAACCTTTCCCTGCTAACCCTTCCCCCTAACCCTTCCCTGCTAACCCTTCCCCGCTAACCCTTCCCTGTGAACCTTTCCCTGCTAACCCTTCCCCCAACCATTCCCAGCTAACCCTTCCACACTAACCCTTCCCCCCGAACCCTTCGCAGCTAACCCTTCCCCGCAACCCTTCACTGTTAATCTTTCCCTGCTAACCCTTCCCCCCAAACCTTCCCAGCTAAGTCTTCCCTGCAAACTATTCCCCCCAACCCTTCCCCACTAACCCTTCCCCACTAACCCTTTCCTGCCAACCCTTCCCTGCTAACCCTTCCCCGCTAACCATTCCCTGTTAACCTTTCCCCTCTAACCCTTCCCCCTAACCCTTCCCCGCCAACCCTTGCCCAATAACCATTACCCCCTAACTCTTCCCGACTGATCCTTCCCCCCTAACCCTTCCCTGTTCACCTTTCCCCACTGACCTTTCACCGCTGACCATTCCCCGCTAACCGTTCCCAGCTAACCTTTCCCTGCTAACCTTTCCCTGCTAACCCTTCCCCGCTAACCTTTCCTCCCTAACCCTTCCCCACCAACCCTTCCCCTCTAACCCTTCCACATTAACCCATCCCCGCTGAACTTTCCCCGCTAACCCTTTCCTCCCAACCCTTCCCCTCTAACCCTTCCCAGCTAACACTTCCCCACTAACGCTTCCCCGACAACCATTCCCACCACCCATCCCTGCCAACCTTTCCCCACTAACCCTTCCCCGCCAACCATTCCCGGCAATCCTTCCCCGCCAACTTTTCCACATCTATCGTTCCCCGCCAACATTTTCCCGCTAACACTTCCCTGCTAACCATTCCCTGTTAACCTTTCCCCACTAACCCTTCCCCTAACTCTTCCCATTTAACCCTTCCCCGCTAACCCTTCCCCCTAAACCTTCCCCACTAACTCATCCCCCCTAACACTTCCCTCTTGACCTTTCCCCACTGACCCTTCCCCGCTGACCTTTCCCTGCTAACCCTTCCCGCTAATCCTTCCGCACTAAACCTTCCTGCTAATTTTTCCCCGCTAACCTTTCCCCACTAACCCTTTCCCCACTAACCCTTTCCCCTAACACTTCCCCACTAACCCTTCCCCACTAACTCATTCCTGCCAACCCTTCCCCGCTAACCCTTCCTCGCCAACCATTCCCTGTTAACCTTTCCCCGCTAACCCTTCCCCTAACCCTTCCCCGCCAACCCTTGCCCACAAACCATTACCCACTAAATCTTCCCCACTAACCTTTCCCCCCTAACCCTTCCCTGTTCACCTTTCCCCACTGACCTTTCGCCGCTGACCATTCCCCGCTAACCCTTCCCAGCTAACCTTTCCCTGCTAACCTTTCCCTGCTAACCCTTCCCCACTAACCCTTCCCCTCTAACCCTTCCACATTAACCCTTCACCGCTGAACTTTCCCCGCTAACCGTTTCCTCCCAACCCTTCCCCGCTAAACCTTCGCCACTAACCCTTCCCAGCTAACACTTCCCCACTAAAGCTGCCCCGACAGCCATTCCTGCCACCCAACCCTGCCAACCTTTCCCCACTAACCCTTCCCCGCCAACCATTCCAGGCAATCCTTCCCCGCCAACTTTTCCACACCTATCGTTCCCAACCAACCTTTCCCCGCTAACCCTTTCCCACTAACCCTTCCCCATTAACACTTCCTGCCAACCCTTCCCCGCTAACCCTCCCCGCTAACCATTCCCTGTCAACCTTTCCCCACTAACCCTTCCCCCTAACCCTTCCCCGCCAACCCTTGCCCACTAACCATTACCCCCTAACTCTTCCCGACTGATGCTTCCCCCCTAACCCTGCCCTGTTCACCTTTCCCCAATGACCTTTCGCCGCTGACCATTCCCCGCTAACCGTTCCCAGCTAACCTTTCCCTGCTAACCTTTCCCTGCTAACCCTTCCCCGCTAACCTTTGCTCCCTAACCCTTCCCCACCAACCCTTCCCCTCTAACCCTTCCATATTAACCCATCCCCGCTGAACTTTCCCCGCTAACCCTTTCCTCCCAACCCTTCCCCGCTAACCCTTCCCAGCTAACACTTCCCCACTAACGCTTCCCCGACAACCATTCCCGCCACCCATCCCTGCCAACCTTTCCCCACGAACCCTTCCCCGCCAACCATTCCCGGAAATCCTTCCCCGCCAACTTTTCCACATCTATCGTTCCCCGCCAACCTTTTCCCGCTAACACTTCCCTGCTAACCATTCCCTGTTTACCTTTCCCCGCTAACCCTTCCCCCCAACTCTTCCCATTTAACCCTTCCCCGCTAACCCTTCCCCCTAACCCTTCCCCGCTAACTCATCCCCCCTAACACTTCCCTCTTGACCTTTCCCCACTGACCCTTCCCCGCTGACCTTTCCCTGCTAACCCTTCCCGTTAATCCTTCCGCACTAAACCTTCCTGCTAACTTTTCCCCGCCTACCTTTCCCCACTAACCCTTTCCCCACTAACCCTTCCCCCTAACCCTTGCCCACTAACGCTTCCCCACTAACTCTTTCCTGCCAACCCTTCCCCGCTAACCCTTCCCCGCTAACCATTCCCTGTTAACCTTTCCCCGCTAACCTTTCCCCTAACCCTTACCCGCCAACCCTTGCCCACAAACCATTACCCACTAACTCTTCCCCACTAACCCTTCCCCCCTAACCCTTCCCTGTTCACCTTTCCCCACTGACCTTTCGCCGCTGACCATCCCCCGCTAACCCTTCCCAGCTAACCTTTCCCTGCTAACCCTTCCCCACTAACCCTTCCCCTCTAACCCTTCCACATTAACCCTTCACCGCTGAACTTTCCCTGCTAACCCTTTCCTCCCAACACTTCCCCGCTAACCCTTTCCCGCTAACCCTTCCCAGCTAACACTTCCCCACTAAAGCTGCCCCGACAGCCATTCCCGCCACCCAACCCTGCCAACCTTTCCCCACTAACCCTTCCCCGCCAACCATTCCAGGCAATCCTTCCCCGCCAACTTTTCCACACCTATCATTCCCCGCCAACCTTTCCCCGCTAACCCTTTCCCACTAACCCTTCCCCATTAACACTACCTACCAACCTTTTCCCACTAACACTTCCCTGCTAACCATTCCCTGTTTTCTTTTCCCCACTAACCCTTGCCCCTAACACAACCCATTTAACCCTTCCCCGCTAACCCTTCCCCCTAACCCATCCCCCCTAACCTTTCCCTCTTGACCTTTCCCCACTGACCTTTCCCCGCTAACCTTTCCCCGTTGACCTTTTCAAGCTAACCCTTCCCGCTAACCCTTCCCCGCTAACCATTCCTGCTAACCCTTCCCCGCTAACTCATTCCCCCTAACCCTTCCCTCTTGACCTTTCCCCACTGACCTTTCCCCGCTAACCTTTCCCCGCTGACCTTTCCCTGCTAACCCTTCCCGCTAATCCTTCCCCACTAAACCTTCCTGCTAACCTTTCCCTGCTAACCTTTCCCCACTAACCCTTTTATCCGCTATCCCTTCCCGCAAACCCTTCCCCGCTAACCTTTCCCCGATAACCTTTCCCTGCTAAACTTTCCCTGCTAACCCTTCCCTGCTGACCTTTCCCCGCTAACCCTTTCCGCTACCCCTTCCCTCTAACCTTTCCCCGTTAACCCTTCCTGTTAAACTTTACCCGCCAAAACTTCTCCGCCAACACTTCTCCCCAACCCTTCCCAGCTAACCCTTCCCCACTAACCCTTTCCTGCCAACCCTTCCCCGTTATCCCTTCCCCGCTAACCCTTCCCTGTTAACCTTTCCCTGCTAACCCTTCTCCCTTACCTTTCCCCGCTAAACTTTCCCCATTAACCTTCCCCCGCTAACCCTTCCCCGCTAACTCCTCTCCACTAACGTTTCCCTGCTAACCCTTTCAGCCAACCCTTCCCCGCTACCCCTTCCCTGTTATCCTTTCCCTGCAACCCTTCCCCCTAATCCTTCCCAGCTAACCTTTCCCTGCTAAACTTTCCCCGCTCACACATCCCAGCTAATCCTTTCACGCCAACCCTTCCCCGCTAACCCTTCCCCCTAACCCTTCCCCGCTAACCTTTCCCCGATAACCTTTCCCTGCTAAACTTTCCCTGCTAACCCTTCCCCACTGACCTTTCCCCGCTAACCCTTTCCGCTACCCATTCCCATGAACCTTTCCCCGTTAACCCTTCCCGTTAAACTTTTCCCGCCAAACCTTCTCTGCCAACCCTTCTCCCCAACCCTTCCCCGCTAACCCTTCCCCACTAACCCTTTCCTGCCAACCCTTCCCCTCTAACCCTTCCCTGTTAACATTTCCCCGCTAACCCTTCCCACCTAAGCTTTCCCCGCTAACCCTTGCCCGCTAACCCTTCCCCCCAACCCTTCCCCGCTAACCCTTCCCCCAACGCTTCCCTGTTGACTTTTCACCACTGACCTTTCCTGCTGACCTTTCCGCTCTAACACTTCCCGCTAAAACTGCCCCACTAAACTTTTCCCGTTAACCCATCCACGCCAACCCTTTCCTGCCAACCCTTCCCCGCTAACCCTTCCCCGCTAACCCTTCCCTGTTAACCTTTCCCTGCTAACCGTTCGTCCAACCCTTTCCAGCTAAGCCTTCCCCGCTAACCCTTCCCCCTTAACGCTTCCCCGCTAACCCTTCCCCACTAACCCTTTCCTGCCAACTCTTCCCCGCTAACCCTTCCCCGCTAACCCTTCCCTGTCAATCTTTCCCCACTTACCCTTCCCCCCTAACCCTTCCCCACTAACCCTTCCCCCCTAACCCTTCCCTGTTGACCTTTCCCACTGACCTTTCCCCACTGACCTTTCCCCGCTAACCCTTCCCGGCTAACCTTTCCCTGCTAACCTTTCCTCGCTAACCCTTCCCAACTAACCCTTCCCCTCTAACCCTTCCCCATGAACCCTTCCCCGCTAAACTTTCCCTCTTACCCTTTCCTGCCAACCCTTCCCCGCTAACCCATCCCCGCTAACCCTTCCCAGCTAACCCTTCCCCACTGACGCTTCCCCGACAACCATTCCCGCCAACCCTTCCCTGCCAACCTTTCCACACTAACCCTTCCCCGCCAACCATTCCCGGCAATCCTTCCCCGCCAACCTTTCCCCTTTAACCCTTCCTGCCAACCTTTCCCCGCTAACCCTTTCCCACTAACCCTTCCCCATTAACACTTCCGGTCAACCTTTCCCCGCTAACCCTTTCCCACTAACCCTTCCCCATTAACCCTTCCCGCTCACCTTTCCCTGCTAACCGTTCCCCATTAACCTTTCCCCATTAACCCTTCCTGCAAAACTTCCCCCGCTAACCTTTCCCCGCTAACCCTTCCCTGTTAACCTTTCCCTGCTAACCCTTCCCCTAACCCTTCCCAACTAACCCTTCCCCGCTAACCCTTCCCCACCAACCTTTCCCTGCTAACCCTTCCCTACTTACCCTTCCCCGCTAACCCATCCCCGCTAACCTTTCCCCATTATCCCTTCCCCGCTAAGCCTTCTCCGCTAACCTTTCCCCGCTAACCGTTCCCCATTAACGCTTCCCCGCTAAGCCTTTCCCGCTAACCTTTACCTGCTAACCATTCCCCACTAACCCATCCCAGCTAACCCTTCCCCATTAACCTTTCCCCGCTATCCTTTCCCCGCTAACTTTTCCCTGATAACCTTTCCCCGCTAACCTTTCGCCTCTAACCCTTCCCGGCTAACCTTTCCCGGCTAACTTTTCCCCGCTAACCCTTCCCCACTAACCCTTCCTGCTAATCTTTCCCCGCTAACCTTTCCCCACTAACCCTTCCCCGCTAACGTTTCCCCGCTAACCCTTCCCTCTAACACTTCCCCGCAAACCCTTCCTCAGTAACCCTTCCCCGCTAAACTTTCCCCACTAACCTTTCCCCACTAACCCTTCCCACTAACCGTTCCCTACTAACCTTTGCCCATTAACCCTTCCCGTTAACATTTTCCCGCCAACCCTTCTCCGCCAACCCTTTGCCAGTAACCCTTCCCAGCTAACACTTCCCCACTAACCCTTTCCTGCCAACCCTTCCCCGTTAACCCCTTCCTGCCAACCCTTCCCCATTAACCCTTCCCCGCTAACCCTTCCCTGTAAACCTTTCCCTGCTAACCCTTTCCCCTTACCCTTCCCCGTTAACCTTTCCCTACTAACCTTCCCCCGCTAACCCATCCCCGCTAACCCTTCTCCGTTAACCTTTCCCTGCTAACCCTTTCAGCCAACCCTTCCCCGTTAACCCTTCCCTGTGAACCTTTCCCTGCAACCCTTCCCCCCTAATCTTCCCCGCTAACCTTTCCCGCTAACCTTTCCCCGCTCACATGTCCCAGCTAATCCTTTCACGCAAACCCATCCCCGCTAAGCCTTCCCCTAACCCTTCCACGCTAACCTTTCCCCGCTAACCTTTACCTTTTAAACTTTCCCTGCTAACCCTTCCCCGCTGACCTTTCCCCGCTAACCCTTCTTGTTAACCTTTTCCCACCAACCCTTCTCCGCCAACTCTTCTCCCCAACTCTTCCTGCTAACCCTTCCCCACTAACCCTTTCCTGCCAACCCTTCCCCGTTAACCCTTCCCCGCTAACACTTCCCTGTTAATCTTTCCATGCTAACCCTTCCCCCTTACCCTTCCCGCTAACCCTTCCCCACTAACCTTTGCCCATTAACCCTTCCCGTTAACCTTTTCCCGCCAATCCTTTTCTGCCAACCCTTTGCCGCTAACCCTTCCCAGCTAACACTTCCCCGTTAACCCTTCCCTGCTAACCCTTCCCTGTTAACCTTTCCCTGCTAACCCTTCCCCCTTACCCTTCCCCGCTAACCTTTCCGCACTAACCTTCCCCCGCTAACCCATCCCCGCTAACCCTTCTCCGTTAACCCTTCCCTGCTAACCCTTTCAGCCAACCATTCCCCGCTAACCATTCCCTGTTAACCTTTCCCTGAAACCCTTCCCCCCCAATCCTTCCCCGCTAACATTTCCCTGCTATCCTTTCCCCGCTCACCCGTCCCAGCTAATCTTTTCACGCCAACCCTTCCCTGCTAACCCTTCCCCCTAACCCTTCCCCGCTAACTCATCCCCCCTAACACTTCCCTCTTGACCTTTCCCCACTGACCCTTCCCCGCTGACCTTTCCCTGCTAACCCTTCCCGCTAATCCTTCCGCACTAAACCTTCCTGCTAACTTTTCCCCGCTAACCTTTCCCCACTAACCCTTTCCCCACTAACCCTTCCCCCTAACCCTTCCCCACTAACCCTTCCCCACTAACTCTTTCCTGCCAACCCTTCCCCGCTAACCCTTCCCCGCTAACTATTCCCTGTTAACCTTTCCCTGCTAACCCTTCCCCTAACCCTTCCCCGCCAACCCTTGCCCACAAACCATTACCCACTAATTCTTCCCCACTAACCCTTCCCCCCTAACCCTTCCCTGTTCACCTTTCCCCACTGACCTTTCGCCGCTGACCTTTCCCCGCTAACCCTTCCCAGCTAACCTTTCCCTGCTAACCTTTCCCTGCTAACCCTTCCCCACTAACCTTTCCTCCCTAACCCTTCCCCACTAACCCTTCCCCTCTAACCCTTCCACATTAACCCTTCACCGCTGAACTTTCCCCGCTAACCCTTTCCTCCCAACCCTTCCCCTCTAACCCTTCCCCGCTAACCCTTACCAGCTAACACTTCCCCACTAAAGCTGCCACGACAGCCATTCCCGCCACCCAACCCTGCCAACCTTTCCCCACTAACCCTTCCCCGCCAACCATTCCAGGCAATCCGTCCCCGCCAACTTTTCCACACCTATCGTTCCCCACCAACCTTTCCCCGCTAACCCTTTCCTACTAACCCTTCCCCATTAACACTTCCTGCCAACCTTTTCCCGCTAACACTTCCCTGCTAACCATTCCCTGTTATCTTTTCCCCACTAACCCTTGCCCCTAACTCTTCCCATTTAACCCTTCCCTGCTAACCCTTCCCCCTAACCCATCCCCCCTAACCTTTCCCTCTTGACCTTTCCCCACTGACCTTTCCCCGCTAAGCTTTCCCCGCTGACCTTTCCTTACTAACCCTTCCCACTAACCTTTCCCCGCTGACCTTTCCCTGCTAACCCTTCCCGCTAATCCTTCCCCACTAAACATTCCTGCTAACCTTTCCCTGCTAACCTTTCCCCACTAACCCTTTTATCCGCTAACCCTTCCCGCTAACCCTTCCCCGCTAACTCTTCCCTACTAACTCTTCCCCGCCAGCCTTTCCCACCAACGCTTACCCCCAACCTTTCCCCATTAACGTTTTGTGAAAAACCCTTCCCGCCAAACTTTCCCCACTAACCCTTCCCCGCTAACCGCTCCCTGCTAACCCTTCACCATTAACCCTTCCCCGCCAACCTTTCGCTGCTCACCCTTCCCCACTAACCCTTCCCCGCTAACCCATCCCCGCTAACCTTTCCCCATTAACCCTTGCCCGCTAAGCCTTCTCTGCTAACCTTTCGCCACTAACCCTTCACCATTAACCCTTGCCCGCTAAGCCTTTCCCGCTAACCTTTCCCTGCTAACCATTCCCCACTAACCCAACCCCGCTAACCCTTCCCCATTAACCTTTCCCTGCTATCCTTTCCCCGCTAACTTTTCCCCGCTAACCTTTCCCCGCTGACCTTTCCCCGCTAACCCTTCCCGGCTAACCTTTCCCAGCTAACCTTTCCCCGCTAACCCTTCCCCACTAACCCTTCCTGCTAATCTTTCTCCGCTAACCTTTCCCCACTAACCCTTCCCCGCTAACATTTCCCCGCTAACCCTTCCCCACTAACAATTCCCCGCAAACCCTTCCCCAGTAACCCTTCCCCGCTAAACTTTCCCCACTAACCGTTCCCCGCTAACCCTTCCCGCTAAACGTTCCCCACTAACCTTTCCCCGCTAACCCTTCCCGTTAACCTTTTCCCGCCAACCCTTCTCCGCCAACCCTTTGCCGCTAACCCATCCCAGCTAACACTTCCCCACTAACCCTTTCCTCCAACCCTTCCCCATTAACCCTTTCCTGCCAACCTTTTCCCGTTAACCCTTCCCCGCTAACCCTTCCCTGTTAACCTTTCCATGCTAACCCTTCCCCCTTACCCTTCCCGCTAACCCTTCCCCACTAACCCTTTCCTGCCAACCCTTCCCCGTTAACCCTTCCCCGCTAACCCTTCCCTGTTAACCTTTCCATGCTAACCCTTCCCCCTTACCCTTCCCGCTAACCCATCCCCACTAACCTTTGCCCATTAACCCTTCCCGTTAACCTTTTCCCGCCAACCGTTTTCTGCCAACACTTTGCCGCTAACCCTTCCCAGCTAAAACTTTCCCACTATACCTTTCCTGCCAACCCTTCCCCATTAACCCTTCCCTGTTAACCTTTCCCTGCTAACCCTTCCCACTTACCTTTCCCCTCTAACCTTTCCCCACTAACCTTCCCCCGCTAACCTTTCCCCGCTAACCCTTCTCCGTTAACCCTTCCCTGCTTACCCTTTCAGCTAACCCTTCCCCACTAACCCTTCCCTGTTAACATTTCCCTGCAACCCTTCCCCCTAATCCTTCCCCGCTAACCTTTTCCTGCTAACCTTTCCCCGCTCATGCTTCTCAGCTAATCCTTTCATGCCAACTCTTCCCCGCTAACCCTTCCCCCTAAGCCTTCCAAGCTAACCTTTCCCCGCTAAACTTTACCTGCTAAACTTTCCCTGCTAACCCTTCCCCGCTGACCTTTCCCCGCTAACTCTTTCCGCTACCCCTTCCCCACTAACCTTTCCCCGTAAACCCTTCCCGTTAACCTTTTCCCGCCAAACCTTCTCCGCCAACCCTTCTCCCCAACCCTTCCCCGCTAACCCTTCCCCACTAACCCTTGCCCGCTAACCCTTCCCCCTAACCCTTCCCCGCTCACCCTTTCCCCTAACCCTTCCCTGTTGACTTTTCCCCACTGACCTTTCCCACTGACCTGTTCGCGCTAACCCTTCCCGCTAAAACTTCCCCACTAAACTTTCTCCGTTAACGTTTCCCATTAACCTTTTGCCGCCAACCCTTCTCCGCCAACCCTTCCCCACTAACCCTTCCCAGCCAAGCATTCCCGCCAACCTTTCCCCGCTAACCCTTTCCCTGCTAACCGTTCCCCACCAACATTTCCTCACTAACCTTTTCCCCATTAACACTTCCCGCTAACCCTTCCCCGCTAACCCTTCCCCACTAACCCTTCCCCGGAAACCTTTCCCAACAACTCTTTCCCGCTTACGCTTTAGCACTAACCCTTCCCGCCAAACTTTCCACGCCAACCCTTTCCCACTTACCCTTCCCCATTAACACTTCCCACTAAAATTTCCCCGCTAACTTTTCCCCACTAACCCTTCCCCGTTTACCCATCCCCGCTATCTTTTCCCTGCTAACCTTTCTCCACTAACTTTCCCCCGCTAACCCTTTCCCATTAACCCTTCCCATTACCCTTTCCCATCAACACTTGCCCTCCAACCCTTCCCTGCTAACCCTTCCCCACCAGCCCTTCCCTGTTAACCTTTCCCTGCTAACCCTTACTCCTAACCCTTCCCAGCTAACCCTTCCCCACTAACCCTTACACCATAACCCTTCCCGGCTAACCTTTCCCGGCTAACCCTTCCCCGCTAAGCCTTCCCCGCTAAGCCTTCCCTTTTAACCCTTCGCCACTATCCTATCTCCTCTATCCTTTCCCCGCTAACCCTTCCCGGCTAACCTTTCCCCGCTAACTTTTCCCCGCTAACCTTTCTCCACTAATCCGTCCTGCTATACTTTCCCCGCTAACCTTCCCCCATTAACCCTTCCCCGCTAACCTTTCCCCGCTAACAATTCCCCACTAACCCTTCCCTGCAAACCCTTGCCCATTAACCCTTCCCCTCTACACTTTCCCCACTAACCTTTCCCCGCTAACCCTTCCCCGCTAACCTTTCCCCGTTAACCCTTTCCGTTAAACTTTTCCCACTAACCCTTCTCCGCCAACCCTTCCCTGCAAACCCTTCCCAGCTAACACTTACCCTCTAACGCTTCCCTGACAACCATTCATGCCAACCCTTCCCTGCCAACCTTTCCCCACTAACCCTTCCCCACCAACCAATGCCGGCAATCCTTCCCCGCCAACCTTTCCCCACTAACCCTTCCCCGCCAACCTTTCCCTACTAAACCTTTCCCACTAACCCTTCCCCATAAACACTTCCCGCCATCCTTTCCCCGCTTACCCTTTCCAACTTACCCTTCCCCATTTACCATTCTCGCTAACCTTTCCCCACAAACCCTGCCCCATTAACCTTTCCCCATTAACACTTCCCCCCAACCTTTCCCCTCTGACCGTTTCCCGTTAACCCTTCCCCGCTAACCCTTTCCCGCCAACACTCCCCCTCCAACCCTTCTCCGCTAACCCTATCCCACTAACCCTTCCCTGTTAAAACTTTCCTGCTAACCCTTCCCCCGTAACCATTCCCAGCTAACCCTTCCCCGCTGACACTTCCCTCTTAACCCTTCCCTGCTAGCCCATCTGCCCAAACCCTTCCCCCCTAAACCTTCCCCACTAACCTTTCCCTGCTAACATTTCCCCACTAACCCTTCCCAGCTAATCCTTTCCCACCAACCTTTCCCCGCCAACCTTTCCCCCCAAACCTTCCCTGTTAACCATTCCCCATTAACCCTTCCCCACTAACCCTTTCCTGCCAACCCTTCCCCGTTATCCCTTCCCCGCTAACCCTTCCCTGTTAACCTTTCCCTGCTAACCTTTCCCCCTTACCTTTCCCCGCTAACCTTTCCCCACTAACCTTCCCTCGCTAACCCTTCCCTGTTATCCTTTCCCTGCAACCCTTCCCCCCAATCCTTCCCCGCTAACCTTTCCCTGCTAACCATTCCCTGCTCACCCGTCCCAGCTAATCCTTTCAAGCCAACCCTTCCCCGCTAACCCTTCCCCCTAAGCCTTCCCCGCTAACCTTTCCCCGCTAAACTTTACCTGCTAAACTTTCCCTGCTAACCCTTCCCCGCTGACCTTTCCCCGCTAAACCTTTCCACTACCAATTCCCCACTAACCTTTCCCCGTTAACCCTTCCCGTTAACCTTTTCCCGCCAAACTTTCTCCGCCAACCCTTCTCCCCAACCCTTCCCCGCTAACCCTTCCCCACTAACCCTTGCCCGCTAACCCTTCCCCCCTAACCCTTCCCTGCTAACCCTTCCCCCAACCCTTCCCTGTTGACTTTTCCCCACTGACCTTTCCCACTGACCTTACCGCGCTAACCCTTCCCGCTAAAACTTCCCCACTAAACTTTCCCCGTTAACGCTTCTCGTTATGCTTTTCCCGCCAACCCTTCTCCGCCAACCCTTCCCCACTAACCCTACCCAGCCAAGCATTCCCGCCAAACCTTCCCCGCCAACCTTTCCCAACTAACCCTTCCCCGCTAACCTTTCCCCGCCAACCTTTCCCCGCTAACCTTTTCCCCACTAACACTTCCCGCTAACCCTTCCCCACTATTCCTTCCCCACTAACCTTTTCCCGGAAACCTTTCCCACCAACGCTTACCCAACAACTCTTTCCCGCTAACGCTTTAGCACTAACACTTGCCGCCAAATTTTCCACGCTTACCCTTTCCCACTAACCCTTCCCCATTAACACTTCCCACTAAACGTTCCCCGCTAACTTTTCCCCACTAACCCTTCCCCGTTTACCCGTCCCCGCTATCCTTTCCCTGCTAACCTTTCCCCACTAACTTTCCCCCGCTATCCCTTTCCCATTAACCCTTCCCATTACCCTTTCCCATAAACACTTGCCCTCCAACCCTTCCCCGCTAACCCTTCCCCACCAGCCCTTCCCTGTTAATCTTTCCCTGCTAACCCTTCCTCCCAACCCTTCGCAGCTAACCCTTCCCTGCTAACCCTTACACCATAACCCTTCCCGGCTAACCTTTTCCCTGCTAACCCTTCCCTGCTAAGCCTTCCCCGCTAAGCCTTCCCCATTAACCCTTCCCCACTGTCCTATCTCCTCTATCCTTTCCCCACTAACCCTTCCCGGCTAACATATCCCCGCTAACTTTTGCGCGCTAACCTTTCTCCACTAATCCGTCCTGCTATCCTTTCCCCGCTAACCTTTCCCCATTAACCCTTCCCGCAAAACTTCCTCCGCTAACCCTTCCCCGCTAAACCTTCCCTGTTAACCTTTCCCTGCTAACCCTTCCCCCTAACCCTTCCCTGCTAACTTTTCCCTGCTAACCCTTCCCTGTTAACCTTTCCCTGCTAACCCTTCCCCCAACCATTCCCAGCTAACCCTTCCCCACTATCCCTTACCCCCAATCCCTCTCCGATAACCCTTCCCCCTAACCCTTCACAGCTAACCCTTCCCCGCAACCCTTCCCTGTTAATCTTCCCTGCTAACCCTTCCCCCCAAACCTTCCCAGCTAAGTATTCCCCGCAAACCCTTCCCCCCTAACCCTTCCCCACTAACCCTTCCCCACTAACCCTTTCCTGCCAACCCTTCCCCGCTAACCATTCCCTGTTAACCTTTCCCCTCTAACCCTTCCCCCTAACCCTTCCCCGCCAACCCCTGCCCACTAACCATTACCCCCTAACTCTTCCCGACTGATCCTTCCCCCCTAACCCTTCCCTGTTCACCTTTCCCCACTGACCTTTCGCCGCTGACCGTTCCCCGCTAACCTTTCCCTGCTAACCTTTCCCTGCTAACCCTTCCCCGCTAACCTTTCCTCCCTAACCCTTCCCCACCAACCCTTCCCCTCTAAACCTTCCACATTAACCCTTCCCCGCTGAACTTTCCCCGCTAACCCTTTCCTCCCAATCCTTCCCCGCTAACCCTTCCCAGCTAACACTTCCCCACTAACGCATCCCCGACAACCATTCCCGCCACCCATTCCTGCCAACCTTTCCCCACTAACCCTTCCCCGCCAACCATTCCCGGCAATCCTTCCCCGCCAACTTTTCCACATCTATCGTTCCCCGTCAACCTTTTCCCGCTAACACTTCCCTGCTAACCATTCCCTGTTAACCTTTCCCCGCTAACCCTCCCCCTTAACCCTTCCCCGCTAACTCATCCCCCCTAACACTTCCCTCTTGACCTTTCCCCACTGACCCTTCCCTGCTGACCTTTCCCTGCTAACCCTTCCCGCTAATCCTTCCGCACTAAACCTTCCTGCTAACTTTTCCCCGCTAACCTTTCCCCACTAACCCTTTCCCCACTAACCCTTCCCCCTAACCCTTGCCCACTAACGCTTCCCCACTAACTCTTTCCTGCCAACCCTTCCCCGCTAACCCTTCCCCGCTAACCATTCCCTGTTAACCTTTCCCCGCTAACCTTTCCCCTAACCCTTACCCGCCAACCCTTGCCCACAAACCATTACCCACTAACTCTTCCCCACTAACCCTTCCCCCAACCCTTCCCTGTTCACCTTTCCCCACTGATCTTTTGCCGCTGACCATTCCCCGCTAACCCTCCCCAGCTAACCTTTCCCTGCTAACCCTTCCCCACTAACCTTTCCTCCCTAACCCTTCCCAGCTAACACTTCCCCACTAAAGCTGCCCCGACAGCCATTCCCGCCACCCAACCCTGCCAACCTTTCCCCATTAACCATTCCCCGCCAACCATTCCAGGCAATCCTTCCCCGCCAACTTTTCCACACCTATCGATCCCCGCCAACCTTTCCCCGCTAACCCTTTCCCACTAACCCTTCCCCATTAACACTTCCTGCCAACCTTTTCCCGCTAACATTTCCCTGCTAACCATTCCCTGTTATCTTTTCCCCGCTAACCCTTGCCCCTAACTCTTCCCATTTAACCCTTCCCCGCTAACCCTTCCCCCTAACCCATCCCCCCTAACCTTTCCCTCTTGACCTTTCCCCACTGACCTTTCCCTGCTAAGCTTTCCCCGCTGACCTTTCCTTGCTAACCCTTCCCGCTAACCCTTCCCCGCTAACCCTTCCTGCTAACCCTTCCCCGCTAACTCATTCCCCCTAACCCTTCCCTCATGACCTTTCCTCACTGACCTTTCCCCGCTAACCTTTCCCCGCTGACCTTTCTCTGCTAACCCTTCCCACTAATCCTTCCCCACTAAACATTCCTGCTAACCTTTCCCTGCTAACCTTTCCCCACTAACCCTTTTATCCGCTAACCCTTCCCGCAAACCCTTCCCCACTAACTCTTCCCTACTAACTCTTCCCCACCAACCTTTCCCACCAACGCTTACCCACCAACCCTTCCCCATTAATGTTTTGCCAAAAACCCTTCCCGCCAAACTTTCCCCGCTAACCCTTCCCCACTAACCGTTCCCTGCTAACCCTTCACCATTAAGCCTTCCCCGCCAACCTTTCCCTGCTAACCCTTCCCCACTAACCCTTCCCCGCTAACCCATCCCCGCTAACCCTTCCCCATTAACGCTTCCCACTAAACGTTCCCCACTAACTTTTCCCCACTAACCCTTCCCCGTTTACCCATCCCCGCTATCCTTTCCCTGCTAACCTTTCCCCACTATCTTTCCCCCGCTAACCCTTTCCCATTAACCCTTAAAATTACCCTTTCCTGTCAACACTTGCCCTCCAACCCTTCCCCGCTAACCCTTCCCCATCAGCCCTTCCTTGTTAACCTTTCCCTGCTAACCCTTCCTCCCAACCCTTCCCAGCTAACCCTTCCCCACTAACCCTTACACCATAACCCTTCCCGGATAACCTTTCCCGGCTAACCCTTCCCCGCTAAGCGTTCCCCGCTAAGCCTTCCCCATTAACCCTTCCCCACTATCCTATCTCCTCTATCCTTTCCCCACTAACCCTTCCCGGCTAACCTATCCCCGCTAACTTTTGCCCGCTAACCTTTCTCCACTAATCCGTCCTGCTATCCTTTCCCCACTAACCTTCCCCCATTAACCCTTCCCCGCTAACGTTTCCCCGCTAACAGTTCCCCACTAACCCTTCCCCGCTATCCCTTCCCCACTAACCCTTCCCTGCAAACCCTTCCCCATTAAGCCATCCCCACTAAACTTTCCCCGCTAACCCTTCCCGCTAACCCTTCCCCACTAACCTTTCCCCGTCAACCCTTTCCGTTAAACTTTTCCCGCTAACCCTTCTCCGCCAACCCTTCCCTGCAAACCCCTCCCCGCTAACCCTTTCCCGTTAATTGTTCCCTGTTAACCTTTCCCTGCTAACCGTTCGCCCAACCCTTTCCAGCTAAGCCTTCCCCGCTAACCCTATCCCCCCTAACCCTTCCCCACTAACCCGTCCCCACTAGCCCTTTCCTGCCAACCCTTCCCCGCTAACCCTTCTTCGCTAACCCTTCCCTGTTAACCTTTCCCCACTAACCCTTCCCCCCAACCCTTCCCCACTAACCCTTCCCCCTAACCCTTCCCTGTTGACCTTTCCCCACTGACCGTTCCCCGCTGACCTTTCCCCGCTAATCCTTCCCGGCTAACCTTTCCCTGCTAACCTTTCCTCGCTAACCCTTCCCCACTAACCCTTCCCCGTAACCCTTCCCCATGAACCCTTCCCCACTAAACTTTCCCTCTAACCCTTTCCTGCCAACCCTTCCCCGCTAACCTTTCCCTGCTAACCCTTCCCAGCTAACCCTTCCCCACTAACGCTTCCCCGACAACCATTCCCGCCAACACTTCCCTCCCAACCTTTCGACACTAACCCTTCCCCGCCAACCATTCCCGGCAATCCTTCCCCGCCAACCTTTCCCCACTAACCCTTCCCCGCCAACCTTTCCCCGCTAACCCTTTCCCACTAACCCTTCCCCATTAACACTTCCCGCCAACCTTTCCCCGCTAACCCTTTCTCACTAACCCTTCCCCACTAACCCTTCCCACTCACCTTTCCCCGCTAACTGTTCCCCATTAACCCTTCCCACAAAACTTCCCCCACTAACCCTTCCCCGTTAACTCTTCCCCGCTAACCATTTCCCGCCAACACTTCCCCTCCAACCCTTCCCTGCTAACCCTTCCCCGCTAACCCTTCCCTGTTAACCCTTCCCTGCTAACCGTTGCCCCCTAACCCTTTCCAGCTAACCCTTCCCCGCTAACCCTTCCTTGTTAACCTTTCCCTTCTAACCCTTCCCCCAACCATTCACAGCTAACCCTTCCCCGCTAACCCTTCCCCCCAACCCTTCTCCGATAACCCTTCCCCCCAACCCTTCCCAGCTGACCCTTCCCCTCAACCCTTCCCTGTTAACCTTTCCCTGCTAACCCTTCCCCACTAACCCTTCCCCACTAACCCTTCCCCACTAACCCTTTCCTGCCAACCCTTCCCCGCTAACCCTTCTCCGCTAACCATTCCCTGTTAACCTTTCCCCGCTAATCCTTCCCCCCAACCCTTCCCCGCCAACCCTTGCCCACTAACCATTACCCCCTAACTCTACCCCACTGACCCTTCACCACTAACCCTTCCCTGTTCACCTTTCCCCACTGACCTTTCGCCGCTGACCATTCCCCGCTAACCCTTCCCAGCTAACCTTTCCTTGCAAATCTTTCCCTGCTAACCCTTCCCTGCTAACCTTTCCTCCCTAACCCTTCCCCACTAACCCTTCCCCTCTAACCCTTCCACATTAACCCTTCCCCGCTGAACTTTCCCCGCTAACCCTTTCCTGCCAACCCTTCCCCGCTAACCCTTCCCCGCTAACCCTTCCCAGCTAACACTTCCCCGCTAACCATTCCCCGACAATCATTCCCGCCAACCCGTCCCTGCCAACCTTTTCCCACTAACCCTTCCCCGCCACCGATTCCCGGCAATCCTTCCCCACCAACTTTTCCACACCTATCGTTCCCCGGCAACCTTTCCCCGCTAACACTTTCCAACTAACCCTTCCCCATTAACACTTCCCGCCAACCTTTTCCCGCTAACAATTCCCTGCTAACCATTCCCTGTTAACCTTTCCCCGCTAACCCTTCCACCCTAACTCTTCCCATTTAACCCTTCCCCTCTAACCCTACCCCTAACCCTTCCCCGCTTACTTATCCCCCCAACCCTTCCCTCTTGACCTTTCCCCACTGACCTTTCCCCGCTATCCTTTCCCCGCTGACCTTTCCCCGCTCACCCTTCCCGCTAAGACTTCCCCACTAACCCTTCCTGCTAACCTTTCCCTGCTAACCTTTCCCCACTAACCCTTTCCCCGCTAACGTTTTGCCACTAACCCTTCCCGCCAAACTTCCCCGCTAACCCTTCCCCGCTAACCGTTCCCTGCTAACCCTTCCCCATTAACCCTTCCCCGCTAACCCATTCCCGATAACCTTTCCCCGCTAAGCCTTCTCCGCTAACCTTTCCCCACTAACCCTTCCCCATTAACCCTTCCCGACCAACCCTTGCCCACTAACCATTAGCCCCTAACTGTTCCCCGCTAACCCTTCCCCTTTTCCCTTCCCTGTTGACCTTTCCCCACTGACCTTTCCCCGCTGACCTTTCCCCGCTAACTGTTCCCAGCTAACCTTTCCCTGTTAACCTTTCCCCGCTAACCAATCCCCACTAACCCTTCCTGCTAACCTTTCCCCGCTAACCTTTCCCCAATAACCCTTCCCCTCTAACCCTTCCCCATTAACCCTTCCCCGCTAAACTTTCCCTGCTAACCCTTTCCGGCCAACACTTCCCCGCTAACCCTTCCCCGCTTACACTTCCCAGCTAACACTTCCCCACTAACGCTTCCCCAACAACCATTCCCGCCAACCCTTCACTGCCAACTTTTTCCCACTAACCCTTCCCCGCCAACCATTCCCAGCAATCCCTTCCCAGCCAACTTTTCCCTATTAAGCCTTCCCCGCCAACCTTTCCCCGCTAACCCTTTCCCACTAGCCCTTCCCCATTAACACTTCCCGCCAACCTTTCCCCGCTAACCCTTTCCCACTAACCCTTCCCCATTATCCCTTCCCGCTAACCTTTCCCCGCTAACCCTTCCTCATTAACCTTTCCCCATTAACCCATTCCGCCATCCTTTCCCCGCTAACCTTCCCCGTTAACTCTTCCCCGCTAACCTGTTCACTCCAACACTTCCCCTCCAACCCTTCCCCGCTAACCCTTCCCCGCTAACCCTTCCCTGTTAACCTTTCCGTGCTAACCCTTCCCCTAACCCTTCCCAGCTAACCTTTCCCCGCTAACCATTCCCCGCTAACCCTTCCCTACTAACCCTTCCCCGACAACCATTCCCGCCAACGCTTACCCACCAACCCTTCCCTGCTAACGTTTTGCCACTAACCCTTCCCGCCAAACTTTCCCCGCTAACCCTTCCCCGCTAACCATTCCCTGCTAACCCTTCACCATTAACCCTTCCCCGCCAACCTTTCCCTGCTAACCCTTCCCCATTAACCCTTCCCCGCTAACCCATCCCCGATAACCTTTCCCCATTAACCCTTCCCCACTAAGCCTTCTCCGCTAACCTTTCCCCGCTAACCCTTCCCCATTAACCCTTCCCCGCCAACCCTTGCCCACTAACCATTAGCCCCTAACTGTTCCCCACTAACCCTTCCCCCTATCCCTTCCCTGTTGACCTTTCCCCACTGACCTTTCCCCGCTGACCTTTACCCGCTAACCGTTCCCAGGTAACCTTTCCCTGCTAACCTTTCCCCGCTAACCATTCCCCACTAACCCTTCCTGCTCACCTTTCCCCGCTAACCTTTCCCCAATAACCCTTCCCCTCTAACCCTTCCCCATTAACCCTTTGCCGCTAAACTTTCCCTGCTAACCCTTTCCGGCCAACACTTCCCCGCTAACCCTTCCCCGCTTACACTTCCCAGCTAACACTTCCCCACTAACGCTTCCCCGACAACCATTCCCGCCAACCCTTCACTGACAACCTTTTCCCACTAACCCTTCCCCGCCAACCATTCCCAGCAATCCCTTCCCAGCCAACTTTTCCCCACTAACCCTTCCCCGCCAACCTTTCCCTGTTAATCCTTTCCCACTAACCCTTCCCCATTAACACTTCCCACCAACCTTTCCCCGCTAACCCTTTCCCACTAACCCTTCCCATTATCCCTTCCCGCTAACCTTTCCCCGCTAACCCTTCCTCATTAACCTTTCCCCATTAACCCGTCCCGCCATCCTTTCCCTGCTAACCTTCCCCGTTAACTCTTCCCCGCTAACCTGTTCCCGCCAACACTTCCCCTCCAACCCTTCCCCGCTAACCCTTCCCCGCTAACCCTTCCCTGTTAACCTTTCCGTGCTAACCCTTCCCCTAACCCTTCCCAGCTAACTTTTCCCCGCTAACCCTTCCCTGTTAACCTTTCCCTGCTAACCCTTTCCCCTAGCCCTTCTCCGCTAACCCTTGCCCGATAACCCTTTCCTGCCAACCCATCCCCGATAACCCTTCCCCGCTAACCCTTCTCTGTTAAACTTTCCCTGCCTATCCTTCCCCTCTAACCCTTCCCAGCTAACCCTTCCCCACTCTAACCCTGCCCCCCAAACCTTCCCGGCTATCCCTTCCCCTCTAACCCTTCCCCATTAACCCATCCCCACTATCCTTTCCCCGCTTAAATTTCCCCTCTAACCCTTCCCGGCTAACGTTTCCCCGCTAACCTTTCCCCACTAACCCAGCCCCACGTATCCTTCCTGCTAACATTTCCCCGCTAACCTTTCCCCTCTAACCCTTCCCCCCAACCTTACCCCACTAACCCTTCCCCACTAATCCTTCCTGCTAAACTTTCCCTGCTAACCTTTCCCCCTAACCCTACCCCGCTAAACTTTCGCCGCTAACCCTTCCCCACTAACCCTTCCCCGCTAACCTTCCCCAGTAACCCTTCTCCACTAACCCTTCTCCACAACGCATCTCCGCTAAGCCTTCCCCGCTAACCCTTTCCTGCCAACCCTTCCCCGCCAACCCTTCCCTGCTAACCCTTCCCTGTTAACACTTCCCCACACCCTTCCCCCCTAACCCTTCCCCACTAACCCTTCCCCGCTAACCTTCCCCAGTAACCCTTCTCCGCTAACCCTTCTCCACAACGCATCTCCGCTAAGCCTTCCCCGCTAACCCTTTCCTGCCAACCCTTCCCCGCCAACCCTTCCCTGCTAACCCTTCCCTGTTAACACTTCCCCACACCCTTCCCCCCAACCCTTCCCAGCTAACCCTTCCCCGCTAACCCTTCCATCCTAACCCTTCCCAGCTAACCTTTCCCTGGTAACCTTTCCCCACTAACCCTTCCCCGCGAAGCCTTCCCCATTAACCCTTCCCTGCTGTCCTATCTCCGCTAACCTTTCCCCGCCAACCTTTCCCCGCTAAGCCTTTCCCACTTACCCTTCCCCATTAACACTTACCGCCAACCTTTCCCCACTAACCCTTTCCCACCAACCCTTCCCCATTAACCCATCTCGCTAACCTTTCCCCGCTAACCCTTCCCCATTAACTCTTCCCCGCTAACCCATTCCCGCCAACACTTCCCCTCCAACCCTTCTCCGCTAACCCTTCCCTGCTACCCCTTCCCTGTTAACCATTCCCTGCTAACCCTTCCCCCTAACCCTTCCCAGCTAACCCTTCCCTGCTAACCCTTCCCTGTTAACATTTCCCTGCTCACCCTTCCCCCTAACCCTTCTCCACTAACCCTTCCCCGCTAACCCTTTCCTGCCAACCCTTCCCCGCTAACCCTTCCCCGCTAACCCTTCTCTGTTAACCTTTCCCTGCTAACCCTTCCCCTCCAACCCTTCCCAGCTAACCCTTCCCCGCTAACCTTTCCCCAATAACACATCCCTGCTATTCTTTCCCCTCTAACCTTTCCCCACTAACCCTTCCCCACTAATCCTTCCTGCTAACCTTTCACTGCTAACCTTTCCCCTCTAACCCTTCCCCACTAACCCTTCCCCGCTAACCCTTCCCCAATAACCCTTCCCCGCTAACCCTTCCCCCAACCCTTCTTCGCTAACCCTTCCCCGCTAACCCTTTCCTGCCATCCCTTCCCCGCTAACCCTTCGCGCTAATCCTTCCCTGTTAACCTTTCCCCTCTAACCCTTCCCCCCTAACCCTTCCCAGCTAACCCTTCCCAGCTAACCCCTCCACCCTAACCCTTCCCGGCTAACCTTTCCCTGGTAACCCTTCCCCTCTAACCCTTCCCCGCTAAGCCTTCCCCATTAACCCTTCCCCGCTAACCTTTCCCCGCTAACCCTTCCCCATTAACCCTTCCCCGCTAACCCTTTCCCGCTAACCTTTCCCTGCTAACCATTCCCCACTAACCCTTCCCCGCTAACTCTTCCCCATTTACCTTTCCCCGCTATCCTTTCCCCGCTAACTTTTCCCCGCTAACCTTTCCCCGCTAACCTTTCCCCGCTAACCCTTCCCGGCTAACCTTTCCCCACTAACCTTACCCCGCTAAGCCTTCCCCACTAATCCTTCCTGCTAACCTTTCCCCACTAACCCTTCCCCGCCAACCATTCCTGGCAATCCTTCCCCGCCAAACTTTCACCACTAACCCTTCCCCGCCAACCTTTCCCCACTAACCCTTTTCCACTAACCCTTCCTAGCTAACTCTTCCCTGCTCACCCTTCCCTGTTAAACCTTGCCTGCTAACCCTTCCCCCAACCCTTCCCCGCTAACATTTCGCTGCTAACATTTCCCCACTAACCCTTCCCAGCTTATCCTTTCCCGCCAACGCTTCCCCGCCAACCCTTCCCCCCAAACCTTCCCTGTTAACCGTTCCCCGTTAACCCTTCCCTGTTAACATTTCCCCACTAACCTTTCCCCGCTAACCCTTCCCGCTAAACCTTCCCCACTAACCTTTCCCCATTAAGACTTTCCGTTAACCTGTTCCCGCCAACCCTTCTCCGCCAACCCTTCCCCACTAACCCTTCCCAGCTAACACTTCCCCGCTAACGCTTCCCTGACAACCATTCCCGCCAACCCTTCCCTGCCAACCTTTCCCCACTAACCTTCCCCGCCAACCATTCCTGGCAATCCTTCCCCACCAACCTTTCCCCACTAACCCTTTCCCACTAACCCTTCCCCATAAACACTTCCCGCCAACCTTTCCCCAATAACCCTTTCCCACTAACCCTTCCCCATTTACCCTTCCCGCTAACCTTTCCACGCTAACCCTGCCCCGTTAACCTTTCCCCATTAACCCTTCCCTTTAACCTTTCCCCTCTGACCCTTCCCCGTTAACTCTTCCCCGCTAACCCTTCCCTGCCAACACTTGCACTCCAACCCTTCCCCGCTAATCCTACCCCACTAACACTTCCCTGTTAACCTGTCCCTGCTAACCCTTCCCCCGTAACCATTCCCAGCTAACACTTCCCCACTCACCCTTCCCTGTTAACCCTTCCCTGCTAACCCTTCCCCCCAACCCTTCCCCCTAAACTTTCCCCACTAACTTTTCCCTGCTAACATTTCCCAGCTATTCCTTTCCAACCAACCTTTCCCCGCCAACCCTTCCCCCAAAAACCTTCCCTGTTAACCGTTCCCCGTTAACCCTTCCCCGCTAACCCTTTCCTGCCAACCCTTCCCCGCTAACACTTCCCCGCTAACCCTTCCCTGTTAACCTTTCCCCGCTAACCCTTCCCCCAATCCTTCCCCGCTAACCCTTCCCCCCTAACACTTCCCTGTTTACCTTTCCCCACTGACCTTTCCCCACTGACTTTTCCCCGCTAACCCTTCCCGGCTAACCTTTCCCTGCTAACCTTTCCTCGCT
This sequence comes from Isurus oxyrinchus, assembly GCA_026770705.1. Lineage (NCBI taxonomy): Eukaryota > Metazoa > Chordata > Chondrichthyes > Lamniformes > Lamnidae > Isurus > Isurus oxyrinchus. The sequence goes on along the minus strand of JANJGN010000012.1, from coordinate 58,205,148 downwards.
AACCCTTCCCCAATAACCCTTCCCCGCTAACCCTTCCCCATGAACCCATCCCCGCTAAACTATCCCCGCTAACCATTTCCTGCCAACCCTTCAACACTAACCCTTACCCGCTAACCCTTCCCAGCTAACCCTTCCCTACTAACGCTTCCCTGACAACCATTCCTGCCAACCTTTCCCTGCCAACCTTTCCACACTAACACTTCCCCGCCAACCATTCCCGACAATCCTTCCCTGCCAACCTTTCCGCACTAACCCTTCCCCGCCAACCTTTCCCCGTTAACACTTTCCCACTAACCCTTCCCCATTAACCCTACCTGCTAACCTTTCCCTGCTAACCCTTCTGCATTAACCTTCCCCGCTAAACCTTCCCGCAATCCTTTACCTGCTAACCCTTCCCCGTTAACTCTTCCCCGCTAACCCTTTCCCGCCAACACTACCCCTCCAACCCTTCCCCGCTAACCCTTCCCCGCTAACCCTTCCCCGCTAACCCTTCCCTGTTAACCTTTCCCCGCTAACCCTTCCCTGTTAACCTTTCCCTGCTAACCATTCCCCACAACCCTTCCCAGCTAACCCTTCCCCGCTAACCCTTTCCCCAAACCCTTCTCCGCTAACCCTTCCCCGCTAACCCTTCCCCGCTAACCCATTCCTATCAACCCTTCCCCGCTAAATTTTCCCCGCTAACCTTTCCCCGCTAACCCTTCCCGCTAACCCTTCCACCCTAACCTTTCCCCGTTAACAGTTTCCGTTAACCTTTTCCCGCCAACCCTTCTCCGCCAACCCTTCCCCACTAACCCTTCCCAGCTAACACTTCCCCTCTAACGCTTCCCTGACAACCATTCCCGCCAACCCTTCCCTGCCAACCTTTCCACACTAACCCTTCCCCGCCATCCATTCCCGGCAATCTTTCCCCGCCAACCTTTCCCCACTAACCCTTCCCCGCCAACCTTTCCCCGCTAACCCTTTCCCACAAACCTTTCCAAATAAACACTTCCCGCCAACATTTCCCCGCTAACGCTTTCACACTAACCCTTCCCCATTTACCCTTCCAGCCAGCATTTCCACGCTAACCCTGCCCCATTAACCTTTCCCCATTAACCCTTCCCTTTAACCTTTCCTCTCTGACCCTTCCATGTTAACCCTTCCCCGCTAACCCTTCCCCACCAACACTTCCCCTCCAACCCTTCTCCGCTAACCCTTTCCCGCTCACCCTTCCCTGTTAACCCATCCCCGCTAACCCTTCCCCGCTCACCCTTCCCGCTAACCTTTCCCCGCTAACCCTTCCGCATTAACCATTCCCCATTAAATCTTCCCGCAAATCTTTCCCCGCTAACCCTTCCCCTTTAACTCTTCCCACCTAACCCTTCCCCGCCAACACTTCCCTTCCAACCCTTCCCTACTAATCCTACCCCACTAACCCTTCCCTGTTAACCTGTCCCTGCTAACCCTTCCCGTAACCATTCCCAGCTAACACTTACCCACTCACCCTTCCCTGTTAACCCTTCGCTGCTAACCCTTCCCCCAACCCTTCCCCCTAAACTTTCCCCGCTAACTTTTCCCTGCTAACATTTCCCCACTAACCCTTCCCAGCTATTCCTTTCCTGCCAAACTTTCCCCGCCAACCCTTCCCCCAAAACCTTCCCTGTTAACCGTTTCCCGTTAACCCTTCCCCGCTAACCCTTTCCTCCCAACCCTTCCCCGCTAACCCTTCCCCACTAACCCTCTCCTGCCAACCCTTCCCCGCTAACCCTTCCCCGCAAACCCTTCCCTGTTAACCTTTCCACGCTAACCCTTCCCCCAACCCTTCCCCGCTAACCCTTCCCACCTAACACTTCCCTGTTTACCTTTCCCCACTGACCTTTCCCCACTGAACTTTCCCCGCTAACCCTTCCCGGCTAACCTTTCCCTGCTAACCTTTCCTCGCTAACCCTTCCCCAATAACCCTTCCCCACTAACCCTTCCCCATGAACCCTTCCCCGCTAAACTTTCCGCACTAACCGTTTCCTGCCAACCCTTCAACGCTAACCCTTCCCCGCTAACCCATCCCAGCTAACCCTTCCCCACTAACGCTTCCCCGACAACCATTCCCGCCAACCCTTCCCTGCCAACCTTTCCACACTCACCCTTCCCAGACAACCATTCCCGGCAATCCTTCCCTGCCAACCTTTCCCCACTAACCCTTCCCCGCCAACCTTTCCCCGCTAACCATTTCCCACTAACCCTTCCCCATTAACACTTCCCACCAACCTTTCCCCGCTAAGCCTTCCCCGTTAACCTTTCCCCATTAACCCTTCCCCGCCAACATTTCCCCTCTGACCCTTCCCCATTATCCCTTCCCCGCTAACCATTTCTCGCCAACACTTCCCCTCCAACCCTTCCCCGCTACCCTACCCCGCCATCCCTTCCCTGTTAACCTTTCCTGCTAACCCTTCACCCCAACCCATCCCACCTAACCCTTCCCAATTAACACTTCACTGCTATCCTATCTCCGCTAACCTTTCCCCGCTAACCCTTCCCGGCTTACCTTTCCCCACTAACCTTTCCCCGCTAACCCTTCCCCACTGATCCTTCCTGCTAACCATTCCCCGCTAACCTTCCCCCATTAGCCCATCCCCGCTAACCTTTCCCCACTAACCCTTCCCCACTAACCCTTCCCCGCAACCCTTCCCCACTAACCCTTCCTTGCAATCCCTTCCCCATTAACCCTTCCCCGCTAAACTTTCCCCGCTAACCTTTCCCCGCTAACCCTTCCCGCTAAACCTTCCCCACTAACCTTTCCCCATTAAGACTTTCCGTTAACCTGTTCCCGCCAACCCTTCTCCGCCAACCCTTCCCCACTAACCCTTCCCAGCTAACACTTCCCCGCTAACGCTTCCCTGACAACCATTCCCGCCAACCCTTCCCTGCCAACCTTTCCCCACTAACCTTCCCCGCCAACCATTCCTGGCAATCCTTCCCCACCAACCTTTCCCCACTAACCCTTTCCCACTAACCCTTCCCCATAAACACTTCCCGCCAACCTTTCCCCACTAACCCTTTCCCACTAACCCTTCCCCATTTACCCTTCCCGCTAACCTTTCCACGCTAACCCTGCCCCGTTAACCTTTCCTCATTAACCCTTCCCTTTAACCTTTCCCCTCTGACCCTTCCCCGTTAACTCTTCCCCGCTAACCCTTCCCTGCCAACACTTGCGCTCCAACCCTTCCCCGCTAATCCTACCCCACTAACACTTCCCTGTTAACCTGTCCCTGCTAACCCTTCCCCCGTAACCATTCCCAGCTAACACTTCCCCACTCACCCTTCCCTGTTAACCCTTCCCTGCTAACCCTTCCCCCCAACCCTTCCCCCAAACTTTCCCCACTAACTTTTCCCTGCTAACATTTCCCAGCTATTCCTTTCCAACCAACCTTTCCCCGCCAACCCTTCCCCCCAAAACCTTCCCTGTTAACCGTTCCCCGTTAACCCTTCCCCGCTAACCCTTTCCTGCCAACCCTTCCCCGCTAACACTTCCCCGCTAACCCTTCCCTGTTAACCTTTCCCCGCTAACCCTTCCCCCAACCCTTCCCCGCTAACCCTTCCTCCCTAACACTTCCCTGTTTACCTTTCCCCACTGACCTTTCCCCACTGACGTTTCCCCGCTAACCCTTCCCGGCTAACCTTTCCCTGCTAACCTTTCCTCGCTAACCCTTCCCCAATAACCCTTCCCCGCTAACCCTTCCCCATGAACCCATCCCCGCTAAACTATCCCCGCTAACCATTTCCTGCCAACCCTTCAACACTAACCCTTACCCGCTAACCCTTCCCAGCTAACCCTTCCCTACTAACGCTTCCCCGACAACCATTCCTGCCAACCTTTCCCTGCCAACCTTTCCACACTAACACTTCCCCGCCAACCATTCCCGACAATCCTTCCCTGCCAACCTTTCCGCACTAACCCTTCCCCGCCAACCTTTCCCCGTTAACACTTTCCCACTAACCCTTCCCCATTAACCCTACCTGCTAACCTTTCCCTGCTAACCCTTCTGCATTAACCTTCCCCGCTAAACCTTCCCGCAATCCTTTACCCGCTAACCCTTCCCCGTTAACTCTTCCCCGCTAACCCTTTCCCGCCAACACTACCCCTCCAACCCTTCCCCGCTAACCCTTCCCCGCTAACCCTTTCCTGTTAACCTTTCCCCGCTAACCCTTCCCTGTTAACCTTCCCCTGCTAACCATTCCCCACAACCCTTCCCAGCTAACCCTTCCCCGCTAACCCTTTCCCCAAACCCTTCTCCGCTAACCCTTCCCCGCTAACCCTTCCCCGCTAACCCATTCCTATCAACCCTTCCCCGCTAAATTTTCCCCGCTAACCTTTCCCCGCTAACCCTTCCCGCTAACCCTACCACCCTAACCTTTCCCCGTTAACAGTTTCCGTTAACCTTTTCCCGCCAACCCTTCTCCGCCAACCCTTCCCCACTAACCCTTCCCAGCTAACACTTCCCCTCTAACGCTTCCCTGACAACCATTCCCGCCAACCCTTCCCTGCCAACCTTTCCACACTAACCCTTCCCCGCCATCCATTCCCGGCAATCTTTCCCCGCCAACCTTTCCCCACTAACCCTTCCCCGCCAACCTTTCCCTGCTAACCCTTTCCCACAAACCCTTCCCCATAAACACTTCCCGCCAACATTTCCCCGCTAACGCTTTCGCACTAACCCTTCCCCATTTACCCTTCCAGCCAGCATTTCCACGCTAACCCTGCCCCATTAACCTTTCCCCATTAACCCTTCCCTTTAACCTTTCCTCTCTGACCCTTCCCTGTTAACCCTTCCCCGCTAACCCTTCCCCACCAACACTTCCCCTCCAACCCTTCCCCGCTAACCCTTCCCCGCTCACCCTTCCCCGCTAACCCTTCCCCGCTCACCCTTCCCGCTAACCTTTCCCCGCTAACCCTTCCGCATTAACCATTCCCCATTAAATCTTCCCGCAAATCTTTCCCCGCTAACCCTTCCCCTTTAACTCTTCCCACCTAACCCTTCCCCGCCAACACTTCCCTTCCCTACTAATCCTACCCCACTAACCCTTCCCTGTTAACCTGTCCCTGCTAACCCTTCCCCGTAACCATTCCCAGCTAACACTTACCCACTCACCCTTCCCTGTTAACCCTTCGCTGCTAACCCTTCCCCCAACCCTTCCCCCTAAACTTTCCCCGCTAACTTTTCCCTGCTAACATTTCCCCACTAACCCTTCCCAGCTATTCCTTTCCTGCCAAACTTTCCCCGCCAACCCTTCCCCCCAAAACCTTCCCTGTTAACCGTTTCCCGTTAACCCTTCCCCGCTAACCCTTTCCTGCCAACCCTTCCCCGCTATCACTTCCCCCGCCAACCCTTCCCTGTTAACCTTTCCCTGCTAACCGTTCACCCAACCCTTCCCAGCTAAGCCTTCCCCGCTAACCCTTCCCCCTAACCCTTCCCCGCTAACCCTTCCCAACTAACCCTCTCCTGCCAACACTTCCCCGCTAACCCTTCCCCGCAAACCCTTCCCTGTTAGCATTTCCACGCTAACCCTTCCCCCAACCCTTCCCCGCTAACCCTTCCCCCCTAACACTTCCCTGTTTACCTTTCCCCACTGACCTTTCCCCACTGAACTTTCCCCGCTAACCCTTCCCGGCTAACCTTTCCCTGCTAACCTTTCCTCGCTAACCCTTCCCCAATAACCCTTCCCCGCTAACCCTTCCCCATGAACCCTTCCCCGCTAAACTTTCCCCACCAACCGTTTCCTGCCAACCCTTCAACGCTAACCCTTCCCCGCTAACCCTTCCCAGCTAACCCTTCCCCACTAACGCTTCCCCGACAACCATTCCCGCCAACCCTTCCCTGCCAACCTTTCCACACTCACCCTTCCCTGACAACCATTCCCGGCAATCCTTCCCTGCCAACCTTTTCCCACTAACCCTTCCCCGCCAACCTTTCCCCGCTAACCATTTCCCACTAACCCTTCCCCATTAACACTTCCCACCAACCTTTCCCCGCTAACACTTTCCCACTAACCCTTCCCCATTAACCCTTCCCGCTAACCTTTCCCCGCTAACCCTTCCGCATTAACCTTCACCCATTAAACCTTCCCTCAATCCTTTCTCCGCTAACCCTTCCCCGTTAACTCTTCCCCGCTAACCCTTTCCCGCCAACACTTCCCCTGCAACCCTTCCCCGCTAACCCTACCCCGCTAACCCTTCCCTGTTAACCCTTCCCCGCTAACCCTTCCCCGCTCACCCTTCCCGCTAACCTTTCCCCGCTAACCCTTCCGCATTAACCATTCCCCATTAAATCTTCCCGCAAATCTTTCCCCGCTAACCCTTCCCCTTTAACTCTTCCCACCTAACCCTTCCCCGCCAACACTTCCCTTCCCTACTAATCCTACCCCACTAACCCTTCCCTGTTAACCTGTCCCTGCTAACCCTTCCCCGCTAACCCTTCCCAGCTAACCCTTCCCCACTAACGCTTCCCCGACAACCATTCCCGCCAACCCTTCCCTGCCAACCTTTCCACACTAACCCTTCCCCGCCATCCATTCCCGGCAATCTTTCCCCGCCAACCTTTCCCCACTAACCCTTCCCCGCCAACCTTTTCCTGCTAACCCTTTCCCACAAACCCTTCCCCATAAACACTTCCCGCCAACATTTCCCCGCTAACGCTTTCGCACTAACCCTTCCCCATTTACCCTTCCAGCCAGCATTTCCACGCTAACCCTGCCCCATTTACCTTTCCCCATTAACCCTTCCCTTTAACCTTTCCTCTCTGACCCTTCCCTGTTAACCCTTCCCCGCTAACCCTTCCCCACCAACACTTCCCCTCCAACCCTTCCCCGCTAACCCTTCCCCGCTCACCCTTCCCTGTTAACCCTTCCTCGCTAACCCTTCCCCGCTCACCCTTCCCGCTAACCTTTCCCCGCTAACCCTTCCGCATTAACCATTCCCCATTAAATCGTCCCGCAAATCTTTCCCCGCTAACCCTTCCCCTTTAACTCTTCCCACCTAACCCTTCCCCGCCAACACTTCCCTTCCCTACTAATCCTACCCCACTAACCCTTCCCTGTTAACCTGTCCCTGCTAACCCTTCCCCGTAACCATTCCCAGCTAACACTTACCCACTCACCCTCCCCTGTTAACCCTTCGCTGCTAACCCTTCCCCCAACCCTTCCCCCTAAACTTTCCCCGCTAACTTTTCCCTGCTAACATTTCCCCACTAACCCTTCCCAGCTATTCCTTTCCTGCCAAACTTTCCCCGCCAACCCTTCCCTGTTAACCTTTCCCTGCTAACCGTTCACCCAACCCTTCCCAGCTAAGCCTTCCCCGCTAACCCTTCCCCCTAACCCTTCCCCGCTAACCCTTCCCAACTAACCCTCTCCTGCCAACCCTTCCCCGCTAACCCTTCCCCGCAAACCCTTCCCTGTGAACATTTCCACGCTAATCCTTCCCCCAACCCTTCCCCGCTAACCCTTCCCCCCTAACATTTCCCTGTTTACCTTTCCCCACTGACCTTTCCCCACTGAACTTTCCCCGCGAACCCTTCCTGGCTAACCTTTCCCTGCTAACCTTTCCTCGCTAACCCTTCCCCAATAACCCTTCCCTGCTAACCCTTCCCCATGAACCCTTCCCCGCTAAACTTTCCCCACCAACCGTTTCCTGCCAACCCTTCAACGCTAACCCTTCCCCGCTAACCCTTCCCAGCTAACCCTTCCCCACTAACGCTTCCCCGACAACCATTCCTGCCAACCCTTCCCTGCCAACCTTTCCACACTCACCCTTCCCTGACAACCATTCCCGGCAATCCTTCCCTGCCAACCTTTTCCCACTAACCCTTCCCCGCCAACCTTTCCCCGCTAACCATTTCCCACTAACCCTTCCCCATTAACACTTCCCACCAACCTTTCCCCGCTAACACTTTCCCACTAACCCTTCCCCATTAACCCTTCCCGCTAACCTTTCCCCGCTAACCCTTCCGCATTAACCTTCACCCATTAAACCTTCCCGCAATCCTTTCCCCACTAACCCTTCCCCGTTAACTCTTCCCCGCTAACCCTTTCCCGCCAACCCTTCCCCGCTAACCCTTCCCAGCTAACACTTCCCCTCTAACGCTTCCCTGACAACCATTCCCGCCAAACCTTCCCGGCCAACCTTTCCCCACTGACCCTTCCCCGCCATCCATTCCCGGCAATCTTTCCCCGCCAACCTTTCCCCGCTAACCCTTCCCCGCCAACCTTTCCCCGCTAACCCTTTCCCACTAACCCTTCCCCATAAGCACTTCCCGCCAACATTTCCCGCTAACGCTTTCGCACTAACCCTTCACCATTTACCCTTCCTGCCAGCATTTCCACACTAACCCTGCCCCGTTAACCTTTCCCTGTTAACCCTTCCCTTTAACCTTTCCTCTCTGACCTTTCCCCGTTAACCCTTCCCCGCTAACCCTTCGCCGCCAACACTTCTTTTCCAAACCTTCCCCGCTAACCCTTCCCCGCTCACCCTTCCCCGCTAACCCTTCCCCGCTCACCCTTCCCGCTAACCTTTCCCCGCTAACCCTTCCACATTAACCATTCCCCATTAAATCTTCCCGCAAATCTTTCCCCGCTAACCCTTCCCCTTTAACTCTTCCCACCTAACCCTTCCCCGCCAACACTTCCCTTCCCTACTAATCCTACCCCACTAACCCTTCCCTGTTAACCTGTCCCTGCTAACCCTTCCCCGTAACCATTCCCAGCTAACACTTACCCACTCACCCTTCCCTGTTAACCCTTCGCTGCTAACCCTTCCCCCAACCCTTCCCCCTAAACTTTCCCCGCTAACTTTTCCCTGCTAACATTTCCCCACTAACCCTTCCCAGCTATTCCTTTCCTGCCAAACTTTCCCCGCCAACCCTTCCCCCCAAAACCTTCCCTGTTAACCGTTTCCCCTTAACCCTTCCCCGCTAACCCTTTCCTGCCAACCCTTCCCCGCTATCACTTCCCCGCTAACCCTTCCCTGTTAACCTTTCCCTGCTAACCGTTCACCCAACCCTTCCCAGCTAAGCCTTCCCCGCTAACCCTTCCCCCTAACCCTTCCCCGCTAACCCTTCCCAACTAACCCTCTCCTGCCAACCCTTCCCCGCTAACCCTTCCCCGCAAACCCTTCCCTGTTAGCATTTCCACGCTAACCCTTCCCCCAACCCTTCCCCGCTAACCCTTCCCCCCTAACACTTCCCTGTTTACCTTTCCCCACTGACCTTTCCCCACTGAACTTTCCCCGCTAACCCTTCCCGGCTAACCTTTCCCTGCTAACCTTTCCTCGCTAACCCTTCCCCAATAACCCTTCCCCGCTAACCCTTCCCCATGAACCCTTCCCCGCTAAACTTTCCCCACCAACCGTTTCCTGCCAACCCTTCAACGCTAACCCTTCCCCGCTAACCCTTCCCAGCTAACCCTTCCCCACTAACGCTTCCCCGACAACCATTCCCGCCAACCCTTCCCTGCCAACCTTTCCACACTCACCCTTCCCTGACAACCATTCCCGGCAATCCTTCCCTGCCAACCTTTTCCCACTAACCCTTCCCCGCCAACCTTTCCCCGCTAACCATTTCCCACTAACCCTTCCCCATTAACACTTCCCACCAACCTTTCCCCGCTAACACTTTCCCACTAACCCTTCCCCATTAACCCTTCCCGCTAACCTTTCCCCGCTAACCCTTCCGCATTAACCTTCACCCATTAAACCTTCCCGCAATCCTTTCTCCGCTAACCCTTCCCCGTTAACTCTTCCCCGCTAACCCTTTCCCGCCAACACTTCCCCTGCAACCCTTCCCCGCTAACCCTACCCCGCTAACCCTTCCCTGTTAACCCTTCCCCGCTAACCCTTCCCCGCTCACCCTTCCCGCTAACCTTTCTCCGCTAACCCTTCCGCATTAACCATTCCCCATTAAATCTTCCCGCAAATCTTTCCCCGCTAACCCTTCCCCTTTAACTCTTCCCACCTAACCCTTCCCCGCCAACACTTCCCTTCCCTACTAATCCTACCCCACTAACCCTTCCCTGTTAACCTGTCCCTGCTAACCCTTCCCCGCTAACCCTTCCCAGCTAACCCTTCCCCACTAACGCTTCCCCGACAACCATTCCCGCCAACCCTTCCCTGCCAACCTTTCCACACTAACCCTTCCCCGCCATCCATTCCCGGCAATCTTTCCCCGCCAACCTTTCCCCACTAACCCTTCCCCGCCAACCTTTCCCTGCTAACCCTTTCCCACAAACCCTTCCCCATAAACACTTCCCGCCAACATTTCCCCGCTAACGCTTTCGCACTAACCCTTCCCCATTTACCCTTCCAGCCAGCATTTCCACGCTAACCCTGCCCCATTAACCTTTCCCCATTAACCCTTCCCTTTAACCTTTCCTCTCTGACCCTTCCCTGTTAACCCTTCCCCGCTAACCCTTCCCCACCAACACTTCCCCTCCAACCCTTCCCCGCTAACCCTTCCCCGCTCACCCTTCCCTGTTAACCCTTCCCCGCTAACCCTTCCCCGCTCACCCTTCCCGCTAACCTTTCCCCGCTAACCCTTCCGCATTAACCATTCCCCATTAAATCGTCCCGCAAATCTTTCCCCGCTAACCCTTCCCCTTTAACTCTTCCCACCTAACCCTTCCCCGCCAACACTTCCCTTCCCTACTAATCCTACCCCACTAACCCTTCCCTGTTAACCTGTCCCTGCTAACCCTTCCCCGTAACCATTCCCAGCTAACACTTACCCACTCACCCTCGCCTGTTAACCCTTCGCTGCTAACCCTTCCCCCAACCCTTCCCCCTAAACTTTCCCCGCTAACTTTTCCCTGCTAACATTTCCCCACTAACCCTTCCCAGCTATTCCTTTCCTGCCAAACTTTCCCCGCCAACCCTTCCCTGTTAACCTTTCCCTGCTAACCGTTCACCCAACCCTTCCCAGCTAAGCCTTCCCCGCTAACCCTTCCCCCTAACCCTTCCCCGCTAACCCTTCCCAACTAACCCTCTCCTGCCAACCCTTCCCCGCTAACCCTTCCCCACAAACCCTTCCCTGTGAACATTTCCACGCTAACCCTTCCCCCAACCCTTCCCCGCTAACCCTTCCCCCCTAACACTTCCCTGTTTACCTTTCCCCACTGACCTTTCCCCACTGAACTTTCCCCGCTAACCCTTCCTGGCTAACCTTTCCCTGCTAACCTTTCCTCGCTAACCCTTCCCCAATAACCCTTCCCCGCTAACCCTTCCCCATGAACCCTTCCCCGCTAAACTTTCCCCACCAACCGTTTCCTGCCAACCCTTCAACGCTAACCCTTCCCCGCTAACCCTTCCCAGCTAACCCTTCCCCACTAACGCTTCCCCGACAACCATTCCTGCCAACCCTTCCCTGCCAACCTTTCCACACTCACCCTTCCCTGACAACCATTCCCGGCAATCCTTCCCTGCCAACCTTTTCCCACTAACCCTTCCCCGCCAACCTTTCCCCGCTAACCATTTCCCACTAACCCTTCCCCATTAACACTTCCCACCAACCTTTCCCCGCTAACACTTTCCCACTAACCCTTCCCCATTAACCCTTCCCGCTAACCTTTCCCCGCTAACCCTTCCGCATTAACCTTCACCCATTAAACCTTCCCGCAATCCTTTCCCCACTAACCCTTCCCCGTTAACTCTTCCCCGCTAACCCTTTCCCGCCAACACTTCCCCTCCAACCCTTCCCCGCTAACCCTACCCTGCTAACCCTTCCCTGTTAACCATTCCCAGCTAACCCTTCCCCGCTAACCCTTCCCTGTTAACCTTTCCCCGCTAACCGTTCCCCCAAACCCTTCTCCGCTAACCCTTTCACGCTAACCCTTCCTCTTAACCCTTCTCTATCAACCCTTCCCAGCTAAATTTTCCCCGCTAACCTTTCCCCTCTAACCCTTCCCGCTAACCCTTCCACCCTAACCTTTCCCCGTTAACACTTTCCGTTAACCTTTTCCCGCCAACCCTTCTCCGCCAACCCTTCCCCGCTAACCCTTCCCAGCTAACACTTCCCCTCTAACGCTTCCCTGACAACCATTCCCGCCAAACCTTCCCGGCCAACCTTTCCCCACTGACCCTTCCCCGCCATCCATTCCCGGCAATCTTTCCCCGCCAACCTTTCCCCACTAACCCTTCCCCGCCAACCTTTCCCCGCTAACCCTTTCCCACTAACCCTTCCCCATAAGCACTTCCCGCCAACATTTCCCGCTAACGCTTTCGCACTAACCCTTCACCATTTACCCTTCCTGCCAGCATTTCCACACTAACCCTGCCCCGTTAACCTTTCCCTGTTAACCCTTCCCTTTAACCTTTCCTCTCTGACCTTTCCCCGTTAACCCTTCCCCGCTAACCCTTCGCCGCCAACACTTCTTTTCCAAACCTTCCCCGCTAACCCTTCCCCGCTCACCCTTCCCTGTTAACCCTTCCCCGCTAACCATTCCCGCTAACCTTTCCCCGCTAACCCTTCCACATTAACCATTCCCCATTAAATCTTCCCGCAAACCTTTCCCCGCTAACCCTTCCCTGTTAACTCTTCCCCGCTAACCCCGTCCCGCCAACACTTCCCCTCCAACCCTTCCCCACTAACCCCTCCCTGTTAACCTTTCCCTGCTAACCCTTCCCTGCTAACCCTTCCCCGTTATCCTTTCCTTGCTAACCCTTCCCCACATCCCTTCCCAGCTAACCCTTCCCCGCTAAGCCTTCCCCTAAACCTTCTTCGCTAACCATTCCCTGCTAACCCTTCCCTTAACCCTTCCCAGCTAACCCTTCCCACAACCCTTCCCTGTTAACCTTTCCCTGCTAACCCTTCCCCCTAACACTTCCCAGCAAACCCTTCCCCGCTAACCCTTCCCCCAACCCTTCCCCGCTAAACCTTCCCCGCCAACACTTCCCCTCCAACACTTCCCCGCTAACCCTTCCATGCTCACCCTTCCCTGTTAACCCTTCCCTTCCCTGTTAACCCTTCCCCGCTAACCCTTCCCCGCCAACACTTCCCCTCCAACCCTTCCCAGCTAACCCTTACACGCTCACCCTTCCCGCTAACATTTCCCCGCTAACCCTTCCGCTTTAACCATTCCCCATTAAATCTTCCCGCAAACCTTTCCCCGCTAACCCTTCCCCATTAACTCTTCCCCGCTAACCCTTTCCCGCCAACACTTCCCCTCCAACCCTTCCCCGCTAACCCTTCCCTGTTAACCTTTCCCAGCTAACCCTTCCGTGCTAACCCTTCCCTGTTATCCTTTCCCTCCTAACCCTTCCCCACAACCCTTCCCAGCTAACCCTTCCCCGCTAAACCTTCCCCCCAACCCTTCTTCGCTAACCCTTCCCCGCTAACCCTTCCCCTAACCCTTCCCAGCTAACCCTTCCCACAACCCTTCCCTGTTAACCTTTCCCTGCTAACCCTTCCCCCCAACCCTTCCCAGCTAACCTTTCCACACTAACCCTTCCCCCAACCCTTTCCCGCTAACTGTTCCCCCCAACCCTTCCCTGTTGACCTTTCCCCACTGACCATTCCCCGCTAAACTTTCCCCACTGACCTTTCCCCTATAAGCCTTCCCGCTAACCCTTCCCCACTAACCTTTCCCCGTTAACCCTTCCTGTTAACCTTTTCCCGCCAACCTTTCTCTGCCAAACATTCCCCGCTAACCCTTCCCAGCTAACCCTTCCCCACTAACACTTCCCCGACAACCATTCCCGCCAACCCTTCCCTGCCAACCTTTCCCCACTAACCCTTCCCCGCCAAACATTCCCGGCAATCCTTCCTCGCCAACCTTTCCCCACTAACACTTCCCCGCCAACCCTGCCCCGCTAACCCTTCCCCGCTAACCTTTCCCCGCTAACCCTTCCCACTAACCCTTCCCCACTAACCTTTCCCCGTTAACCCTTTCCCACTGATCTTTCCCCGCTAACCCTTCCCGCTAACCCTTCCCCACTAACCCTTCCCAGCCAAGCATTCCCGCCAATCCTTCCCTGCCAACCTTTCTCCACTAACCCTTCACTGCTAACCCTTCCCCACCAAACTTTCCCCGCTAACCGTTTCCCCGCTAACCCTTCCCCACTAACCCTTCCCCGCCAACCTTTCCCGCCAACGCTTACCCGCTAACACTTTAGCACTGACCCTTCCCTCCAAACTTTCCACGCTAACCCTTCCCACTAATCCTTCCCCGTTAACCCTTACCTGCGAACCTTGCACCGCTAACCCTTTCCCACTAACCCTTCCCCATTAACACTTCCCACTAACCTTTCCCTGCTAACCCTTCCCAGCTAATCCTTTCCCGCCAACCCATCCCCGCTAACCCATCCCCCCTAACCCTTCCCCGCTAACCTTTCCCTACTAACCTTTCCCTGCTAACCTTTCCCCGCTGACCTTTCCCCGCTAACCCTTCCCGCTAAACCTTCCCCACTAATCTTTCCCCGTTAACCCTTCCCGTTAACCTTTTGCCGCCAACCCTTCGCCGCCAACCATTCTCCGCCAACCCTTCCCTGCTAATCCTTCACAGTTAACCCTTCCTCACTAACGCTTCTTGACAACCATTCCCGCCACCCATTCCCTGCCAATCTTTCCCCACTAACCCTTCGCCGCCAACCATTCCCGCCAATCCCTCTCGCCAACATTTCCACACGAACCCTTCCCCACCAACCTTTCCCCGCTAACCCTTTCCCACTAACCCTTCCCCCCAACACCTCCCAGCTAACCCTTCCCCGTTCACCCTTCCCCTAATCCTTCCCCGTTAACCATTTTCCGCCAACCCTTATTTGCCAACCCATCCCCACTAACCTTTCCCCGCTAACCCTTCCCCGCCAACCTTTCCCGACTAACCTTTCCCCACTAACCTTCCCCGCTAACCCTTCCCCGCTAACCCTTCCCTGCTAACCCTTTCAGCCAACTCTTTCCCGCTAACCCTGTCCTGTTCACCTTTCCCTGCTAACCCTTCCCCCCTTATCCTTCGAAGATAACCCTACCCCGATAACCCTTTCCCCCTAATCCTTCCCCGCTAACATTTCCCTGCTAACCTTTCCCTGCTCACCCATCCCAAATAATCCTTTCACGCCAACACTTCCCCGCTAACCATTCCCCGCTAACCCTTCCCCGCTAACCTTTTCCCGCTAACCTTTCCCCGCCAAACTTACCCCGCTAACCCTTTCCCTGCTAACCCTTGCCCGCCAAACTTTCCCCGCTAACCCTTTCCCCGCTATCACTTCCCGCTAACCCTTCCCCGCTAACCCTTCCCTGCCAACCTTTCCGGCCAATGCTTACCCACTAACTCTTCCCCACTAACGCTTTAGCACTAACCCTTCCCTCCAAACTTTCCACGCTAACCCTTTCCCGCTAACCCTTCCCTGTTAACCCTTACCTGCCAACCTTTCGCCGCTAACCCTTTCCCAATAATCCTTCCCCATTAACACTTCCCACTTATCTTTCCCCGCTAACCTTTCCCCACTAACCCTTCCTTGTTAACCCATCCCCGCTAACGTTTCCCTGCTAACCTTTCCCCACTAACTTTCCCCCGCTAACCCTTTTCCATTAACCCTTCCCCGTTACCCTTTCCCGTCAACACTTCCTCTCCAAACCTTCCCCACCAACCCTTCCCACCAGCCCTTCCCTGTTAACTTTTCCCTGCTAACCCTTCTCCCCTAACCCTTCCCAGCTAACCCTTCCCTGCTCACCCTTCCGTGTTAACCTTTCCCTGCTAACCCTTCCCCCTAACCCTTCCAAGCTAACCCTTCCCCGTTAACCCTTCCCCACTAACCCTTTCCTGCCAATCCTTCCCCGCAAACCCTTCCCACCAACCCTTCCCAGCTAATCCTTCGCCGTTAACCCTTCCCCCAACCCTTCCCCACTAACCATTTTCCGCCAACCCTTACCTGCCAACCCATCCCCGTTAACCCTTTCCCCGCTAACCCTTCCCAGCTAATCCTTTCCCGCCAACCCTTCCCCGCTAACCCTTCCCCCTATCCCTTCCCTGTTGACCTTTCCCCACTGACCTTTCCTCGCTAACCTTTTCCTGCTGAACTTTCCCTGCTAACCCTTCCTGCTAAGCCTTCCCCACTAACGTTTCCCCGTTAACCCTTCCTGTTAAACTTTTCCGCCAACCATTCTCCACCAACCCTTCCCCGCTAACCCATCCCCACCAAACATTCCCTCCAAACCTTCCCTCCAAACTTTCCCCACTAACCCTTTCCCGCCAACCTTTCCCCGCCAACCTTTCCCTGCTAATCCTTTCTGCTAACCCTTCCCCGCTAACCCTTCCCCATTAACCCTTTCCTGCCAACCTTTCCCAACGCTTACCCACCAACCCGTCCCCGCTAACGCTTTCCCACTAACCTTTCCCCATTAACCTTTCCCGCCAAACTTTCTGCACTAACCCTTTCCCACTAATCCTTCCCCATTAACCCTTCCACACAAACCTTTCCCCGCCATCCCTTTCCCATTAACCCTTCCCCATTAACACTTCCCACTAACCTTTCCCTGCTAACTTATCCCTACTAACCCTTCCCCGTTAACCCTTCCCCGCTAACCTTTCCTTGCTAACCTTTCCCCACTAACTTTCACCCGCTAACCGTTTCCCATTAACACTTCCGCGTCACCCTTTCCCGCCAACAATTCCCCGTTACCCTTCCCCGCTAACCCTTAACCGCTAACCCTTCCCTGTTAACCTTTCCCTGCTAACCCTTCGCCCCTAACCCTTCCCAGCTAACCCTTCCCGGCTCACCATTCCCTGTTAACCCTCCCCTGCTAACCCTTCACCCTAACCCTTCCCCCCAAACCTTCACCGCTAACCTTTCCTTGCTAACTTTTCCCCGCTAACCCTTCCCAGCTAATCCTTTCCCGCCAACCTTTCCCCACCAACCCTTCCCCATTAACCCTTCCCTGTTAACCTTTCCCAGCTAACCCTTCCCCGTTAACCCTTCCCCACCAACCATTCCCGGCAATACTTCCCTGCCAACCTTTCCCCACTAACCCTTCCCCGCCAACCTTTCCCCGCTAACCCTTTCCCACTTACCCTTCCCCATTAGCACTTCCCGCCAACATTTCCCCGGTAAAATTTTCCCACTAACCCTTCCCCATAAACCCTTCCCGCTAACCTTTCCCCCCTAACCCTTCCACTTTAACCTTTCTCCATTAAACCTTCCCGCAAACCTTTCCCTGCTAACCCTTCCCCATTAACTCTTCCCCGCTAACCCTTTCCCGCCAACACTTCCCCTACAAACCTTCCCCACTAACCCTTCCCCGCCAACCCTTCCCTGTTAACCTTTCCCTGCTAACCCTTCCCCATTAACCCTTCCCTGTTAACCTTTCCCTGCTAGCCCTTCCCCACAACCCTTCCCAGCTAACCCTTCCCCGCTAACCCTACCCCCCTAACCCTTCTCAGCTAACCCTTCCCCGCTAACCCTTCCCCTAACTCTTCCCAGCTAGCCCTTCCCCACAACCCTTCTCAGCTAACCCTTCCCCGCTAACCCTTCCCCCCTAACCCTTCTCAGCCAACCCTTCCCCGCTAACCCTTCCCCTAACCCTTCCCCGCTAACTCTTCCCCGCAACCCTTCCCTGTTAACATTTCCCTGCTAACCCTTCCCCCCAACCCTTCCCAGCTAACATTTCCCCGCTAACCCTTCGCCCTACCCCTTCCCCGCTAACTTTTACCCCCTAACCCTTCCCTGTTGATCTTTCCCCACTGACCTTTCCCCGCTAACCTTTCCCCACTGACCTTTCCCCTTTAACCCTTCCTGCTAACCCTTCCCCACTGACCTTTCCCCGTTAACCTTTTCCCGCCAACCCTTCTCCGCCAAGAATTCCCCGCTAACCACTCCCCACTAACGCTTCCCCAACAACCACTCCTGCCAACCCTTCCCTGCCTACATTTCCCCACTAACCCTTCCCCGCCAACCATTCCCGGCAATCCTTCCTCGCCAACCTTTCCCCGCTAACACTTTCCCACTAACCCTTCCCCATTTACCCTTCCCGCTAACCTTTCCCCGCTAAGCCTTCCCCGTTAACCTTTCCCCATTAACCCTTCCCCGCCAACATTTCCCCTCTGACCCTTCCCCGTTATCCCTTCCCCGCTAACCATTACTCGCCAACACTTCCCCTCCAACCCTTCCCCGCTACCCTACCCCGCTAACCCTTCCCTGTTAACCTTTCCTGCTAACCCTTCACCCCAACCCATCCCACCTAACCCTTCCCCTCTCACCCTTCCCTGTTAAACCTTCACTGCTATCCCTTCCCCTAACCCTTCCCCCAAACCCTTCCTCGCTAACCTTTCCCTGTTAACCTTTCCCCGTTAACCCTTCCCCACTAACCCTTTCCTGCCAACCCTTCCCCGCCAACCCTTCCCTGCTAACCCTTCCTCGCTAACCCTTCCCTGATAACCTTTCCCTGCTAACCCTTCCCCCAACCCTTCCCAGCTAACCCTTCCCCGCTAACCCTTCCCCCTATCCCTTCCCTGCCAACCCTTCCCCACTAACCCGTTCCTACCAACCCTTCCCCACTAACCCTTCTCCACTAACCATTCACTGTTAACTTTCCCTGCTAACCCTTCCCCTTACACTTCCCCACTAACCTTTCCCCACTAACATTCCCCCGCTAACCCTTCTGCGCTAACCCTTCCCCGTTAACCCTTCCCTGCTAAGCCTTTCATCCTTCTCTTTCCCGCTAACCCTTCCCAGTTCACCTTTCCCTGCTAACCCTTTCCCCTAATCCTTCCCCGCCACACTTTCCCTGCTAACCTTTCCCCACTCACCCTTCCCAGCTAATCCTTTCACACCAACCCTTCCCCGCTAACCTTTCCTCCCTATCCCTTCCCTGTTGATCTTTCCCCGCTAACATTTCCCTGCTGATCTTTCCCTGTTAACCCTCCCTGCTAAGCCTTCCCCACTAACCTTTCCCCGTTAACCCTTCCTGTTAACCTTTTCCCGCCAACCATTCTCCGCCAACCCTTCCCCGCTAACCCATCCCCACCAACCATTCCCGCTAAATCTTCCCTACCAACCTTTCCCCACTAAACCTTGCCCACCAACCTTTCCCCGCCAACATTTCCCTGCTAATCCTTTCTGCTAACTCTTCCCTGCTAACCCTTCGCCACTAACCCTTCCCTGCCAACCTTTCCCGCCAACGCTTACCTACGAAAACTGCCCCGCTAACGCTTTCCCACTAAACATTCTCCATTAACCCTTCCCGCCAAACTTTCCACTCTAACCCTTTCCCACTAACCCTTCCCCATTAACCCTTCCACACAAACCTTTCCCCGCCATCCCTTTCCCACTACCCTTCCCCATTAACACTTCCCACTAACCTTTCCCTGCTAACTTATCCCTACTAACCCTTCCCCCTTAACACTTCCCCGCTAACCTTTCCCTGCTAACCTTTTCCCACTAAATTTCTCCCGCTAACCCTTTCCCATTAACCCTTACCCGTTACCCTTTCCCGCCAACACTTCCCCGTTACCCTTCCCCGCTAACCCTTCCCCGCTAACCCTTCCCTGTTAACCTTTCCCTGCTAACCCTTCGCCCCTAACACTTCCCAGCTAACCCTTCCGCGCTCACCATTCCCTGTTAACCCTCCCCTGCTAACCCTTCCCCAACCCTTCCCCCCAAACCTTGCCCGCTAACCTTTCCCTGCTAACTTTTCCCCGCTAACACTTCCCAGCTAATCCTGTCCTGCCAACCTTTCCCCACCAACCGTTCCCCCCAACCCGTCCCTGTTAACCATTCCCAGCTAACCCTTCCCCCAACCCTTCCCAGCTAACCCTTCCCCATTAACCCATCCCCGCTAAACCTTCCCAGCTAACCCTTCCCCACTAACGCTTCCCCGACAACCATTCCTGCCAACCCTTCCCTGCCAACCTTTCCCCACTAACCCTTCCCCACCAACCATTCCCGGCAATACTTCCCTGCCAAACTTTCCCCACTAACCCTTCCCCGCCAACCTTTCCCCGCTAACCCTTTCCCACTAACCCTTCCCCATTATCACTTCCCACCAACCTTTCCCCGCTAACACTTTCCCACTAACCCTTCCCCATTAACCCTTCCCGCTAACCTTTCCCCGCTAAACCTTCCGCTTTAACCTTTCCCCATTAAACCTTCCCGCAAACCTTTCCCCGCTAACCCTTCCCCGTTAACTCTTCCCCACTAACCCTTTCCAGCCAACACTTCCCCTCCAACCCTTCCCCGCTAACCCTTCCCCGCTAACCCTTCCCTGTTAACCTTTCCCAGCTGACCCTTCCCCGCTAACCCTTCCCTGTTAACCTTTCCCTGCTAGCCCTTCCCCACAACCCTTCCCAGCTAACCCTTCCCCACTAACCCCTCCCCCATATCCCCTCTTGGCTAACCCTTCCCCGCTAACCCCTCCCCTAACCCTTCCCAGCTAACCCTTCCCCGCAACCCTTCCCTGTTAACCTTTCCCTGCTAACCCTTCACCATTAACCCTTCCCTCCTAACCCTTCCCAGCTAACCTTTCCCTGCTAACCCTTCCCAGCTAACCCTTCCCTGCTAACCCTTCCCCCAACCCTTCCCTGTTGACCTTTCCCCACTGACCTTTCCCCGCTAACCATTCCCCTCTGACATTTCCCCTTTAACCCTTCCCATTTACCCTTCCCCACTAACCTTTCCCCGTTAACCCTTCCCGTTAAACTTTTCCCGCCAACCCTTCTCCGCCAAGCATTCCCCGCTAACCCTTCCCAGCTAACCATTCCCCACTAACGCTTCCCCGACAACCATTCCCACCAACCCTTCCCTGCCAACCTTTCCCCACTAACCCTTCCCTGCCAACCATTCCCGGCAATCCTTCCTCGCCAACCTTTCCAAACTAACCCTTCCCCAGCAACCTGTCCCCGCTAACCCTTTCCCACTAATCCTTCCCCATTTACCCTTCCCGCTAACCTTTCCCCGCTAACCTTTCCCCGTTAACCCTTCCCGCCAACCTTTCCCCTCTAACCCTTCCCCGTTATCCCTTCCCCGCTAACCATTTCCCGCCAACACTTCCCCTCCAACCCTTTCCCGCTAACCCTACCCCGCTAACCCTTCCCTGTTAACCTTTCCTGCTAACCCTTCCCCCCAACTCTTCCCACCTAACCCTTCCCCTCTCACCCTTCCCTGTTAACCCTTCACTGCTTACACTTCCCCTAACCCTTACCCCCTAACCCTTCCTCGCTAACCTTTCCCTGTTAACTTTTCCCCGTTAACCCTTCCCCACTAACCCTTTCCTGCCAACCCTTCCCCGCTAACCCTTCCTCACTAACCCTTCCGTGTTAACCTTTCCCTGCTAACCATTACCCCCAACCCTTCCCAGCTATCCCTTCCCCGCTAACCCTTACCCCAACCCTTCCCTGTTAACCTTTCCCAGCTAACCCTTCCCCGTTAACCCTTACCCGCTAACCCTTCCCAGCAAACCCTTCCCCACTAACCCTTCCCCGCCAACCATTCCCGACTAACCCTTTCCCACTAACCCTTCCCCATTAGCACTTCCCGCCAACCTTTCCCCGTTAAAACGTTCCCACTAACCCTTTCCCATTAACCCTTCCCGCTAACCTTTCCCCCCTAACCCTTCCACTTTAACCTTTCCCCATTAAACTTTCCCACAAACCTTTCCCTGCTAACCCTTCCCCATTAACAGGTCCCCGCTAACCCTTTCCCGCCAACACTTCCCCTACAACACTTCCCTGCTAACCCTTCCCAGCCAACCCTTCCCTGTTAACCTTTCCCTGCTAACCCTTCCCCACTAAACCTTCCCTGTTAAACTTTCCCTGCTAGACCTTCCACACAACCCTTCCCAGCTAACCCTTCCACCCTAACCCTTCCCCCAACACTTCTCAGCTAACCCTTCCCCGCTAACCCTTCCCCTAACCCTTCCCAGCTAACCCTTCCCAGCAAACCTTCCCTGTTAACCTTTCCCTGCTAACCCTTCCCCCCAACCCTTCCCAGCTAACCTTTCCCTGCTAACCCTTCGCCCTACCCCTTCCCCGCTAACTTTTCCCACCTAACCCTTCCCTGTTGATCTTTCCCCACTGACCTTTCCCCGCTAACCTTTCCCCACTGACCTTTCCCCTTTAACCCTTCCCGCTAACCCTTCCCCACTGACCTTACCCGCTAACCCTTCCCGTTAACCTTTTCCCGCCAACCCTTCTCCGCCAAACATTCCCTGCTAACCCTTCCCCACTAACGCTTCCCCGACAACCACTCCCGCCAACCCTTCCCTGTTAACCTTTCCTGCTAACCCTTCACCCCAACCCTTCCTACCTAGCCCTTCCCCTCTCATCCTTCCCTGTTAACCCTTCACTGCTATCCCTTCCCCCTAACCCTTCCTCCAAACCCTTCCTCGCTAACCTTTCCCTGTTAACCTTTCCCCGTTAACCCTTCCCCACTAACCCTTTCCTGCCAACCCTTCCCCGCCAAACCTTCCCCTCTAACCCTTCCTCGCTAACCCTTCCCTGATAACCTTTCCCTGCTAACCCTTCCCCCCAACCCTTCCCAGCTAACCCTTCCCCGCTAACCCTTCCCCCTAACCCTTCCCTGCCAACCCTTCCCCACTAACCCGTTCCTACCAACCCTTGCCGCTAACACTTCCCCGCTAACCATTCACTGTTAACTTTCCCTGCTAAGCCTTCCCCTTACCCTTCCCCACCAACCTTTCCCCACTAACATTCCCCCGCTAACCCTTCCGCGCTAACCCTTCCCCGCTAACCCTTCCCTGCTAAGCCTTTCATCCTTCTCTTTCCCGCTAAACCTTCCCAGTTCACCTTTCCCTGCTAACCCTTTCCCCCTAATCCTTCCCCGCCACACTTTCCCTGCTAACCTTTCCCCGCTCACCCTTCCCAGCTAATCCTTTCATGCCCACCCTTCCCCGCTAACCTTTCCCCCTATCACTTCCCTGTTGATCTGTCCCCACTGACCTTTCCCCACTAACATTTCCCTGCTGATCTTTCCCTGTTAACACTTCCTGCTAAGCCTTCCCCACTAACCTTTCCACGTTAACCCTTCCTGTTAACATTTACCCGCCAACCATTCTCCGCCAACCCTTCCCTGCTAACCCATCCCCACCAACCATTCCCGCTAAATCTTCCCTACCAACCTTTCCCCACTAACCCTTGCCCGCCAACCTTTCCCCGCCAACATTTCCCTGCTAATCCTTTCTGCTAACCCTTCCCCGCTAACCCTTCCCCACTAACCCTTCCCTGCCAACCTTTCCCACCAATGCTTACCTACGAAACCTGCCCCGCTAACACTTTCCCACTAACCATTCTCCATTAACCCTTCCCGCCAAACTTTCCACTCTAACCCTTTCCCACTAACCCTTCCCCATTAACCCTTCCACACAAACCTTTCCCCGCCATCCCTTTCCCACTAACCCTTCCCCATTAACACTTCCCACTAACCTTTCCCAGCTAACTTATCCCTACTAACCCTTCCCCGTTAACACTTCCCCGCTAACCTTTCCCTGCTAACCTTTCCCCACTAAATTTCTCCCGCTAACCCTTTCCCATTAACCCTTACCCGTTACCCTTTCCCGCCAACACTTCCCCGTTACCCTTCCCCGCTAACCCTTCCCCGCTAACCCTTCCCTGTTAACCTTTCCCAGCTAACCCTTCGCCCCTAACACTTCCCGGCTAACCCTTCCGCGCTCACCATTCCCTGCTAACCCTCCCCTGCTAACACTTCCCCCAACCCTTCCCCCCAAACCTTGCCCGCTAACTTTTCCCTGCTAACTTTTCCCTGCTAACCCTTCCCAGCTAATCCTTTCCTGCCAACCTTTCCCCACCAACCCTTCCCCCCAACCCTTCCCTGTTAACCATTCCCAGCTAACCCTTCCCCCAACCCTTCCCAGCTAACCCTTCCCCATTAACCCTTCCTCGCTATCCCTTCCCAGCTAACCCTTCCCCACTAATGCTTTCCCGACAACCATTCCCGCCAACCCTTCCCTGCCAACCTTTCCCCACTAACCCTTCCCCACCAACCATTCCCGGCAATACTTCCCTGCCAAACTTTCCCCACTAACCCTTCCCCGCCAACCTTTCCCCGCTAACCCTTTCCCACTAACCCTTCCACATTATCACTTCCCACCAACTTTTCCCCGCTAACACTTTCCCACTAACCCTTCCCCATTAACCCTTCCCGCTAACCTTTCCCCGCTAAACCTTCCGCTTTAACCTTTCCCCATTAAACCTTCCCGCAAACCTTTCCCCGCTAACCCTTCCCCGTTAACTCTTCCCCACTAACCCTTTCCAGCCAACACTTCCCCTCCAACCCTTCCCCGCTAACCCTTCCCAGCAAACCCTTCCCCACTAACCCTTCCCCGCCAACCATTCCCGACTAACCCTTTCCCACTAACCCTTCCCCATTAGCACTTCCCACCAACCTTTCCCCGTTAAAACGTTCCCACTAACCCTTCCCCATTAACCCTTCCCGCTAACCTTTCCCCCCTAACCCTTCCACTTTAGCCTTTCCCCATTAAACTTTCCCACAAACCTTTCCCTGCTAACCCTTCCCCATTAACTCGTCCCCGCTAACCCTTTCCCGCCAACACTTCCCCTACAACACTTCCCTGCTAACCCTTCCCAGCCAACCCTTCCCTGTTAACCTTTCCCTGCTAACCCTTCCCCACTAAACCTTCCCTGTTAAACTTTCCCTGCTAGACCTTCCACACAACCCTTCCCAGCTAACCCTTCCCCCCAACCCTTCCCAGCTAACCTTTCCCTGCTAACCCTTCGCCCTACCCCTTCCCCGCTAACTTTTCCCACCTAACCCTTCCCTGTTGATCTTTCCCCACTGACCTTTCCCCGCTAACCTTTCCCCACTGACCTTTCCCCTTTAACCCTTCCCGCTAACCCTTCCCCACTGACCTTACCCGCTAACCCTTCCCGTTAACCTTTTCCCGCCAACCCTTCTCCGCCAAACATTCCCCGCTAACCCTTCCCCACTAACGCTTCCCCGACAACCACTCCCGCCAACCCTTCCCTGTTAACCTTTCCTGCTAACCCTTCACCCCAAGCCTTCCTACCTAACCCTTCCCCTCTCATCCTTCCCTGTTAACCCTTCACTGCTATCCCTTCCCCCTAACCCTTCCTCCAAACCCTTCCTCGCTAACCTTTCCCTGTTAACCTTTCCCCGTTAACCCTTCCCCACTAACCCTTTCCTGCCAACCCTTCCCCGCCAAACCTTCCCCTCTAACCCTTCCTCGCTAACCCTTCCCTGATAACCTTTTCCTGCTAACCCTTCCCCCCAACCCTTCCCAGCTAACCCTTCCCCGCTAACCCTTCCCCGCTAACCCTTCCCTGCCAACCCTTCCCCACTAACCCGTTCCTACCAACCCTTGCCGCTAACACATCCCCGATAACCATTCACTGTTAACTTTCCCTGCTAACTCTTCCCCTTACCCTTCCCCACCAACCTTTCCCCACTAACATTCCCCCGCTAACCCTTCCGCGCTAACCCTTCCCCGCTAACCCTTCCCTGCTAAGCCTTTCATCCTTCTCTTTCCCGCTAACCCTTCCCAGTTCACCTTTCCCTGCTAACCCTTTCCCCCTAATCCTTCCCCGCCACACTTTCCCTGCTAACCTTTCCCCGCTCACCCTTCCCAGCTAATCCTTTCATGCCAACCCTTCCCCGCTAACCTTTCCCCCTATCACTTCCCTGTTGATCTGTCCCCACTGACCCTTTCCCGCTAACATTTCCCTGCTGATCTTTCCCTGTTAACACTTCCTGCTAAGCCTTCCCCACTAACCTTTCCACGCTAACCCTTCCTGTTAACCTTTTCCCGCCAACCATTCTCCGCCAACCCTTCCCCGCTAACCCATCCCCACCAACCATTCCCGCTAAATCTTCCCTACCAACCTTTCCCCACTAACCCTTGCCCGCCAACCTTTCCCCGCCAACATTTCCCTGCTAATCCTTTCTGCTAACCCTTCCCCGCTAACCCTTCCCCACTAACCCTTCCCTGCCAACCTTTCCCACCAACGCTTACCTACGAAACCTGCCCCGCTAACACTTTCCCACTAACCATTCTCCATTAACCCTTCCCGCCAAACTTTCCACTCTAACCCTTTCCCACTAACCCTTCCCCATTAACCCTTCCACACAAACCTTTCCCCGCCATCCCTTTCCCACTAACCCTTCCCCATTAACACTTCCCACTAACCTTTCCCCGCTAACTTATCCCTACTAACCCTTCCCCGTTAACACTTCCCCGCTAACCTTTCCCTGCTAACCTTTCCCCACTAAATTTCTCCCGCTAACCCTTTCCCATTAACCCTTACCCGTTACCCTTTCCCGCCAACACTTCCCCGTTACCCTTCCCCGCTAACCCTTCCCCGCTAACCCTTCCCTGTTAACCTTTCCCAGCTAACCCTTCACCCCTAACACTTCCCGGCTAACCCTTCCGCGCTCACCATTCCCTGCTAACCCTCCCCTGCTAACACTTCCCCCAACCCTTCCCCCCAAACCTTGCCCGCTAACTTTTCCCTGCTAACTTTTCCCTGCTAACCCTTCCCAGCTAATCCTTTCCTGCCAACCTTTCCCCACCAACCCTTCCCCCCAACCCTTCCCTGTTAACCATTCCCAGCTAACCCTTCCCCCAACCCTTCCCAGCTAACCCTTCCCCATTAACCCTTCCTCGCTAACCCTTCCCAGCTAACGCTTCCCCACTAATGCTTCCCCGACAACCATTCCCGCCAACCCTTCCCTGCCAACCTTTCCCCACTAACCCTTCCCCACCAACCATTCCCGGCAATACTTCCCTGCCAAACTTTCCCCACTAACCCTTCCCCGCCAACCTTTCCCCGCTAACCCTTTCCCACTAACCCTTCCCCATTATCACTTCCCACCAACCTTTCCCCGCTAACACTTTCCCACTAACCCTTCCCCATTAACCCTTCCCGCTAACCTTTCCCCGCTAAACCTTCCGCTTTAACCTTTCCCCATTAAACCTTCCCGCAAACCTTTCCCCGCTAACCCTTCCCCGTTAACTCTTCCCCACTAACCCTTTCCAGCCAACACTTCCCCTCCAACCCTTCCCCGCTAACCCTTCCCCGCTAACCCTTCCCTGTTAACCTTTCCCAGCTAACCCTTCCCCGCTAACCCTTCCCTGTTAACCTTTCCCTGCTAGCCATTCCCCACAACCCTTCCCAGCTAACCCTTCCCCGCTAACCCCTCAACCATATCCCCTCCCGGCTAACCCTTTCCCGTTAACCCTTCCCCTAACCCTTCCCAGCTAACCCTTCCCTGCAACCCTTCCCTGTTAACCTTTCCCTGCTAACCCTTCACCATTAACCCTTCCCCCTAACCCTTCCCAGCTAACCTTTCCCTGCTAACCCTTCCCAGCTAACCCTTCCCTGCTAACCCTTCCCCCAACCCTTCCCTGTTTATCTTTCCCAGCTAACCCTTCCCCGCTAACCCTTCCCAGCAAACCCTTCCCCTCTAAACCTTCCCCGCCAACCATTCCTGACTAACCCTTTCCCACTTCCCTTCCCCATTAGCACTTCCCACCAACCTTTCCCCGCTAAAACTTTCCCACTAACGCTTCCCCATTAACCCTTCCCGCTAACCTTTCCCCCCTAACCCTTCCAATTTAACCTTTCCCCATTAAACCTTCCCACAAAACTTTCCCTGCTAACCCTTCCCCATTAACTCTTCCCTGTTAACCCTTTCCCGCCAACACTTCCCCTACAACCCTTCCCCGCTAACCCTTCCCAGCCAACCCTTCCCTGTTAACCTTTCCCTGCTAACCCTTCCCCACTAACCCTTCCCTGTTAACCATTCCCTGCTAGCCCTTCCCCACAACCCTTCCCAGCTAACCCTTCCCCGCTAACCCTTCCCCCCTAACCCTTCTCAGCTAACCCTTCCCTGCTAACCCTTCCCCAACCCTTCCCAGCTAACCCTTCCCCGCAACCCTTCCCTGTTAACCTTTCCCTGCTAACCCTTCCCCCCAACCCTTCCCAGCTAACCTTTCCCTGCTAACTCTTCGCCCTACCCCTTCCACGCTAACTTTTCCACCTAACCCTTCCCTGTTGATCTTTCCCCACTGACATTTCCCCGCTAACCTTTCCCCACTGACCTTTCCCCTTTAACCCTTCCCGCTAACCCTTCCCCACTAACCTTTCCCCGTTAACCCTTCCTGTTAACCTTTTCCCGCCAACCCTTCTCCGCCAAACATTCCCCGCTAACCCATCCCCACTAACGCTTCCCCGACAACCACTCCCGCCAACCCTTCCCTGCCAACCTTTCCCCACTAACCCTTCCCCGCCAACCATTCCCGGCTTTCCTTTCTCGCCAACCTTTCCAAACTAACCCTTCTGCGCCAACCATTCCCCGCTAACCCTTTCCCACTAACCCTTCCCCATTTTCCCTTCCCGCTAACCTTTCCCCACTAAGCCTTCCCCGTTAACCTTTCCCGTTAACCTTTCCCCATTAACCCTTCCCCGCCAACATTTCCCCTCTGACCCTTCCCCGTTATCCCTTCCCCGCTAACCATTTCTCGCGAACACTTCGCCTCCAACCCTTCCCCGCTAACCCTACCCCGCTAACCCTTCCCTGTTAACCTTTCCTGCTAACCCTTCACCCCAACCCTTCCCACCTAACCCTTCCCCTCTCACCCTTCCCTGTTAACCCTTCACTGCTATCCCTTCCCCCTAACCCTTCCCCCAAACCCTTCCTCGCTAACCTATCCCTGTTAACCTTTCCCCGTTAACCCTTCCCCACTAACCCTTTCCTGCCAACCCTTCCCCGCCAACCCTTCCCCGCTAACCCTTCCTCGCTAACCCTTCCCTGATAACCTTTCCCTGCTAACCCTTCCCCCCAACCATTCCCAGCTAACCCTTCCCCGCTAACCCTTCCCCCAACCCTTCCCTGCCAACCCTTCCCCACTAACCCGTTCATACCAACCCTTCCCCGCTAACCCTTCCCCGCTAACCATTCACTGTTAACTTTCCCTGCTAACCCTTCCCATTACCCTTCCCCACTAACCTTTCCCCACTAACATTCCCCCGCTATCCCTTCCACGCTAACCCTTCCCTGTTAACCTTTCCCTGCTAACCCTTCCCCCCTTACCCTTCCCAGCTAACCCTACCCCGCTAACCCTTTCCCCCTAATCCTTCCCCGCCACACTTTCCCTGCTAACCTTTCCCCGCTCACCCTTCCCAGCTAATCCTTTCACGCCAACCCTTCCCCGCTAACCTTTCCCCCCTATCCCTTCCCTGTTGATCTTTCCCCACTGACCTTTCCCCGCTAACATTTCCCTGCTGATCTTTCCCTGTTAACCCTTCCTGCTAAGCCTTCCCCACTAACCTTTCCCCATTAACCTTTCCTGTTAACCTTTTCCCGCCAACCATTCTCCGCCAACCCTTCCCCGCTAACCCATCCCCACCAACCATTCCCGCTAAATCTTCCCTACCAACCTTTCCCCACTAACCCTTGCCCGCCAACCTTTCCCCGCCAACATTTCCCTGCTAATCCTTTCTGCTAACCCTTCCCCGCTAACCCTTCGCCACTAACCCTTCCCTGCCAACCTTTCCCACCAACGCTTACCTACGAAACCTGCCCCGCTAACGCTTTCCCACTAACCATTCTCCATTAACCCTTCCCGCCAAACATTCCACTCTAACCCTTTCCCACTAACCCTTCCCCATTAACCCTTCCACACAAACCTTTCCCCGCCATCCCTTTCCCAAAAACCCTTCCCCATTAACACTTCCCACTAACCTTTCCCCGCTAACTTATCCCTACTAACCCTTCCCCGTTAACACTTCCCCGCTAACCTTTCCCCTGCTAAACTTTCCCCACTAAATTTCTCCCGCTATCCCTTTCTCATTAACCCTTACCCGTTACCCTTTCACGCCAACACTTCCCCGTTACCCTTCCACGCTAACCCTTCCCCGCTAACCCTTCCCTGTTAACCTTTCCCTGCTAACCCTTCGCCCCTAACACTTCCCAGCTAACCCTTCCGCGCTCACCATTCCCTGTTAACACTCCCCTGCTAACCCTTACCCCAACCCTTCCCCCAAACCTTGTCTGCTAACCTTTCCCTGCTAACTTTTCCCCGCTAACCCTTGCCAGCTAATCCTTTCCTGCCAACCTTTCCCCACCAACCGTTCCCCCCAACCCTTCCCTGTTAACCATTCCCAGCTAACCCTTCCCCCAACCCTTCCCAGCTAACCCTTCCCCATTACCCCTTCCCCGCTAACCCTTCCCAGCTAACCCTTCCCCACTAACGCTTCCCCGACAACCATTCCCGCCAACCCTTCCCTGCCAACCTTTCCCCACTAACCCTTCCCCACCAACCATTCCCGGCAATACTTCCCTGCCAAACTTTCCCCACTAACCCTTCCCCGCCAACTTTTCCCCGCTAACCCTTTCCCACTAACCCTTCCCCATTATCACTTCCCACCAACCTTTCCCCGCTAACACTTTCCCACTAACCCTTCCCCATTAACCCTTCCCGCTAACCTTTCCCCGCTAAACCTTCCGCTTTAACCTTTCCCCATTAAACCTTCCCGCAAACCTTTCCCCGTTAACTCTTCCCCACTAACCCTTTCCAGCCAACACTTCCCCTCCAACCCTTCCCCGCTAACCCTACCCCGTTAACCCTTCCCTGTTAACTTTTCCCAGCTAACCCTTCCCCGCTAACCATTCCCCGCTAACCATTCCCCGCTAACCCTTCCCTGTTAACCTTTCCCTGCTAGCCCTTCCCCACAACCCTTCCCAGCTAACCCTTCCCCGCTAACCCCTCCCCCATATCCCCTCTCGGCTACCCCTTCCCCGCTAACCCTTCCCCTAACCCTTCCCAGCTAACCCTTCCCCGCAACCCTTCCCTGTTAACCTTTCCCTGCTAAACTTTCACCATTAACCATTCCCCCCTAACTCTTCCCAGCTAACCTTTCCCTGCTAACCCTTCCCCCTAACCCTTCCCCGCTATCTTTTCCCTCCTACCCTTCCCTGTTGACCTTTCCCCACTGACCTTTCCCCGCTAACCATTCCCCTCTGACATTTCCCCTTTAACCCTTCCCGCTTAGCTTTCCCCACTAACCTTTCCCCCTTAACCCTTCCCGTTAACCTTTTCCCGCCAACCCTTCTCCGCCAAGCATTCCCCGCTAACCCTTCCCAGCTAACCATTCCCCACTAACGCTTCCCCGACAACCATTCTCACCAACCCTTCCCTGCCAACCTTTCCCCACTAACCCTTCTCCGCCAACCATTCCCGGCAATCCTTCCTCGCCAACCTTTCCAAACTAACCCTTCGCCGGCAACCTGTCCCCGCTAACCCTTTCCCACTAATCCTTCCCCATTTACCCTTCCCGCTAACCTTTCCCCGCTAACCTTTCCCCGTTAACCCTTCCCGCCAACCTTTCCCCTCTAACCCTTCCCCGTTATCCCTTCCCCGCTCACCCTTTCTCGCCAACACTTCCCCTCCAACCCTTCCCCGCTAACCCTACCCCGCTAACCCTTCCCTTGGAACCTTTCCTGCTAACCCTTCCCCCCAACACTTCCCACCTAACCCTTCCCCTCTCACCCTTCCCTGTTAACCCTTCACTGCTAACCCTTCCCCTAACCCTTACCCCCTAACCCTTCCTCGCTAACCTTTCCCTGTTAACTTTTCCCCGTTAACCCTTCCCCACTAACCCTTTCCTGCCAACCCTTCCCCGCTAACCCTTCCTCACTAACCTTTCGTGTTAACCTTTCCCTGCTAACCATTACCCCCAACCCTTCCCAGCTAACCCTTCCCCGCTAACCCTTCCCCCAACCCTTCCCTGTTAACCTTTCCCAGCTAACCCTTCCCCGTTATCCCTTCCCCGCTAACCCTTCCCAGCAAACCCTTCCCCACTAACCCTTCCCCGCCAACGATTCCCGACTAACCCTTTCCCACTAAACCTTCCCCATTAGCACTTCCCGCCAACCTTTCCCCGCTAAAACTTTCCCACTAACCCTTCCCCATTAACCCTTCCCGCTAACCTTTCCCCCCTAACCCTTCCACTTTAACCTTTCCCCATTAAACCTTCCCGCAAAACTTTCCCTGCTATCCCTTCCCCATTAACTCTTCCCCGCTAACCCTTTCCCGCCAACACTTCCCCTACAACCCTTCCCCGCTAACCCTTCCCAGCCAACCCTTCCCTGTTAACCTTTCCCTGCTAACCCTTCCCCACTAACCATTCCCTGTTAACCTTTCCCTGCTAGCCCTTCCCCACAACCCTTCCAAGCTATCCCTTCCCCGCTAACCCGTCCCCCCTAAACCTTCTCAGCTAACCCTTCCCCGCTAACCCTTCCCCTAACCCTTCCCAGCTAACCCTTCCCCGCAACCCTTCCCTGTTAACCTTTCCCTGCTAACCCTTCCCCCCAACCCTTCCCAGCTAACCTTTCCCCCCAACCCTTCGCCCTACACCTTCCCCGCTAACTTTTCCCCCCTAACCCTTCCTTGTTGATCTTTCCCCACTGACCTTTCCCCGCTAACCTTTCCCCACTGACCTTTCCCCTTTAACCCTTCCCGCTAACCCTTCCCCACTATCCTTTCCCCGTTAACCCTTCCCGTTAACCTTTTCCCGCCAACCCTTCTCCGCCAAAATTCCCCGCTAACCCTTCCCCACTAACGCTTCCCCGACAACCACTCCCGCCAACCCTTCCCTGCCAAACTTTCCCCACTAACCCTTCCCCGCCAACCATTCCCGGCTTTCCTTCCTCGCCAACCTTTCCAAAGTAACCCTTCCGCGCCAACCTTTCCCCGCTAACCCTTTCCCACTAACCCTTCCCCATTTACCCTTCCCACTAACCTTTCCCCAATAAGCCTTCCCCGTTAAACTTTCCCCATTAACCCTTCCCCGCCAACATTTCCCCTCTGACCCTTCCCCGTTATCCCTTCCCCGCTAACCATTTCTCGCCAACACTTCCCCTCCAACCATTCACCCCAACCCTTCACACCTAACCCTTCCCCTCTCACCCTTCCCTGTTAACCCTTCACTGCTATCCCTTCCCCCAACCCTTCCCCCAAACCCTTCCTCACTAACCTTTCCCTGTTAACCTTTCCCCGGTCACCCTTCCCCACTAACCCTTTCCTGCCAACCCTTCCCCGTCAACCCATCCCCGCTAACCTTTCCCCCCTATCCCTTCCCTGTTGATCTTTCCCCACTGACCTTTCCCCGCTAACATTTCCCTGCTGATCTTTCCCTGTTAACCCTTCCTGCTAAGCCTTCCCCACTAAACTTTCCCCGTTAACCCTTCCTGTTAACCTTTTCCTTCCAACCATTCTCCGCCAACCCGTCCCCGCTAACCCATCCCCACCAACCATTCCCACTAAATCTTCCCTACCAACCTTTCCCCACTAACCCTTGCCCGCCAACCTTTCCCCGCCAACATTTCCCTGCTAATCCTTTCTGCTAACTCTTCCCCGCTAACCCTTCCCCACTAACCCTTCCCTGCCAACCTTTCCCACCAACGCTTACCCACGAAAACTGCCCCGCTAACGCTTTCCCACTAACCATTCTCCATTAACCCTTCCCGCCAAACTTTCCACTCTAACCCTTTCCCACTAACCCTTCCCCATTAACCCTTCCACACAAACCTTTCCCCGCCATCCCTTTCCCACTAACCCTTCCCCATTAACACTTCCCACTAACCTTTCCCCGCTAACTTATCCCTACTAACCCTTCCCCGTTAACACTTCCCCGCTAACCTTTCCCTGCTAATCTTTCCCCACTAAATTTCTCCCGCTAACCCTTTCCCATTAACCCTTACCCATTACCCTTTCCCGCCAACACTTCCCCGTTACCCTTCCCTGCTAACCCTTCCCTGCTAACCCTTCCCTGTTAAACTTTCCCTGCTAACCCTTCGCCCCTAACACTTCCCAGCTAACCCTTCCGCGCTCACCATTCCCTGTTAACCCTCCCCTGCTAACCCTTCCCCCAACCCTTCCCCCAAACCTTGCCCGCTAACCTTTCCCTGCTAACTTTTCCCTGCTAACCCTTCCCAGCTAATCCTTTCCTGCCAACCTTTCCCCACCAACCCTTCCCCCCAACCCTTCCCTGTTAACCATTCCTAGCTAACCCTTCCCCCAACCCTTCCCAGCTAACCCTTCCCCATTAACTCTTCCCCGCTAACCCTTCCCAGCTTACCCTTCCCCACTAACGCTTCCCCGACAACCATTCCCGCCAACCCTTCCCTGCCAACCTTTCCCCACTAACCCTTCCCCACCAACCATTCCCGGCAATACTTCCCTGCCAAACTTTCCCCACTAACCCTTCCCCACCAACCTTTCCCCGCTAACCCTTTCCCACTAACCCTTCCCCATTAACCCTTCCCGCTAACCTTTCCCCACTAAACCTTCCGCTTTAACCTTTCCCCATTAAACCTTCCTGCAAACCTTTCCCCGCTAACCCTTCCCCGTTTACTCTTCCCCACTAACCCTTTCCAGCCAACACTTCCCCTCCAACCCTTCCCCGCTAACCCTTCCCCGCTAAACCTTCCCTGTTAACCTTTCCCAGCTAACCCTTCCCCGCTAACCCTTCCCTGTTAACCTTTCCCTGCTAGCCCTTCCCCACAACCCTTCCCCGCTAACCCTTCCCCGCTAACCCCTCCCCCATATCCCCTCTCGGCTAACCCTTCCCCGCTAACCCTTCCCCGCAACCCTTCCCTGTTAACCTTTCCCTGCTAACCCTTCACCATTAACCCTTCCCCCTAACCCTTCCCAGCTAACCTTTCCCTGCTAACCCTTCCCCCTAACCCTTCCCCGCTATCTTTTCCCCCCAACCCTTCCCTGTTGACCTTTCCCCACTGACCTTTCCCCGCTAACCATTCCCCTCTGACATTTCCCCTTTAACCCTTCCCGCTTACCCTTCCCCACTAACCTTTCCCCCTTAACCCTTCCCGTTAACCTTTTCCCGCCAACCCTTCTCCGCCAAGCATTCCCCACTAACCCTTCCCAGCTTACCATTCCCCACTAACGCTTCCCCGACAACCATTCCCATCAACCCTTCCCTGCCAACCCTTCCCCACTAACCCTTCCCCACCAACCATTCCCGGCAATCCTTCCTCGCCAACCTTTCCAAACTAACCCTTCCCCGGCAACCTTTCCCCGCTAACCCTTTCCCACTAGCCTTCCCCATTTGCCCTTCCCGCTAACCTTTCCCCGCTAACCTTTCCCCATTTACCCTTCCCGCCAACCTTTCCCCTCTAACCCTTCCCCGTTATCCCTTCCCCGCTAACCCTTTCTCGCCAACACTTCCCCTCCAACCCTTCCCCGCTAACCCTACCCCGCTAACCCTTCCCTGTTAACCTTTCCTGCTAACCCTTCCCCCCAACCCTTCCCACCTAACCCTTCCCCTCTCACCCTTCCCTGTTAACCCTTCCCCTAACCCTTACCCCCTAACCCTTCCTCGCTAACCTTTCCCTGTTAACTTTTCCCCGTTAACCCTTCCCCACTAACCCTTTCCTGCCAACCCTTCCCCGCTAACCCTTCCTCACTAACCCTTCCGTGTTAACCTTTCCCTGCTAACCATTCCCCCCAACCCTTCCCAGCTAACCCTTCCCTGCTAACCCTTCCCCCAACCCTTCCCTGCTAACCCTTTCCCACTAACCCTTTCCTGCCAACCCTTCCCCGCTAACCCTTCCCCACTAACCCTTCCCTGTTAACCTTTCTCTGCCAACCCTTCCCCTTACCCTTCCCCACTAACCTTTCCCCACTAACCTTCCCCCACTCACCCTTCCCCGTTAACCCTTCCCTGCTAAACCTTTCAGCCAACTCTTTCCCTCTAACCCTTCCCTGTTCACCTTTCCCTGCTCACCCTTCCCCCTTACCCTTCCCAGGTAACCCTAACCCGCTAACCCTTTCCCCCTAATACTTCCCTGCTAACCTTTCCCTGCTAACCTTTCCCCGCTCACCCTTCCCAGCTAATCCTTTCACGCCAACCCTTTCCGCTAACCCTTCCCCTAACCCTTCCCCGCTAACATTTCCCCGCTAACATTTCCCCGCTAACCTTTCTCTGCTAATCATTCCCCGCTCACCCTTCCCAGCTAATCCTTTCACGCCAACCCTTCCCCGCTAACCCTTCACCCTAACCCTTCCCCGCTAACCTTTCCCTGCTAACCATTCCCCACTAACCCTTTCCCTCTGATCTTTCCCCGCTAACCCTTCCCGCTAACCCTTCCCCACTAACCCTTCCCAGCCAAGCATTCCTGCCAATCCTTCCCCGCCAACCTTTCCTCACTAACCATTCCCTGCTAACCTTTCCCCACCAACCTTTCCCCGCTAACCTTTCCCTGCTAACCATTTCCCGCCAACCTTTCCCCCCAACCCTTTCCCCGCTAACACTTCCCACTAACCCTTCCCCTCTAACCCTTCCCCACTAACCCTTCCCCGCCAACCTTTCCTGCCAGCACTTACCCACCAACTCTTGCCCGCTAATGCTTTAGCACTAACCCTTCCCTCCAAACTTTCCCCGCTAACACTTTCCCACCTACCCTTCCCTGTTAACCCTTACCTGCCAACCTTTTCTCGCTAACCCTTTCACACTAACACTTCCCCATTAACACTTCCCACTAACCTTTCCCTGCTAACCTTTCTTCACTAACTTTCCCCTGCTAACCCTTTTCCATTAACCTTTCCCCGTTACCCTTTCCCGTCAACACTTCCCCTCCAACCCTTCCCCTCTAACCCTTCCCCACCAGCCCTTCCCCATTAACCCTTCCCCGCTAACCCTTTCCTGCCAATCCTTCCCCGCTAACCCTTCCCCCCAACCCTTCCCAGCTAACCCTTCCCCGTTAACCCTTCCCCGCTAACCCTTTCCTGCCAATCCTTCCCCGCTAACCCTTCCCCCAACCCTTTCCAGCTAACCCTTCCCCGTTAACCCTTCCCCTAACCCTTCCCTGCTAACCATTTTCCGCCAACACTTACCTGCCAACCAATCCCCGCTAACACTTTCCCCGCTAACCCTTCCCAGCTAATCCTTTCCCACCAACCCTTCCCTGCTAACCCTTCCCCTAACCCTTCCCCGCTAACCTTTCCTTACTAACCTTTCCCTGCTAACCTTTCCCCGCTGACCTTTCCCTGCTAACCTTTCCCGCTAACCCTTCCCCACTAACCTTTCCCATTAACCCTTCCTGTTAACCTTTTGCCACCAAACCTTCGCCGCCAACCCTTCTCCACCAACCCTTCCCTGCTGACCCTTCACAGTTAACCCTTCCTCACTAACGCTTCTCGACAACCATTCCCGCCAACCCTTCACTGACAACCTTTCCCCACTAAGCCTTCCCCGCCAACCATTCCCGCCAATCCCTCCCCACCAACCTTTCTCCACGAACCCTTCCCCGCCAACCTTTCCCAACTAACCCTTCCCCGTTAACCCTTCCCCCTAATCCTTCTCCGTTAACCATTTTCCGCCAACCCTTACCTGCCAGCCCATTCCCGCTAACCCTTTCCCCGCTAACCCTTCCCAGCTAATCCTTTCCCGCCAACCCTTCCCCACTAACCCTTCCCCCCTTACCCTTCCACGCTAACCTTTCCCTACTAACCTTTTCCTGCTAAGCTTTCCCTGCTGACCTTTCCCTGCTAACCCTTCCCGCTAACCCTTCCCAGCTAACCCTTCCCCGCTCACCGTTCCCTGTTAACCCTTCCCAGCTAACCCTTCCCCCTAACCCTTCCCCCCAACCCTTCCCCGCTAACCCTTCCCTGCTAACTTTTCCCCACTAACCCTTCCCAGCTAATCCTTTCCCGCCAACCTTTCCCCACCAACCCTTCCCTCCAACCCTTCCCCGCTAACCTTTCCCCACTAACCTTTCCCCGCTAACCTTTCCCGGCTAACCCTTCCCCGCTAACCATTCCCCGCTGAACTTTCCCCGCTAAACCTTCCCCCTAACCATTCCCCACTAACATTTCCCCGCTAACCCTTCTCCACTAACCTTTCCCCACTAACTTTTCCCCACTAACCTTCCCCCACTAACCCTTCCCCACTAACCCTTCACCGTTAACCCTTCCCCGCCAACCCTTTCCCACCAACCCTTCCCCGCTAACCCTTCCCTGTTAACCTTTCCCTGCTAACCCTTCCCCCCTTACCCTTGCCAGCTAACCCTACCCCGCTAACCCTTCCCCCCAACCCTTCCCCCTTAACCCTGCCATGCTAACCTTTCCCTGCTAACCTTTCCCCGCTAACCCTTCCCAGCTAATCATTTCCCACCAACCCTTCCCCACTAACCCTTCCCCCTAACCATTCCCCGCTAATCTTTACCTGCTAACCTTTCCCAGCTAACCCTTCCCCGCTAACCCATCCCTGCCAACATTTCCCCACTAACCTTTCCCCAGCAACCATTCCCGCCAATCCCTCCCCGCCAACCTTTCCCCACTTACCCTTTCCCACTAACCCTTCCCTGCTAACCCTTCCCCCAACCCTTGTCAGCTAACCCTTCCCCGTTAACCCTTCCCCCAATCCTTCCCCGCTAACCATTTTCCACCAACCCTTACCTGTCAACCCATCCCCGCTAAACTTTCCCCGCTAACCCTTCAGCGCCAACCCTTCCCCACTAACCTTTCCCCACTAACCTTCCCCGCTAACCCTTTCCCGCTAATCCTTCCCCGTTAACCCTTCCCCGCTAACCATTTCAGCCAACCCTTCCCCACTAACCCTTCCCTGTTAACCTTTCCCTGCTAACCCTTCCCCCTTACCCTTCCCAGCTAACCTTTCCCCACGAACCTTCCCCCTCTAACCCTTCCCCGCTAACCCTTCCCCGTTAACCCTTCCCTGCTAACCCTTTCAGCCAACCCTTCCTGCTAACCCATCCCTGTTAAACTTTCCCTGTTTACCCTTCCCCCCTTACCCTTCCCAGCTAACCCTTCCTGGTTAACCCTTCCCCTCTAACCCTTTCCTGCCAACCCTTCCCCGTTAACCCTTCCCCGCTAACCCTTCCCGCCAAACTTTCCGCACTAACCCTTTCCCACTAACCCTTCCCCATTAACCCTTCCCCACAAACCTTTCCCCACCATCCCTTTCCCACTAACCCTTCCCCATTAACACTTCCCACTAACCTTTCCCTTCTAACTTATCCCTACTAACCCTTCCCCGTTAACCCCTCCCCACTAACCTTTCCCTGCTAACCTTTCCCTACTAACTTTCCCCCGCTAACCCTTTCCCATTAACCCATCCCCGTTACCCTTTCCCGCCAACACTTCCCTGTTACCCTACCCCGTGAACCCTTCCCCGCTAATCCTTCCCTGTTAACCTTTCCCTGCTAACCCTTCGCCCCTAACCATTCCCAGCTAACCCTTCCGCGCTCACCGTTCCCTGTTAACCCTTCCCAGCTAACCCTTCCCCTGAACCCTTCCCCCAACCCTTCCCCGCTAACCTTTCCCTGCTAACTTTTCCCCGCTAATCCTACCCAGCTAATCCTTTCCCGCCAACCTTTCCCCACCAACCCTTCCCCCCAACCCTTCCCTGTTAACCTTTCCCAGCTAACACATGCCCGTTAACCCTTCGCCACTAACCTTTCCCCGCTAACCCTTCCCCACTAAACTTTCCCCACTAACCTTTCCCCGCTAACCTTCCCCCACTAACCCTTCCCCGCTAACCCTTCACCGTTAACCCTTCCCCGCCAACCCTTTCCCACCAACCCTTCCCCGCTAACCCTTCCCTGTTAACCTTTCCCTGCTAACCCTTCCCCCCTTACTCTTGCCAGCTAACCCTACCCCGCTAACCCTTCCCCCCTAACCCTTCCCCTTAACCCTGCCACGCTAACCTTTCCCTGCTAACCTTTCCCCGCTAACCCTTCCCAGCTAATCATTTCCCGCCAACCCTTCCCCGCTAACCCTTCCCCTAACCATTCCCCGCTAACCTTTACCTGCTAACCTTTCCCAGCTAACCCTTCCCCGCTAACCCTTCCCTGCCAACATTTCCCCACTAACGCTTCCCCGGCAACTATTCCCGCCAATCCCTCCCCGCCAACATTTCCCCACTAACCCTTCCCCGCCAACCTTTCCCCGCTAACCCTTTCCCACTAACCCTTCCCCGCAAACCCTTCCCCCGACCCTTGTCAGCTAACCCTTCCCCGTTAACCCTTCCCCCTAATCCTTCCCCGCTAACCATTTTCCACCAACCCTTACCTGCCAACCCATCCCCGCTAAACTTTCCCCGCTAACCCTTCAGCGCCAACCCTTCCACACTAACCTTTCCCCACTAACCTTCCCCCGCTAACCCTTTCCTGCTAATCCTTCCCCGTTAACCCTTCCCTGCTAACCTTTCCCCACTAACCTTTCCCCACTAATCCTTCCCCGTTAACTCTTCCCCGCTAACCCTTTCAGCCAACCCTTCCCCGCTAAGCCTTCCCTGTTAACCTTTCCCTGCTAACCCTTCCCGCTTACCCTTCCCAGCTAACCTTTCCCCACGATACTTCCCCCGCTAACCCTTCCCCGCTAACCCTTCCCAATTAACCCTTCCCTGCTAACCCTTTCAGCCAACTCTTCCTGCTAACCC
This sequence comes from Isurus oxyrinchus, assembly GCA_026770705.1. Lineage (NCBI taxonomy): Eukaryota > Metazoa > Chordata > Chondrichthyes > Lamniformes > Lamnidae > Isurus > Isurus oxyrinchus. The sequence goes on along the minus strand of JANJGN010000012.1, from coordinate 58,164,708 downwards.
ATCCCTGTTATCCTTTCCCTGCTAACCCTTCCCCCCTTACCCTTCCCAGCTAACCCTTCCCCGTTAACCATTCCCTGCTAACCCTTTCCTGCCAACCCTTCCCTGCCAGCCCTTCCCCTCTAACCCTTCCCTGTTAACCTTTCCCTGTTAACACTTCCCCCTAACCCTTCCCCGCTAATCCTTCCCCGCTAACACTTTCTTACCAATCCTTCCCCCTAACCCTTCCCCGCTAACCCTTCCCAGCTAAACCTTCCCCGATAACCCTTCCACCAACCCTTCACCGCTACCCTTTCCCTGCTAACCTTTCCCCGCTAACCCTTCCCAGCTAATCCTTTCCCACCAACCCTTCCCTGCCAACCCCTCGCCACTAACCTTTCCCTGCTAACCCTTCCCTGCTAACCTTTCCCCACTAACCTTTACCCGCTAACCTTTCCCCGCTAACCTTTACCCGCTAACCGTTCCCTGCTGACCTTTCCCTGTTAACCATTCCCCCTAACCCTTCCCCACTAACATTTGCCCGCTAACCCTTCCCCGCTAACCTTTCCCCAATAACCTTTCCCCACTAACCTTCCCCCACTAACACTTCCCCGCTAACCCTTCGCCATTAACCCTTCCCCGCCAACCCTTTCCCACCAACCCTTCCCCGCTAACCCTTCCCTGTTAACCTTTCCCTGCTAACCCTTCCCCCCTTACCCTTCCCAGCTAACCCTACCCCACTAACCCTTCCCCCCAACCCTTCCCCCTTAACCCTGCCCCGATAACCTTTCCCTGCTAACCTTTCCCCGCTAACCCTTCCCAGCTTATCATTTCCCGCCAACCCTTCCCCGCTAACCCTTCCCCCAACCATTCCCCGCTAACCTTTACCTGCTAACCTTTCCCAGCTAACCCTTCCCCGCTAACCCTTTCCCGCCAACATTTCCCCTCTAACCCTGCCCCGCTAACCCTTCCCCACTAACCCTTCCCTGTTAAAATTTGCCTGCTAACCTTCCCCCTAACCCTTCCCAGCTAACCTTTCCCCGCTCACCCTTCCCTGTTAACACTTGCCCCAAGCCTTCCCCGCTAACCTTTCCCTGCTAACATTTCCCCGCTAACTCTTCCCAGCTAATCCTTTCACGCCAACACTTCCCCCCAACGCTTCCCTGTTAACCTTTCCCCGTTAACCCTTCCCCGCTAACCCTTGCCCACTAACCCTTCCCTGTTAACCTTTCCCTGCTAACCCATCCCTGTTAACCCTTCCCAACTAACCCTTCCCCCTAACCCTTCCCCGCTAACCCTTCCCTGCTAATCGTTCCCTGTTAACCTTTCCCTGCTAACCCTTCCCCCAACCCTTCCCAGCTCACCCTTCCCCACTAACACTTCCACCCTATACCTTCCCCGTTGACCTTTCCCCACTGAACTGTCCCCGCTAACCTTTCCCCGCTGATCTTTCCCTGCTAACCCATCCCGCTAAGCCTTCCCCACTAACATTTTCCCATTAACCCTTCCTGTTAACATTTTCCCGCCAACCATTCTCCACCAACCCTTCCCCGCTAACCCATCCCCGCCAACCATTCCCGCCAAACCTTCCCCACCAACCCTTCCCCACTAACCCTTCCCTGACAACCTTTCCCGCCAATGCTTACCCACCAACCCTTCCCCGCTAATGCTTTCCCACTTCCCTTCCCCATTAACGCTTCCCGCCAAACTTTCCGCACTAACCGTTTCCCACTAACCCTTCCCCATTAACCCCTCCCCACCAACCTTTGCCCGCCATCCCTTTCCCACTAACCCTTCCCCATTAACACTTCCCACTAACCTTTCCCTGCTAACCTATCCCTACTAACCCTTCCCCGTTAACCCTTTCCCACTAACTTTCCCTGCTAACCTTTCCCCACTAACTTTCCCCCACTAACCCTTTCCCATTAACCCTTCCCCATTACCCTTTCCCGCCAACACTTCCCCATTAACCTTCCCCGCTAACCCTTCCCCGCTAACCCTTCCCTGTTAACCTTTCCGTGCTAACCCTTCGCCCCTAACCCTTCCCAACTAACCCTTCCCCGCTAAGCCTTCCCCGCTAACCTTTCCAAGCTAACCCTTCCCAGCTAACACTTCCCCGTTAACCCTTCCCCAATAACACTTTCCTGCCAACCCTTCCCCAATAACCCTTCCCCGCTAACCTTTCCCTGCTAACCTTTCCCCGCTAACCCTTCCCAGCTTATCATTTCCCGCCAACCCTTCCCCGCTAACCCTTCCCCCTAACCATTCCCCGCTAGCCTTTACCTGCTAACCTTTCCCAGCTAACCCTTCCCCGCTAACCCTTTCCTGCCAACATTTCCCCTCTAACCCTGCCCCGCTAACCCTTCCCTGTTAACCTCTGCCTGCTAACCTTCCCCCTACCCCTTCCCAGCTAACCTTTCCCCGCTCACCCTTCCCTGTTAACCCTTCCCTGTTAACACTTCCCCCAAGCCTTCCCCGCTAACCTTTCCCCACGAACCTTCCCCCGCTAACCCTTTCCCACTAACCCTTCCCCATTAACCCTTCCCCACCAACCTTTCCCCGCCATCTCTTTCCCACTCACCCTTCCCTGTTAACCTTTGCCTGCTAACCCTTCCCACTAACCCTTCCCAGCTAACATTTCCCCGCTCACCCTTCCCTGTTAACCCTTCCCTGTTAACACTTCCCCCAAGCCTTCTCTGCTAACCTTTCCCTGCTAACTTATCCCTACTAACCCTTCCCCGTTAACCCTTCCCCACTAACCTTTCCCTGCTAATCTTTCCCCACTAACTTTCCCCCACTAACCCTTTCCCATTAACCCTTCCCCGTTACCCTTTCCCACCAACACTTCCCCGTTACCCTTCCCCGCTAACCCTTCCCCGCTAACCCTTCCTTGTTAACCTTTCCCTGCTAACCCTTTGCCCCTAACCCTTCCCAGCTAACCCTTCCCCGCTCACCATTCCCTGTTAACCCTTCCCTGCTAACCCTTCCTCCTAACCCTTCCCCCCAACCCTTCCCCGCTAACCTTTCCCTGCTAACTTTTCCCCGCTAATCCTTCCCAGCTAATCCTTTCCCACCAACCTTTCCCCCCAACCCTTCCCCCCAACCGTTCCCTGTTAACCTTTCCCAGCTAGCCCTTCCCAGCTAACACTTCCCCATTAACCCTTCCCCGCTAACCCTTTCCTGCCAACCCTTCCCCATTAACCCTTCCCCGCTAACCCTTTCCTGCCAACCCTTCCCCGCTAACCCTTCCCCACTAACCCTTCTCCGCCAACCTTTCCCCTCCAATCTTTCCCAGCTAATCCTTTCCGCTAACCCTTCCCCGCTAATCTTTCCTCATTAACCCTTCCCCACTAACCCTTTCCTGCCAACCCTTCCCTGCTAACTCTTCCTTGCTAACCCTTCCCTGTTAACCTTTCCCTGCTAACCCTTCCCCCCTTACCCTTCCCAGCTAACCCTACCCCGCTAACCCTTCTCCCCTAACCCTTCCCCCTTAACCCTGCCCCGCTAACCTTTCCCTGCTAACCTTTCCCCACTAACCCTTCCCAGCTTATCATTTCCTGCCAACCCTTCCCCGCTAACCCTTCCCCCTAACCATTCCCCGCTAACCTTTACCTGCTAACCTTTCCCAGCTAACCCTTCCCCGCTAACCCTTTCCTGCCAACATTTCCCCTCTAACCCTGCCCCGCTAACCCTTCCCCACTAACCCTTCCCTGTTAACCTTTGCCTGCTAACCCTTCCCCCTAACCCTTCCCAGCTAACCTTTCCCCGCTCACCCTTCCCTGTTAACCCTTCCCTGTTAACACTTCCCCCAAGCCTTCCCCGCTAACCTTTCCCTGCTAACGTTTCCCCGCTAACTCTTCCCAGCTAATCCTTTCCTGCCAACCCTTCCCCCCAACCCTTCCCCCCAACCCTTCCCTGTTAACCTTTCCCCATTAATCTTCCCCGCTAACCCTTCCCCGCTAACCCTTCCCTGCTAACCCTTCCCTGTTAACCCTTCCCCGCTAACCCTTCCCCCAACCCTTCCCCGCTAACCCTTCCCCGCTAACCCTTCCCTGTTAACCTTTCCCTGCTAACCCTTCCCTGTTAACCCTTCCCCGCTAACCCTTCCCCCTAACCCTTCCCCACTAACCCTTCCCCGCTAATCCTTCCCTTTTAACCTTTCCCTGCTAACCCTTCCCCCAACCCTTCCCAGCTCACCCTTCCCCGCTAACACTTCCACCCTATACCTTCCCCGTTGACCTTTCCCCACTCATCTTTCCCCACTAACCTTTCCCCGCTGATCTTTCCCTGCTAACCCTTCCCGCTAAGCCTTCCTCACTAACCTTTTCCCGTTAACCCTTCCTGTTAACCTTTTCCCGCCAACCATTCCCGCCAAACCTTCCTCACCAACCTTTCCCACTAACCCTTCCCCGCCAAACTTTCCCTGCTAATCCTTTCCGCTAACCCTTCCCCGCTAACCCTTCCTGCTAACCCTTCCCCGCTAACCCTTCCCCACTAACCCTTCCCTGACAACCTTTCCCGCCAACGCTTACCCACCAAACATTCCACGCTAACGCTTTCCCACTAACCCTTCCCCATTAACCCTTCCCGCCAAACTTTCCGCACTAACCCTTTCCCACTAACCCTTCCCTGTTAACCTTTGCCTGCTAACCCTTCCCACTAACCCTTCCCAGCTGACCTTTCCCCGCTCACCCTTCCCTGTTAACACTTCCCTGTTAACACTTCCCCCAAGCCTTCCCTGCTAACCTTTCCCTGCTAACTTATCCCTACTAACCCTTCCCCGTTAACCCTTCCCCACTAACCTTTCCCTGCTAACCTTTCCCCACTAACTTTCCCCCACTAACCCTTTCCCATTAACCCTTCCCCGTTACCCTTTCCCACCAACACTTCCCCGTTACCCTTCCCCGCTAACCCTTCCCCGCTAACCCTTCCCTGTTAACCTTTCCCTGCTAACCCTTCGCCCCTAACCCTTCCCAGCTAACCCTTCCCCGCTCACCGTTCCCTGTTAACCCTTCCCTGCTAACCCTTCCCCCTAACCCTTCCCCCCAACCCTTCCCCGCTAACCTTTCCCTGCTAACTTTTCCCCGCTAACCCTTCCCAGCTAATCCTTTCCCGCCAACCTTTCCCCCCAACCCTTCCCCCCAACTGTTCCCTGTTAACCTTTCCCAGCTAACCCTTCCCAGCTAACACTTCCCCATTAACACTTCCCCGCTAACCCTTTCCTGTCAACCCTTCCCCACTAACCCTTCCCCACTAACCCTTCTCCACCAACCTTTCCCCTCCAATCTTTCCCTGCTAATCCTTTCCGCTAACCCTTCCCCGCTAACCTTTCCCCATTAACCTTCCCCACTAACCCTTTCCTGCCAACCCTTCCCCGCTTACCCTTACCTGCTAATCTTTCCTCGCTCACCCTTCCCCGTTAACCCTTCCCCGTTATCCTTTCCCCATTAACCTTTCCCCGTTAACCCTTCCCCACTTCCTTGTTCATACTCCACACGACTTCCCCTGCCACCACCCAGTTTCAAGCATAGGATGGCATTAACAGCTGCTCCTCAAAGTGGACAATGCAGCAGCACCTCATTGTTAATCATGGAAGAAGTCTCCCTTGCCTGGTCCACACCACTTATATACAGTTGTGAAAGTGAATGTTCTAATCTCAGATTGGTGGGGAATTTATATTAACAAAAAAAACTGCGGATGCTGGAAATCCAAAACAAAAACAGAATTACCTGGAAAAACTCAGCAGGTCTGGCAGCATCGGCGGAGAAGAAAAGAGTTGACGTTTCGAGTCCTCATGACCCTTTGACAGAACTTGATTTCGAGTCCAAGAAAGAGTTGAAATATAAGCTGGTTTAAGGTGTGTGTGTGGGGGGCGGAGAGATAGAGAGAGAGGTGGTTGTGTAGACAAACAAGCAGTGATAGAAGCAGATCATCAAAAGATGTCAGCGACAATGGTACAAAAGAACACATAGGTGTTAAAGTTAAAGTTGGTGATATTATCTAAACGAATGTGCTAATTAAGAATGGATGGTAGGGCACTCAAGGTACAGCTCTAGTGGGGGTGGGGGGAGCATAAAAGATTTTAAAATATTTAAAAATAATGGAAATAGGTGGGAAAAGAAAAATCTATATAATTTATAGGGGAAAAAAGAAGGGAAAAAGGGGGAAACAGAAAGGGGGTGGGGATGGGGGAGGGAGTTCACGACCTAAAGTTGTTGAATTCAGTATTCAGACCGGAAGGCTGTAAGGTGCCTAGTCGGAAGATGAAGTGTTGTTCCTCCAGTTTGCGTTGGGCTTCACTGGAACAATGCAGCAAGCCAAGGACATGGTTCTGTCGAAGGGTCATGAGGACTCGAAACGTCAACTCTTTTCTTCTCCGCCGATGCTGCCAGACCTGCTGAGTTTTTCCAGGTAATTCTGTTTTTGTTTTGGGAATTTATATTGGTGGCCTTTTAATGAGCCAGTATGACATGTTAATGTATACAATGGGCTTCCAGACATTGTTCATCAGGAAGCTCGAACGGCATGTAAAGTCTCAAGAACTAAATTCCTGCAGTGCATCCCACTGTCAGGAAGCTGATTTTTGGCCTCATGCTAAAATAAGTTCACCCGCCCGCTCCCCGTGCCAACAGGCCCAGAAGTTTCCACCCTGAGTCAGAACAAATCCCATCAACTTGAACTAATCCAAAGAATCCAAATGTCAGACCCTGAGGAGTGTCTCGTAGCCGGTGACAGAGTGAATAAAACTGTAAAGTCTACCTCAGGAAGTCAGGTGCACGGATAATCATGTGCTGGAAATCTTCCAGTGATAGTTTGCCATCATTATCCAGATCCGATTCATCCAGAACCTTCTCACAGACCAATCTCACTTCCTCTGGTGTCAGTTCATTTCGAGTCAGTTTGACCAATGTCTTCTCCAAATCAGATTTGCAGATAAAATTATCATTGTTAAAATCTAGTGTTGAAAGAAATCAGCTTCATTGCTCAGGTCAGTGCGAGGTCACAGCTGTGGCACCATGAGAGGCGTACTGGTAGGAATGATTCTATGATCATTCTATTCTGAACAGTAGGAGCACCTTTGGGTATTTTGAATAATTGAAGGAGATTATTTGGTCCATTGTGCCTGTTGTCTGCACTTTGAAAGAGTTATCCAATTGGTCCTGGTCCCCTGCTCTTTCCTCACTGTTCTGCATGTTTCTCCTTTCTAAGTATTTGTCAGATTCCCTTCTGAAAATGACCATGAATCTGCTCCCACCGCCCTTTCAGATCACAACAACATGCTGTGTAAAAACATTTCTCATCTCGGCTCTGGTTCTTATACCAATGGTCTTAACCCTGTGTCAAACCTCATGTTATTGTGAGATCATTTCCCCACCTTCCAAACCATTCACAATCACTGTGGCTTCATGATTCATTAAAGAGATCAAATATTCTTTTGACCTGAAATCAGACTGGATCTCAATTTAAATAGCTCATGGTCTAGTTGGTATTAATAAGAAATGTTTCTTGTAATATGTAGGAACCAATGAACCTTTCGGAATGTCAGTTCTGCTCAGCCCAGTGTGGCCCTGCCTGTGGGAGATCTGCTCCTGCTGGGGTTGGTCAATGCCCAGCAGGCCAATGACTGCAGAAGGTTTCAGAAAAATCCCTTACCAACAACAATCAATCCACAATTAATAGATGTAACAAGTAGTTCAAACACACTGTTCACTGCAGCAAACAGTATCATTGTGTTGTCGAAACATTGGCAAAATGAGTTGCAACCTTGCAATTCCAAAAAAAGCTCACTATACTGTTCATAGCAACTATGTGCCCAACTCTGTGTACACACTCGGGCATGTGGTATCTCTGTATATACACTCTGACATCTTGTGCCCATCTCTGCATACACACCAGCATCAATGTATAGGTGGTCAAAGAGCTACAGCACAGCATCATGTGAGGGAACACACTCAGCTCCTGTCATAATCTCTTTCCATGCTTTAGATCCCAGGGGAGTGTATTGCATAGGAACAGGAAAAGGCCATTCAGCCCCTCATACTGTTACACCATTCCATTATATCATGGCTGATCTGCATCTCAATTCCCTTTACCCACCCTGATTCTGTAATCTTTGCCTAACTAAAAGCTGTCAATCTCAGTTTTGAAAATTTTATTGACACAGCCTCAACAACTTTCTGGGGAGAGTAGTACTTGCAGTAAAGCAATGCTTGTTGACATCACCCTTGAGCAGCCTCACTCTAATTTTAAGGATATGTGCCCATTTTCTGAACACCACAAAAGAGAATAGTTTCTCTCTTTTGACCATATTCAATACTTTAATCGGCTTCATCCTCTTCTAGATCAACCCTTAATCTTCTATATTCAGGGAAATACCAGCCTGCGGAAAATAAAACCTCATGGTGCAGTGGGTAACACATTGGCATGGATAGAAGATTGGCTAGCTAACAGGAAACAGAGGGTAGTCATAAGTGGGTCATTTTCTGGTCGGTGAGATGTAATGAGTGGTGTGCCACAAGGATCAGTGCTGGGGCTTCAACTGTTTACAATTTATATAAATGACATGGATAAAGGGATTGAAGGGATGGTTGCCAAATTTGCTGATAGGAAGGAAAGTATGTTGTGAAGAGGGCGTAAGGAGGCTACAAACAGATATAGATAGGTTAAGTGAGTGGGCAAAGATCTGGCAAATGGACTATAATGTGGGAAAATATGAAATTTTGGCAGGAAGAATAAAAAAGAAGCTTATTATCAAAAGCAGGCTTGTCGAACTTTTTTAAGTGGGGAGCACATTTCCATTTTTTTCTCGCTCAACGGGCTGATGAGCCGATTGTAGAAATAAACATAAATTTTAAGAAAAAGTTGAGAATGAAGAAATGAAACTTGCTCAGCAAAAATAAAACAAATGATCTTTTTTAAAAAGGATTAATTAATAAAAAATGATCACCAGAGTGTAAGAGTGTGAGGGTGAGCCCGGATAACTCCCAGTCTCAGGGAATTTACTCACTCACACTCACCCACTGTAAGAGTGGCTGAGAGTTGGTGCATGGGGTTGAAGGTGACTGAGAATACTGAGACTGCAAGTGATCCACACAAACACACATAGTTCCATAGGTACACCCACTCTCTCTCTCACAGATACTCTCTCCCCACCACCACACACACACAGTCCCATACACACACCCATTCTCACTCACACAGATACTCTCTCTCTAACAATCAATCTCTCCCCACAACCACACACACAGTCCCATACGCACACCCGCTCTCTCTCACACAGATACTCATTCTCTCCCCACCACCACACACACACAGTCCCATATACACACACACTCTCTCTCTCACAGATACTAAATCTCTCCCCACCACCACACACAGTCCCATACGCACACCCATTCTCTCTCACACAGATACTCATTCTCTCCCCACCACCACACACAGAGACTCCCATATGCATACCCACTCTCACACAGATAATCACTCTCTCCCCACCACCACCACACACACAGAGTCCCATACGCACACCCACGCTCTGTCTCACAATAACACTCCCCACCACCACACACACACAGTCCCATATGCACTCCCACTCTCTCTCACATATAATCACTCTCTCCACACCACCACACACACACAGCACCATACGCACACCCACTCGCAAACAGCTACTCACTCTCTCCCCACCACCACACACACACAGTCCCATATGCACACCCACTATCTCTCAAACAGATACTCATTATATCCCCACCACCACAAACACAAAGTCACATTAACACACCCACTTTCTCTCACACAGATACTCACACTCTCCCCACCACCTCACACACACACACACACACACACACACAGACCCATACACACACCCTCTCTCTCTCAGAGATACTCTCTCCCCACCACCAAACACATACATTCCCATATGCACACCCATTCTATCTCACAGATACTCACTCTCTCACCACGACCGCACATACACACACACACACAGTCCCATAGACACACCCAACCTCTCTGACAGATACTCACTCTCTCCCAACCACCACACAAACACAGTCACGTAAACACACATTCTCTCTCACACAGATACACTCTCCCCACCACCACACACACACAGTCCCATATGCACACCCATTCTCTCTCTCACAGATACTCACTCACTCCCCACAACCACACGCACAGTCCCATACGCACACCCACTCTCTCTCTCACAAATACTCACTCTCTCCCCACCACCACACACATACAGTCCCATACTCACAACCACTCTCTCACACAGGTACACACGCTCTCCCAACCACCACAAACAGAAAGTCCCATACGCTCACCCACTCTCTCTCTCACAGATAATCACTCTCTCCCCACATCACACAGTCCCATACGCACACCCACTCTCTATCACACAGATAAGCAATCTCTCCCCACCACCAAACACACAAAGTCCCATAGGCACAACCACTCTCTCTCACAGATACTCGCTCTCTCCCCACCATCACAGACACAGTCCCATTCGCACACGCAATCTCTATCACACAGATACTCAATCTCTCCCCTCCATCAAACGCACACAGTCCCATACGCACACCCGCTCTCTCTCACAAATACTCACTCTAGCCCCAACACCACACACACACAGTCCCATACGTGCACCCTCTCGCTCTCTCACAGATACTCACACTCAACCCACCACCACACACAGACAATCCCATACGCACACCCACTCTCTCTCTCACAGATACTCACTCTCTCTCCACCACCGCACACACATTCCCATATGCACACCCACTCTCACACAGATACTCACTCTCCCCCCACCACACACGCACACACAGTCCCATACACAGACCCATTCTCTCTCATAGATACTGAATCTCTCCCCACCACCACACAGACACAGTCCCATAGGCACACCCACTCTGTCTCTCACACAGATAATCACTCTCTCCCCACCACCACACACACAGTCCCATATGCACACCCACTCTCTCACACAGATAATAACTCTCGCCCCACCACCACACACACAAAGACCCATGCGCACACCCACTCTCTCTCTTACAGCTACTCACTCTCTCCCCACCACCACACACACATTCCCATACACACACCCACTCTCACACAGATACTCACTCTCCCCCCACCACACACGCACACACAGTCCCATATGCACACACATTCTCTCTCAAAGATACTCACTCTCTCCCCACCACCACACACACACAGTCCCATACACACACCCACTCTCTCTCAGACAGATACTCACTCTCTCCCCACCAACGCACACACACACACATACACACAGTCCCATACACACAACAACTCTTTCTCTCACAGATACTCACTCTCTTCCCACCACCACAAAAACACAGTCCCATAAACACTCCCACTCTCTCTCACACAGATACTCACTCTCTCCCCGCCACCGCACAGACACATACACACACACATTCCCACACACACACACCCATTCTCTCTCACACAGACACTAACTTTCTCCCCTCCATCGCACACACACACGCACACAGTCCCATACACACACCCACTCTCTCTGACAGATACTCACTCTATCCCCACCACCACACACACAGAGTCACATACAGACACCTATTCTCTCTCACATAGATACTCTCTCCCCTCCATCAAACGCACACAGTCCCATACGCATACCCGCTCTCTCTCTCTCTCACAAATATTCACTCTATCCCCAACACCACACACACACAGTCCCATACGCGCACCCTCTTGCTCTCTCACAGATACTCACACTCACCCCATCACCACACACAGACAATCCCATATGCACACACTCTCTTTCTCACAGATACTCACTCACTCCCCACCACCACACAAACATTCCCATACGCATACCCAATCTCACACAGATACTCACTCTCCCCCCACCACACACGCACACACAGTCCCATATGCACACACATTTCCTATCAAAGATACTCACTCTCTCCCCACCACCACACACACACAGTCCCATACACACACCCACTCTCTCTCAGACAGATACTCACTCTCTCCCCACCACCGCACACACACACACACACACACACACACACAGTGCCATACAAACAACAACTCTTTCTCTCACAGATACTCACTCTCTCCCCACCAGCACAAACACACAGTCCCATAAACACTCCCACTCTCTCTCACACAGATATTCGCTCTCTCCACACCACCGCACAGACACACACACACACATATTCCCAGACACACACACACTCTCTCTCTCACACAGATACTAACTTTCTCCCCTCCATCGTACACACACACGCACACAGTCCCATACACACGCACTCTCTCTGACAGATACTCACTCTATCCCCACCACCACACATACACAGTCACATACAGACACCTATTCTCTCTCACATAAATAGTCTCTCCCCTCCATCAAACGCACACAGTCCCATACGCACACCCGCTCTCTCTCACAAATACTCACTCTAGCCCCAACACCACACACACACAGTCCCATACGCGCACCCTCTCGGTCTCTCACAGATACTCACACTCACCCCACCACCACACACAGACAATCCCCATACGCACACCCACTCTCTCTCTCACAGCTACTCACTCTCTCCCCACCACCACACACACATTCCCATACACACACCCACTCTCACACAGATACTCACTCTCCCCCCACCACACACGCACACACAGTCCCATATGCACACACATTCTCTCTCAAAGATACTCACTCTCTCCCCACCACCACACACACACACAGTCCCATACACACACCCACTCTCTCTCAGACAGATATTCACTCTCTCCCCACCAACGCACACACACACACACACAGTCCCATACACACAACAACTCTTTCTCTCACAGATACTCACTCTCTCCCCGCCACGACAAACACACAGTCCCAAAAAGACTCCCACTCTCTCTCAGACAGATACTCACTCTCTCCCCACCACCGCACACACACATACACACACACATTCCCACACACACACACCCATTCTCTCTCACACAGACACTAACTTTCTCCCCTCCATCGCACACACACACGCACACAGTCCCATACACACACCCACTCTCTCTGACAGATACTCACTCTACCCCCACCACATACAGAGTCACATACAGACACTTATTCTCTCTCACATAGATACTCTCTCCCCTCCATCAAACACACACAGTCCCATACGCACACCCGCTCTCTCTCTCACACAAATACTCACTCTATCCCCAACACCACAAACACACAGTCCCATACGCGCGCCCTCTTGCTCTCTCACAGATACTCACACTCACCCCACCACCACACACAGGCAATCCCATATGCACACACACTCTCTTTCTCACAGATACACACTTCCCTCCCCACCACCACACACACATTCCCATACGCACACCCACTCTCACACAGATACTCACTCTCCCCCCACCACACACGCACACACAGTCCCATATGCACACACATTCTCTATCAAAGATACTCACTCTCTCCCCACCACCACACACACACAGTCCCATACACACACCCACTCTCTCTCAGTCAGATACTCACTCTCTCCCCATCACCGCACCCGCACACACACACACACACACACACACAGTGCCATACAAACAACAACTCTTTCTCTCACAGATACTCACTCTCTCCCCACCAGCACAAACACACAGTCCCATAAACACTCCCACTCTCTCTCACACAGATACTCACTCTCTCCACACCACCGCACAGACACACACACACACACATTCCCAGACACACACACACTCTCTCTCTCACACAGATACTAACTTTCTCCCCTCCATCGTATATACACACGCACACAGTCCCATACACACGCACTCTCTCTGACAGATACTCACTCTCTCCCCACCACCACACATACACAGTCACATACAGACACCTATTCTCTCTCACATAAATAGTCTCTCCCCTCCATCAAACGCACACAGTCCCATACGCACACCCGCTCTCTCTCACAAATACTCACTCAAGCCCCAACACCACACACACACAGTCCCATACACGCACCCTCTCGCTCTCTCACAGATACTCACACTCACCCCACCACCACACACAAGACAATCCCCATACGCACACCCACTCTCTCTCTCACAGCTACTCACTCTCTCCCCACCACCACACACACATTCCCATACACACACCCACTCTCTCTCAGACAGATACTCACTCTCTCCCCACCACCGCACACACACACACACACACACACACACACACACACACAGTGCCATACAAACAACAACTCTTTCTCTCACAGATACTCACTCTCTCCCCACCAGCACAAACACACAGTCCCATAAACACTCCCACTCTCTCTCACACAGATACTCACTCTCTCCACACCACACACGCACACACAGTCCCATATGCACACACATTCTCTCTCAAAGATACTCACTCTCTCCCCACCACCACACACACACACAGTCCCATACACACACCCACTCTCTCTCAGACAGATATTCACTCTCTCCCCACCAACGCACACACACACACACACACAGTCCCATACACACAACAACTCTTTCTCTCACAGATACTCACTCTCTCCCCACCACCACAAACACACAGTCCCAAAAAGACTCCCACTCTCTCTCAGACAGATACGCACTCTCTCCCCACCACCGCACACACACATACACACACACATTCCCACACACACACACCCATTCTCTCTCACACAGACACTAACTTTCTCCCCTCCATCGCACACACACACGCACACAGTCCCATACACACACCCACTCTCTCTGACAGATACTCACTCTACCCCCACCACATACAGAGTCACATACAGACACCTATTCTCTCTCACATAGATACTCTCTCCCCTCCATCAAACACACACAGTCCCATACGCACACCCGCTCTCTCTCTCACACAAATACTCACTCTATCCCCAACACCACAAACACACAGTCCCATACGCGCGCCCTCTTGCTCTCTCACAGATACTCACACTCACCCCACCACCACACACAGGCAATCCCATATGCACACACACTCTCTTTCTCACAGATACACACTTCCCTCCCCACCACCACACACACATTCCCATACGCACACCCACTCTCACACAGATACTCACTCTCCCCCCACCACACACGCACACACAGTCCCATATGCACACACATTCTCTATCAAAGATACTCACTCTCTCCCCACCACCACACACACAGTCCCATACACACACCCACTCTCTCTCAGACAGATACTCACTCTCTCCCCACCACCGCACACACACACACACACACACACACACACACACAGTGCCATACAAACAACAACTCTTTCTCTCACAGATACTCACTCTCTCCCCACCAGCACAAACACACAGTCCCATAAACACTCCCACTCTCTCTCACACAGATACTCACTCTCTCCACACCACCGCACAGACACACACACACACACATTCCCAGACACACACACACTCTCTCTCTCACACAGATACTAACTTTCTCCCCTCCATCGTACATACACACGCACACAGTCCCATACACACGCACTCTCTCTGACAGATACTCACTCTATCCCCACCACCACACATACACAGTCACATACAGACACCTATTCTCTCTCACATAAATAGTCTCTCCCCTCCATCAAACGCACACAGTCCCATACGCACACCCACTCTCTCTCACAAATACTCACTCTAGCCCCAACACCACACACACACAGTCCCATACGAACACCCTCTCGCTCTCTCACAGATACTCACACTCACCCCACCACCGCACACAGACAATCCCATACGCACACACACTCTCTCTCTCACAGATACTCACTCTCTCCCCACCACCACACACACATTCCCATACGCACACCCACTCTCACACAGATACTCACTCTCCCCCCACCATACACGCACACACAGTCCCATACGCACACTCATTTGCTCTCAAAGATACTCACTCTCCCCCCACCGCCACACACACAGTCCCATACACACACCCAATCTCTCTGACAGATACTCACTCTCTCCCAACCACCAAACAAACACAGTCACATACACACACATTCTCTCTCACACAGATACACTCTCCCCACGACCACACACACACAGTCCCATATGCACACCCACTCTCTCTCTCAAAGATACTCACTCACTCCCCAAAACCACACGCAAACAGTCCCATATGCACACCCGCTCTCTCTCTCACAAATACTCACTCTCTCCCCACCACCACACACACAGTCCCATACACACACACATTCCCTCTCACAGATACTCACTCTCTCCCCACCACCACACAGACACAGTCCCATAGGCACACCCACTCTCTCTCTCACAAATACTCACTCTCTCCCCACCACCACACACATGCAGTCCCATACGCACACTCACTCTCTCACACATGTACATAGGCTCTCCCCACCACCACAAACAGACAGTCCCATACGCACACCCACTCTCTCTCTCACAGATACTCACTCTCTCCCCACAT
Source organism: Isurus oxyrinchus (assembly GCA_026770705.1). Classification (NCBI taxonomy): domain Eukaryota; kingdom Metazoa; phylum Chordata; class Chondrichthyes; order Lamniformes; family Lamnidae; genus Isurus; species Isurus oxyrinchus. Next base: position 58,148,277 of record JANJGN010000012.1, on the reverse strand, counting down.
CACAGACACAGTCCCATACACACTCCCACTCTCTATCACACAGATACGCAATCTCTCCCCAACACCAAACACACACAGTCCCATAGGCACAACCATTCTCTCTCACAGATACTCACTCTCTCCCCACCACCACACACACACACACACACAGTGCCATACACACACCCATTCTCTCTCATAGATACTGAATCTCTCCCCACCACCACACAGACACAGTCCCATAGGCACACCCACTCTGTCTCTCACAAAGATAATCACTCCCTCTCCACCACCACACACACAGACCCATATGCACACCCATTCTCACACAGATACTCACTCTCTAAACACGACCACAACAAACAAAGTCCCATACGCACACGCACTCTCTCTCTCACAATCACTCTCTCCCCACCACCACACAAACACAGTCCCATATGCACACCCACTCTCTCACACATATAATCACTCTCTCCCCACCACCACACTGACACAGTCCCATATGCACACCCACTCTCTCACACAGATAATCACTCTCGCCCCACCACCACACACACAAAGACCCATGCGCACACCCACTCTCTCTCTCACAGCTAGTCACTCTCTCCCCACCACCACACACACATTCCCATACACACACCCACTCTCACACAGATACTCACTCTCCCCCCACCACACACGCACACACAGTCCCATATGCACACACATTCTCTCTCAATAATACTCACTCTCTCCCCACCACCACACACACACAGTCCCATACGCACACCCACTCTCTCTCATACAGATACTCACTCTCTCCCCATCACCACACACACAGTCCCATACGCACACCCTCTCTCACACACATACTCAATCTCCCCCCACCACACACGCACATGCAGTCCCATACACACACCAACTCTCTCTCTCAGAGATACTTACTCTCTCCCCCACCACCACAAACACACAGTCCCATAAACACACCAACACTCTCTCACACATGTACTCCCTCTCTCCCCCCAACCGCACAGACACACACACACAAATTCCCATACACACACCCACTCTCTCTCACACAGATACTCGCTTTCTAACCACCACCGCGCACACACACACACACACACACACACACACACACAGTCCCATACGCACACCCAATCTCTCTCACACAGATACTCTCTCTCTCCCCACCACCACACTCACACAGTCCCATAAGCACACCAACTCTCTCTCTCACTGATACGCACTCTCTCCCCACCACCACACGAACAGTTCCATACACACACCGACTCTCTCTCACACAGGTACTCACTCTCTCCCCACCACCACACACACGCAGTCCCATACGCACACCCACTCTCTCTCTCACTGATACTCCCTCTCTCCCCACCACCACACACACACAGTCCCATACGCACACCCGCTCTCTCACACAGATACCTAATCTCTCCCCACCACCACACACACACGGTCCCATATACACAACCAAGCTCTCTCTCGCAGATACTCACTCTCTCCCCAACACCACACACACAGTTCCATACGCACACCCTCTCTAACACAGATACTCACTCTCCCCCCACCACACATGCACACACAGTCCCATACACACACCAACTCTCTCTCTCACAGATACTCACTCTCTCCCCACCACCACAAACACACAGTCCCATAAACACACCAACTCTGTCTCACAAATATACTCACTCTCTCCACCCCACCGCACAGACACACACACATACACATTCCCATAAACACACCCACTCTCTCTGACAGATACTCCCTCTATCCCCAACACCACACACACACAGTCACATACACACACCCATTCTCTCTCACACAGATACTCTCTCCCCACCACCACACACACAGTCCCATATGCACACCCACTCTCTCTCTCACAGATACACACTCTCACCCCACCATCACACGCATACAGTCCAATATGCACACCTGCTCTCTCTCACACAAATACTCAATCTATCCCCACGACCACACACACACAGTCCCATATGCAAACCCTCTCTCTCACACAGATACTCACACTCTCCCCACCACCAAGCACAGACAGTCCCATACGGACACTAACTCTCTCTCTCACAGTTACTCACTCCCTCCCCACCACCACACACACATAGTCCCATAAGCAGACCCACTCTCTATCTCACAGAGACTCACTCTCTCCCCACCACCACACACACACAGTCACATACGCAGACCCACTCTCTCTCACACAGATACTCACCCTCTCTCCAACACCGCAGAGAAGCAGACACCCATACAGAAACCCACTCTCTCTCACAAATACTCACACTCTCAACACCACCACACACAGTCCCATAAGCACATCCAATCTCTCTCTCACAGATACTCACACTCTCACCACCACCACACACACACAGTCCCATATGCACACCCACTCTCTCTCTCACTGATACTCACTCTCTCCTCACCACCACACACACACAATCCCATACGCACACCAACTCTCTCTCACACAGATACCTAATCTCTCCCCACCACCACACACACACAGTCCCATATAAACAACCAAGCTCTCTCTCGCAGATACTAACTCACTCCCCACCACCACACACGCTGTACCATACGCACACCCACTCTCTATCACACAGATACTCACTCTCACCCCGCCACCACACAGACACACAGTCCCAAACCCAAACCCACTCTAGCTCTCAAACTCACTGTCTCCCCACCACCACACACACACAGTCCCATACGCACACCCACTCTCTCTCATACAGATACTCACTCTCTCCCCACCACCACACACACAGTCCCATATGCTCACCCTCTCTCACACACATACTCACTCTCCCCCCACTACACACGCACACCCAGTCCCATACACACACCAACTCTCTCTCTCAGAGATACTTACTCTGTCCCTACCACCACAAACACACAGTCCCAAAAAGACACCAACTCTCTCTCACACATATACTCCCTCTCTCCCCCCAACATCACAGACACAAACACACACACATTCCCATACACACACCCACTCTCTTTCACACAGATACTCACTTTCTAACCAACACCGCACACACACACACAGACACACACAGTCCCATACAAACACCCACTCTCTCTGACAGATACTCACTCTATCCCCACCACCACACAGACACAGTCACATACAGACACCCATTCTCTCTCACACAGATACTCTCTCCTCACCAACATACACACTGTCCCATATGTACACCCACTCTCTCTCATATAGATACTCACTCTATCCCCACCACCACACACACACAGTCCCATTTGCAAACCCTCTCTCTCGCTCACAGATACTCACACTCTCCCCACCACCAAGCACAGACAGTCCCATACACACACGAACTCTCTCCCTCACAGATACACACTCCCTCCCCACCACCACACCCACATTGTCCCATAAGCAGACCCACTTTCTCTCTCACAGATACTCACTCTCTCCCCACCACCACACACACAGTCACATACGCACACCCACTCTCTCATACAGATACTCACTCTCTCCCCACCACCACACACACACAGTGCCATGAGCACACCCACTCTCTCTCTCACAGATACTCACTCTCTCCCTACCAAAACACACACAGTCCCATATGCACACCCTCTCTCGCACAGATACACACTCAGCCCCCACCACACACGCACACACCCTCCCATACACACACCAAATGTCTCTCTCACAGATACTCACTCTCTCCCCACCACCACAAACACACAGTCCATAAACACACCCACTCTCTCTCACACAGATACTCACTCTCTCCACACCGCCGCACAGACACATACACACACATTCCCATACACACACCCACTCTCTCTCACACAGATACTCACTTTCTCCCCACCACCGCACACACACACACAGACAGTCCCATACACACACCCAGTCGTCTCTGACAGATACTCACTCTATCCCCAGCACCACACACACAGTCACATACAGACACCCATTCTCTCTCACACAGATACTCTGTCCCCACCACCACACACACAATCACATACGCACATTCACTCGCACACTCACAGATACACACTCTCTCACCACCATCACACGCACACAGACCTATACGTACTCCCGCTCTCTCTCTCACAAATACTCACTCTATCCCCAACACCACACACACACAGTCCCATACGCACACCCTCTTCTCTCTCACAGATACTCAGCCTCTCCCCACCACCACACAGTCAGTCCCATACAAACTCCCACACTCTCTCTCACAGATACTCACTCCCTCCCCACCACCACACCCACATAGTCCCATAAGCACACCCACTCTCTCTCTCACAGATACTCACTCTCTCCCCACCACCACACACACAGTCCCATACACACACCCACTCTCTCTCACACAGTCACTCACTCTCTCCCCACCACCAGACACACACAGTCCCATACGTACACCCACACTGTATCTCACAGATGCTCACTCTCTCCCCACCACCACACACACACAGTCCCATACGCACACCCGCTCTCTCTCTCACTGATACGCACTCTCTCCCCACCACCACATGAACAGTTCCATACGCACACCGACTCTTTCACACACAGGTACTCACTCTCTCCCCACCACCACACAGACACATTCCCATAGGCACACCCACTCTCTCTCTCACTGATACTCTCTCCCCACCACCACACACACACAGTCCCCTACGCACACCCATGCTCTCTCACACTGATACTCACTCTCTCCCCACCACCACACACACACCGTCCCATACGCACACCCGCTCTCTCTCAAACAGATATACATTCTCTCTCCACCACCACACACACACAGTCGCATTTTCACAAGCACGCTCTCTCTCACAGATAGACACTCTCTCCCCACCACCACACACACAGACGCATACGCACTCCCGCTCTCTCTCACACAGATACTCACTCTCTTCCCACCACCACACACACATTCCCATACGCACACCCACTCTCACACAGTTACTCACTCTCCTCCCACCACACACGCACACATAGTCCCATACGCACACCCACTCTCTCTCTCACAGACCCTCAATCTCTCCCCACCACCACACACACACAGTCCCCTACACACACCCACTCTCAAATAGATATTCACTCACCCCACACCACACATGAACACACTGTCCCCTACGCACACGCAAACTCTCTCTCACAGATACTCAATCTCTGCCCACCACACACATACAGTCCCATACACACACACACTCTCTCTCACACAGATACTCACTCTGTCCCCACCACCGGACACACACACACACACGCACACACACACACACACACAGTCCCATACAAACATCCACTCTTTCTCTCACGAATACTCACTGTCACCCACCATCACACACAAACATTCTCAGATGCACACCCACTCTCTCTCACACAGATACTCACTCTCTCTCCAATGCCGCAGAGACACAGACACACCCAAAGTCCCAGACACAAACCCACTCTCTCTCACAGAACTCACACTCTCCCCACCACCACACACACACAGTCCCGTAGGCACACCCACTCTCTCTCTCACTGATACTCACTCTCTCCCCACCACCACACACACACAGTCCCATACGCACACCCGCTCTCTCTCACACAGATACCTAATTTCTCCCCAACACCACACACACACAGTCCCATATACACAACCAAGGTCTCTCTCGCAGATACTCACTCGCTCCCCACCATCACACACACAGTCCCATATGCACACCAAGTCTCTCACAGATACACTCTCTCCTCACCACCACACAAACACACAGTCCCATACCCAAACCCACTCTCTCTCTCACACTCACTCTCTCCCCACCACCACACACACACACAGTCCCATACACACACCCACTCTCTCTCATACAGATACTGAGCCTCTCCCCACCACCATACACACACTGTGCCATATGCACAACCACTCTCTCTCTCACAGATACTCACTCTCTCCCTACCACAAGTCACACAGTCCCATACGCAAACCCTCTCTCACACAGATACTCACTCTCCACCCACCACACACGGACACAGAGTCCCATACGCACACCCATTCTCTCTCTCACAGATAATCGCTCTCTCCGCACCACACATGCTCACACAGTCCCATGAACACACCCACTCTCTCTCAGACAGATACTCACTCTCTCCCCACCACCACACACACTGTGCCATATGCACAAAAACTCTCTCTCTCACAGATACTCACTCTCTCCCTACCACAACACACACAGTCCCATACGCAAACCATCTCTCACACAGATACTCACTCTGTCCCCACCACCGGACACACACACACACAGTCCCATACAAACATCCACTCTTTCTCTCACGAATACTCACTGTCACCCACCATCACACACACACAGTCCCATACAAACACCCACTCTCTCTCAAACAGATACTCACTCTCTCCCCACCACCACACACACACTGTGCCATATGCACAAAAACTCTCTCTCTCACAGATACTCACTCTCTCCCTACCACAACACACACAGTCCCATACGCAAACCATCTCTCACACAGATACTCACTCTCCCCCCACCACACACGCACACAGAGTCCCATACGCACACCCACTCTCTCTCTCACAGATACTCACTCTCTCCGCACCACCACACACACACAGTCCCATGAACACACCCACTCTCTCTCAGACAGATACTAACTCTCTCCCCACCACCACACACACACAGTCCCATAGACATACCAACTCTCTCTCACACAGATAAACACTCTGTCCCCACCACCATACACCCACACACACACACACACACACACACAAAGGCCCATACAAGCATTCACTCTTTCTCTCACTAATACTCACTCTCTCCCACCACCACACACAAACATTCCCAAATGCACACCCACTCTCTCTCACACAGATACTCACCCTCTCTCCAACACCGCAGAGACACAGACAAACACACAGTCCCATACACACACCCACTCTCTCTTACAGATACTCACACTCTCCCCACCACCACACACACACAGTCACATACAGACACCCATTCTCTCTCACACAGATACCCTCTCCTCACCACCACACATACTGTCCCATGCGCACATCCACTCTCTCCCTCACAGATACACTCTCTCCCCACCATCACATGCACACAGTACCATACGCACACCCGCTCACTCTCACACAAATACATCATCTCTCTCAACACACACACAGTCCCATATGCACACCCACTCTCACACAGATTCTCTCTCACCCCACAAACACACAGACACAAAGTCCCATACCCAAACCCACTATCTCTTTCACACTCACTCTCTCCGCAGCATCACACACACACACAGTCCCATACGTACACCGACTCTCTCTCATACAGATACTCACTCTCTCCCCACCACCACACACACACAGTGACATATGCACACCTAGTCTCTCACAGATACTCACTCTCTCCCTTCCACAACACAGACAGTCCCATACGCAAACCCTCTTTCACCACGATACTAACTCTCCCCCAACCTTTCAGGCACACACAGTCCCATACGCACACCCACTCTCTCTCTCACAGATACTCACTGTCTCCCCACCACCACACCCACACAGTCCCATGAACACACCCACTCACGTCACACACATACTTACTTTATCCCACCAACGCACACACACACACACACACACACACACACAGTCCCATACACTCAGCCACTCTCTCTGACAGATACTCAGTCTATCCCCAAGACCACACACACACAGTCACATACACACACCCATTCTCTCTCACACAGATACTCTCTCCCCACCACCACACACACAGTCCCAAACGCACACCCACTCTCTCGCCACAGATACACACTCTCTCCCCACCATCATACGCACACAGTCCAATATGCACACCCGCTCTCTCTCACACAAATACTCACTCCATCCCCACCACCACACACACACAGTCCCATATGCAAACCCTCTCTCTCGCTCACAGATAATCACTCTCTCCCCAGCAGCAAGCACAGACAGTCCCTTAAGCACACCAACTCTCTCTCTCACTGATACTCACTCCCTCCCCACCACCACACCCACATAGTCCCATACGCAGACCCACTCTCTCTCTCACAGATACTCACTCTCTCCCCACCACCACACACACAGTCCCATACCCAAACCCACTCTCTCTCTCACACTCACTCTCTCCCCACCAAACACACACACAGTGCCATGTGCACACCCACTCTCTCTTTCACAGATACTCAATCTCTCCCTACCACAACACACACAGTCCCATACGCACACCCTCTCTCTCACAGATACTCACCCTCTCCCCACCTCCACAAACACACAGTCCCATATACACACCCACTCTCTCTCACACAGATACTCACTCTCTCCCCAACACCACACACATACTGTGCCATATGCACACCCACTCTCTGTCTCCCTACCACAACACACACAGTCCCATACACAAACCCTCTCTCACACAGATACTCACTCTCCCCCCACCACACACACACACAGAGTCCCATACGCACACCCATTCTCTCTCTCACAGATACTCACTCTCTCCGCACCACCACACACACACAGTCCCATGAACACACCCACTCTCTCTCAGACAGATACTAACTCTCTCCCCACCACCACACACACACACAGTCCCATACACATACACACTCTCTCTCACACAGATACTCACACTGTCCCCACCACCATACACCCCCCCCCCCACACACACACACACAGTTCCATACAAACATCCACTCTTTCTCTCACTAATACTCACTCTCTCCCACCACCACACACAAACATTCCCAAATGCACACCCACTCTCTCTCACACAGATACTCACCCTCTCTCAAACACCGCAGAGACACAGACAAACACACAGTCCCAGACACACACCCATTCTCTCTTACAGATACTCACACTCTCCCCACCACCACACACACAGTCCCATTAGCACATCCACTCTCTCTCCCACAGATACTCACCCTCTCACCACCACCACACACACACAGTCCCATAGGCACACCCAATCTCCCTCACACAGATACTCACTCTCTCCCCACCACCACACACAGACAGTCCCTTAGGCACACCAACTCTCTCTCTCACTGTTACGCACACTCTTCCCACCACCACACATGAACAGTTCCATACGCACACCGACTCTCTCTCACACAGATACTCACTCTCTCCCCACCACCACACACACACAGTCCCATAAGCACACCCATTCTCTCTCTAACTGATACTCACTCTCTCCCCACCACCACACACACACAATCCCATACGCACACCCGCTCTCTCTCACACAGATACCTAATCTCTCCCCACCACCACACACACACAGTCCCATATACACAACCAAGCTCTCTCTCGCAGATACTCACTCAATCCCCACCACCACACACACAGTCCCATACGCACACCCACTCTCTCACACAGATACTCACTCTCTCCCCACCACCACACTCAAACAGTACCAAATGCACTCCCACTCTCACACAGATACTCACTCTCTCCCCACCACCACACAGACACACAGTCCCATACCCAAACCCACTCTAGCTCTCACACTCACTCTCTCCGCACCACCACACACACATAGTCCCATACGCACACCCACACTCTCTCATACAGATACCCACTCTCTCACCACCACCACACACACAGTCCCATACACAGACCCACTCTCACACAGATACTCACTCTCCCCACCACCACACACACACACAGTCGCATACACATACACATTCTCTCTCACACAGATACTCACACTGTCCCCACCACCATACACCCACACACACACACACACACACACACACACAAGGTTCCATACAAACATCCACTCTTTCTCTCACTAATACTCACTCTCTCCCACCACCACACACAAACATTCCCAAATGCACACCCACTCTCTCTCACACAGATACTCACCCTCTCTCAAACACCGCAGAGACACAGACAAACACACAGTCCCAGACACACACCCATTCTCTCTTACAGATACTCACACTCTCCCCACCACCACACACACAGTCCCATTAGCACATCCACTCTCTCTCCCACAGATACTCACCCTCTCACCACCACCACACACACACAGTCCCATAGGCACACCCAATCTCCCTCACACAGATACTCACTCTATCCCCACCACCACACACAGACAGTCCCTTAGGCACACCAACTCTCTCTCTCACTGTTACGCACTCTCTTCCCACCACCACACATGAACAGTTCCATACGCACACCGACTCTCTCTCACACAGATACTCACTCTCTCCCCACCACCACACACACACAGTCCCATAAGCACACCCATTCTCTCTCTAACTGATACTCACTCTCTCCCCACCACCACACACACACAATCCCATACGCACACCCGCTCTCTCTCACACAGATACCTAATCTCTCCCCACCACCACACACACACAGTCCCATATACACAACCAAGCTCTCTCTCGCAGATACTCACTCAATCCCCACCACCACACACGCAGTCCCATACGCACACCCACTCTCTCACACAGATACTCACTCTCTCCCCACCACCACACTCAAACAGTACCAAATGCACTCCCACTCTCACACAGATACTCACTGTCTCCCCACCACCACACAGACACACAGTCCCATACCCAAACCCACTCTAGCTCTCACACTCACTCTCTCCGCACCACCACACACACATAGTCCCATACGCACACCCACACTCTCTCATACAGATACCCACTCTCTCACCACCACCACACACACAGTCCCATACACAGACCCACTCTCACACAGATACTCACTCTCCCCCCACCACACATGCACACACAGTCCCATACACACACCAACTCTTTCTCTCACTAATACTCACTCTCTCCCACCAACACACACAAACATTCCCAAATGCACACCCACTCTCTCTCACACAGATACTCACCCTCTCTCCAACACCGCAGAGACACAGACAAATACACAGTCCCATACACACACCCATTCTCTCTTACAGATACTCACACTCTCCCCACCACCACACACACAGTCCCATTAGCACATCCACACTCTCTCCCACAGATACTCACCCTCTCACCACCACCACACACACACAGTCCCATAGGCACACGCAATCTCTCTCACACAGATACTCACTCGCTCCCCACCACCGCACACACTGTCCCATACGCACACCCAATCTCTCTCACACAGATACTTACTCTCTCCCCACCACCACAACACACAGTCCCATAAACACACCAACTCTCTCTCACACATATACTCACTCTCTCCTCCCCACCGCACAGTCACACACACACATTCCCATACAAACACCCACTCTCTCTGACAGATACTCACTCTATCCCCACCACCACACACACACAGTCACATACAGACACGCATTCTCTCTCACACAGATACTCACTATCTGCCCACCGCCGCAAACACACACACCTACACAGTCCCATACACACACCCACTCTCTCTGACAGATCATCACTCAATCCCCACCACCACACGCACACAGTCACTTACAGACACCCATTCTCTCTCCCACAGATACACTCTCCTCAGCACACCGCCGCAAACACACACCTCCACAGTCCCATACACACACCCACTCTCTCTGACAGATAATCACTCAATCCCCACCACCGTACACACACAGTCACATACAGACACCCATTCTCTCTCATACAGATACTCTCTCCTCACCACCACACACACTGTCCCATGCGCACATCCACTCTCTCTCTCACAGATACACACTCTCTCCCCACCATCACATGCACACAGTACCATACGCACACCCGCTCTCTCTCACACAAATACCTCATCTCTCTCAACCACCACACACACACAGTCCCATATGCACACCCACTCTCACACAGATTCTCTCTCACCCCACAAACACACAGACACAAAGTCCTATACCCAAATCCACTATCTCTCTCACACTCAATCTCTCCCCACCACCACACACACACAGTCCCATACGTACACCAACTCTCTCTCATACAGATACTCACTCTCTCCCCACCACCACACACACACAGTGACATATGCACACCTACTCTCTCTCTCACAGATACTCACTCTCTCCCTTCCACAACACAGACAGTCCCATACGTAAACCCTCTTTCACACAGATACTCACTCTCCCCCAAACTTTCACGCACACACAGTCCCATACGCACACCCACTCTCTCTCTCACAGATACTCACTGTCTCCCCACCACCACACCCACACAGTCCCATGAACACACCTACTCTCTATCACACACATACACACTTTATCCCACCAACGCACACACACACACACACACACACACACACACAGTCCCATACACACACCCACTCTCTCTGACAGATAATCACTCAATCCCCACCACCGCACACACACAATCACATACAGACACCCATTCTCTCTCACACAGATACTCTCTCCTCACCACCACACACACTGTCCCATGCGCACAGCCACTCTCTCTCTCACAGATACACACTCTCTCCCCACCATCACATGCACACAGTACCATACGCACACCCGCTCTCTCTCACACAAATACCTCATCTCTCTCAACCACCACACACACACAGTCCCATACGCACACCCACTCTCTCTCTCACAGATACTCACTGTCTCCCCACCACCACACCCACACAGTCCCATGAACACACCCACTCTCTATCACACACATACACACTTTATCCCACCAACGCACACACACACACACACACACACACACACACACGCACACGCACACGCACACACACACACACACACACACACACACAGTCCCATACACACACCCACTCTCTCTGACAGATAATCACTCAATCCCCACTACCGCACACACACAGTCACATACAGACACCCATTCTCTCTCACACAGATACTCTCTCCTCACCACCACACACACTGTCCCATGCGCACATCCACTCTCTCTCTCACAGATACACACTCTCTCCCCAGCATCACATGCACACAGTACCATACGCACACCCACTCTCTCTCACACAAATACCTCATCTCTCTCAACCACCACACACACACAGTCCCATATGCACACCCACTCTCACACAGATTCTCTCTCACCCCACAAACACACAGACACAAAGTCCCATACCCAAACCCACTATCTCTCTCACACTCACTCTCTCCCCAGCATCACACACACGCAGTCCCATACGTACACCGACTCTCTCTCATACAGATACTCACACTCCCCCCACCACCACACACATGCAGTGACATACGCACACCCACTCTCTCTCTCACAGATACTCACTGTCTCCCCACCACCACACCCACACAGTCCCATGAACACTCCCACTCTCTGTCACACACATACTCACTTTATCCCACCAACGCACGCACACACACACACACACACACACACACACACACACACACACACACACACACACACACACACACACACACACACACACACACACACACACACACACACACACACACACACACACACACACACACACAGTCCCATACACTCAGCCACTCTGTCTGACAGATACTCACTCTATCCCCAAGACCACACACACACAACCATTCTCTCTCACACAGATACTCTCTCCCCACCACCACACACACAGTCCCAAACGCACACCCACTCTCTCGCCACAGATACACAAACTCTCCCCACCATCATATGCACACAGTCCAATATGCACACCCGCTCTCTCTCACACAAATACTCACTCTATCCCCACCACCACACACACACAGTCCAATATGCAAACCCTCTCTCTCGCTCACAGATAATCACTCTCTCCCCAGTAGCAAGCACAGACAGTCCCATAAGCACACCAACTCTCTCTCTCACTGATACTCACTCCCTCCCCACCACCACACCCACATAGTCCCATGTGCACATACACTCTCTCTCTCACAGATACACACTCTCTCCCCACCATCACATGCACACAGTACCATACGCACACCCGCTCTCTCTCACATAAATACCTCATCTCTCTCAACCACCACACACACAGTCCCATATGCACACCCACTCTCACACAGATTCTCTCTCACCCCACAAACACACAGACACAAAGTCCTATACCCAAATCCACTATCTCTCTCACACTCACTCTCTCCCCACCACCACACACACACAGTCCCATACGTACACCGATTCTCTCTCATACAGATACTCACTCTCTCCCCACCACCACACACACACAGTGACATAAGCACACCTACTCTCTCTCTCACAGATACTCACTCTCTCCCTTCCACAACACAGACAGTCCCATACGCAAACCCTCTTTCACACAGATACTCACTCTCCCCCAAACTTTCACGCACACACAGTCCCATACGCACACCCACTCTCTCTCTCACAGATACTCACTGTCTCCCCACCACCACACCCACACAGTCCCATGAACACAACCACTCTCTGTCACACACATACTCACTTTATCCCACCAACGCACACACACACACACACACACACACACACACACACAGTCCCATACACACAGCCACTCTCTCTGACAGATACACACTCTATCCCCAAGACCACACACACACACACAGTCACATAGACCCACCCATTCTCTCTCACACTGATTCTCTCTCCCCACCACCACACACACAGTCCCAAATGCACACCCACTCTCTCGCCACAGATACACACTCTCTCCCCACCATCATACGCACACAGTCCAATATGCACACCCGCTCTCTCACACAAATACTCACTCTATCCCCACCACCACACACACACAGTCCCATATGCAAACCCTCTCTCTCGCTCACAGATAATCACTCTCTCCCCAGCAGCAAGCACAGACAGTCCCATAAGCACACCAACTCTCTCTTTCACTGATACTCACTCCCTCCCCACCAGCACACCCACATAGTCCCATTAGCAGACCCACTCTCTCTCTCACAGATACTCACTCTCTCCCCACCACCACACACACAGTCCCATACCCAAACCCACTCTCTCTCTCACACTCACTCTCTCCCCATCAAACACACACACAGTGCCATGTGCACACCCACTCTCTCTCTCACAGATACTCAATCTCTCCCTACCACAACACACACAGTCCCATATGCACACCCTCTCTCACACAGATACTCACTCACCCCCCACCACACATGCACACACAGTCCCATACACACACCAACTCTCTCTCTCACAGATACTCACTCTCTCCACACCACCACAAACACACAGTCCCATACACACACCCACTCTCTCTCACACAGATACTCACTCTCTCCCCAACATCACACTCACACTGTGCCATATGCACACCCACTCTCTGTCTCACAGATACTCACTCTCTCCCTACCACAACACACACAGTCCCATACGCAAACCCTCTTTCACACAGAATTTCACTCTCCCCCCACCACACACGCACACAGAGTCCCATACGCACACCCATTCTCTCTCTCACAGATACTCACTCTCTCCGCACCACCACACACACACAGTCCCATGAGCACACCCACTCTCTCTCAGACAGATACTAACTTTCTCCCCACCACCACACACACACAATCCGATGCACATACCCACTCTCTCTCACACAGATACTCACTCTGTCCCCACCACCATACACCCACACACACACACACACACACACACACACAGTTCCATACAAACATCCACTCTTTCTCTCACTAATACTCACTCTGTCCCACCACCACACACAAACATTCTCAAATGCAAACCCACTCTCTCTCCCACAGATACTCACCCTCTCTCCAACACCGCAGAGACACAGACAAACACACAGTCCCAGACACACACCCATTCTCTCTTACAGATACTCACACTCTCCCCACCACCACACACACAGTCCCATTAGCACATCCACTCTCTCTCTCAAAGATACTCACCCTCTCACCACCACCACACACACACAGTCCCATAAGCACACCCAATCTCTCTCACACAGATACTCACTCTCTCCCCACCACCGCACACACAGTCCCATACGCACACCCAATCTCTCTCACACAGATACTCACTCTCTCCCCACCACCACACACAGACAGTCCCATAGGCACGCCAACACTCTCTCTCACTGTTACGCACTCTCTCCCCACCACCACACACGAACAGTTCCATACGCACACCGACTCTCTCTCACACAGATACTCACTCTCTCCCCACCACCACAAACACACAGTCCCATAAGCACACCCATTCTCTCTCTAACTGATACTCACTCTCTCCCCACCACCACACACACAGAATCCCATACGCACACCCGCTCTCTCTCACACAGATACCTAATCTCTCCCCACCACCACACACACACAGTCCCATATACACAACCAAGCTCTCTCTCGCAGATACTCAATCCCCACCACCACACACGCAGTCCCATACGCACACCCACTCTCTCTCACACAGATACTCACTCTCTCCCCACCACCACACTCAAACAGTACCAAATGCACTCCCACTCTCACACAGATACTCACTCTCTCACCACCACAACACAGACACAGAGTCCCATACCCAAACCCACTCTAGCTCTCACACTCACTCTCTCCGCACCACCACACACACACAGTCACATACAGACACCCATTCTCTCTCACACAGATACTCACTATCTGCCCACCGCCGCAAACACACACACCTACACAGTCCCATACACACACCCACTCTCTCTGACAGATCATCACTCAATCCCAACTACCACACACACACAGTCACATACAGATACCCATTCTCTCTCCCACAGATACACTCTCCTCACCACACCGCCGCAAACACACACAGCTACACAGTCCCATACGCACACCCACGCTCTATCACACTGATACTCACTCTCTCCCCACCACCGCACACACACAGTCACATACAGACACCCATTCTCTCTCACACAGATACTCTCTCCTCACCACCACACACACTGTCCCATGCGCACATCCACTCTCTCTCTCACAGATACACACTCTCTCTCCACCATCACATGCACACAGTACCATACGCACACCCGCTCTCTCTCACACAAATATCTCATCTCTCTCAAACACCACACACACACAGTCCCATATGCACACCCACTCTCACACAGATTCTCTCTCACCCCACAAACACACAGACACAAAGTCCTATACCCAAACCCACTATCTCTCTCACACTCACTCTTTCCTCACCACCACAAACACACAGTCCCATATGTACACCGACATACAGATACTCACTCTCTCCCCACCACCACACACACACAGTGACATATGCACACCTACTCTCTCTCTCACAGATACTCACTCTCTCCCTTCCACAACAGACAGTCCCATACGCAAACCCTCTTTCACACAGATACTCACTCTCCCCCAAACTTTCACGCACACAGTCCCATACGCACACCCACTCTCTCTCTCACAGATACTCACTGTCTCCCCACCGCCACACCCACACAGTCCCATGAACACACCCACTCACGTCACACAGATACTCACTTTATCCCACCAACGCACACACACACACACACACACACACACACACGCACACAGTCCCATACACACAGCCACTCTCTCTGACAGATACTTATTCTATCCCCAAGACCACACACACACAGTCACATACACACACCCATTCTCTCTCACACAGATACTCTCTCCCCACCACCACACACACAGTCCCAAACGCACACCCACTCTCTCGCCACAGATACACACTCTCTCCCCACCATCACACACACACAGTCCAATATGCACACCCGCTCTCTCTCACACAAATACTCACTCTATCTCCACCACCACACACACACATTCCCATATGCAAACCCTCTCTCTCGCTCACAGATACTCAATCTCTCCCCAGCAGCAAGCACAGACAGTCCCATAAGCACACCAACTCTCTCTCTCACAGATACCCACTCCCTCCCCACCAGCACACCCACATAGTCCCATACGCAGACCCCTCTCTCTCTCACAGATACTCACTCTCTCCCCACCACCACACACACAGTCCCATACCCAAACCCATTCTCTCTCACACACTCACTCTCTCCCCACCAAACACACACACAGTGCCATGTGCACACCCACTCTCGCTCTCACAGATACTCACTCTCTCCCTACCACAACACACACAGTCCCATATGCACACCCTCTCTCACACAGATACTCACTCTCCCCCCACCACACATGCACACACAGTCCCATACACACACCAACTCTCTCTCTCACAGATACTCACTCTCTCCCCACCACCACAAACACACAGTCCCATAAACACACCCCCTCTCTCTCACACAGATACTCACTCTCTCCACACCACCGCACAGACACACACACACAGACATTCCCAAACACACACCACTCTCTCTCACACAGATACTCACTTTCTCCCCACCAACGCACACACACACACACGCACACAATCACACACACACACTCACACACACACACACACACACACACAGTCACATATACACACCCACATTAACTCTCTCTCTCAAAGATACACACTCTCTCCCCACCATCACACGCACACAGTCCCATACATATACCCTCTCTCTCTCACAGATACTCACCCTCTCCACACCACCACACACAGTCAGTCCCATACACACTCCCACTCTCTCTCTCACAGATACTCACTCCCTCCTCACCACCACACACACATAGTCCCATAAGCACACCCAATCTCTCTCTCACAGATACTCACTCTCTCCCCACCACCACACACAAAGTCCCATACGCACACCCACACTGTATCTCACAGACACTCGCTCTCTCCCCACCACCACAAACACACACACAGTCCCATACACATACCCATTCTCTCTCACAGATAGTCACTCACTCCCCACCACCACACAGACACATTCCAATAGGCACACCAACTCTCTCTCTCTCACTGATACATACTCTCTCCCCACCACCACAAACACACAGTCCCCTACGCACACCCACGCTCTTTCACACTGATACTCACTCTCTCCCCACCACCACACACACACAGTCTAATACGCACACCCGCTCTCTCTCACACAGATAATCACTCTCTCCACACCACTGCACAGACACACACACACAGACATTCCCAAACACACACCACTCTCTCTCACACAGATACTCACTTTCTCCCCACCAATGCACACACACACACACACACACACACACACAGTCCCATGTACACACCCACGCTCTTTCACACTGATACTCACTCTCTCCCCACCACCGCACACACACAGTCACATACAGACACCCATTCTCTCTCACACAGATACTCTCTCCTCGCCACCACACACACTGTCCCATGCGCACATCCACTCTCTCTCTCACAGATACACACTCTCTCTCCACCATCACATGCACACAGTACCATACGCACACCCGCTCTCTCTCACACAAATACCTCATCTCTCTCAACCACCACACACACACAGTCCCATATGCACACCCACTCTCACACAGATTCTCTCTCACCCCACAAACACACAGACACAAAGTCCTATACCCAAACCCACTATCTCTCTCACACTCACTCTCTCCCCACCACCACAAACACATAGTCCCATATGTACACCGACTCTCTCTCATACAGATACTCACTCTCTCCCCACCGCCACACACACACAGTGACATATGCACACCTACTCTCTCTCTCACAGATACTCACTCTCTCCCTTCCACAACACAGACAGTCCCATACGCAAACCCTCTTTCACACAGATACTCACTCTCCCCCAAACTTTCACGCACACAGTCCCATACGCACACCCACTCTCTCTCTCACAGATACTCTGTCTCCCCACCACCACACCCACACAGTCCCATGAACACACCCACTCTCTGTCACACAGATCTGTCACTTT
The DNA here is from genome assembly GCA_026770705.1 of Isurus oxyrinchus. Taxonomy (NCBI): domain Eukaryota; kingdom Metazoa; phylum Chordata; class Chondrichthyes; order Lamniformes; family Lamnidae; genus Isurus; species Isurus oxyrinchus. The sequence continues at coordinate 58,128,535 of JANJGN010000012.1, read as the reverse complement.
ATCCCACCAATGCACACACACACACACACAGTCCCATACACACAGCCACTCTCTCCGACAGATACTCACTCTATCCCCAAGACCACACACACACAGTCACATACACACACCCATTCTCTCTCACACAGATATTCTCACCCCACCACCACACACACAGTCCCAAACGCACACCCACTCTCTCGCCACAGATACACACTCTCTCCCCACCATCATACGCACACAGTCCAATATACACACCCGCTCTCTCTCACACAAATACTCACTCTATCCCCACCACCACACACACACATTCCCATATGCAAACCCTCTCTCTCGCTCACAGATACTCAATCTCTCCCCAGCAGCAAGCACAGACAGTCCCATAAGCACACCAACTCTCTCTCTCACAGATACCCACTCCATCCCCACCACCAAACGCACATAGTCCCATACGCAGACCCCTCTCTCTCTCACAGATACTCACTCTCTCCCCACCACCACACACACAGTTCCATACCCAAACCCATTCTCTCTCACACACTCACTCTCTCCCCACCAAACACACACACAGTGCCATGTGCACACCCACTCTCGCTCTCGCAGATACTCACTCTCTCCCTACCACAACACACACAGTCCCATATGCACACCCTCTCTCACACAGATACTCACTCTCCCCCCACCACACATGCACATACAGTCCCATACACACACCAACTCTCTCTCTCACATATACTCACTCTCTCCCCACCATCACAAACACACAGTCCCATAAACACACCCACTCTCTCTCACACAGATACTCACTCTCTCCACACCACCGCACAGACACACACACACAGACATTCCCAAACACACACCACTCTCTCTCACACAGATACTCACTTTCTCCCCACCAACGCACACACACACACACGCACACAATCACACACACACACTCACACACACACACACACACACACACAGTCACATATACACACCCACATTAACTCTCTCTCTCAAAGATACACACTCTCTCCCCACCATCACACGCACACAGTCCCATACATATACCCTCTCTCTCTCACAGATACTCACCCTCTCCACACCACCACACACAGTCAGTCCCATACACACTCCCACTCTCTCTCTCACAGATACTCACTCCCTCCTCACCACCACACACACATAGTCCCATAAGCACACCCAATCTCTCTCTCACAGATACTCACTCTCTCCCCACCACCACACACAAAGTCCCATACGCACACCCACACTGTATCTCACAGACACTCGCTCTCTCCCCACCACCACAAACACACACACAGTCCCATACACATACCCATTCTCTCTCACAGATAGTCACTCACTCCCCACCACCACACAGACACATTCCAATAGGCACACCAACTCTCTCTCTCTCACTGATACATACTCTCTCCCCACCACCACAAACACACAGTCCCCTACGCACACCCACGCTCTTTCACACTGATACTCACTCTCTCCCCACCACCACACACACACAGTCTAATACGCACACCCGCTCTCTCTCACACAGATAATCACTCTCTCCACACCACTGCACAGACACACACACACAGACATTCCCAAACACACACCACTCTCTCTCACACAGATACTCACTTTCTCCCCACCAATGCACACACACACACACACACACACACACACAGTCCCATATACACACCCACGCTCTTTCACACTGATACTCACTCTCTCCCCACCACCGCACACACACAGTCACATACAGACACCCATTCTCTCTCACACAGATACTCTCTCCTCGCCACCACACACACTGTCCCATGCGCACATCCACTCTCTCTCTCACAGATACACACTCTCTCTCCACCATCACATGCACACAGTACCATACGCACACCCGCTCTCTCTCACACAAATACCTCATCTCTCTCAACCACCACACACACACAGTCCCATATGCACACCCACTCTCACACAGATTCTCTCTCACCCCACAAACACACAGACACAAAGTCCTATACCCAAACCCACTATCTCTCTCACACTCACTCTCTCCCCACCACCACAAACACATAGTCCCATATGTACACCGACTCTCTCTCATACAGATACTCACTCTCTCCCCACCGCCACACACACACAGTGACATATGCACACCTACTCTCTCTCTCACAGATACTCACTCTCTCCCTTCCACAACACAGACAGTCCCATACGCAAACCCTCTTTCACACAGATACTCACTCTCCCCCAAACTTTCACGCACACAGTCCCATACGCACACCCACTCTCTCTCTCACAGATACTCTGTCTCCCCACCACCACACCCACACAGTCCCATGAACACACCCACTCTCTGTCACACAGATCTGTCACTTTATCCCACCAATGCACACACACACACACACAGTCCCATACACACAGCCACTCTCTCCGACAGATACTCACTCTATCCCCAAGACCACACACACACAGTCACATACACACACCCATTCTCTCTCACACAGATATTCTCACCCCACCACCACACACACAGTCCCAAACGCACACCCACTCTCTCGCCACAGATACACACTCTCTCCCCACCATCATACGCACACAGTCCAATATACACACCCGCTCTCTCTCACACAAATACTCACTCTATCCCCACCACCACACACACACATTCCCATATGCAAACCCTCTCTCTCACTCACAGATACTCAATCTCTCCCCAGCAGCAAGCACAGACAGTCCCATAAGCACACCAACTCTCTCTCTCACAGATACCCACTCCATCCCCACCACCAAACGCACATAGTCCCATACGCAGACCCCTCTCTCTCTCACAGATACTCACTCTCTCCCCACCACCACACACACAGTCCCATACCCAAACCCATTCTCTCTCACACACTCACTCTCTCCCCACCAAACACACACACAGTGCCATGTGCACACCCACTCTCGCTCTCGCAGATACTCACTCTCTCCCTACCACAACACACACAGTCCCATATGCACACCCTCTCTCACACAGATACTCACTCTCCCCCCACCACACATGCACATACAGTCCCATACACACACCAACTCTCTCTCTCACATATACTCACTCTCTCCCCACCATCACAAACACACAGTCCCATAAACACACCCACTCTCTCTCACACAGATACTCACTCTCTCCACACCACTGCACAGACACACACACACAGACATTCCCAAACACACACCACTCTCTCTCACACAGATACTCACTTTCTCCCCACCAACGCACACACACACACACACACACACACACACACACAGTCCCATATACACACCCAGTCTCTCTCACACAGATACTCACTCTATCCCCACCACCACAAACACATTCACATACAGACACCCATTCTCTCTCACACAGATACTCTCTCCCCACCACCACACACACAGTCCCATACGCACATTAACTCTCTCTCTCAAAGATACACACTCTCTCCCCACCATCACACGCACACAGTTCCTACGCACTCCTGCTCTCTCTCTCACAAATACTCACCCTATCCCCAACACCACACACACACAGTCCCATACATATACCCTCTCTCTCTCACAGATACTCACCCTCTCCACACCACCACACACAGTCAGTCCCATACACACTCCCACTCTCTCACTCACAGATACTCACTCCCTCCTCACCACCACACACACATAGTCCCATAAGCACACCCAATCTCTCTCTCACAGATACTCACTCTCTCCCCACCACCACATACAGAGTCCCATACGCACACCCACACTGTATCTCACAGACACTCGCTCTCTCCCCACCACCACAAACACACACACAGTCCCATACACATACCCATTCTCTCTCACAGATACTCACTCTCTCCCCACCACCACACAGACACTTTCCAATAGGCACACCAACTCTCTCTCTCACTGATACACACTCTCTCCCCACCACCACAAACACACAGTCCCCTATGTACACCCACGTTCTTTCACACTGATACTCACTCTCTCCCCACCACTACACACACACAGTCTAAAACACACTCCCGCTCTCTCTCACACAGATATTCATTCTCTACCCACCACCACACACACACAGTCGCATATACACAAGCATGCTCTCTCTCACAGATACTCAATCTCTCCCCACCACCACACACACACAGTCCACTACGCACACCCACTCTCAAATAGATATTCACTCTACCCCCAGCACACACGCACACACTGTCCCCTACGCACACCCACACACTCTCTCACAGATACTCACTCTCTGCCCACCACCACACACACACAGTCCCATACACACACCCACTCTCTCTCACACAGATAATCACTCTGACCCCACCACAGGACACACACACACAAACACACACAGTCCCATACAAACAGCCACTCTTTCTCTCACTAATACTCACTGTCTCCCACCACCACACACAAACATTCCCAGATGCAAACCCTCTCTCTCTCACGCAGATACTCACTCTCTCCAACACCACAGAGACACAGACACAGCCACAGTCCCAGACACACACCCACTCTCTCTCACAGAACTCACACTCTCCCCACAACTACACTCACAGTCCCATATGCACATCCACTCTCTCTCTCACAGATACTCACCCTCTCCCCACCACACACACACACAGTCCCATACACACAGCGACTCTCTCTCACACAGATACTCACTCTCTCCCCACCACCACACACAAACTTCCCATACAGACACCCACTCTCTCTGAAAGATACTCACTCTATCCCCAGCAACACACACACACAGTCACATACACAAACCCATTCTCTCTAACACATATACTCTCTCCACACCACCACACTCACAGTCCCATATGCACACCCACTCTCTCTCTCACACATACACACTCTTTCCCCACCATCACATGCACACAGTCCCAGACGCACACCCACTCTCTCTCTCAATGATACCCACTTTCTCCCCACAAACGCACGCACACACACACACACACACACAGTCCCATACACACACCCAGTCTCTCTCACACAGATACTCACTCTATCCCCACCACCACACACACATAGTCACATACAGACACCCATTCTCTCTCACACAGATACTCTCTCCCCACCACCACACACACAGTCCCATACGCACATTCACTCTCTCTCTCAAAGATACACACTCTCTCCCCACCATCACACACACACAGTTCCATACGCACTCCTGCTCTCTCTCTCACAAATACTCACTCTATCCCCAACACCACACACACACAGTCCCATACGTACACCCTCTCTCTCTCTCACAGATACTCACCCTCTCCACACCACCACATACAGAAAGTCCCATACACACTCCCAATCTCTCTCTCACAGATACTCAATACCTCCCCACCACCACACCCACATAGTCCCATAAGCACACACACTCTCTCTCTCTCACAGATACTCACTCCCTCCCAACCACCGCACCCACATAGTCCCATAAGCACACCCACTCTCTCTCTCACAGATACTCACTCTCTCCCCACCACCAAACACACACAGTCCCATACGCACACCCACACTGTATCTCACAGACACTCGGTCTCTCCCCACCATCACAAACACATACACAGTCCCATACACATACCCATTCTCTCTCACAGATACTCACTCTCTCCCCACCACCACACAGACACATTCCAATAGGCACACCCACTCTCTCTCTCTCTCACTGATACTCACTCTCTCCCCACCACCAAAAACACACAGTCCCCTACGCACACCCACGCTCTTTCACACTGCTACTCACTCTCTCCCCACCACCACACACACACAGTCCCATACACACACCCGCTTTCTCTCACACAGATATTCATTCTCTACCCACCACCACACACACAGTCGCATATACACAAGCACGCTCTCTCTCACTGATACTCACTCTCTCCCCACCGCCACACACACAGTCGCATACGAACTCCCGCTCTCTCTCAAACAGATACTCACTCTCTTCCCAACACCACACGCACAGTTCCATATGCACACCCACTCACACACAGATACTCACTCTCCCCCCACCGCACACGCACACATAGTCCCAAACGCACACCCACTCTCTCTCTCACAGATACTCAATCTCTCCCCACCACCACACACACACTGTCCCCTACGCACACCCACTCTCAAATAGATATTCACTCTACCCTCACCACAAACGCACACACTGTCCCCTACGCACACCCACACTCTCTCTCACAGATACTCACTCTCTGCCCACCACCACACACACACAGTCCCATACACACACCCACTCTCTCTCACACAGATAATCACTCTGACCCCACCACAGGACACACACACACAAACACACACAGTCCCATACAAACAGCCACTCTTTCTCTCACTAATACTCACTGTCTCCCACCACCACACACAAACATTCCCAGATGCAAACCCTCTCTCTCTCACACAGATACTCACTCTCTCCAATGCCGCAGAGACACAGACACACCCACAGTCCCAGACACACACCCACTCTCTCTCACAGAACTCAAACTCTCCCCACAACTACACTCACAGTCCCATATGCATATCCACTCTCTCTCTCACAGATACTCACCCTCTCCCCACCACCACACACACACAGTCCCATACACACAGCGGCTCTCTCTCACACAGATACTCACTCTCTCCCCACCACCACACACAAACTTCCCATACACACACCCACTCATTCTGACAGATACTCACTCTATCCCCAGCAACACACACACACAGTCACATACGCACACCCATTCTCTCTAACACATATACTCTCTCCACACCACCACACTCACAGTCCCATATGCACACCCACTCTCTCTCTCACACATACACACTCTTTCCCCACCATCACATGCACACAGTCCCATATGCACACCCACTCTCTCTCACACAGATACTCACTCTATCCCCACCACCACACACAGTCACATACAGACACCCATTCTCTCTCACACAGATACTCTCTCCCCACCACCACACACACAGTCCCATACGCACATTCACTCTCTCTCTCAAAGATACACACTCTCTCCCCACCATCACACGCATACAGTTCCATATGCACTCCTGCTCTCTCTCTCACAAATACTCACTCTATCCCCAACACCACACACACACAGTCTCATACGTACACCCTCTCTCTCTCACAGATACTCACCCTCTCCACACCACCACATACAGAAAGTCCCATACACACTCCCACTCTCTCTCTCACAGATACTCACTACCTCCCCACCACCACACCCACATAGTCCCATAAGCACGCCCACTCTCTCTCTCACAGATACTCACTCCCTCCCAACCACCGCACCCACATAGTCCCATAAGCACACCCACTCTCTCTCTCACAGATACTCACTCTCTCCCCACCACCAAACACACACAGTCCCATACGCACACCCACACTGTATCTCACAGACACTCGGTCTCTCCCCACCACCACAAACACATACACAGTCCCATACACATACCCATTCTCTCTCACAGATACTCACTCTCTCCCCACCACCACACAGACACATTCCAATAGGCACACCCACTCTCTCTCTCTCACTGATACTCACTCTCTCCCCACCACCACAAACACACAGTCCCCTACGCACACCCACGCTCTTTCACACTGCTACTCACTCTCTCCCCACCACCACACGCACACAGTCCCATACACACACCCGCTTTCTCTCACACAGATATTCATTCTCTACCCACCACCACACACACAGTCGCATATACACAAGCACGCTCTCTCTCACTGATACTCACTCTCTCCCCACCGCCACACACACAGTCGCATACGAACTCCCGCTCTCTCTCACAGATACTCACTCTCTTCCCAACACCACACGCACAGTTCCATATGCACACCCACTCTCACACAGATACTCACTCTCCCCCCACCGCACACGCACACATAGTCCCATATGCACACCCACTCTCTCTCTCACAGATATTCAATCTCTCCCCACCACCACACACACTGTCCCCTACGCACACCCACTCTCAAATAGATATTCACTCTACCCCCACCACACACGCACACACTGTCCCCTACGCACACCCACACTCTCTCTCACAGATACTCACTCTCTGCCCACCACCACACACACACAGTCCCATACACACACCCACTCTCTCTCACACAGAAAATCACTCTGTCCCCACCACCGGACACACACACACACACACACACACACACACACACACACACACACACACACACACACACACACACACACACACACACACACACACACACACACACACACACACACACACACACACACACACACACACACACACACACACAGTCCCATACAAACAGCCACTCTTTCTCTCACTAATACTCACTGTCTCCCACCACCACACACAAACATTCCCAGATGCAAACCCTCTCTCTCTCACACAGATACTCACTCTCTCCAATGCCGCAGAGACACAGACACACCCACAGTCCCAGACACACGCCCACTCTCTCTCACAGAACTCACACTCTCCCCACAACTACACTCACAGTCCCATATGCACATCCACTCTCTCTCTCACAGATACTCACCCTCTCCCCACCACCACACACACACAGTCCCATACACACAGCGATGCTCTCTCACACAGATACTCATTCTCTCCCCACCACCACACACAAACTTCCCATACATACACCCACTCTCTCTGACAGATACTCACACTATCCCCAGCAACACGCACACACAGTCACATACACACACCCATTCTCTCTAACACATATACTCTCTCCACACCACCACACTCACAGTCCCATATGCACACCCACTCTCTCTCTCACACATACACACTCTTTCCCCACAATCACATGCACACAGTCCCATACGCACACCCACTCTCTCTCTCACAGATACTCACTTTCTCCCCACCAACGCACGCACACACACACACACACACAGTCCCATACACACAGCCAGTCTCTCTCACACAGTCACTCACTCTATCCCCACCACCACACACACACAGTCACATACAGACACCCATTCTCTCTCACACAGATACTCTCTCCCCACCACCACACACACAATCCCATACCCAAACCCACTCTTTCACACTCACTCTCTCCCCACCACCACACACACAGTCCCATACGCACACCCACTCTCTCTCACACAGATACTCACTCTCTCCCCACCACCACACACACAGAGTCCCATATGCACACCCACTGTCTCACAGATACTCACTCACTCCCCACCACTACACAGACACAATGTCCCATACCCAAACCCACACTCTATCTCACACTCACTCTCTCCCCACCACCAGTCACACACAGTCACATACGCACACCCACTCTCTCTCTCACAGATACTCACTCTCTCCCTACCACAACACACACAGTCCCATATGCACACCCTCTCTCACACAGATACTCACTCTCCCTGCACCACACAGGCACGCCCAGTCCCATACACACACCAATTCTCTCTCTCACAGATACTCACACTCTCCACACCACCTCACGGACACACACACACACACACACATTCCCATACACATACCCGCTCTTTCTGACAGATACTCACTCTATCCCCACCACCACACACACACAGTCACATACATACATCCATTCTCTTTCACACAGATACTCTCTCCCAAACACCACACACACAGTCCCATACACACATTCACTCTCTCTCTCATAGAAACACACTCTTGCCCCGCCATCACACGCACACTGTCCCACGCAGACACCCTCTCTCTGTCTCACAGATACTCACACTCTTCCCACCACCACACACAGTCAGTCCCATACACACACCAATTCTCTCTCTCACAGATACTCACACTCTCCACACCACCTCACGGACACACACACACACACACACACATTCCCATACACATACCCGCTCTTTCTGACAGATACTCACTCTATCCCCACCACCACACACACACAGTCACATACATACATCCATTCTCTTTCACACAGATACTCTCTCCCAAACACCACACACACAGTCCCATACACACATTCACTCTCTCTCTCATAGAAACACACTCTTGCCCCGCCATCACACGCACACTGTCCCACGCAGACACCCTCTCTCTGTCTCACAGATACTCACACTCTTCCCACCACCACACACAGTCAGTCCCATACACGCTCCCACTCTCTCTCACAGATCCTCACTCCCTCCCCACCACCACAGTCCCATACGCACACCCACTCTCTCTCTCACAGATACTCACTCTCTCCCCACCACCACACACACAGTATCATACACACACCCACTCTCTCTCACACAGATACTCACTCTCTCCCCACCACCAAACATACACAGTCCCATACGCACACCCACACTGTATCTCACAGATTGTCACTCTCTCCCCACCACCACAAACACATACACAGTCCCATACACATACACATTCTCTCTCACAGATACTCACTCTCTCCCCACCACCACACAGACACATTTCCATAGGCACACCCACTCTCTCTCTCACTGATACTCACTCTCTCCCCACCACCACACACACAGTCCCCTATGCACACCCACGCTCTCTCACACTGATACTCACTCTCTCCCCACCACCACACAGACACATTCCCATAGGCACACCCACTCTCTCTCTCACTGATACTCACTCTCTCCCCACCACACACACACAGTCCCCTACGCACACCTACTCTCTCTCTCACAGATACTCAATCTCTCCCCACCACTTCACAGACACATTCCAATAGGCACACCCACTTTCTCTCTCTCACTGATACTCACTCTCTCCCCACCACCAAAAACACACAGTCCTCTACGCACACCCACGCTCTTTCACACTGCTACACACTATTTCCCCACCACCACACACACACAGTCCCATACACACACCCGCTTTCTCTCACACAGATATTCATTCTCTACCCACCACCACAAACACACAGTCGCATATACACAAGCACGCTCTCTCTCACAGATACTCACTCTCTCCCCACCGCCACACACACAGTCGCATACGAACTTCCTCTCTCTCTCTCACAGATACTCACTCTCATCCCAACACCACATGCATAGTTCCATATGCACACCCACTCTCACACAGATACTCACTCTCCCCCACCGCACACGCACACATAGTCCCATACACACACCCACTCTCTCTCTCACAGATACTCAATCTCTCCCCACCACCACACACACACAGTCCCCTCCGCACACCCACTCTCAAATAGATATTCACTTTACCCCCACCACACACGCACACACTGTCCCCTACGCACACCCACACTCTCTCTCACAGATACCCACTCTCTGCCCACCACCACACACACACAGTCCCATACACACACCCACTCTCTCTCATGCAGATAATCACTCTGTCCCCACCACCGGACACACACACACACACACACACACACACACACCGTCCCATACAAACAGCCACTCTTTCTCTCACTAATACTCACTGTCTCCCACCACCACACACAAACATTCCCAGATGCAAACCCTCTCTCTCTCACACAGATACTCACTCTCTCCAACGCCACAGAGACACAGACACACCTACAGTCCCAGACACACACCCACTCTCTCTCACAGAACTCAAACTCTCCCCACAACTACACTCACAGTCCCATATGCACATCCACTCTCTCTCTCACAGATACTCACCCTCTCCCCACCACCGCACACACACAGTCCCATACACACAGCGGCTCTCTCTCACACAGATACTCACTCTCTCCCCACCACCACACACAAACTTCCCATACACACACCCACTCTCTCTGACAGATACTCACTCTATCCCCAGCAACACACACACACAGTCACATACACACACCCATTCTCTCTAACACATATACTCTCTCCACACCACCACACACATAGTCCCATATGCATACCCACTCTCTCTCTCATACATACACACTCTTTCCCCACTATCACATGCACACAGTCCCATACGCACACCCACTCTCTCACAGATACTCACTCTCTCCCCACCACCACACCCACAAAGTCCCATACGCAGACCCACTCTTTCACACTCACTCTCTCCCAACACCACACACACAGTCCCATACGCACACCCACTCTCTCTCACACAGATACTCACTCTCTCCCCACCACCACACACACACAGTCCCATATGCACACCCACTCTCAAATAGATATTCACTCTACCCCCACCACACACGCACACACTGTCCCCTACGCACACTCACACTCTCTCTCACAGATACTCACTCTCTGCCCACCACCACACACACACAGTCCCATATGCACACCCACTCTCAAATAGATATTCACTCTACCCCCACCACACACGCACACACTGTCCCCTATGCACACCCACACTCTCTCTCACAGATGCTCACTCACTCCCCACCACCACACAGACACAATGTCCCATATCCAAACCCACTCTATCTCACACTCACTCTCTTCTCACCACCACACTGACACAAATTCCCATACCCAAACCCACTCTCTCTCTCACACTCACTCTCTCCCCACCACCACACACACACAGTCACATATGCACACCCACTCTCTCTCTCACAGGTACTCACTCTCTCCCTACCACAACACACACAGTCCCTTATGCACACCCTCTCTCACACAGATACTCACTCTCCCTGCACCACACACGCACGCCCAGTCCCATACACACACCCACTCTCTCTCTCACAGACACTCAATCTCTCCCCACCACCACACACACACAGTCCCCTACGCACACCCACTCTCAAATAGATATTCACTCACCCCACACCACACATGCACACACTGTGCCCTACGCACACCCACACTCTCTCTCACAGATACTCACTCTCTGCCCACCACCACACACACACAGTCCCATACACACACACACTCTCTCTCACACAAATACTCACTCTGTCCCCACCACTGGATACACACACACACACACGCACACACACACACACAGTCCCATACAAACATCCACTCTTTCTCTCACTAATACTCACAGTCACCCACCATCACACACAAACATTCCCAGATGCACACCCACTCTCTCTCACATAGATACTCACTCTCTCTCCAACGCCGCAGACACACAGAAACACCCAAAGTCACAGACACAAACCCACTCTCTCTCACAGAACTCACACTCTCCCCACCACTACACACACACAGTCGCATACACACACCCACTCTCTCTCGCACAAATACTCATTCTCTCTCCAACGCCGCAGAGACACAGACATACCCAAAGTCCCAGACACAAACCCACTCTCTCTCACAGAACTCACAAGCTCCCCACCACCACACATACACAGTCCCGTAGGCACACCCACTCTCTCTCTCACTGATACACACTCTCTCCCCAACACCACACACACACAATCCCATACGCACACTTGCTCCCTATCACACAGATACCTAATCTCTCCCCAACACCACACACACACAGTCCCATATACACAACCAAGCTCTCTCTCGCAGATACTCACTCGCTCCCCACCACCACACATACAGTCCCATACGCACACCCAGTCTCTCACAGATACTCTCTCTCCCCACCACCACACAAACACACAGTCCCATACCCAAGCCCACTCTCTCTCTCACACTCAATCTCTCCCCACCACCGCACACACACACAGCCCCATACACACACCCACACTCTCGCATACAGATACTCAGCCTCTCCCCACCAAAATACACACACTGTGCCATATGCACAACCACTCTCTCTCTCACAGATACTCACTCTCTCCCTACCACAACACACACAGTCCCATACGCAAACCCATTCTCACACATATACTCACTCTCCCCCCACCACACATGCACACAGAGTCCCATACGCACACCCATTCTCTGTCTCACAGATAATTGCTCTCTCCGCACCACCATACACACACAGTCCCATGAACACACCGACTCTCTCTCACACAGATACTCACTCTCTCCCCACCACCACAGTCCCATAAACACACCCACTCTCTCTCTCACAGATACTCACTTTCTCCCCACCACCACACACTCAGTCCCATACACACACCCACTCTCTCTCACACAGATACTCACTCTCTCCCCATCACCAAACATACACAGTCCCATATGCACACCCACACTGTATCTCACAGATTGTCACTCTCTCCCCACCACCACAAACACACACACAGTCCCATACACATACCCATTCTCTCTCACAGATATTCACTCTCTCCCCACCACACACAGACACACAGTCCCCTACGCACACCCACTTTCTCTCTCACAGATACTCAATCTCTCCCCACCACCACACAGACACATTCCAATAGGCACACCCACACTCTCTCTCTCACTGATACTCACTCTCTCCCCACCACCAAAAACACACAGTCCTCTACACACACCCACGCTCTTTCACACTGCTACACACTATATCCCCACCATCACACACACACAGTCCCATACACACACCCGCTTTCTCTCACACAGATATTCATTCTCTACCCACCACCACAAACACACAGTCGCATATACACAAGCACGCTGTCTCTCACTGATACTCACTCACTCCCCACCACCACACAGACACAATGTCCCATACCCAAACCCACTCTATCTCACACTCACTCTCTCCCCACCACCACACAGACACAAAGTCCCATACCCAAACCCACTCTCTCTCTCACACTCACTCTCTCCCCACCACCACACACACACAGTCACATATGCACACCCAATCTCTCTCTCACAGACACTCAATCTCTCCCCACCACCACACACACACTGTCCCCTACGCACACCCACTCTCAAATAGATATTCACTCACCCCACACCACACATGCACACACTGTGCCCTACGCACACCCACACTCTCTCTCACAGATACTCACTCTCTGCCCACCACCACACACACACAGTCCCATACACACACACACTCTCTCTCACACAAATACTCACTCTGTCCCCACCACCGGACACACACACACACACACGCACACACACACACACAGTCCCATACAAACATCCACTCTTTCTCTCACTAATACTCACAGTCACCCACCATCACACACAAACATTCCCAGATGCACACCCACTCTCTCTCACATAGATACTCACTCTCTCTCCAATGCCGCAGACACACAGAAACACCCAATGTCATAGACACAAACCCACTCTCTCTAACAGAACTCACACTCTCCCCACCACTACACACACACAGTCGCATACACACACCCACTCTCTCTCGCACAAATACTCATTCTCTCTCCAACGCCGCAGAGACACAGACACACCCAAAGTCCCAGACACAAACCCACTCTCTCTCACAGAACTCACAAGCTCCCCACCACCACACATACACAGTCCCGTAGGCACACCCACTCTCTCTCTCACTGATACACACTCTCTCCCCAACACCACACACACACAATCCCATATACACAACCAAGCTCTCTCTCGCAGATACTCACTCGCTCCCCACCACCACACACGCAGTCCCATACGCACACCCAGTCTCTCACAGATACTCTCTCTCCCCACCACCACACAAACACACAGTCCCATACCCAAGCCCACTCTCTCTCTCACACTCACTCTCTCCCCACCACCGCACACACACACAGTCCCATACACACACCCACACTCTCGCATACAGATACTCAGCCTCTCCCCACCAAAATACACACATACGGACACCCATTCTCTGTCTCACAGATACTCGCTCTCTCCGCACCACCATACACACACAGTCCCATAAACACACCCACTCTCTCTCAGACAGATACTAACTCTCACCCCACCACCACACACACACAGTCCCATACACACACCCACTCTCTCTCACACAGATACTCACTCTCTCCCCACCACCACACACACACTGTGCCATGTGCACACCCACTCTCTCTCTCACAGATAATCACACTCTCCCTACCACAACACACACAACCCATATGCACACCCTATCTCACACAGATACTCACTCTCTCCCCACCACACACGCACACACAGTACCATACACACACCAACTCTCTCTCTCACAGATACTCACTCTCTCCCCACCACCGAAACACACAGTCCCATAAACACACCCACTCTCTCTCACACAGATACTCACTCTCTCCACACCACTGCACAGACACACACACACACACATTCCCATGCACACACCCACTCTCTCTCACACAGATACTCACTTTCTCCCCACCAACGCACACACAAACACACACACAGTCCCATACACACACTCACTCTCTCTGACAGATACTCACTCTAACCCCACCACACACACACAGTCACATACAGACACCCATTCTCTCTCACACAGATACTCTGTCCCCACCACCACACACACAAACCCATACGCACATTCACTCTCACTCTCACAGATACGCAATCTCTCACCACCATCACACGCACACAGTCCCATACGCACTCCCTCTCTCTCTCTCACAAATACTCACACTATCCCCAACACCACACACACACAGTCCCATACGCACACCCTCTTCTCTCTCACAGATACTCACCCTCTCCCCAGCACCACACACAGTCAGTCCCATACACACTCCCACTCTCTCTCTCACAGATACTCACTCCCTCCCCACCAACACACCCACATAGTCCCATACACACACCCACACTCTCTCACATGGATACTCACTCTCTCCCCACCACCACACACACACTGTGCCATATGCACACCCACTCTCTCTCTCACAGATACTCACTCTCTCCCTACCACAACACACACAGTCCCATACGCAAACCCTCTCTCACACAGATACTCATTCTCCCCCCACCACACACGCACACAGAGTCCCATACGCACACCCATTCTCTCTCTCACAGATACTCACTCTCTCCGCACCACCACACACACAGTCCCATATGCACATCCACACTCTCGCAGACAGGTACTAACTCTCTCCCCCCACCACACACACACAGTCCCATACGCACACCCACTCTCTCTCAGACAGATACTCACTCTGTCCCCACCACAATACACACACACACACACACACACACACACACACACACACACACACACACACACACACACACACACACACACACACACACACACACACACACACACACACACACACACACACACACACAGTCCCATACAAACATCCATTCTTTCTCTCACTAATACTCACTTTATCCCACCACCACAAACAAACATTCCCAAATGCACACCCACTCTCTCTCTCACTGATACACACTCTCTCCCCAACACCACACACACACAATCCCATACGCACACCCGCTCCCTATCACACAGATACCTAATCTCTCCCCAACACCACACACACACAGTCCCATATACACAACCAAGCTCTCTCTCGCAGATACTCACTCGCTCCCCACCACCACACACGCAGTCCCATACGCACACCCAGTCTCTCACAGATACTCTCTCTCCCCACCACCACACAAACACACAGTCCCATACCCAAGCCCACTCTCTCTCACACTCACTCTCTCCCCACCACCGCACACACACACAGTCCCATACACACACCCACACTCTCGCATACAGATACTCAGCCTCTCCACACCAAAATACACACATACGGACACCCATTCTCTGTCTCACAGATACTCGCTCTCTCCGCACCACCATACACACACAGTCCCATGAACACACCCACTCTCTCTCAGACAGATACTAACTCTCACCCCACCACCACACACACACAGTCCCATACACACACCGACTCTCTCTCACACAGATACTCACTCTCTCCCCACCACCACACACACACTGTGCCATATGCACACCCACTCTCTCTCTCACAGATAATCACTCTCTCCACACCACCACACACACAGTCCCATACCCAAACCCACTCTCTCTCTCACACTCACTCTCTCACCACCACCACACACACACAGTGCCATGTGCACACCCACTCTCTCTCTCACAGATAATCACACTCTCCCTATCACAACACACACAACCCATATGCACACCCTATCTCACACAGATACTCACTCTCTCCCTACCACACACGCATACACAGTCCCATACACACACCAACTCTCTCTCTCACAGATACTCACTCTCTCCCCACCACCGAAACACACAGTCCCATAAACACACCCACTCTCTCTCACACAGATACTCACTCTCTCCACACCACTGCACAGACACACACACACACACACATTCCCATGCACACACCCACTCTCTCTCACACAGATACTCACTTTCTCCCCACCAACGCACACACAAACACACACACAGTCCCATACACACACTCACTCTCTCTGACAAATACTCACTCTAACCCCACCACACACACTCACATACAGACACCCATTCTCTCTCACGCAGATACTCTGTCCCCACCACCACACACACAAACCCATACGCACATTCACTCTCACTCTCACAGATACGCAATCTCTCACCACCATCACACGCACACAGTCCCATACGCACTCCCTCTCTCTCTCTCACAAATACTCACACTATCCCCAACACCACACACACAGTCCCATACGCACACCCTCTTCTCTCTCACAGATACTCACCCTCTCCCCAGCACCACACACAGTCAGTCCCATACACACTCCCACTCTCTCTCTCACAGATACTCACTCCCTCCCCACCAACACACCCACATAGTCCCATACACACACCCACACTCTCTCACATGGATACTCACTCTCTCCCCACCACCACACACACACTGTGCCATATGCACACCCACTCTCTCTCTCACAGATACTCACTCTCTCCCTACCACAACACACACAGTCCCATACGCAAACCCTCTCTCACACAGATACTCATTCTCCCCCCACCACACACGCACACAGAGTCCCATACGCACACCCATTCTCTCTCTCACAGATACTCACTCTCTCCGCACCACCACACACACAGTCCCATATGCACATCCACACTCTCTCAGACAGGTACTAACTCTCTCCCCCCACCACACACACACAGTCCCATACGCACACCCACTCTCTCTCAGACAGATACTCACTCTGTCCCCACCACAATACACACACACACACACACACACACACACACACACACACACACACACACACACACACACACACACACACACACACACACACACACACACACACACACACACACACACACACACACACACACACACACACACACACACAGTCCCATACAAACATCCATTCTTTCTCTCACTAATACTCACTTTATCCCACCACCACAAACAAACATTCCCAAATGCACACCCACTCTCTCTCTCACTGATACACACTCTCTCCCCAACACCACACACACACAATCCCATACGCACACCCGCTCCCTATCACACAGATACCTAATCTCTCCCCAACACCACACACACACAGTCCCATATACACAACCAAGCTCTCTCTCGCAGATACTCACTCGCTCCCCACCACCACACACGCAGTCCCATACGCACACCCAGTCTCTCACAGATACTCTCTCTCCCCACCACCACACAAACACACAGTCCCATACCCAAGCCCACTCTCTCTCACACTCACTCTCTCCCCACCACCGCACACACACACAGTCCCATACACACACCCACACTCTCGCATACAGATACTCAGCCTCTCCACACCAAAATACACACATACGGACACCCATTCTCTGTCTCACAGATACTCGCTCTCTCCGCACCACCATACACACACAGTCCCATGAACACACCCACTCTCTCTCAGACAGATACTAACTCTCTCCCCACCACCACACACACACTGTGCCATATGCACACCCACTCTCTCTCTCACAGATAATCACTCTCTCCACACCACCACACACACAGTCCCATACCCAAACCCACTCTCTCTCTCACACTCACTCTCTCACCACCACCACACACACACAGTGCCATGTGCACACCCACTCTCTCTCTCACAGATAATCACACTCTCCCTATCACAACACACACAACCCATATGCACACCCTATCTCACACAGATACTCACTCTCTCCCTACCACACACGCATACACAGTCCCATACACACACCAACTCTCTCTCTCACAGATACTCACTCTCTCCCCACCACCGAAACACACAGTCCCATAAACACACCCACTCTCTCTCACACAGATACTCACTCTCTCCACACCACTGCACAGACACACACACACACACACATTCCCATGCACACACCCACTCTCTCTCACACAGATACTCACTTTCTCCCCACCAACGCACACACAAACACACACACAGTCCCATACACACACTCACTCTCTCTGACAAATACTCACTCTAACCCCACCACACACACAGTCACATACAGACACCCATTCTCTCTCACGCAGATACTCTGTCCCCACCACCACACACACAAACCCATACGCACATTCACTCTCACTCTCACAGATACGCAATCTCTCACCACCATCACACGCACACAGTCCCATACGCACTCCCTCTCTCTCTCTCACAAATACTCACACTATCCCCAACACCACACACACACAGTCCCATACGCACACCCTCTTCTCTCTCACAGATACTCACCCTCTCCCCAGCACCACACACAGTCAGTCCCATACACACTCCCACTCTCTCTCTCACAGATACTCACTCCCTCCCCACCAACACACCCACATAGTCCCATAAGCACACCTACTCTCTCTCTCACAGATACTCACTCTCTCCCCACAACCACACACACAGTCCCATACACACACCCACACTCTCTCACATGGCTACTCACTCTCTCCCCACCACCACACACACACTGTGCCATATGCACACCCACTCTCTCTCTCACAGATACTCACTCTCTCCCTACCACAACACACACAGTCCCATACGCAAACCCTCTCTCACACAGATACTCATTCTCCCCCCACCACACACGCACACAGAGTCCCATACGCACACCCATTCTCTCTCTCACAGATACTCACTCTCTCCGCACCACCACACACACAGTCCCATATGCACATCCACACTCTCTCAGACAGGTACTAACTCTCTCCCCACCACCACACACACACAGTCCCATATGCACACCCACTCTCTCTCAGACAGATACTCACTCTGTCCCCACCACAATACACACACACACACACACACACACACACACACACAGTCCCATACAAACATCCATTCTTTCTCTCACTAATACTCACTTTATCCCACCACCACAAACAAACATTCCCAAATGCACACCCACTCTCTCTCACACAGATACTCACCCTCTGTCCAACACCGCAGAGACACAGACAAACACACATTCCCATGCACACACCTACTCTCTCTTACAGATACTCACAATCTCCCCACCACCACACATACAGTCCCATACAAACATCCACTCTCTCTCTCACAGATACTCACTCTCTCCCCACCACCACACACACAGTCCCAAACGCACACCCAATCTTTCTCACACAGAAACTCACTCTCTCCCCACCACCACACACACACAGTTCCGTAGGCACACCAACTCTCTCTCTCACTGATGCGCACTCTCTCCCCACTACCACACAGAAGCAGTTCCATATGCACACCGACTCTCTCTCACACAGATACTCACCCTCTCCCCACCACCATACACACACAGTCCCATACGCACACCCGCTCGCTCTCACACAGATACCTAATCTCTCCCCACCACCACACACACACAGTCCCATAAACACAACCAAGCTCTCTCTCGCAGATAGTCACTCACTCCCCACCACCACACACGCAGTCCCATACGCACACCCACTCTCTCTCTCACACAGATACTCACTCTCTCACCACCACCACACACACAGTCCCATACGCACACCCTCTCTCACACAGATACTCACTCACCCCCCGCCACACATGCACACACAGTCCTATACACACACCAACTCTCTCTCTCACAGATACTTACTCTCTCCCCACCACCACAAACACACAGTCCCATAAACACACCAACTCTCTCTCACACATATACTCACTCTCTCCCCCCCACCGCACAGACACACACGCACACACATTCCCATACAAACACCCACTCTCTCTGACAGATACTGACTCTCTCCACACTACCACACAGAAACAGTTCCATATGCACACCGACTCTCTCTCACACAGATACTCACTCTCTCCCCACCACCACACACACACAGTCCCATACGCACACCCGCTCGCTCTCACACAGATACCTAATCTCTCCCCACCACCACACACACACAGTCCCATAAACACAACCAAGCTCTCTCTCGCAGATAGTCACTCACTCCCCACCACCACACACACAGTCCCAAACGCACACCCAATCTCTCTCACACAGATACTCACTCTCTCCCCACCATCACATGAACACAGTACCATACGCACACCCGCTCTCTCTCACACAAATACCTCATCTCTCTCAACCACCACACACTCACAGTCCCATATGCACACCCACACTCACACAGATTCTCTCTCACCCCACAAACAGAAAGACACAAAGTCCCATACTTAAACCCACTATCTCTCTCACACTCACTCTCTCCCCACCATCACACACACACAGTCCCATACAGATACTCACTCTCTCCCCACCACCACACACACACAGTGACATATGCACACCTACTCTCTCTCTCACAGATACTCACTCTCTCCCTTCCACAACACAGACAGTCCCATACGCAAACCCTCTTTCACACAGATACTCACTCTCCCGCAACATTTCACGCACACACAGTCCCATACACACACCAACTCTCTCTCTCACAGATACTTACTCTCTCCCCACCACCACAAACACACAGTCCCATAAACACACCAACTCTCTCTCACACATATACTCACTCTCTCCCCCCCCACCGCACAGACACACACACGCACACATTCCCATAAAAACACCCACTCTCTCAGACAGGTACTAACTCTCTCCCCACCACCACACACACACAGTCCCATACGCACACCCACTCTCTCTCACACAGATACTCACCCTCTGTCCAACACCGCAGAGACACAGACAAACACA
Source organism: Isurus oxyrinchus (assembly GCA_026770705.1). Taxonomy (NCBI): domain Eukaryota; kingdom Metazoa; phylum Chordata; class Chondrichthyes; order Lamniformes; family Lamnidae; genus Isurus; species Isurus oxyrinchus. The sequence continues at coordinate 58,105,678 of JANJGN010000012.1, read as the reverse complement.
CATTCCCATGCACACACCTACTCTCTCTTACAGATACTCACAATCTCCCCACCACCACACATACAGTCCCATACAAACATCCACTCTCTCTCTCACAGATACTCACTCTCTCCCCACCACCACACACACAGTCTCAAACGCACACCCAATCTTTCTCACACAGAAACTCACTCTCTCCCCACCACCACACACACACAGTTCCGTAGGCACACCAACTCTCTCTCTCACTGATGCGCACTCTCTCCCCACTACCACAGAGAAGCAGTTCCATATGCACACCGACTCTCTCTCACACAGATACTCACCCTCTCCCCACCACCATACACACACAGTCCCATACGCACACCCGCTCGCTCTCACACAGATACCTAATCTCTCCCCACCACCACACACACACAGTCCCATAAACACAACCAAGCTCTCTCTCGCAGATAGTCACTCACTCCCCACCACCACACACGCAGTCCCATACGCACACCCACTCTCTCTCTCACACAGATACTCACTCTCTCACCACCACCACACACACAGTCCCATACGCACACCCTCTCTCACACAGATACTCACTCACCCCCCGCCACACATGCACACACAGTCCTATACACACACCAACTCTCTCTCTCACAGATACTTACTCTCTCCCCACCACCACAAACACACAGTCCCATAAACACACCAACTCTCTCTCACACATATACTCACTCTCTCCCCCCCACCGCACAGACACACACGCACACACATTCCCATACAAACACCCACTCTCTCTGACAGATACTGACTCTCTCCACACTACCACACAGAAACAGTTCCATATGCACACCGACTCTCTCTCACACAGATACTCACTCTCTCCCCACCACCACATACACACAGTCCCATACGCACACCCGCTCGCTCTCACACAGATACCTAATCTCTCCCCACCACCACACACACACAGTCCCATAAACACAACCAAGCTCTCTCTCGCAGATAGTCACTCACTCCCCACCACCACACACAGTCCCAAACGCACACCCAATCTCTCTCACACAGATACTCACTCTCTCCCCACCATCACATGAACACAGTACCATACGCACACCTGCTCTCTCTCACACAAATACCTCATCTCTCTCAACCACCACACACTCACAGTCCCATATGCACACCCACACTCACACAGATTCTCTCTCACCCCACAAACAGAAAGACACAAAGTCCCATACTTAAACCCACTATCTCTCTCACACTCACTCTCTCCCCACCATCACACACACACAGTCCCATACAGATACTCACTCTCTCCCCACCACCACACACACACAGTGACATATGCACACCTACTCTCTCTCTCACAGATACTCACTCTCTCCCTTCCACAACACAGACAGTCCCATACGCAAACCCTCTTTCACACAGATACTCACTCTCCCGCAACATTTCACGCACACACAGTCCCATACACACACCAACTCTCTCTCTCACAGATACTTACTCTCTCCCCACCACCACAAACACACAGTCCCATAAACACACCAACTCTCTCTCACACATATACTCACTCTCTCCCCCCCCACCGCACAGACACACACACGCACACATTCCCATAAAAACACCCACTCTCTCTGACAGATACTCACTCTATCCCCACCACCACACACACACAGTCACATACAGACACCCATTCTCTCTCACACAGATACTCACTATCTGCCCACCGCCGCAAACACACACACCTACACAGTCCCATACACACACCCACTCTCTCTGACAGATAATCACTCAATCCCCACCACCGCACACACACAGTCACATACAGACACCCATTCTCTCTCAAACAGATACTCTCTCCTCACCACACCGCCGCAAACACGCACACCTACACAGTCCCATACACACACCCACTCTCTCTGACAGATAATCACTCAATCCCCACCACCGCACACACACAGTCACATACAGACTCCCATTCTCTCTCACACAGATACTCTCTCCTCACCACCACACACACTGTCCCATACGCACATCCACTCTCTCTCTCACAGATACACACTCTCTCCCCACCATCACATGAACACAGTACCATACGCACACCAGCTCTCTCTCACACAAATACCTCATCCCTCTCAACCACCACACACACACAGTCCCATATGCACACCCACTCTCACACAGATTCTCTCTCACCCCACAAACAGACAGACACAAAGTCCCATACTTAAACCCACTATCTCTCTCACACTCAATCTCTCCCCACCATCACACACACACAGTCCCATACGTACACCGACTCTCTCTCATACAGATACTCACTCTCTCCCCACCACCACACACACACAGTGACATATGCACACCTACTCTCTCTCTCACAGATACTCACTCTCTCCCTTCCACAACACAGACAGTCCCATACGCAAACCCTCTTTCACACAGATACTCACTCTCCCGCAACATTTCACGCACACACAGTCCCATACGCACACCCACTCTCTCTCTCACAGATACTCACTGTCTCCCCACTACCACACCCACACAGTCCCATGAACACACCCACTCTCTGTCACACAGATACTCACTTTATCCCACCAACACGCGCGCACACACACACACACACACACCCACCCACACACACACACACACGCAGTCCAATACACACAGCCACTCTCTCTGACAGATACTCACTCTATCCGCAACATCACACAAACACATTCACATACACACACCCATTCTCTCTCGCACAGATAGTCTCTCCCCACCACCACACACACAGTCCCATACACACACCCACTCTGTCTCCACAGATACACACACTATTCCCACCATCACACGCACACAGTCCATTATGCAAATCCGCTTTCTCTTACACCAATACTCACTCTATCCCCACGACCACACACAGTCCCATATGCAAACCCTCTCTCTCGCTCACAGATACACTCTCCCCAGCAGCAAGCACAGACAGTCCCATACGCAGACCCACTCTCTCTCTCACAGATACTCACTCTCTCCCCACCACCACACACAGAGTCCCATACCCAAACCCACTCTCTCTCTCACACTCACTCTCTCCCCACCACCACACACACACAGTGCCATGTGCACACCCACTCTCACTCTCACAGATAATCACTCTCTCCCTACCACAACACACACAACCCATATGCACACCCTCTCTCACAAAGATACGCACTCTCTCCACACCACTGCACAGACACACACACACACACACATTCCCATACACACTCCCACTCTCTCTCTCACAGATACTTACTCCCTCCCCACCACCACACCCTCATAGACCCATAAGCACACCCACACTCTCTCTCACAGATACTCACTCTCTCCCCACCACCACACACACAGTCCCATAAACAAAACCACTCTCTCACACACAGATACTCACTCTCTCCCCTCCACCAAACACACACAGTCCCATATGCACACCCACACTTTATCTCACAGACACTCGCTCTCTCCCCACCACCACAAACACACACACAGTCCCATACACATACCCATTCTCGCTCACAGATACTCACTCTCTCCCCACCACCACACAGACACATTCCAATAGGCACACCCACGCACTCTCACACAGATATTCATTCTCTACCCACCACCACACACACACAGTCGCATATACACAAGCACGGTCTCTCTCACAGATATTCACTCTCTCCCCACCGCCACACACACAGTCGCATACGAACTCCCGCGCTCTCTCACACAGATACTCACTCTCTTCCCAACATCACACACACAGTTCCATACACACACCCACTCTCACACAGATACTCACTCTCCCCCACTGCACACGCACACATAGTCCCATACGCACACCCACTCTCTCTCTCACAGATACTCAATCTCTCCCCACCACCACGCACACACAATCCCCTACGCACACCCACTCTCAAATAGATATTCACTCTACTCCCACCACAGACGCATACACTGTCCCCTACGCACACCCACACTCTCTCTCACAGATACTCACTCTCTGCCCACCACCACACACACGCAGTCCCATACACACACTCACTCTCTCTCACACAGATAATCACTCTGTCCCCACCACCAGACACACACACACACACACACACACACAGTCCCATACAAACATCCACTCTTTCTCTCACTAATACTCACTGTCTCCCACCACCACACACAAACATTCCCAGATGCAAACCCACTCTCTCTCACACAGATACGCACTCTCTCTCCAACGCCGCAGAGACACAGACACACCCACAGTCCCAGACACACACCCACTCTCTCTCACAGAACTCACACTCTCCCCACCACAACACTCCTGTGAGAGTAATCACTCTCTCCCCTCCACCACACACAGACAGTCCCATATGCACACCCACTGTCTCACAGATACTCACTCACTCCCCACCACCACACAGACACAATGTCCAAAACCCAAACCCACTCTCTATCTCAGACTCACTGTCTCCCCACCACCACACAGACACAAAGTCCCATACACAAACCCACTCTCTTTCTCACACTCACTCTCTCCCCACCACCACACACACACAGTCACATACGCACACCCACTCTCTCTCAAACAGATAGTCACTCTCTCCCCACCACCACACACACAGTCCCATACGCACACCCACTCACTCTCCACAGATACACACTCTCTCCCAACCTTCACACGCAAACAGTCCAATATGCACATCCGCTCTCTCTCACACAAATATTCATTCTATCCCCACCACCACACGCACACAGTCCCATATGCAAACCCGCTCTCTCGCTCACAGATACTCACACTCTCCCCAGCAGCAAGCACAGACAGTCCCATAAGCACACCAACTCTCTCTATCACAGATACTCACTCCCTCCCCACCACCACACCCACATAGTCCCATATGCAGACCCAATCTCTCTCACACAGATACTCACTCTCTCCCCACCACCACACACACAGTCCCATACGCACACCCACTCTCTCTCCACAGATACACACTCTCTCCCCACCATCACACGCACACAGTCCAATATGCACATCCACTCTCTCTCACACAAATACTCACTCTATGCCCACCAACACACACACACAGTCCCATATGCAAACCCTCACTCTCGCTCACAGATACTCACACTGTCCCCAGGAGCAAGCACAGATAGTCCCATAAGCACACCAACTCTCTCTCACACAGATACTCACTCCCTCCCCACCACCACACCCACATAGTCCCATACGCAGACCCAATCTCTCTCTCACAGATATTCTGTCCCCACCACCACACACACAATCCCATACGCACATTCACTCTCACTCTCACAGATACACACTCTCTCACCACCATCACACGCACACAGTCCCATTCGCACTCCCGCTCTCTTTCTCACAAATACTCACTCTATCCCCAACACCACACACACACAGTCCCATACGCACACAATCTCTCTCTCTCTCACACAGATACTCACCCTCTCCACACCACCACACACAGTCAGTCCCATACACACTCCCAGTCTCTCTCTCACAGATACTCACTCCCTCCCCACCACCACACCCTCATAGACCCATAAGCACACCCACTCTCTCTCTCACAGATACTCACTCTCTCCCCACCACCACACACACAGTCCCATACACAAAACCACTGTCTCTCACACAGATACTCACTCTCTCCCCTCCACCAAACACACACAGTCCCATATGCACACCCACACTTTATCTCACAGACACTCGCTCTCTCCCCACCACCACAAACACACACACAGTCCCATACACATACCCATTCTCGCTCACAGATACTCACTCTCTCCCCACCACCACACAGACACATTCCAATAGGCACACCCACGCACTCTCACACTGATACTCACTCTCTCCCCACCACCACACACACACAGTCCCATATACACACCCGCTCTCTCTCACACAGATATTCATTCTCTACCCACCACCACACACACACAGTCGCATATACACAAGCACGGTCTCTCTCACAGATATTCACTCTCTCCCCACCGCCACACACACAGTCGCATACGAACTCCCGCGCTCTCTCACACAGATACTCACTCTCTTCCCAACATCACACACACAGTTCCATACACACACCCACTCTCACACAGATACTCACTCTCCCCCACTGCACACGCACACATAGTCCCATACGCACACCCACTCTCTCTCTCACAGATACTCAATCTCTCCCCACCACCACGCACACACAATCCCCTACGCACACCCACTCTCAAATAGATATTCACTCTACTCCCACCACAGACGCATACACTGTCCCCTACGCACACCCACACTCTCTCTCACAGATACTCACTCTCTGCCCACCACCACACACACGCAGTCCCATACACACACTCACTCTCTCTCACACAGATAATCACTCTGTCCCCACCACCAGACACACACACACACACACACACACACACACAGTCCCATACAAACATCCACTCTTTCTCTCACTAATACTCACTGTCTCCCACCACCACACACAAACATTCCCAGATGCAAACCCACTCTCTCTCACACAGATACGCACTCTCTCTCCAACGCCGCAGAGACACAGACACACCCACAGTCCCAGACACACACCCACTCTCTCTCACAGAACTCACACTCTCCCCACCACTACACTCCTGTGAGAGTAATCACTCTCTCCCCTCCACCACACACAGACAGTCCCATATGCACACCCACTGTCTCACAGATACTCACTCACTCCCCACCACCACACAGACACAATGTCCAAAACCCAAACCCACTCTCTATCTCAGACTCACTGTCTCCCCACCACCACACAGACACAAAGTCCCATACACAAACCCACTCTCTTTCTCACACTCACTCTCTCCCCACCACCACACACACACAGTCACATACGCACACCCACTCTCTCTCAAACAGATAGTCACTCTCTCCCCACCACCACACACACAGTCCCATACGCACACCCACTCACTCTCCACAGATACACACTCTCTCCCAACCTTCACACGCAAACAGTCCAATATGCACATCCGCTCTCTCTCACACAAATATTCATTCTATCCCCACCACCACACGCACACAGTCCCATATGCAAACCCGCTCTCTCGCTCACAGATACTCACACTCTCCCCAGCAGCAAGCACAGACAGTCCCATAAGCACACCAACTCTCTCTATCACAGATACTCACTCCCTCCCCACCACCACACCCACATAGTCCCATATGCAGACCCAATCTCTCTCACACAGATACTCACTCTCTCCCCACCACCACACACACAGTCCCATACGCACACCCACTCTCTCTCCACAGATACACACTCTCTCCCCACCATCACACGCACACAGTCCAATATGCACATCCACTCTCTCTCACACAAATACTCACTCTATGCCCACCAACACACACACACAGTCCCATATGCAAACCCTCACTCTCGCTCACAGATACTCACACTGTCCCCAGGAGCAAGCACAGATAGTCCCATAAGCACACCAACTCTCTCTCACACAGATACTCACTCCCTCCCCACCACCACACCCACATAGTCCCATACGCAGACCCAATCTCTCTCTCACAGATATTCTGTCCCCACCACCACACACACAATCCCATACGCACATTCACTCTCACTCTCACAGATACACACTCTCTCACCACCATCACACGCACACAGTCCCATTCGCACTCCCGCTCTCTTTCTCACAAATACTCACTCTATCCCCAACACCACACACACACAGTCCCATACGCACACAATCTCTCTCTCTCTCACACAGATACTCACCCTCTCCACACCACCACACACAGTCAGTCCCATACACACTCCCAGTCTCTCTCTCACAGATACTCACTCCCTCCCCACCACCACACCCTCATAGACCCATAAGCACACCCACTCTCTCTCTCACAGATACTCACTCTCTCCCCACCACCACACACACAGTCCCATACACAAAACCACTGTCTCTCACACAGATACTCACTCTCTCCCCTCCACCAAACACACACAGTCCCATACGCACACCCACACTGTATCTCACAGACACTCGCTCTCTCCCCACCACCACAAACACACACAGAGTCCCATACACATACCCATTCTCTCTCACAGATACTCACTCTCTCCCCACCACCACACAGACACATTCCAATAGGCACACCCACTCTCTCTCTCACTGATACTCACTCTCTCCCCACCACCACAAACACACAGTCCCATAAACACACCCACTCTCTCTCACACAGATTCTCACTCTATCCACACCACTGCACAGACATAAACACACACACATTCCCATACACACACCCACTCTCTCTCAAACAGATACTCACTTTCTCCCCACCAACGCACGCACACACACACACACACACACACACACACACACACACACACACACACACACACACACACACACACACACACACACACACACACACACACACACACACACACACACACACACACACACACACACTCTCTCTCTGACAGATACTCACTCCAACCCCATGACCACACACACACAGTCACATACAGACACCCATTCTCTCTCACACAGATACTCTGACCCCACCACCACACACACAATCCCATACGCACATTCACTCTCACTCTCACAGATACACACTCTCTCATCACCATCACACGCACACAGTCCCATTCGCACTCCCGCTCTCTCTCTCACAAATACTCACTCTATCCCCAACACCACACACACGCAGTCCCATACGCACACCCTCTCTCTCTCTCACAGATACTCACCCTCTCCACACCACCACACACAGTCAGTCCCATACACACTCCCACTCTCTCTCTCACAGATACTTACTCCCTCCCCACCACCACACCCTCATAGACCCATAAGCACACCCACTCTCTCTCTCACAGATACTCACTCTCTCCCCACCACCACACACACAGTCCCATACACAAAACCACTCTCTCACACACAGATACTCACTATCTCCCCACCACCAAACACACACAGTCCCATACGCACACCCACACTGTATCTCACAGACACTCGCTCTCTCCCCACCACCACAAACACACACACAGTCCCATACACATACCCATTCTCTCTCACAGATACTCACTCTCTCCCCACCACCACACAGACACATTCCAATAGGCACACCCACTCTCTCTCTCACTGATATTCACTCTCTCTCCACCACCACAAACACACAGTCTCCTACGCACACCCACACTCTCTCACACTGATAGTCACTCTCTCCCCACCACCACACACACACAGTCCCATACACACACCCGCTCTCTCTCACACAGATATTCATTCTCTCACCACAACCACACACACACAGTGGCATATACACAAGCACGCTCTCTCTCACAGATACTCACTCTCTCCCCACCGCCACACACACAGTCGCATACGAACTCCCGCTATCTCTCACACAGATACTCACTATCTTCCCAACACCACACACACAGTTCCATACACAAACCCACTCTCACACAGATACTCACTCTCCCCCCACCACACACGCACACATAGTCCCATACGGACACCAGCTCTCTCTCTCACAGATACTCACTCTCTGCCCACCACCACACACACACAGTCCCATACACACACACACTCTCTCTCAAACAGATAATCGCTCTGTCCCCACCACCGGACACACACAAACACACACACACACACACACACACACACACACACACACACACACACACACACACACACACACACACACACACACACACACACACACACACACACACACACACACACACACACACACACACACACACACACACACACACACACACAGTCCCATACAAACATCCACTCTTTCTCTCACTAATACTCACTGTCTCCCACCACCACACACAAACATTCCCAGATGCAAACCCACTCTCTCTCACACAGATACTCAATCTCTCTCCAACGCCGCAGACACAGACACACCCACAGTCCCAGACACACACCCACTCTCTCTCACAGAACTCACACTCTCCCCACCACTACACTCACTATCCCATACGCACAGCCACTCTCTCTCTCACAGATACTCACCCTCTCCCCACCACCACACACACACAGTCCCATACACACAGCCACTTTCTCACACACAGATACTCACTCTCTCCCCACCACCACATACAAACAGTCCCATACACACACCCACTCTCTCTGAAAGAGACTCACTCTATCCCCAACAACACACAAACACAGTCACATACGCACACCCACTCTCTCTCTCACAGATACTCACTCTCTCCCCACCACCACACCCACAAAGTCCCATACGCAGACCCACTCTCTCTCTCACAGATACTCACTCTCTCCCCACCACCACACACACAGTCCCATACCCAAACCCACTCTTTCAAACTCACTCTCTCCCCACCACCACACACACAGTCCCATATGCACAACCACTCTCTCACACAGATAATCACTCTCTCCCCACCACCATGCACACACAGTCCCATATGCACACCCACTGTCTCACAGATACTCACTCACTCCCCACCACCACACAGACAGAATGTCCCAAACTCAAACCCACTCTCTATATCAGACTCACTCTCTCCCCACCACCACACACACACAGTCACATACGCACACCCACACTCTCTCATACAGATACTCACTCTAACCCCACCACCATACGCACACAGTGCCATATGCACACCCACTGTATCTCACAGATACTCACTCTCTCCCTACCACAAAACACACAGTCCCATATGCACACCCTCTCTCACACAGATACTCACTCTACCCCCACCACACACGCACACCCAGTCCCATACACACACCAACACTCTCTCTCACAGATACTCACTCTCTCCCCACCACCACAAACACACAGTACCATAAACACACCCAAACTCTCTCACACAGATACTCACTCTCTCCACACCACCGCACAGACACACACACACACACACACACACATTCCCATACACATACCCGCTCTCTCACACAGATACTCACTTGCTCCCCACCACCGCACACACACACACACCCACTCAGTCCCATACACACTCCCACTCTCTCTGACAGATACTCACTCTATTCCCACCACCACACACACACAGTCACTTACAGACACCCATTCTCTTTCACACAGATACTCTCTCCCAACCACCACACTCACAGTCCCATACGCACATTCAGTCTCTCTCTCATAGATACACACTCTCTCCCCACGATCACACGCACACTGTTCCATACGCACACCCTCTCTCTGTCTTACAGATACTCATCTTCTTCCCCCCACCACACACTGTCAGTCCCATACACACTCCCACTCTCTCTCTCACAGATTCTCACTCCCGCCCCACCACCACAGTCCCATACGCACACCCACGCTCTCTCTCACAGATACTCACTCTCTCTCCACCACCACACACACAGTCCCATACGCACACCCACACTGTATCTCACAGATACTCACTCTCTCCCCACTGCCACAAACACATACACAGTCCCATACACATACCCATTCTCTCTCACACATACTCATTCTCTCTCCACCACCACACAGACACATTCCCATAGGCACACCCACTCTCTCTCTCACTGATACTCACTCTCTCCCCACCACCACACACACACAGTCCCCTACGCACACACGCTCTCTCTCACACAGATATTCATTCTCTACCCACCACCACACACACACAGTCGCATATACACAAGCACGCTCTCTCTCACAGATACTCACTCTCTCCCCACCAACACACACATTGTCGCATACGCACTCCCGCTCTCTCTCACACAGATACTCACTCTCTTCCCACCACCACACACACAGTCCCATACGCGCACCCACTCTCATACAGACACTCACTCTCCCCCCTCCACACACGCACAGAAAGTCCCATACGCACACCCACTCTCTGTCTCACAGATACTCAATCTCTCCCCACCACCACACACACACAGTCCCATACACACACCTACTCTCTCTCACACAGTTACTCAATCTGTCCCCACCACCGGACACACACACACACACACACACACACACACACACACACACACACACACACACACACACACACACACACACACACACACACACACACAGTCCCATACAAACCTCCACTCTTTCTCTCACTAATACTCACTGTCTCCCACCACCACACACAAACATTCCCAGATGCAAACCCACTCTCTCTCACGCAGATACTCACTCTCTCTCCAACACCGCAGAGACACAGACACACCCAAAGTCCCAGACAAACATCCACTCTCTCTCACAGTACTCACACTCTCCCCCCACTACACACACAGTCCCATACGCACACACACTCTCTCTGTCACAGATAATCAGTCTCTCTCCACCAGCACACACACAGTCCCATACACACACCCACTCTCTCTCTCACAGATACTCACTCTCTCACCTCGACCACACGCACACAATCCCATACGCACACCCATTCTCTCTCACACTGATGATCACTGTCTTCCCACCTCCACACACCCACGCACACAAACACATACAGTCCCATACTCACACACATTCTGTCTCACAGATACTTACTCTCTCCCCACCACCACACACACACAGTCACAGACAAACACCCATTCTCTCTCATACAGATACCCACACCCCCCACCAGACACATAGTCCCATACGCACACCCAATCTCTCTCTCACAGATACTCACTCTCTCCCCACCACCACACACAGAGTCCCATATGCACACCCAGTGTCTCTCACACAGATACTCACTCTCTCCCCACCACCACACACACACAGTCCCATATGCACACCCACTCACAAAGATACTCACTCTCTCCCCACCACTATACACACACAGTCATATATGCACACCCACTCTCTCTCACACAGATACTCCCGCCCTCCCCACCACCACATACACAGTCATATACGCACACCCACTCTCTCTCACACAGATACTCACTCTCTCCCCAAAACCACACCCACATGGCCCCATACGCACACCCACTCTCTCTATCACAGATACTCAATCTCTCCCCAGCACCACACACACACAGTCCCCTATGCACACCCACTCTCAAATAGATATTCACTCTCCCCATACCACACATGCACACACTGTCCCCTACGCACACCCACACTCTCTCTCACAGATACTCACTCTCTGCCCACCACCACACACACACAGTCCCATACACACACCTACTGTCTCTCACACAGTTACTCAATCTGTCCCCACCACCGGACACACACACACACACACACACACACACACACACACACACACACACACACACACACACACACACACACACACACACACACACACACACACACACACACACACACACACACACACACAGTCCCATACAAACCTCCACTCTTTCTCTCACTAATACTCACTGTCTCCCACCATCACACACAAACATTCCCAGATGCAAACCCACTCTCTCTCACACAGATACTCACTATCTCTCCAACGCCGCAGAGACACAGACACACCCAAAGTCCCAGACAAACACCCACTCTCTCTCACAGTACTCACACTCTCCCCCCACTACACACACAGTCCCATACGCACACACACTCTCTCTGTCACAGATAATCAGTCTCTCTCCACCAGCACACACACAGTCCCATACGCACACCCACTCTCTCTCACACAGATACTCACTCTCTCACCTCGACCACACGCACACAATCCCATACGCACACCCATTCTCTCTCACACTGATGATCACTGTCTTCCCACCTCCACACACCCACACACACAAACACAAACAGTCCCATACTCACACACATTCTCTCTCACAGATACTTACTCTCTCCCCACCACCACACACACACAGTCACAGACAAACACCCATTCTCTCTCATACAGATACCCACACCCCCCACCATACACATAGTCCCATACGCACACCCAATCTCTCTCTCACAGATACTCACTCTCTCCCCACCACCACACACAGAGTCCCATATGCACACCCAGTGTCTCTCACACAGATACTCACTCTCTCCCCACCACCACACACACACAGTCCCATATGCACACCCACTCACAAAAATACTCACTCTCTCCCCACCACTATACACACACAGTCATATACGCACACCCACTCTCTCTCACACAGATACTCCCTCCCTCCCCACCACCACATACACAGTCATATATGCACACCCACTCTCTCTCACACAGATACTCACTCTCTCCCCAAAACCACACCCACATGGTCCCATACGCACACCCACTCTCTCTATCACAGATACTCACTCTCTCCCCAGCACCACACACACACACAATCCCATACACACAACAACTCTCTCACACAGATACTCACACTCTCCCCAACAGCACACACACACAATCACATATGCACACCCACTCTCGCATAGATACACACTCTCTCCCCACCAAAACATAACACAAACCCATATGCACACCCATTCTCTCTCACAGATACTCGCGCTCTCCCCAACACAACATACACACCGTGCAATGCGCACTCCCACTCGCTCTCTCACAGTCACACTCACCCCACCACCACGCACACACAGTGCCATACGCACACCCACTCTCTCTTGCACAGATACTCACTCCCTCCCACCACCACACCCACAAAGTCCCATACACACACCCACTCTCTCTCTCACAGATACTCACTCTCTCCCCACCTCCACACACAAACAGTCCCATATGCATACCCACTCTCACACAGATATGCACTCCCTCCCACCTCTATACACACACAGTCACATACACACACCCACTCTCTCTCACACAGATATACACTATCTCCCCACCACCACACCCACATAGACCCACACGCACACCCATTCTCTCTCTCACAGATAATCACGCTCTCCCTACCACCACACATGCATACAATCCCATACGCTCACCAACTCTCTCTCACAGATATTCACTCTATCCCCACCAGCACACACTCACAGTCACATAGGCACACCCCTCTCTCTCACACAGATACTCAGACTCTCCCCAACACCACACACACACAATCCCATATGCACACCCACTCTCACACAGATACTCACTCTCTCCCCACCACCACATCCACATAGTCCCATACGCACACACACTCTCTCTCACAGATACTCACTCTCTCCCCACCACCACACACATCCTCTCTCATGCAGATAGTCTCTCTCTCCCCACCACCACACACGCACACACACACACACACACAGTCCCATATTCACACCCACTCGCTCACAGATACTCACTCCCTCCCCACCACCACCCTCACAGATTCACATACACACACCCATTCTCTCTCACACAGATACTCTCTCTCCCACCACCACGCACACAGTTCCATACGCACACCCGCTCTCTCTCTCACAATTTCTCACTCTCTCCCAACCACGACACAGACAGTCCCATACACACTCCCACTCTTACATAGATTCTCAGTCTCTCCCCAACACCACACACACACACACACCGTCCCATACGCACACACATTTTCTCTCACAGATACTCACTCGCTACCCACCACCACACACAGCACAGTCCCATACAGACACCCATCTCACTCCCACAGATACTCACTCTCTCCCCACCACCACACAGACACAGTCCCATACGCACACCCATTCTCTCTCACAGATACTCACTCTCTTTCCACTACCACATACACACAGTCCCATGCGCACAACCACTCTCTCTCTCACACTCACTCTCTCCCCACCAACACGCAGACACAGTCCCATACGCACACCCATTCTCTCTCATACAGATACCCACTCCCCCCCACCACACACAAAGTCCCATACGCACATCCATTCTCTCTCTCACAGATTCTCACTCTCTCCCCACAACCACATGCACACAGGCCCATAAGAACACCTGCTCTCTCTCTCACAGATACTCCCTCTCTCCCCACCACCACATACACAGTCCCATATGCACACCCACTCTCTCTCTCACAGATACTAACTCTCTCCCCACCACCACACACACAGAGTCGCATACACACACCCACTATCTCTCACACAGATACTCACTCTCTCCCCACCAGCACACACACAGTCCCAAACGTACACACCCTCTCCCTCACACAGATACTCACTCCCTCCCACCACCACACCCACAAAGTCCCATACGCACACCCACTCTCTCTCTCACAGATACTCGGTCACTCCCCACCACCCCACACAGAGTCCCATATGCACACCCAGTCTCTCTCACACAGATACTCACTCTCGCCCCACCACCACACACACACAGTCCCATATGCACACCCACTCAAACAGATACTCACTCTCTCCCCACCACCAAACACACACAGTCCCATATGCACACCCACTCACACAGGTACTCACTCTCTCCCCACCACTAGGCACACACATTCACATATGCACACCCACTCTCTCTATCACAGATACTCACTCTCTCCCCAACACCACACACACACAATCCCATATGCACACCCAATCTCTCTCTCACAGATTCGCACTCTCTCCACACCACCACATGCACACAGTCCCTTACGCACACATGCTCTTCTCTCACAGATACTCACTCTTTCCCCACCACCAACACACACAATCCCATAGGCACACCCACTCTCTCTCTCACAGATACTCAGTCTTTCTCCACCACCACACACAGAGTCCCATACGCACACCCACTCTCTCTCACACAGATACTCACTCTCTCCCCACCACCACACACAAACAGTCCCATATGCACACCCACTCTCCCACAGATACTAACTCTCTCCCCACCACCACACCCACATGGTGCCATACGCACACCAACTCTCTCTATCACAGATACTCACTCTCTCCCCAAAACCACACACACACAATCCCATATGCACACACACTCTCGCATAGATACACACTCTCTCCCCTCCACCACATACACACACAATCCCATATGCACACCCATTCTCTCTCACAGACACTCACTCTCTCCCCAACACAACAAACACACCGTGCAATGCGCACACCCACTCTCACTCTCACACTCACTCTCTCCCCACCAACACACACATACAGTCCCATACGCACAACCACTCTCTCTCACACAGATACTTACTCTCTACCCACCACCACATACACACAGTCCCATACACATACCCGCTCTCTCTCCCAAATACTGACTCTCTCCCGCCACCACTCACACACAGTCCCATACGCACACCAACTCTCTCTGTCACAGATGCTCACTCTCTCCCCACCACACACACACAGTCCCATACGCACACCCACTCTCAGACAGATTCTCACTCTCTCCCCACCACCACACACACGCATTCACATACACACACACACTCTCTATCACACAGACACTCACACTCTCCCCACCACCGCACACCCACACACACACACACACAGTACCATACTCACACACACTCTCTCTCACAGATACACACTCTCTCCCCACCACCACACACACACAGTCACATACACACACCCATTGTCTCTCATACAGATACCCTCTCCCCCCCACCACAAACACAGTCCCATACGCACACACACTCTCTTTCTCACAGATTCTAGCTCTCTCCCCACCACCACATAGACAGTCCCATACGCACACCCACTCTCTCACTCAGTTACTCACACTCTCCGCACCACCAGACACACACAGTCCCATACGCACACCCTCTCACTCTCACACAGATACTCACTCTCTCCCTACCAGCACACACACAGTCCCATACACACACCTACTCTCGCGTAGATACTCACTCTCTCCGCACAACCACTCACACACACACAATCCCATACGCACACCCATTCTCTCTCTCACAGATACTAACTCTCTCCCGACCACCACACACACACATTCCAATACGCACACCCACTATCTCTCACACAGATACTCACTCTCTCCCCACCACCACACACACACACACAATCCCATACGCACACCCATTCTCTCTCACAGATACTCACTCTCTTCCCACCACCACATACACACCGTCCCATGCGCGCACCACTCTCTCTCACACTCACTCTCTCCCCACCAACACGCTCACACAGTCCCATACGCACACCCATTCTCTCTCATACAGATACCCTCTCCCCCCGACCACACACAAAGTCCCATACGCACATCCATTCTCTCTCTCACAGATTCTCACTCTCTCCCCACCACCACATGCACACAGTCCCATAAGCACACCTGCTCTCTCTCTCACAGATACACGCTCTCTCCCCACGACCACATACACAATCCCATACGCACACCCACTCTCTCTCTCACAGATACTAACTCTCTCCCCACCACCACACACACACAGTCCCATACGCACACCCACTATCTCTCACACAGATACTCACTCTCTCCCCACCAGCATACACACACAGTCCCATACGTACACACCCTCTCCCTCACACAGATACTCACTCCCTCCCACCACCACACCCAAAAAGTCCCATTCGCACACCCACTCTCTCTCTCACAGATACTCAGTCTCTCCCCACCGCACCGCACAGAGTCCCATATGCACACCCATTCTCTCTCACACAGCTACTCACTCTCTCCCCACCACCACACACACACAGTCCCATATGCACACCCACTCACACAGATACTCACTCTCTCCCCACCACCACACACACACAGTCCCATATGAACACACACTCACACAGATACTCACTCTCTCCCCACCACTATACACACACAGTCACATACGCACACCCACTCTCTCTCACACAGATACTAACTCTCTCCCCACCACCACACCCACATAGACCCATACGCACACCCATTCTCTCTCTCACAGATAATCACTCTCTCCCTACCACCGCACATGCACACAGTACCATATGCTCACCAACTCTCTCTCACAGATACTCACTCCCTCCCCACCACCACACACACACAGTCCCATAGGCACACCCACTCTCACACAGATACTCACTCTCTCCTCACCACCACACACACACAGTCACATACGCACACCCACTCTCTCTCACACAGATACTCACTCTCTCCCCACCACCACACCCACTTAGTATCATATGCACACACACTCTCTCTCACAGATACTCACTCTCTCCCCACCACCACACACATCCTCTCTCACGCAAATAGTCTCTCTCTCCCCACCACCACAAACGCACACACACACACACACGCAGTCCCATACTCACACCCACTCGCTCACAGATACTCACTCTCTCCCCACCACCACACTCACAGAGTCACATACACACACCCATTCTCTCTCACACAGATACACTCTCCCCACCACCACACACAGTCCTGTGCGCACACCCGCTCTCTCTCTCACAAATACTCACTCTCTCCCAACCACGACACAAAAGTCCCATACGCACTCCCACTCTTTCATAGATTCTCACTCTCTCCCCATCACCACACACACACACACAGTCCCATACACACACCCATCTCACTCCCACAGATAGTCACTCTCTCCCCACCACCACACACACAGTCCTGTGCGCACACCCGCTCTCTCTCTCACAAATACTCACTCTCTACCAACCACAACACAAAAGACCCATACGCACTCCCACTCTTTCACAGATTCTCACTCTCTCCCCATCACCACACAAACACACACACAGTCCAATACGCACACGCATTTTCTCTCACAGATACTCACTTGTTCCCCACCACCACACACACACAGTCCAATACACACACCCATCTCACTCCCACAGATACTCACTCTCTCCCCACCACCACAAAGACACAGTCCCATAGGCACAATCCTCTCTCTCACACAGATACTCACACTCTCCCCAACACCACACACACATTCCCATACGCACACTTACTCTCGCGTAGATACTCACTCTCTCCGCACCACCACACACACACACACAATCCCATACACACACCCATTCTCTCTCACAGATACACACTCTCTCCCCACCACCACACACACACAGTCACATACACACACCCATTGTCTCTCATACAGATACCCTCTCCCCCCCACCACAAACACAGTCCCATACGCACACACACTCTCTTTCTCACAGATTCTAGCTCTCTCCCCACCACCACATAGACAGTCCCATACGCACACCCACTCTCTCACTCAGTTACTCACTCTCTCTGCACCACCAGACACAAACAGTCCCATACGCACACCCTCTCACTCTCACACAGATACTCACTCTCTCCCTACCAGCACACACACAGTCCCATACACACACCTACTCTCGCGTAGATACTCACTCTCTCCGTACCATCACACACACACACACAATCCCATACGCACACCCATTCTCTCTCACAGATACTCACTCTCTCCCCACCAACACGCTCACACAGTCCCATACGCACACCCATTCTCTCTCATACAGATACCCTCTCCCCCCCACCACACACAAAGTCCCATACGCACATCCATTCTCTCTCTTACAGATTCTCACTCTCTCCCCACCACCACATGCACACAGTCCCATAAGCACACCCATTCTCTCTCTCACAGATACTAACTCTCTCCCGACCACCACACACACACATTCCAATACGCACACCCACTATCTCTCACACAGATACTCACTCTCTCCCCACCAGCACACACACACAGTCCCATACGTACATACCCTCTCCCTCACACAGATACTCAGTCCCTCCCACCACCACACCCACAAAGTCCCGTTCGCGCACACACTCTCTCTCTCACAGATACTCAGTCTCTCCCCACCACACCACACAGTGTCCCATATGCAAACCCAGTCTCTCTCACACAGATACTCACTCTCTCCCCACCACCACACACACACAGTCCCATATGCACACCCACTCACACAGATACTCACTTTCTCCCCACCACCAAATACACACAGTCCCATATGAACACACACTCACACAGATACTCACTCTCTCCCCACCACTATACACACACAGTCACATACGCACACCGACTCTCTCTCACACAGATACTAACTCTCTCCCCACCACCACACCCACATGGTGCCATATGCACACCCACTTTCTATATCACAGATACTCACTCTCTCCCCAAAACAACACACACACAATCCCATATGCACACGCACTCTCGCATAGATACACACACTCTCCCCACCACCACATACACACACACAATCCCATATGCACACCCATTCTCTCTCACAGATACACACTCTCTCCCCAACACAACATACAAACCGTCCAATGCGCACACCCACTCTCACTCTCACACTCACTCTCTCCCCACCACCAAGCACACACAGTCCCATACGCACAACCACTCTCTCTCACACAGATACTTACTCTCTCCCAACCACCACACACACACAGTCCCATACACAAACCCGCTCTCTCTCTCCCAGATACTTACTCTCTCCCACCACCATTCACACACAGTCCCATATGCACACCAACTCTCTCTGTCACAGATGCTCACTCTCTCCCCACCACACACACACAGTCCCATATGCACACCCACTCTCACACAGATTCTCACTCTCTCCCCACCACCACACACACGCGTTCACATACACACACCCACTCTTTATCACACAGACACTCACTCTCTCACCACCACCGCACACCCACACACACACACACACAGTACCATACTCACACACACTCTCTCTCACAGATACACACTCTCTCACACACACAGTCACATACACACACCCATTGTCTCTCATACAGACACCCTCTCCCCCACACCACACACACACTCCCATACGCACACACTCTCTCTTTCTCACAGATTCTAGCTCTCTCCCCACCACCACATAGACAGTCACATACGCGCACCCACTCTCTCTCACACAGATACTCACTCTCTCCGCACCACCAGACACACACAGTCCCATATGCACACCCTGTCACTCTCACACAGATACTCACTCTCTCCCCACCAGCACACACACAGTCCCACACGCACATCCACTCTCCCTCACACAGATAATAACTCTCTCCCCAACAGCACACCCACAAAGTCCCATACGCACACCCACTCTCTCTCTCACAGATACTCACTCTCTCCCCAGCACCACATACACAGTCACATACGCGCACCCACTCTCTCTCACACAGATACTCACTCTCTCCCCACCACCACACACACACAGTCCCATATGCACACCCACTCTCACACAGATACTCACTCTCTCTCCACCACATGCACACAGTCACATACGCACACCCATACTCTCTCATACAGATACTCACTCTCTCCCCACCACCACACCCACATACTCCCATACGCACACCCACTCTCTCTCTCACAGATACTCACTCTCTCCCCACCACCACACACACACTCAATCCCATACGCACACCCAATCTCTCTCACAGATACTCACTCTCTCCCCACCACTACACACACTCTCTCTCATGCAGATACTCTCTCTCTCCCCAAACCACACACACACAGTCACATACACACACCCATTCTCTCTCACACAGATACTCTCTCCCCACCACCACACACACAGTCCCATATGCACACCAGCTCTCTCTCTCACAAAGACTCACTCTCTCCCAACCACGACACAAACAGTCACATACACACGCCCACTCTTACATGGATTCTCATTCTATCCCCACCACCACACACACACACACACAGTACCATATGCACACCCAATTTCTCTCACAGATACTCACTCGCTCCCCACCACCACACACACACACTGTCCCATACACACACCCACTCTCTCTCCCACAGATACTCACTCTCTCTCCACCACCACACACACACAGTCCCATATGCCCACCCCTCTCTCTCACACACATACTTACACTCTCCCCAACACCACACACACACAATCCCATACGGATACCCACTCTCGCATAGATAGTCACTCTCTCCCCACCACCACACACACACAAACAATCCCATACGCACACCCATTCTCTCTCACAGCTTCTCACTCTCTCCCCACAACCACATACACAAAGTCCCATGCGCACAACCACTCTCTCTCTCACACTCACACTCTCCCCACCACCGCGCACACACAATCCCATATGCACACTCACTCTCTCTCACACAGATACTTACTCTCACCCCACCACTGCACACACACAGTCCCATACACACACCCGCTCTCCCTCTCACAGATACTCACTCTCTCCCCACCACCTAACACACACAGTCCCATATGCACACCAACTCTCTCTCTCACAGACGCTCACTCTCTCGCAACCACAAACACACGCAGTCCAACATGCACACTCACTCTCACACAGATTCTCACTCTCTCCCCACCGCCACACACACATAGTCCCATAAGCACACCCACTCTCTCTCACACAGATACTCACTATCTCCCCACTACCACACACAGACATTCCCATACACACACCCACTCTCTATCACACAGATACTCACTCCCTCCCCACCACCGCACGCACACACACACACACACACACAAAGTCCCATACTCACACACACTCTCTCTCACAGAAACTCACTCTCTCCCCACCACCACAAACACACAGTCACATACACACATGCATTCTCTCTCATACAGATCCCCTCTCCCCCCTACCACAAACAAAGTCCCATAAGCTCACCCAATCTCTCTCTCACAGATTCTCACTCTCTCCCCACCACCACACACACACGGTGCATTATGAACACCCACTCTCTCTCACACAGAGACTCACTCTCTCCCCACCAGCACATCCACAAAGTCCCATACGCACACCCACTCTCAATCTCACAGATACTTAATCTCTCCCCACCACCACACACACAGTCCCATACACGCACACACTCTCTCTGCCACAGATAATACGTCTCTCCCCACCAGCACACACACAGTCCCATACGCACACCCACTCTCTCTCACACAGATACACACTCTCTCACCTCGACCACACACACACAATCCCATACGCACACCCATTCTCTCTCACACTGATACTCACTGTCTTCCCACCACCGCACACCCACGCACACAAACACACACAGTCCCATACTCACACACACTCTCTCTCACAGATACTCACTCTCTCTTCACCACCACACACACACAGTCACAGACAAACACCCATTCTCTCTCATACAGATACCCACTCATCCCACCACACACAAAGTCCTATACGCACACACAATCTCTCTCCCACAGATACTCACTCTCTCCCCACCACCACATACACAGTCCCATACGCACACCCACTCTCTCTCTCTCACAGATACTCACTCTCTCCCCACCACCACACACACAATCCCATACGCACACCCACTCTCGCATACATATTCACTCTCTCCCCACCACCACACTCACACACACAATCCCATAAGCACGCCCATTTCCTCTCACAGCTTCTCACTCTCTCCACACCACCACATACACCTCATCCCATGCGCACAACCACTCTCTCTCACACTCACTCTCTCCCCACCACCACGCACACACAGTCCCATATGCACACCCACTCTCTCTCACACAGATACTTACTCTCACCCCACCACCGCACACACACAGTCCCAAACACACACGCGCTCTCTCTCACAGATACTCACTCTCTCCCCACCACCACACACACAGAGTCACATATGCACACCAACTCTCTCTCTTACAGATGCTCACTCTCTCGCAACCACACACACACGCAGTCCCATACGCACACCCAGTCTCACACAGATTGTCACTCTCTCCCCACCACCACACACACACAGTCCCATATGCACACCAACTCTCTCTCACTCAGATACTCACTATCTCCCCACTACCACACACACACATTCCCATACACACACCCACTCTCTATCACACAGATACTCACTCTCTCCCCACCACCACAAACACATATACCCATACGCACTCCCACTCTCTCTCTCACAGATAATCACTCTCTCCCCACCACCACTCATGCACACAGTCCCATGCACACACCAACTCTCTCACAGATACTCACTCTCTCCCCACCACCACCCACACACAGTCCCATAAGCACACCCCTCTCGAACACACAGATACTCACACTCTCCCCAACACCACACACACACAATCCCATATGCACACCCACTCTTGCATAGATACTCAGTCTCTCCCCAACACCACACAAACACAAGCATTCCCATACGCACACCTTTTCTCTCTCACAGATATTCACTATCTCCCCACCACCACATACAGACCGCGGATTGCGCACACCCACTGTCGCTCTCACACTCACTCTCTCCCCACCACCACGCACACACAGACCCATACACACACCCACTCTCTCTCACACAGATACTTACTCTCTCCCCACCACCACACACACACAGTCCCATACACACACCCGCTCGCTCTCTCACAGATAGTTATTCACTCCCCACCACACACACACAATCCCATATGCACGCCCAATCTCACACAGATTCGCACTTTCTCCCCACCACCACACACACACAGTCCCATATGCACACCCACTCTCTCACACAGATGCTCACTATCTCCCCACTACCACACACACGCATTACCATACACACACCCACTCTCTATCACACAGATACTCACTCTCTCCCCTCCACCACACACACACAATCACATACGCACACCCACTCTCTCTCACACAGATACTCAATCTCTCCCCACCACCACACCCACATACTCCCATACGCACACCCACTCTCTCTCTCACAGATACGAACTCTCTCCCCACCACCACACACACACTCAATCCCATACACACACCCAATCTCTAGCACAGATACTCACTCTCTCCCCACCACTACACACACTCTCTCTCACGCAGATACTCTCTCTCTCCCCACCACTACACACACACAGTCACATACACACACCCATTCTCTCTCGCACAGATACTCTCTCCCCACCACTACACACACAGTCCCATATGCACACCCGCTCTCTCTCTCACAAAGACTCACTCTCTCCCAACCACGACACAAACAGTCACATACGCACTCCCACTCTTACATAGATTCTCACTCTCTCCCCACCACCACACACACACACACAGTCCCATACGCACACCCAATTTCTCTCACAGATACTCACTCGCTCCCCACCACCACACACACACAGTCCCATATGCCCTCCCCTCTGTCTCACACATATACTCACACTCTCACCAACACCACACACACACAATCCCATTTGGATACCCACTCTCGCATACATAGTCACTCTCTCCCCACCACCACACACACAAAAACAATCCCATACGCACACCCATTCTCTCTCACAGCTTCTCACTCTCTCCCCACCACCACATACACACCGTCCCATGTGCACAACGACTCTCTCTCTCACACTCACACTCTCCCCACCACCACGCACACACAATCCCATATGCACACCCACTCTCTCTCACACAGATACTTACTCTCACCCCACCACCGCACACACACAGTCCCATACACACACCCACGCTCTCTCTCACAGATACTCACTCTCTCCCCAGCACCACACACACACAATCCCATACGCACACCCACTCTCGCATACATAGTCTCTCTCTCCCCACCACCACACCCACACAAACAATCCCATAAGCACACCCATTTTCTCTCACAGCTTCTCACTCTCTCCCCACCACCACATACACATCATCCCATGCGCACAACCACTCTCTCTCTCACACTCACTCTCTCCCCACCACCACGCACACAGAGTCCCATATGCACACCCACTCTCTCTCACACAGATACTTACTCTCACCCCACCACCGCACACACGCAGTCCCAAACACAAACCCACTCTCTCTCTCACAGATACTCACTCTCTCCCCACCAGCACACGCACACAGTCCCAGATGCACACCAACTCTCTCTCACACAGATACTCACTATCTCCCCACTACCACACACACACATTCCCATACACACACCCACTCTCTATCACACAGATACTCACTCTCTCCCCACCACCGCACACCCACACACACACACACAGTCCCATACTCACACATACTCTCTCACTCAGATACACTCTCTCTCTCCACCACCACTCACAGAGTCCCATACGCACACCCACTCTCTCTCACACAGATACACACTCTCTCGCCACCACCACACATAAACAGTCCCATATGCACACCCACTCTC
This sequence comes from Isurus oxyrinchus, assembly GCA_026770705.1. Lineage (NCBI taxonomy): Eukaryota > Metazoa > Chordata > Chondrichthyes > Lamniformes > Lamnidae > Isurus > Isurus oxyrinchus. The sequence continues at coordinate 58,078,774 of JANJGN010000012.1, read as the reverse complement.
ACACAGATACTCACTTTCTCCCCACCACTATACACACACAGTCCCAAACACACACGCGCTCTCTCTCTCACAGATAGTCACTCTCTCCCCACCACCACACACACAGAGTCACATATGCAAACCAACTCTCTCTCTTACAGATGCTCACTCTCTCGCAACCACACACACACGCAGTCCCATGCGCACACCCACTCTCACAGAGATTCTTACTCTCTCCCCACCACCACACACACACAGTCCCATATGCACACCAACTCTCTCCCACTCAGATACTCATTATCTCCCCACTACCACACACACACATTCCCATACACACACCCACTCTCTATCACACAGATACTCTGTCCCTCCCCACCACCACACACCCACACACACACACAGTCCCATACTCACACATACTCTCTCACACAGATACACTCTCTCTCTCCACCACCACACACAGAGTCCCATACGCACACCCACTCTCTCTCACACAGATACACACTCTCTCGCCACCACCACACATAAACAGTCCCATATGCACACCCACTCTCACACAGATACTCACTTTCTCCCCACCACTATACACACACAGTCACAAACGCACACCCACTCTCTCTCACACAGATACTCACTCTCTCCCCACCACCACAAACACATAGACCCATACGCACTCCCACTCTCTCTCTCACAGTTAATCACTCTCTGCCCCCCAACACTCACGCACACAGTCCCATGCACACACCAACTCTCTCACAGATACTCACTCTCTCCCCACCACCACCCACACACAGTCCCATAAGCACACCCCTCTCGAACACACAGATACTCACACTCTCCCCAACACCACACACACACAATCCCATATGCACACACACTCTTGCATAGATACTCACTCTCTCCCCACCACCACACAAACACAAGCATTCCCATACGCACACCTTTTCTCTCTCACAGATATTCACTATCTCCCCACCACCACATACAGACCGCGGATTGCGCACACCCACTGTCGCTCTCACACTCACTCTCTCCCCACCACCATGCACACACAGACCCGTACACACACCCACTCTCTCTCACGCAGGTACTTACTCTCTCCCCACCACCACACACACACAGTCCCATACACACACCCGCTCGCTCTCTCACAGATAGTTACTCACTCCCCACCACACACACACAATCCCATATGCACGCCCAATCTCACACAGATTCGCACTTTCTCCCCACCACCACACACACACAGCCCCATATGCACACCCACTCTCTCACACAGATACTTACTCTCACCCCACCACCATGCAAACACACAGTCCCAAACACAAACCCGCTCTCTCTCTCACAGATACTCACTCTCTCCCCACCAGCACATGCACACAGTCCCAGATGCACACCAACTCTCTCTCACACAGATACTCACTATCTCCCCACTACCACACACACACATTCCCATACACACACCCACTCTCTATCACACAGATACTCACTCTCTCCCCACCACCGCACACCCACACACACACACACAGTCCCATACTCAGACATACTCTCTCACTCAGATACACTCTTTCTCTCCACAACCACTCACAGAGTCCCATACGCACACCCACTCTCTCTCACACAGATACACACTCTCTCGCCACCACCACACATAAACAGTCCCATATGCACACCCACTCTCACACAGATACTCACTTTCTCCCCACCACTATACACACACAGTCCCAAACGCACACGCGCTCTCTCTCTCACAGATACTGACTCTCTCCCCACCACCACACACACAGTCACATATGCAAACCAACTCTCTCTCTTACAGATGCTCACTCTCTCGCAACCACAAACACACGCAGTCCCATATGCACACCCACTCTCACACAGATTCTCACTCTCTCCCCACCACCACACACACACAGTCCCATATGCACACCAACACTCTCTCACACAGATACTCACTATCTCCCCACTACCACACACACACATTCCCATACACACACCCACTCTCTATCACACAGATACTCAGTCTCTCCCCACCACCACACACCCACACGCACACACACAGTCCCATACTCACACATACTCTCTCACACAGATACACTCTCTCTCTCCACCACCACACACAGAGTCCCATACGCACACCCACTCTCTCTCACACAGATACACACTCTCTCGCCACCACCACACATAAACAGTCCCATATGCACACCCACTCTCACACAGATACTCACTTTCTCCCCACCACTATACACACACAGTCACAAACACACACCCACTCTCTGTCACACAGATACTCACTCTCTCCCCACCACCACCCACACACAGTCCCATATGCACACCCCTCTCGAACACACAGATACTCACACTCTCCCCAACACCACACACACACAATCAAATATGCACACCCACTCTTGCATAGATACTCACTCTCTCCCCACCACCACACAAACACAAGCATTCCCATACGCACACCCATTCTCTCTCACAGATATTCACTATCTCCCCACGACCACATACACACCGTGGATTGCGCACACCCACTCTCGCTCTCACACTCACTCTCTCCCGACCACCACACACACACAGTCCCATGCACGCACCCACTCTCTCTCACACAGATACTTACTCTCTCCCCACCACCACACACACACAGTCCCATACACACACCCGCTCTCTCTCTCTCACAGATAGTTACTCACTCCCCACCATACACACACAATCCCATATGCACGCCCACTCTCACACAGATGCTCACTCTCTCCCCACCACCACACACACACTCAATCCCATACGCACACCCAATCTCTCTCACAGATACTCACTCTCTCCCCACCACTACACACACTCTCTCCCACGCAGATACTCTCTCTCTCCCCACGACCACACACACATAGTCACATACACACACCCATTCTCTCTCACACAGATACTCTCTCCCCCACCTCCACACATACAGTCCCATACACACACCCACTCTCTCTCCCACAGATACTCACTCTCTCCCCACCACCACACATGCACAGTCCCATACGCCCACCCCTCTCTCTCAAACACATACTCACACTCCCCCCAACACCACACACACACAATCCCATACGGATACCCACTCTCGCATAGATAGTCACTCTCTCCCCACCACCACACTCAAACAAACAATCCCATACGCACTCCCATTCTCTCTCACAGCTTCTCACTCTCTCCCCACCACCACATACACACCGTCCCATGCGCACAACCACTCTCTCTCACACACTCACACTCTCCCCACCACCATGCACACACAATCCCATATGCACACCCACTCTCTCTCACACAGATACTTACTCTCACCCCACCACTGCACACACACAGTCCCATACACACACCCGCTCTCTCTCTCACAGATACTCACTCTCTCCCCACCACCACACACACACAGTCCCATATGCACACCAACTCTCTCTCTCACAGACGCTCACTCTCTCGCAACCACAAACACACGCAGTCCCATATGCATATTCACTCTCACACAGATTCTCACTCTCTCCCCACCACCACACACACACAGTCCCATATGCACACCCACTCTCTCTCACACAGATACTCACTATCTCCCCACTACCACACACACACATTCCCATACACACACCCACTCTCTATCACACAGATACTCACTCCCTCCCCACCACCGCACACACACACACAGTCCCATAGTCACACACACTCTCTCTCACAGAAACTCACTCTCTCCGCACCACCACACACACACAGTCACATACACACATGCATTCTCTCTCATACAGATCCCTTCTTCCCCCTACCACAAACACAGTCCCATAAGCTCACCCAGTCTCTCTCTCACAGATTCTCACTCTCTCCCCACCACCACACACACACAGTGCCATATGAACACCCACTCTCTCTCACACAGAGACTCACTCTCTCCCCACCAGCACATCCACAAAGTCCCATACGCACACCCACTCTCAATCTCACAGATACTTAATCTCTCCCCACCAGCACACACACAATCCCATACGCACACCCACTCTCTCTAACACAGATACTCACTCTCTCACCTCGACCACACACACACAATCCCATATGCACACCCATTCTTCTCACACTGATATTCAATGTCTTCCCACCAACGCACACCCACGCACACAAACACACACAGTCCCATACTCACACACACTCTCTCTCACAGATACTCACTCTCTCTTCACCACCACAGACACACAGTCACAGACAAACACCCATTCTCTCTCATACAGATACCCACTCACCCCCACCACACACAAAGTCCTATAGGCACACACAATCTCTTTCCCACAGATACTCACTCTCTCCCCACCACCACATACACTGTCCCATACGCACACCCACTCTCTCTCTCACAGATACTCACTCTCTCCCCACCACCACACACACACAATCCCATAAGCACACCCAATCTCGCATACATAGTCACTCTCCCCCGACCACCACACACACACACACAATCCCATACGCACACCCATTTTCTCTCACAGCTTCTCAATCTCTCCCCACCACCACATACACATCATCCCATGCGCACAACCACTCTCTCTCTCACACTCACTCTCTCCCCACCACACACACACAGTCCCATATGCACACCCACTCTCTCTCACACAGATACTCACTCTCTCCTCACCACCACAAACACATAGACCCATACGCACTCCCACTCTCTCTCTCACAGATGATAACTCTCTCCCCACGACCACCCAATTACAGTCCCATACGCACACCCCTCTCAAACACACAGATACTCACACTCTCCCCAACACCACACACACACAATCCCATATGCACACCCACTCTTGCAGAGATACTCACTCTCTCCCCACCACCACACAAACACAAGCATTCCCATACGCACACCCATTCTATCTCACAGATATTCGCTATCTCCCCACCACCACATACACACAGTGGATTGCGCACACCCACTCTTGCTCTCACACTCACTCTCCCCCCACCACCATGCACACACAGTCCCATACACACACCCGCTCTCTCTCTCACAGATAGTTATAAACTCCCCACCACACACACACAATCCCATATGCACACCCAATCTCACACAGATTCGCACTTTCTCCCCACCACCACACACACACAGTTCCATATGCACACCCGCTCTCTCTCTCACAAAGACTCACTCTCTCCCAACCATGACATAAAAAGTCCCATACGCACTCCCACTCTTACATAGATTCTCACTCTCTCCCCACCACCACACACACACACACACACAGTCCCATACGCACACCCAATTTCTCTCACAGATACTCACTCGCTCCCCACCACCACACACACTGTCCCATACACACACCCACTCTCTCTTCCACAGATACTCACTCTCTCCCCACCACCACACACACACAGTCCCATACGCCCACCCCTTTCTCTCACACACATACTCACACTCTCCCCAACACCACACACACACATTCCCATACAGATACCCACTCTCGCATACATAGTCACTCTCTCCCCACCACCAGACACACACAAACAATCCCATACGCACACCCATTCTCTCTCACAGCTTCTCACTCTCTCCCCACCACCACATACACACCGTCCCATGCGCACAACCACTCTCTCTCTCACACTCACACTATCCCCACCACCATGCACACACAATCCCATATGCACACCCACTCTCTCTCACACAGATACTTACTCTCACCCCACCACCGCACACACACAGTCCCATACACACACCCGCTCTCTCTCACAGATACTCATTCTCTCCCCACCACCACACACACACTGTCCCATATGCACACCAACTCTCGCTCTCACAGACGCTCACTCTCTCGCAACCACAAACACATGCAGTCCCATACGCACACTCACTCTCACACAGATTCTCACTCTCTCCCCACCGCCACACACACATAGTCCCATATGCACAACCACTCTCTCTCACACAGATACTCACTATCACCCCACTACCACACACACACATTCCCATACACACACCCACTCTCTATCACACAGATACTCACTCCCTCCCCACCACACACACACACACACACACACACACACACACACACACACACACACACACACACACACACACACACACACACACACACACACACACACACACACACACACACACACACAGTCCCATACACACACACACTCTCTCTCACAGAAATTCACTCTCTCCCCACCACACACACACACAGTCACATACACATATGCATTCCCTCTCATACAGATCCCCTCTCCCCACTACCACAAACACAATCCCATAAGCTCACCCAGTCTCTCTCTCACAGATTCTCACTCTCTCCCCACCACCACACACACACAGTGCCACATGAACACCCACTCTCTCTCACACAGAGACTCACTCTCTCCCCACCAGCACATCCACAAAGTCCCATACCCACTCTCAATCTCACAGATACTTAATCTCTCCCCACCACCACACACACAGTCCCATACGCGCACATTGTCTCTCTGCCACAGATAATACGTCTCTCCCCACCAGCACACACACAGTCCCATAGGCACACCCACTCTCTCTCACACAGATACTCACTCTCTCACCTCGACCACACACACACAATCCCATATGCACACCCATTCTTCTCACACTGATACTCACTGTCTTCCCACCACCGCACACCCACGCACACAAACACACACAGTCCCATACTCACACACACTCTCTCTCACAGATACTCACTCTCTCTTCACCACCACCCACACACAGTCACAGACAAACACCCATTCTCTCGCATACAGATACCCACTCAGCCCACCACACACAAAGTCCTATACGCACACACAATCTCTCTCCCACAGATACTCACTCTCTCCCCACCACCACGTACACAGTCCCATACGCACACCCATTTTCTCTCACAGCTTCTCAGTCTCTCCCCACCACCACATACACATCATCCCATGCGCACAACCACTCTCTCTCTCACACTCACTCTCTCCCCCACCACCACGCACACACAGTCCCATATGCACACCCACTCTCTCTCACACAGATACTTACTCTCACCCCACCACCGCACACACACAGTCCCAAACACACACCCGCTCTCTCACAGATACTCACTCTCTCCCCACCACCACACACACAGTCACATATGCAAACCAACTCTCTCTCTTACAGATGCTCACTCTCTCGCAACCACACACACATGCAGTCCCATACGCACACCCAGTCTCACACAGATTGTCACTCTCTCCCCACCACCACACACACACAGTCCCATATGCACACCCACTCTCCCTCACACAGATACTCACTATCTCCCCACTACCACACACACATATTCCCATACACACACCCACTCTCTATCACACAGATACTCACTCTCTCCCCACCACCGCACACCCACACACACACACAGTCCCATACTCACACACACTCTCTCACACAGATACACTCTCTCTCTCCACCACCACACACAGATTCCCATACGCACACCCACTCTCTCTCACACAGATACACACTCTCTCCCCAGCACCACACACACACAATCCCAAACGCACACCCATTTTCTCTCACAGCTTCTCACTCTCTCCCCACCACCACATATACATCATCCCATGCGGACAACCACTCTCTCTCTCACACTCACTCTCTCCCCACCACCACGCACACACAGTCCCATATGCACACCCACTCTCTCTCACACAGATACTTACTCTCCCCCCACCACCGCACACACACAGTCCCAAACACACACCCGCTCTCTCACAGATACTCACTCTCTCCCCACCACCACACACACACATTCACATATGCACACCAACTCTCTCTCTTACAGATGCTCACTCTCTCGCAACCACACACACACACGCAGTCCCATACGCACACCCACTCTCCCTCACACAGATACTCACTATCTCCCCACTACCACACACACACATTCCCGTACACACACCCACTCTCTATCACACAGATACTCACACTCTCCCCACCACCGCACACCCACACACACACACGCACACACACACAGTACCATACTCACGCACACACTCTCTGTCACAGATACTCAATCTCTCCTCACCACCACACACACTCAGTCACATACACACACCCATTCTCTCTCATACAGATACCCTCATCCCCCCACCACACAGCCAGTCCCATACGCACAACCACTCTCTCACTCACAGATTATCACTCTCTCCCCACCACCACATGCACAGTCCCATACACACACCCACTCTTTATCTCACAGATACTCACTCTCTCCACACCACCAGATGCACACAGTACCATACGCACACCCACTCTCTCTCACTCAGATACGCACTCTCTCCCCACCAGCACACACACACAGTCCCATACGTACATCCACTCTCCCTCACACAGATAATCACTCTCTCGCCACCAGCACACCGACAAAGTCCATACGCACACCAACTCTCTGTCGCACAGATAAACACTCTCAACCCACCACCACAAACATACCGTCCCATACGCACACCAACTCCCTCTCACACAGATACTCACTCTCTCCCCACCACCACACACACAGTCCCATATTCACACCCACTATCACACAGATACTCACTCTCTCCCCACCACACACACACAGTCACATACGCACACCCACTCTCTCCCACACAGATACTCACTCTCTCCCCACCACCACACCCGCAAAGTCCCATATGCTCACCCAATCTCCTTCACAGATACTCACTCTCTCCCCACCACCACACACACAAACAATCCCATATGCTCACACAATCTCTTTCACAGATACTCACTCTCTCCCCACCACCAAACACATCCTCTCTCATGTATATGGTCTCTCTCTCCCCACCACCACACACACAGTCCCATACGCACACCCGCTCTCTCTCTCACAAATAATCACTCTCTCCCAACCACGACACACACAGTCCCATACGCAGTCCCACTCTTACATAGATACTCACTCTCTCCCCACCACAATATCACACACACAGTCCCATACGCACACCCACTCTCTCTCTCTCACAGATACTCACACTCTCCCCACCACACACACACAGTCCCATACGCACACCCACTCTCTCTCACACAGATACTCACTCTCTCCCCACCACCACAGACACACAGTCCCATAAGCACACCCACTCTCTCTCACAGATAGTCACTGTCTCCCCACCACCAAACACACACTCAATCCCACACGCACACCCAATCGATCTCACAGATACTCACTCTCTCCCCACCATCACACCCACATAGTCCCATAAGCACACCCACTCTCTCTCACAGATACTCACTGTCTCCCCACCACCACACACACACTCAATCCCACATGCACACCCAATCTCTCTCACCGATTCTCACTCTCTCCCCACCACCACACACACGCATTCACATACACACACCCACTCTCTATCACACAGATAGTCACTCTCTCACCACCAAATCACACCCACACACACACACACACACACACAGTACCATACTCACACACACTCTCTCTCACACAGTTACCCACAGCACCCAGCACACACACAGACTCATACGAACACCCACTCTCTTTCTCACAGATTCTAGCTCTCTCCCCACCACCACATACACAGTCCCATACGCACACCCACTCTCTTTCTCACAGATACTCACTCGCTCCGCACCACCAGACACACACAGTCCCATACGCATACCCTCTCAAACTCGCACAGATACTCATTCTCTCCCCACCAGCACACACACACAGTCCCATACGCACATCCACTCTCCCTCACACAGATACTCACTCTCTCCCCACCAGCACACACACACAGTCCCATACGCACACCCACTCTCTCTCTCACAGATACTCACTCTCTCCCCACCACACACACACAGTTGCATACGCACACCCACTCTCTCTCTGACAGATATACAGTCTCTCCCCACCACCACACACACAGTCCCATACGCACACCCACTCTCTCTCACACAGATACTCACTCTCTCACCTCGACCACACACACACTCAATGCCCCACGCACACCTTATCTCTCTCACAGATACTCACTCTCTCCCCACCACCACACACAATCTCTCTCACACAGACACTCTCTCTCTCCCCACCACCACACACGCACACACACACACAGTCCCATACACACACCCGCTCTCTCACAGAACTCACTGTCTCCACACCACCATACACACACAATCCCATACGCACACCCACTCTCGCATAGATAGCCACTCTCTCCTCACCACCACATACACAGCGTCCCATGTGCACAACCACTCTCTCTCTCACACACTCTCTCCCCACCACCATGCACACACAGTCCCATATGCACACCCACTCTCTCTCACACAGATACTTACTCTCACCCCACCACCACACACACACAGTCCCATACACACACCCGCTCTCTCTCTCACAGATACTTACTCTCTCCACACCACCACACACACACAGTCCCATACGCACACCAACTCTCTCTCTCACAGATACTCACTCTCTCCCCACCACCATATGCACACCCAATCTCTCTCACAGATATCCCTCTCTCCCCACCACCACACAAAATCTCTCTAACGCAGATAGTCTCTCTTTCCCCACCACCACACATGCACATACACGCACACTCAGTCCGATACACACACCCACTCTCTCACAGATACTCAATCTCGTCCCACCACCACACACACACAGTCACATACACACACCCATTCTCTCTCACACAGATACTCTCTCAACACCACCACACACACAGTCCCCTATGCACACCCGCTCTCCCTCTCACAAATACTCACTCTCTCCCAAACACGACAGACACAGTCCCATATGGACTCCCACTCTTACATAAATTCTCACTCTCTCCCCAAAACCACACACACACACACACACACACACACACACACAGTCCAATACGAAAACCCACTCTCTCTCCCACTGATACTCACTCTCTCCCCACCACAACACACACAGTCTCATACGCACACTCCTCTCTCTCACAAAGATACTCACACTCTCCCCAAAACCACACACAGACAGTCGCTTACGCAAACACACTCTCGCAAAGATGCTCACTCTCTCCCCACCACTGCACACACACACATAATCCGAGACGCACACCCATTCTCTCTCACAGATACTCACTCTCTCCTCACCACCACATACACACCGTCCCATGCACACAACCACTCTCTCACTCACACTCACAATCTCCCCACCACCACGCACACAGAGTCCCATATGCACACCCATTCTCTCTCATACAGATACCCACTCCCCCCCACCACACACAAAGTCCCATACGCACATCCAATCTCTCTCTCACACTCACTCTCTCTCCACCAACACATGCACTCCATCCCATAAGCACACCCACTCTCTTTCTCACAGATACTCACTCGCTCCGCACCACCAGACACACACAGTCCCATACGCATACCCTCTCAAACTCGCACAGATACTCATTCTCTCCCCACCAGCACACACACACAGTCCCATACGCACATCCACTCTCCCTCACACAGATACTCACTCTCTCCCCACCAGCACACACACACAGTCCCATACGCACACCCACTCTCTCTCTCACAGATACTCACTCTCTCCCCACCACACACACACAGTTGCATACGCACACCCACTCTCTCTCTGACAGATATACAGTCTCTCCCCACCACCACACACACAGTCCCATACGCACACCCACTCTCTCTCACACAGATACTCACTCTCTCACCTCGACCACACACACACTCAATGCCCCACGCACACCTTATCTCTCTCACAGATACTCACTCTCTCCCCACCACCACACACAATCTCTCTCACACAGACACTCTCTCTCTCCCCACCACCACACACGCACACACACACACAGTCCCATACACACACCCGCTCTCTCACAGAACTCACTGTCTCCACACCACCATACACACACAATCCCATACGCACACCCACTCTCGCATAGATAGCCACTCTCTCCTCACCACCACATACACAGCGTCCCATGTGCACAACCACTCTCTCTCTCACACACTCTCTCCCCACCACCATGCACACACAGTCCCATATGCACACCCACTCTCTCTCACACAGATACTTACTCTCACCCCACCACCACACACACACAGTCCCATACACACACCCGCTCTCTCTCTCACAGATACTTACTCTCTCCACACCACCACACACACACAGTCCCATACGCACACCAACTCTCTCTCTCACAGATACTCACTCTCTCCCCACCACCATATGCACACCCAATCTCTCTCACAGATATCCCTCTCTCCCCACCACCACACAAAATCTCTCTAACGCAGATAGTCTCTCTTTCCCCACCACCACACATGCACACACACGCACACTCAGTCCGATACACACACCCACTCTCTCACAGATACTCAATCTCGTCCCACCACCACACACACACAGTCACATACACACACCCATTCTCTCTCACACAGATACTCTCTCAACACCACCACACACACAGTCCCCTATGCACACCCGCTCTCCCTCTCACAAATACTCACTCTCTCCCAAACACGACAGACACAGTCCCATATGGACTCCCACTCTTACATAAATTCTCACTCTCTCCCCAAAACCACACACACACACACACACACACACACACAGTCCCATACGAAAACCCACTCTCTCTCCCACTGATACTCACTCTCTCCCCACCACAACACACACAGTCTCATACGCACACTCCTCTCTCTCACAAAGATACTCACACTCTCCCCAAAACCACACACAGACAGTCGCTTACGCAAACACACTCTCGCAAAGATGCTCACTCTCTCCCCACCACTGCACACACACACATAATCCGAGACGCACACCCATTCTCTCTCACAGATACTCACTCTCTCCTCACCACCACATACACACCGTCCCATGCACACAACCACTCTCTCACTCACACTCACAATCTCCCCACCACCACGCACACAGAGTCCCATATGCACACCCATTCTCTCTCATACAGATACCCACTCCCCCCCACCACACACAAAGTCCCATACGCACATCCAATCTCTCTCTCACACTCACTCTCTCTCCACCAACACATGCACTCCATCCCATACGCCCACCTACTCTCTCTCTCACACATGCTCCCTCTCTCCCCATCACCACATACACAGTCCCATATGTACACCCACTCTCTCTCTCACAGATACTCACTCTCTCCCCACCACCTCACACACACAGTCCCATACGCACACCCACTCTCTCTCACACAGATACTCACTCTCTCCCTTCCAGCACACACACACTGTCCTAAACATACACCCCCTCTCCCTCACACAGATACTCACTCCCTCCCACCACCACACCCACAAAGTCCCATACACACACCCACTCTCTCTCTCACAGCTACTCACTCTCTCCCCACCACCACACACACACAATCCCATACACACACCCACTCTCTCTCTCACAGATACTGTCTCTCCCCACCACCACACCCACAAAGTCCCATACGCACACCCACTCTCTCTCTCACAGATACTCAGTCTCTCCCCACCACCACACAGAAAGTCACATATGCACACCCACTCTCTCTCACACAGATACTCACTCTCTCCCCACCAGCACGCACACACAGTCCCATATGCACACCCACTCACACACAGATACTCACTGTCTCCCCACCACCACATATACACAGTCACATACGCACACCCACACTCTCTCACACAGATACTCACTCTCTCCCCAACACCACACCCACATGGTCCCATATGCACACCCACTCTCTCTCACAGATACTCACTCTCTCCCCACCACCACACACACACACAATCCCATACGCACACCCAATCTCTCTCACAGATACTCACTCTCTCCCCACCACCACACACATGCTCTCTCACGCAGATAGTCTCTCTCTCCCCACCACCACACATGCACACACACACACTCAGTCCCATACACAGACTCACTCTCTCACAGATACTCACTCTCTCCCCACCACCACACACACACAGTCCCATACGCCAACTCTCTCTCACAGATGCTCACTCTCTCGCAACCACACAAACACGCAGTCCCATACGCACACCCACCCTCACACAGATTCTAACTCTCTCCCCACCACCACACACACACAGTCCCATAAGCAAACCAACTCTCTCTCACACAGATCATCACTATCTCCCCACTACCACACACACACATTCCCATTCACACACCCACTCTCTATCACAAAGATACTCACTCTCTCCCCACCACCGCACACCCACACACACACACACACACACACACACACACAGTCCCATACTCACAAACACTCTCTCTCACAGATTCTCACTCTCTCCTCACCACCACACTCACACAGTCACATACACACACCCATTCTCTCTCATACAGAACCCCACTCCCCCCACCACACACACAGTCCCATACGCTCACCGACTCTCTCTCTCACAGATTCTCACTCTCTCCCCACCACATACACAGTCCCACATGAACACCCACTCTCTCTCATACAGATACTCACTCTCTCCCCAGCAGCACACACACACAGTCCCATACGCACACCCACTCTTCCTCACAACGATACTCACTCTCTCCCCACCACCACACCCACAAAGTCCCATACACACACCCACTCTCAATCTCACAGATACTTACTCTCTCCCCACTGCCACTCACACTGTCCCATACGCACACACACTCTCTCTCTAACAGATACTCAGTCTCTCCCCACCACCACACACACAGTCCCATACACACACCCATTCTCTCTCACACAGATACTCACTCTCCCACCTCCACCACACACACACAGTCCCATATGCACACCCACTCTCACACAGATACTCACTCTCTCCCTACCACACTCACACAGTCACATACGCACACCCAATCTCCCTCACACAGATACTCACTCTCTCCCCACCACCATACCCATACAGTCCCATACACACACCCACTCTATCTCTCACAGATACTCACTCTCTCCCCCCCACCATAAACACACACAATCCCATATGCACACCCAATCTCTCTCACAGATATCACTCTCTCTCCACCACCACACAAAATCTCTCTAACGCAGATAGTCTCTCTCTCCCCACCACCACACATGCACACACATGCACACACAGTCCGATACACACACCCACTCTCTCACAGATACTCAATCTCTCCCCAGCACCATACACACACAGTCACACACACACACCCATTCTCTTTCACACAGATACTATCTCCCCACCACCACACACACAGTCCCCTACGCACACCCACTCTCCCTCTCACAAATACTCACTCTCTCCCAACCATGAGAGACACAGTCCCATACTGACTCCCACTCTTACATAGATTCTCACTCTCTCCCCAAAACCACACACACACACAGTCCCATAAGAACACCCAATCTCTCTCCCACAGATACTCACTCTCTCCCCACCACAACACACACACAGTCTCATGCGCACACCCTCTCTCTCACACAGTTACTCACACTCTCCCCAACACCACACACACACACAATCCCTTATGCACACACACTCTCACAAAGATACTCACACTCTCCCCAATATCGCACACAAACATAATCCTATACGCACACCCATTCTCTGTCACAGATACTCATTCTCTCCCCACCAACACATACACACCGTCCCATGCGCACAACCACTCTCTCTCTGACACTCACTCTCTCCCCACCACAGTCCCATATGCACACCCACTCTCTCTCACACAGGTACTTACTCTCTCCCAACAACCACACACACAAAGTCCAATAAAAACACCCGCTCTCTCTCTCTCACAGATACTTAATCCCTCCCCACCACCACACACACTCCCATACGCACACCAACTCTCTCTCTGATAGATGCTCACTCTCTCCCCACCACACACATACACAGTCACATACGCACACCCACTCTCACACAGATTCTCACTCTCTCCCCACCACCACACACACACAGTCCCATAGGCACATCCACTCTCTCTCACACAGATACTCACTCTCTCACCTCGACCACACACACACATTCCCATACACACACCCATTCTCTCTCACACTGATACTCACACTCTTCCCACCACCGCACACCCATACACACACACACACACACACACACACAGTCCCATACTCACACACACTCTCTCTCACAGATAATTACTCTCGCCCCACCACCACACACACACAGTCACAGACAAACACCCATTCTCTCTCATACAGATACACACTCCCACCCACCACACACAAAGTCCCATATGCACACACAATCACTCTATCACAGATACTGACTCTCTCCCCACCACCACATACACAGTCCCATATGCACACCCACTCTCTCTCTCACAGATACTCACTCTCTCCCCACCACCACACACTCACAGTCCCATACGCACACCCACTCTCTCTCACACAGATACTCACTCTCTCACTGCCAGCACACACACACACAGTCCCATAAACACACCCACTCTCCCTCACACAGATACACACTCCCTCCCACCACCACACCCACAAAGTCCCATACCCAAACCCACTCTCTCTCTCACAGATACTCACTCTCTCCCCACCATCACCCACACACAATCCCATATGCACACCCACTCTCTCTCTCACAGATACTCAGTCTCTCCCCACCAACACACACAGAGTGCCATATGCACATCCAGTCTCTCTCACACAGATACTCACTCTCTCTCCCCACCACCACACACACACAGTCCCATATGCGCACCCACTCACAAAGATACTCACACTCTCCCCACCACCACATGCACACAGTCACATACGCACACCCACACTCTCTCACACAGAAACTCACTCTCTCCCCACCACCACACCCATATAGTCCCATACGCACACCCACTCTCTCTCTCACAGATACTCACTCTCTCCCCACCACCACAGACACACACAATCCCATACGCACAGCCAATCTCTCTCACAGATACTCACTCTCTTCCCGCCACTAAACACACTCTCTCTCACACAGATACTCTCTCTCTCCCCACCACCACACACACAGTCCCATATCAACACCCAATCTCTCTCTCACAAAGACTCACTCTCTCCCAACCACGACACAAACAGTCCCATAAACACTCCCTCTCTTACATACATTCTCACTCTCTCCCCACCACCACACACACACACACGCACAGTCACATACGCACACCCAATTTCTCTCACAGATACTCAATCCCTCCCCACCACCACACACAAACAGTCCCATACGCCCACCCCTCTCTCTCACACAGATACTCACACTCTCCCCAACACCACACAACAACAATCCCATACGCACTTCCACTCTCGGATAGATACTCACTCTCTCCCCACCACCACACACACACACACACAAAGCCATACGCACACACATTCTCTCTCACAGCTTCTAACTCTCTCCCCACGACCACATACACACCATCCCATGCGCACAACCACTCTCTCTCTCACACTCACTCTCTCCCCACCACCACGCACAAACAGTCCCATATGAACACCCACTCTCTCTCACACAAAAACTTACTCTCACCACACAACCGCACACGGACAGTCCCATACACACACCGGCTCTATCTCTCACAGATACTCACTCTCTCCCCACCACCACACACACATGCATTCCCGTATGCACACCAACTCTCTCCCTCACAGATGCTCACTCCCTCGCAACAACACACACATGCAGTCCCATAAGCACACCCACTCTGACACAGATTCTCACTCTCTCCCCACCACCACACACACACAGTCCCATATGCACACCCACTCTCTCTCACACAGATACTCACTATCTCCCCACTAACATACACACACATTCCCATACACACACCCACTCTCTATCACACAGATACTCACTCTCTCCCCACCACCGCACACCCACACACACACACACAATCCCATATGCACACCCACTCTCTCTCACACAGATACTCACTATCTCCCCACTACCACACACACACATTCCCATACACACACACACTCTCTATCACACAGATACTCACTCTCTCCCCACCACCGCACACCCACACACACACACACACACAGTCCCATACTCAAACACACTCTCTCTCACAGAAACTCACACTCTCCCCACCACCACACACACACAGTCACATACACACACCCATTCTCTCTCATACAGATGCCCTCTCCCCCCGACCACACACAAAGTCCCATAAGCTAACCCACTCTCTCTCTCACAGCTTCCCACTCTCTCCCCACCACCACACACACACAGTGCAATATGAACACCGACTCTCTCTCACACAGATACTCACTCTCTCCTCACCAGCACATCCACAAAGTCCCATACGCACACCCACTCTCAATCTCACAGATACTTAATCTCTCACCACCACACACACAGTCCCATACGCACACACACTCTCTCTGCCACTGATACTCAGTCTCTCCCCACCAGCACACACACAGTCCCATACGCACACCCACTCTCTCTCACACAGATACTCACTCTCTCACCTCGACCACACACACACACAATCCCATACGCACACCCATTCTCTCTCACACAGTTACAAACTCTCTTCCCTCCACCGCACACCCACGCACACAAACACACACAAAGTCCCATACTCACACACACTCTCTCACACAAATACTCAATCTATCCACCACTATACACACACACAGTCACAGACACACACCCTTTCTCTCTCATAAAGAAACCACAATCCCCCACCACACACAAAGTCCCATATGCACACCAAATCTCTCTCTCTGACAGATACTCAGTCTCTCTCCACCACCACACGCAGAGTCCCATACGCACACCCACTCTCTCTCACACAGATACACACTCTCTCGCCACCACCACACACAAACAGTCCCATATGCACACCCACTCTCACACTGATACTGACTCTCTCCCCACCACTATACACACACAGTCAAATACGCACACCCACACTCTCTCACACAGATACTCACTCTCTCCCCACCACCATAAACACATAGACCCATACGCACACAAACTCTCTTTCTCACAGATACTCACTCGCTCCCCGCCACCACACATACAGTCCCATACACACACCCATCTCACTCCCACAGATACTCACTCTCTCCCCACCACCACACAGACACAGTCCCATACGCACACCCATTCTCGCGTAGATACTCACTCTCTCCCCACTACCACACACACACAAAATCCCATAAGCACACCCATTCTCTCTCACAGATACTCACTCTCTTCCCACCACCACATACACACCGTCCCATGCGCACAACCACTCTCTCTCTCACACTCACTCTCTCCCCACCACCGCACACACATACAGTCCCATATCCACACCCATTCACTCTCATACAGATACGCTCTCCCCCCCCACGACTCACAAAGTCCCATACGCACATCCACTCTCTCTCTCACAGATACTCCCTCTCTCCCCACCACCACATACACAGTCCCATACGCACACCCAATCTCTCTCTCACAGATACTAACTATCTCCCCACCACCACACACACACAGTCCGATACACACACCCACTCTTTCTCACACAGATACTCACTCTCACCCCACCAGCACACACACACAGTCCCATACGTACACACCCTCTCCCTCTCACAGATACTCACGCTCTCCCCATCACCACACACACACAGTACCATAAGCACCCCCACTCAAACAGATACTCTCTGTCTCCCCACCAATATACACACACAGTCACACATGCACACCCACTCTCTCCCACACAGATACTCACTCTCTCCCCACTACCACACCCACATGGTCCCATACGCACACCCACTCTCTCTATCAAAGATACTCACTCTCACCCCACCACCACACACACACACAATCCCATGCGCACACCAACTCACTCACACAGATACTCACACTCTCCCCAACACCACACACACACAATCCCATATGCACAACCATTCTCTCTCACAGATACTCACTCTCTCACCAACACAACATACACACCGTGCCATGCGCACACCCACTCTCTCTCTCACAATCACACTCTCCCCAACACCATGCACACACAGACCCATACGCACACCCACTCTCCCTCTCACAGATACCTACTCTCTCCCCACCACCACACAGACTCAGTCCCATACGCACACCCACCCTCACACAGATTCTCACTCTCTCCCCACCACCACACACACGAATTCACATACACACACCCACTCTCTATCACACAGATACTCACTCTCTCCCCACCACATCACACCCACACACACAAACACACAGTACCATACTCACACACACTCTCTCTCACAGATACACACACTCTCCCACCCACCACACACACACAGTCACATACACAAACCCATTCTCTCTCATACAGTTACCCAGAGGCCCCACCACACACACAGACCCATACGCACAACCACTCTCTTTCTCAAAGATTCTAGCTCTCTCCCCACCACCACATACACTGTCCCATACGCACACCCACTCTCTCTCTCACAGATACTCACTCTCTCTGCACCACCAGACACACACAGTCCCATACGCAAACCCTCTCAAGCTCACACAGATACTCATTCTCTCCCCACCAGCACTCATACACAGTCACATACGCACATCCACTCTCCCTCACACAGATACTCACTTTCTCCCCTCCACCACACACACACAGTCCCATACGCACACCCACTCCCTCTCTCACGGATACTCAGTCTCCCCCCACCACCACACCCACAAAGTCCCATACGCACACCCACTCTCTCTCTCACAGATACTCAGTCTCTCCCCACCACCACACAGAAAGTCACATACGCACACCCACTCTCTCTCACACAGATACTCACTCTCACCCCACCACCACACACACACAGTCCCATATGCACACCCACTATCACACAGATACTCACTGTCACCCCACCACCACATGTACACAGTCACATACGCACACCCACACTCTCTCACGCAGATACTCACTCTCTCCCCAAGACCACACCCACATGTTCCCATACGCATACCCACTCTCTCTCACAGATACTCACTCTCTCCCCACCACCACACACACACACAATCCCATACGCACACCCAATCTCTCTCACACTCACTCTCTCCCCACCACCACACACACTCTCTCTCACGCAGATAGTCTCTCTCTCCCCTCCACCACACATGCACGCACACAAAAACAGTCACATACACACACCCACTCTCTCACAGATACTCACTCTCTCCCCACCACCACACACACACAGTCCCATAAACACACCCATCTCACTCCAACAGATACTCAATCACTCCCCACCACCACACAGACTCAGTCCCATACGCACACCCCTCTCTCTCACACAGATACTCACACTCTCCCCAACACCACACACACACTATCCCATATGCACACCCATTCTCTCTCACAGATACTCACTCTCTCACCAACACAACATACACACAGTCCCATACGCACACCCAGTCTCTCTCTCACAGATACTTACTCTCTCCCCACCACCACACAGACACAGTCCCATACGCACACCCACTCTCACACAGATTCTCACTCTCTCCCCACCACCACACACACGATTTCACATACACACACCCACTCTCTATCACACAGATACTCACTCTCTCCCCACCACATCACACCCACACACACACACACACAGTACCATACTCACACACACTCTCTCTCACAGATACACACACTCTCCCACCCACCACTCACACACAGTCACATACACACACCCATTCTCTCTCATACAGTTACCCACAGGCCCCACCTCACACACAGACCCATACGCACAACCACTCTCTTTCTCAACAATTCTAGCTCTCTCCCCACCACCACATACACAGTCCCATACGCACACCCACTCTCTCTCTCACAGATACACACTCTCTCCGCTCCACCAGACGCACACAGTCCCATAGGCATACCCTCTCAATCTCACACAGATACTCATTCCCTCCCCACCAGCACACACACACAGTCCCATACGCACATCCACTCTCCCTCACACAGATACTCACTCTCTCCCCACCAGCACACACACACAGTCCCATACGCACACCCACTCTCTCTCTCACAGATACTCACTCTCTCCCCACCACCACACACACGAATTCACATACACACACCCACTCTCTATCACACAGATACTCACTCTCTCCCCACCACATCACACCCACACACACAAACACACAGTACCATACTCACACACACTCTCTCTCACAGATACACACACTCTCCCACCCACCACACACACACAGTCACATACACAAACCCATTCTCTCTCATACAGTTACCCAGAGGCCCCACCACACACACAGACCCATACGCACAACCACTCTCTTTCTCAAAGATTCTAGCTCTCTCCCCACCACCACATACACTGTCCCATACGCACACCCACTCTCTCTCTCACAGATACTCACTCTCTCTGCACCACCAGACACACACAGTCCCATACGCAAACCCTCTCAAGCTCACACAGATACTCATTCTCTCCCCACCAGCACTCATACACAGTCACATACGCACATCCACTCTCCCTCACACAGATACTCACTTTCTCCCCTCCACCACACACACACAGTCCCATACGCACACCCACTCCCTCTCTCACGGATACTCAGTCTCCCCCCACCACCACACCCACAAAGTCCCATACGCACACCCACTCTCTCTCTCACAGATACTCAGTCTCTCCCCACCACCACACAGAAAGTCACATACGCACACCCACTCTCTCTCACACAGATACTCACTCTCACCCCACCACCACACACACACAGTCCCATATGCACACCCACTATCACACAGATACTCACTGTCACCCCACCACCACATGTACACAGTCACATACGCACACCCACACTCTCTCACGCAGATACTCACTCTCTCCCCAAGACCACACCCACATGTTCCCATACGCATACCCACTCTCTCTCACAGATACTCACTCTCTCCCCACCACCACACACACACACAATCCCATACGCACACCCAATCTCTCTCACACTCACTCTCTCCCCACCACCACACACACTCTCTCTCACGCAGATAGTCTCTCTCTCCCCTCCACCACACATGCACGCACACAAAAACAGTCACATACACACACCCACTCTCTCACAGATACTCACTCTCTCCCCACCACCACACACACACAGTCCCATAAACACACCCATCTCACTCCAACAGATACTCAATCACTCCCCACCACCACACAGACTCAGTCCCATACGCACACCCCTCTCTCTCACACAGATACTCACACTCTCCCCAACACCACACACACACTATCCCATATGCACACCCATTCTCTCTCACAGATACTCACTCTCTCACCAACACAACATACACACAGTCCCATACGCACACCCAGTCTCTCTCTCACAGATACTTACTCTCTCCCCACCACCACACAGACACAGTCCCATACGCACACCCACTCTCACACAGATTCTCACTCTCTCCCCACCACCACACACACGATTTCACATACACACACCCACTCTCTATCACACAGATACTCACTCTCTCCCCACCACATCACACCCACACACACACACACACAGTACCATACTCACACACACTCTCTCTCACAGATACACACACTCTCCCACCCACCACTCACACACAGTCACATACACACACCCATTCTCTCTCATACAGTTACCCACAGGCCCCACCTCACACACAGACCCATACGCACAACCACTCTCTTTCTCAACAATTCTAGCTCTCTCCCCACCACCACATACACAGTCCCATACGCACACCCACTCTCTCTCTCACAGATACACACTCTCTCCGCTCCACCAGACGCACACAGTCCCATAGGCATACCCTCTCAATCTCACACAGATACTCATTCCCTCCCCACCAGCACACACACACAGTCCCATACGCACATCCACTCTCCCTCACACAGATACTCACTCTCTCCCCACCAGCACACACACACAGTCCCATACGCACACCCACTCTCTCTCTCACAGATACTCACTCTCTCCCCACCACACACACACAGTTGCATACGCACACCCACTCTCTCTCTGACAGATATACAGTCTCTCCCCACCACCACACACACAGTCCCATACGCACACCCACTCTCTCTCACACAGATACTCACTCTCTCACCTCGACCACACACACACTCAATGCCCCACGCACACCTTATCTCTCTCACAGATACTCACTCTCTCCCCACCACCACACACAATCTCTCTCACACAGACACTCTCTCTCTCCCCACCACCACACACGCACACACACACACAGTCCCATACACACACCCGCTCTCTCACAGAACTCACTGTCTCCACACCACCATACACACACAATCCCATACGCACACCCACTCTCGCATAGATAGCCACTCTCTCCTCACCACCACATACACAGCGTCCCATGTGCACAACCACTCTCTCTCTCACACACTCTCTCCCCACCACCATGCACACACAGTCCCATATGCACACCCACTCTCTCTCACACAGATACTTACTCTCACCCCACCACCACACACACACAGTCCCATACACACACCCGCTCTCTCTCTCACAGATACTTACTCTCTCCACACCACCACACACACACAGTCCCATACGCACACCAACTCTCTCTCTCACAGATACTCACTCTCTCCCCACCACCATATGCACACCCAATCTCTCTCACAGATATCCCTCTCTCCCCACCACCACACAAAATCTCTCTAACGCAGATAGTCTCTCTTTCCCCACCACCACACATGCACACACACGCACACTCAGTCTGATACACACACCCACTCTCTCACAGATACTCAATCTCGTCCCACCACCACACACACACAGTCACATACACACACCCATTCTCTCTCACACAGATACTCTCTCAACACCACCACACACACAGTCCCCTATGCACACCCGCTCTCCCTCTCACAAATACTCACTCTCTCCCAAACACGACAGACACAGTCCCATATGGACTCCCACTCTTACATAAATTCTCACTCTCTCCCCAAAACCACACACACACACACACACACACACACACACACAGTCCCATACGAAAACCCACTCTCTCTCCCACTGATACTCACTCTCTCCCCACCACAACACACACAGTCTCATACGCACACTCCTCTCTCTCACAAAGATACTCACACTCTCCCCAAAACCACACACAGACAGTCGCTTACGCAAACACACTCTCGCAAAGATGCTCACTCTCTCCCCACCACTGCACACACACACATAATCCGAGACGCACACCCATTCTCTCTCACAGATACTCACTCTCTCCTCACCACCACATACACACCGTCCCATGCACACAACCACTCTCTCACTCACACTCACAATCTCCCCACCACCACGCACACAGAGTCCCATATGCACACCCATTCTCTCTCATACAGATACCCACTCCCCCCCACCACACACAAAGTCCCATACGCACATCCAATCTCTCTCTCACACTCACTCTCTCTCCACCAACACATGCACTCCATCCCATACGCACACCCACTCTCTTTCTCACAGATACTCACTCGCTCCGCACCACCAGACACACACAGTCCCATACGCATACCCTCTCAAACTCGCACAGATACTCATTCTCTCCCCACCAGCACACACACACAGTCCCATACGCACATCCACTCTCCCTCACACAGATACTCACTCTCTCCCCACCAGCACACACACAGTCCCATACGCACACCCACTCTCTCTCTCACAGATACTCACTCTCTCCCCACCACACACACACAGTTGCATACGCACACCCACTCTCTCTCTGACAGATATACAGTCTCTCCCCACCACCACACACACAGTCCCATACGCACACCCACTCTCTCTCACACAGATACTCACTCTCTCACCTCGACCACACACACACTCAATGCCCCACGCACACCTTATCTCTCTCACAGATACTCACTCTCTCCCCACCACCACACACAATCTCTCTCACACAGACACTCTCTCTCTCCCCACCACCACACACGCACACACACACACAGTCCCATACACACACCCGCTCTCTCACAGAACTCACTGTCTCCACACCACCATACACACACAATCCCATACGCACACCCACTCTCGCATAGATAGCCACTCTCTCCTCACCACCACATACACAGCGTCCCATGTGCACAACCACTCTCTCTCTCACACACTCTCTCCCCACCACCATGCACACACAGTCCCATATGCACACCCACTCTCTCTCACACAGATACTTACTCTCACCCCACCACCACACACACACAGTCCCATACACACACCCGCTCTCTCTCTCACAGATACTTACTCTCTCCACACCACCACACACACACAGTCCCATACGCACACCAACTCTCTCTCTCACAGATACTCACTCTCTCCCCACCACCATATGCACACCCAATCTCTCTCACAGATATCCCTCTCTCCCCACCACCACACAAAATCTCTCTAACGCAGATAGTCTCTCTTTCCCCACCACCACACATGCACACACACGCACACTCAGTCCGATACACACACCCACTCTCTCACAGATACTCAATCTCGTCCCACCACCACACACACACAGTCACATACACACACCCATTCTCTCTCACACAGATACTCTCTCAACACCACCACACACACAGTCCCCTATGCACACCCGCTCTCCCTCTCACAAATACTCACTCTCTCCCAAACACGACAGACACAGTCCCATATGGACTCCCACTCTTACATAAATTCTCACTCTCTCCCCAAAACCACACACACACACACACACACACACACACACACACAGTCCCATACGAAAACCCACTCTCTCTCCCACTGATACTCACTCTCTCCCCACCACAACACACACAGTCTCATACGCACACTCCTCTCTCTCACAAAGATACTCACACTCTCCCCAAAACCACACACAGACAGTCGCTTACGCAAACACACTCTCGCAAAGATGCTCACTCTCTCCCCACCACTGCACACACACACATAATCCGAGACGCACACCCATTCTCTCTCACAGATACTCACTCTCTCCTCACCACCACATACACACCGTCCCATGCACACAACCACTCTCTCACTCACACTCACAATCTCCCCACCACCACGCACACAGAGTCCCATATGCACACCCATTCTCTCTCATACAGATACCCACTCCCCCCCACCACACACAAAGTCCCATACGCACATCCAATCTCTCTCTCACACTCACTCTCTCTCCACCAACACATGCACTCCATCCCATACGCCCACCTACTCTCTCTCTCACACATGCTCCCTCTCTCCACATCACCACATACACAGTCCCATATGTACACCCACTCTCTCTCTCACAGATACTCACTCTCTCCCCACCACCTCACACACACAGTCCCATACGCACACCCACTCTCTCTCACACAGATACTCACTCTCTCCCTTCCAGCACACACACACTGTCCTAAACATACACCCCCTCTCCCTCACACAGATACTCACTCCCTCCCACCACCACACCCACAAAGTCCCATACACACACCCACTCTCTCTCTCACAGCTACTCACTCTCTCCCCACCACCACACACACACAATCCCATACACACACCCACTCTCTCTCTCACAGATACTGTCTCTCCCCACCACCACACCCACAAAGTCCCATACGCACACCCACTCTCTCTCTCACAGATACTCAGTCTCTCCCCACCACCACACAGAAAGTCACATATGCACACCCACTCTCTCTCACACAGATACTCACTCTCTCCCCACCAGCACGCACACACAGTCCCATATGCACACCCACTCACACACAGATACTCACTGTCTCCCCACCACCACATATACACAGTCACATACGCACACCCACACTCTCTCACACAGATACTCACTCTCTCCCCAACACCACACCCACATGGTCCCATACGCACACCCACTCTCTCTCACAGATACTCACTCTCTCCCCACCACCACACACACACAATCCCATACGCACACCCAATCTCTCTCACAGATACTCATTCTCTCCCCACCAGCACACACACACAGTCCCATACGCACATCCACTCTCCCTCACACAGATACTCACTCTCTCCCCACCAGCACACACACACAGTCCCATACGCACACCCACTCTCTCTCTCACAGATACTCACTCTCTCGCAACCACACACACACAGTTGCATACGCACACCCACTCTCTCTCTGACAGATATACAGTCTCTCCCCACCACCACACACAAAGTCCCATACGCACATCCAATCTCTCTCTCACACTCACTCTCTCTCCACCAACACATGCACTCCATCCCATACGCACACCCACTCTCTTTCTCACAGATACTCACTCGCTCCGCACCACCAGACACACACAGTCCCATTCGCATACCCTCTCAAACTCGCACAGATACTCATTCTCTCCCCACCAGCACACACACACAGTCCCATACGCACATCCACTCTCCCTCACACAGATACTCACTCTCTCCCCACCAGCACACACACACAGTCCCATACGCACACCCACTCTCTCTCTCACAGATACTCACTCTCTCCCCACCACACACACACAGTTGCATACGCACACCCACTCTCTCTCTGACAGATATACAGTCTCTCCCCACCACCACACACACAGTCCCATACGCACACCCACTCTCTCTCACACAGATACTCACTCTCTCACCTCGACCACACACACACTCAATGCCCCACGCACACCTTATCTCTCTCACAGATACTCACTCTCTCCCCACCACCACACACAATCTCTCTCACACAGACACTCTCTCTCTCCCCACCACCACACAAGCACACACACACACAGTCCCATACACACACCCGCTCTCTCACAGAACTCACTGTCTCCACACCACCATACACACACAATCCCATACGCACACCCACTCTCGCATAGATAGCCACTCTCTCCTCACCACCACATACACAGCGTCCCATGTGCACAACCACTCTCTCTCTCACACACTCTCTCCCCACCACCATGCACACACAGTCCCATATGCACACCCACTCTCTCTCACACAGATACTTACTCTCACCCCACCACCACACACACACAGTCCCATACACACACCCGCTCTCTCTCTCACAGATACTTACTCTCTCCACACCACCACACACACACAGTCCCATACGCACACCAACTCTCTCTCTCACAGATACTCACTCTCTCCCCACCACCATATGCACACCCAATCTCTCTCACAGATATCCCTCTCTCCCCACCACCACACAAAATCTCTCTAACGCAGATAGTCTCTCTTTCCCCACCACCACACATGCACACACACGCACACTCAGTCCGATACACACACCCACTCTCTCACAGATACTCAATCTCGTCCCACCACCACACACACACAGTCACATACACACACCCATTCTCTCTCACACAGATACTCTCTCAACACCACCACACACACAGTCCCCTATGCACACCCGCTCTCCCTCTCACAAATACTCACTCTCTCCCAAACACGACAGACACAGTCCCATATGGACTCCCACTCTTACATAAATTCTCACTCTCTCCCCAAAACCACACACACACACACACACACACACACACACACACAGTCCCATACGAAAACCCACTCTCTCTCCCACTGATACTCACTCTCTCCCCACCACAACACACACAGTCTCATACGCACACTCCTCTCTCTCACAAAGATACTCACACTCTCCCCAAAACCACACACAGACAGTCGCTTACGCAAACACACTCTCGCAAAGATGCTCACTCTCTCCCCACCACTGCACACACACACATAATCCGAGACGCACACCCATTCTCTCTCACAGATACTCACTCTCTCCTCACCACCACATACACACCGTCCCATGCACACAACCACTCTCTCACTCACACTCACACTCACAATCTCCCCACCACCACGCACACAGAGTCCCATATGCACACCCATTCTCTCTCATACAGATACCCACTCCCCCCCACCACACACAAAGTCCCATACGCACATCCAATCTCTCTCTCACACTCACTCTCTCTCCACCAACACATGCACTCCATCCCATACGCCCACCTACTCTCTCTCTCACACATGCTCCCTCTCTCCCCATCACCACATACACAGTCCCATATGTACACCCACTCTCTCTCTCACAGATACTCACTCTCTCCCCACCACCTCACACACACAGTCCCATACGCACACCCACTCTCTCTCACACAGATACTCACTCTCTCCCTTCCAGCACACACACACTGTCCTAAACATACACCCCCTCTCCCTCACACAGATACTCACTCCCTCCCACCACCACACCCACAAAGTCCCATACACACACCCACTCTCTCTCTCACAGCTACTCACTCTCTCCCCACCACCACACACACACAATCCCATACACACACCCACTCTCTCTCTCACAGATACTGTCTCTCCCCACCACCACACCCACAAAGTCCCATACGCACACCCACTCTCTCTCTCACAGATACTCAGTCTCTCCCCACCACCACACAGAAAGTCACATATGCACACCCACTCTCTCTCACACAGATACTCACTCTCTCCCCACCAGCACGCACACACAGTCCCATATGCACACCCACTCACACACAGATACTCACTGTCTCCCCACCACCACATATACACAGTCACATACGCACACCCTCACTCTCTCACACAGATACTCACTCTCTCCCCAACACCACACCCACACAGTCCCATTCGCATACCCTCTCAAACAGTCCCATACGCACACCCACTCTCTCTCACAGATACTCACTCTCTCCCCACCACCACACACACACAATCCCATACGCACACCCAATCTCTCTCACAGATACTCATTCTCTCCCCACCAGCACACACACACAGTCCCATACGCACATCCACTCTCCCTCACACAGATACTCACTCTCTCCCCACCAGCACACACACACAGTCCCATACGCACACCCACTCTCTCTCTCACAGATACTCACTCTCTCCCCACCACACACACACAGTTGCATACGCACACCCACTCTCTCTCTGACAGATATACAGTCTCTCCCCACCACCACACACACAGTCCCATACGCACACCCACTCTCTCTCACACAGATACTCACTCTCTCACCTCGACCACACACACACTCAATGCCCCACGCACACCTTATCTCTCTCACAGATACTCACTCTCTCCCCACCACCACACACAATCTCTCTCACACAGACACTCTCTCTCTCCCCACCACCACACAAGCACACACACACACAGTCCCATACACACACCCGCTCTCTCACAGAACTCACTGTCTCCACACCACCATACACACACAATCCCATACGCACACCCACTCTCGCATAGATAGCCACTCTCTCCTCACCACCACATACACAGCGTCCCATGTGCACAACCACTCTCTCTCTCACACACTCTCTCCCCACCACCATGCACACACAGTCCCATATGCACACCCACTCTCTCTCACACAGATACTTACTCTCACCCCACCACCACACACACACAGTCCCATACACACACCCGCTCTCTCTCTCACAGATACTTACTCTCTCCACACCACCACACACACACAGTCCCATACGCACACCAACTCTCTCTCTCACAGATACTCACTCTCTCCCCACCACCATATGCACACCCAATCTCTCTCACAGATATCCCTCTCTCCCCACCACCACACAAAATCTCTCTAACGCAGATAGTCTCTCTTTCCCCACCACCACACATGCACACACACGCACACTCAGTCCGATACACACACCCACTCTCTCACAGATACTCAATCTCGTCCCACCACCACACACACACAGTCACATACACACACCCATTCTCTCTCACACAGATACTCTCTCAACACCACCACACACACAGTCCCCTATGCACACCCGCTCTCCCTCTCACAAATACTCACTCTCTCCCAAACACGACAGACACAGTCCCATATGGACTCCCACTCTTACATAAATTCTCACTCTCTCCCCAAAACCACACACACACACACACACACACACACACAGTCCCATACGAAAACCCACTCTCTCTCCCACTGATACTCACTCTCTCCCCACCACAACACACACAGTCTCATACGCACACTCCTCTCTCTCACAAAGATACTCACACTCTCCCCAAAACCACACACAGACAGTCGCTTACGCAAACACACTCTCGCAAAGATGCTCACTCTCTCCCCACCACTGCACACACACACATAATCCGAGACGCACACCCATTCTCTCTCACAGATACTCACTCTCTCCTCACCACCACATACACACCGTCCCATGCACACAACCACTCTCTCACTCACACTCACAATCTCCCCACCACCACGCACACAGAGTCCCATATGCACACCCATTCTCTCTCATACAGATACCCACTCCCCCCCACCACACACAAAGTCCCATACGCACATCCAATCTCTCTCTCACACTCACTCTCTCTCCACCAACACATGCACTCCATCCCATACGCCCACCTACTCTCTCTCTCACACATGCTCCCTCTCTCCCCATCACCACATACACAGTCCCATATGTACACCCACTCTCTCTCTCACAGATACTCACTCTCTCCCCACCACCTCACACACACAGTCCCATACGCACACCCACTCTCTCTCACACAGATACTCACTCTCTCCCTTCCAGCACACACACACTGTCCTAAACATACACCCCCTCTCCCTCACACAGATACTCACTCCCTCCCACCACCACACCCACAAAGTCCCATACACACACCCACTCTCTCTCTCACAGCTACTCACTCTCTCCCCACCACCACACACACACAATCCCATACACACACCCACTCTCTCTCTCACAGATACTGTCTCTCCCCACCACCACACCCACAAAGTCCCATACGCACACCCACTCTCTCTCTCACAGATACTCAGTCTCTCCCCACCACCACACAGAAAGTCACATATGCACACCCACTCTCTCTCACACAGATACTCACTCTCTCCCCACCAGCACGCACACACAGTCCCATATGCACACCCACTCACACACAGATACTCACTGTCTCCCCACCACCACATATACACAGTCACATACGCACACCCACACTCTCTCACACAGATACTCACACTCTCCCCAACACCACACCCACATGGTCCCATACGCACACCCACTCTCTCTCACAGATACTCACTCTCTCCCCACCACCACACACACACACAATCCCATACGCACACCCAATCTCTCTCACAGATACTCACTCTCTCCCCACCACCACACACACGCTCTCTCACGCAGATAGTCTCTCTCTCCCCACCACCACACATGCACACACACACACCCAGTCCCATACACAGACTCACTCTCTCACCGATACTCACTCTCTCCCCACCACCACACACACACAGTCCCATACGCCAACTCTCTCTCACAGATGCTCACTCTCTCGCAACCACACAAACACGCAGTCCCATACGCACACCCACCCTCACACAGATTCTAACTCTCTCCCCACCACCACACACACACAGTCCCATAAGCAAACCAACTCTCTCTCACACAGATCATCACTATCTCCCCACTACCACACACACACATTCCCATTCACACACCCACTCTCTATCACAAAGATACTCACTCTCTCCCCACCACCGCACACCCACACACACACACACACACACACACACACACACAGTCCCATACTCACAAACACTCTCTCTCACAGATTCTCACTCTCTCCTCACCACCACACTCACACAGTCACATACACACACCCATTCTCTCTCATACAGAACCCCACTCCCCCCACCACACACACAGTCCCATACGCTCACCGACTCTCTCTCTCACAGATTCTCACTCTCTCCCCACCACATACACAGTCCCACATGAACACCCACTCTCTCTCATACAGATACTCACTCTCTCCCCAGCAGCACACACACACAGTCCCATACGCACACCCACTCTTCCTCACAACGATACTCACTCTCTCCCCACCACCACACCCACAAAGTCCCATACACACACCCACTCTCAATCTCACAGATACTTACTCTCTCCCCACTGCCACTCACACTGTCCCATACGCACACACACTCTCTCTCTAACAGATACTCAGTCTCTCCCCACCACCACACACACAGTCCCATACACACACCCATTCTCTCTCACACAGATACTCACTCTCCCACCTCCACCACACACACACAGTCCCATATGCACACCCACTCTCACACAGATACTCACTCTCTCCCTACCACACTCACACAGTCACATACGCACACCCAATCTCCCTCACACAGATACTCACTCTCTCCCCACCACCATACCCATACAGTCCCATACACACACCCACTCTATCTCTCACAGATACTCACTCTCTCCCCCCCACCATAAACACACACAATCCCATATGCACACCCAATCTCTCTCACAGATATCACTCTCTCTCCACCACCACACAAAATCTCTCTAACGCAGATAGTCTCTCTCTCTCCACCACCACACATGCACACACATGCACACACAGTCCGATACACACACCCACTCTCTCGCAGATACTCAATCTCTCCCCAGCACCATACACACACAGTCACATACACACACCCATTCTCTTTCACACAGATACTATCTCCCCACCACCACACACACAGTCCCCTACGCACACCCACTCTCCCTCTCACAAATACTCACTCTCTCCCAACCATGAGAGACACAGTCCCATACTGACTCCCACTCTTACATAGATTCTCACTCTCTCCCCAAAACCACACACACACACAGTCCCATAAGAACACCCAATCTCTCTCCCACAGATACTCACTCTCTCCCCACCACAACACACACACAGTCTCATGCGCACACCCTCTCTCTCACACAGTTACTCACACTCTCCCCAACACCACACACACACACAATCCCTTATGCACACACACTCTCACAAAGATACTCACACTCTCCCCAATATCGCACACAAACATAATCCTATACGCACACCCATTCTCTGTCACAGATACTCATTCTCTCCCCACCAACACATACACACCGTCCCATGCGCACAACCACTCTCTCTCTGACACTCACTCTCTCCCCACCACAGTCCCATATGCACACCCACTCTCTCTCACACAGGTACTTACTCTCTCCCAACAACCACACACACAAAGTCCAATAAAAACACCCGCTCTCTCTCTCTCACAGATACTTAATCCCTCCCCACCACCACACACACTCCCATACGCACACCAACTCTCTCTCTGATAGATGCTCACTCTCTCCCCACCACACACATACACAGTCACATACGCACACCCACTCTCACACAGATTCTCACTCTCTCCCCACCACCACACACACACAGTCCCATAGGCACATCCACTCTCTCTCACACAGATACTCACTCTCTCACCTCGACCACACACACACTTTCCCATACACACACCCATTCTCTCTCACACTGATACTCACACTCTTCCCACCACCGCACACCCACACACACACACACACACACACACACAGTCCCATACTCACACACACTCTCTCTCACAGATAATTACTCTCGCCCCACCACCACACACACACAGTCACAGACAAACACCCATTCTCTCTCATACAGATACACACTCCCACCCACCACACACAAAGTCCCATATGCACACACAATCACTCTATCACAGATACTGACTCTCTCCCCACCACCACATACACAGTCCCATATGCACACCCACTCTCTCTCTCACAGATACTCACTCTCTCCCCACCACCACACACTCACAGTCCCATACGCACACCCACTCTCTCTCACACAGATACTCACTCTCTCACTGCCAGCACACACACACACAGTCCCATAAACACACCCACTCTCCCTCACACAGATACACACTCCCTCCCACCACCACACCCACAAAGTCCCATACCCAAACCCACTCTCTCTCTCACAGATACTCACTCTCTCCCCACCATCACCCACACACAATCCCATATGCACACCCACTCTCTCTCTCACAGATACTCAGTCTCTCCCCACCAACACACACAGAGTGCCATATGCACATCCAGTCTCTCTCACACAGATACTCACTCTCTCTCCCCACCACCACACACACACAGTCCCATATGCGCACCCACTCACAAAGATACTCACACTCTCCCCACCACCACATGCACACAGTCACATACGCACACCCACACTCTCTCACACAGAAACTCACTCTCTCCCCACCACCACACCCATATAGTCCCATACGCACACCCACTCTCTCTCTCACAGATACTCACTCTCTCCCCACCACCACAGACACACACAATCCCATACGCACAGCCAATCTCTCTCACAGATACTCACTCTCTTCCCGCCACTACACACACTCTCTCTCACACAGATACTCTCTCTCTCCCCACCACCACACACACAGTCCCATATCAACACCCAATCTCTCTCTCACAAAGACTCACTCTCTCCCAACCACGACACAAACAGTCCCATAAACACTCCCTCTCTTACATACATTCTCACTCTCTCCCCACCACCACACACACACACACGCACAGTCACATACGCACACCCAATTTCTCTCACAGATACTCAATCCCTCCCCACCACCACACACAAACAGTCCCATACGCCCACCCCTCTCTCTCACACAGATACTCACACTCTCCCCAACACCACACAACAACAATCCCATACGCACTTCCACTCTCGGATAGATACTCACTCTCTCCCCACCACCACACACACACACACACAAAGCCATACGCACACACATTCTCTCTCACAGCTTCTAACTCTCTCCCCACGACCACATACACACCATCCCATGCGCACAACCACTCTCTCTCTCACACTCACTCTCTCCCCACCACCACGCACAAACAGTCCCATATGAACACCCACTCTCTCTCACACAAAAACTTACTCTCACCACACAACCGCACACGGACAGTCCCATACACACACCGGCTCTATCTCTCACAGATACTCACTCTCTCCCCACCACCACACACACATGCATTCCCGTATGCACACCAACTCTCTCCCTCACAGATGCTCACTCCCTCGCAACAACACACACATGCAGTCCCATAAGCACACCCACTCTGACACAGATTCTCACTCTCTCCCCACCACCACACACACACAGTCCCATATGCACACCCACTCTCTCTCACACAGATACTCACTATCTCCCCACTAACATACACACACATTCCCATACACACACCCACTCTCTATCACACAGATACTCACTCTCTCCCCACCACCGCACACCCACACACACACACACACAATCCCATATGCACACCCACTCTCTCTCACACAGATACTCACTATCTCCCCACTACCACACACACACATTCCCATACACACACACACTCTCTATCACACAGATACTCACTCTCTCCCCACCACCGCACACCCACACACACACACACACAGTCCCATACTCACACACACTCTCTCTCACAGAAACTCACACTCTCCCCACCACCACACACACACAGTCCCATATGCACACCCACTCTCTCTCACACAGATACTCACTATCTCCCCACTAACATACACACACATTCCCATACACACACCCACTCTCTATCACACAGATACTCACTCTCTCCCCACCACCGCACACCCACACACACACACACACAATCCCATATGCACACCCACTCTCTCTCACACAGATACTCACTATCTCCCCACTACCACACACACACATTCCCATACACACACACACTCTCTATCACACAGATACTCACTCTCTCCCCACCACCGCACACCCACACACACACACACACAGTCCCATACTCACACACACTCTCTCTCACAGAAACTCACACTCTCCCCACCACCACACACACACAGTCACATACACACACCCATTCTCTCTCATACAGATGCCCTCTCCCCCCGACCACACACAAAGTCCCATAAGCTAACCCACTCTCTCTCTCACAGCTTCCCACTCTCTCCCCACCACCACACACACACAGTGCAATATGAACACCGACTCTCTCTCACACAGATACTCACTCTCTCCTCACCAGCACATCCACAAAGTCCCATACGCACACCCACTCTCAATCTCACAGATACTTAATCTCTCACCACCACACACACAGTCCCATACGCACACACACTCTCTCTGCCACTGATACTCAGTCTCTCCCCACCAGCACACACACAGTCCCATACGCACACCCACTCTCTCTCACACAGATACTCACTCTCTCACCTCGACCACACACACACACAATCCCATACGCACACCCATTCTCTCTCACACAGTTACAAACTCTCTTCCCTCCACCGCACACCCACGCACACAAACACACACAAAGTCCCATACTCACACACACTCTCTCACACAAATACTCAATCTATCCACCACTATACACACACACAGTCACAGACACACACCCTTTCTCTCTCATAAAGAAACCACAACCCCCCACCACACACAAAGTCCCATATGCACACCAAATCTCTCTCTCTGACAGATACTCAGTCTCTCTCCACCACCACACGCAGAGTCCCATACGCACACCCACTCTCTCTCACACAGATACACACTCTCTCGCCACCACCACACACAAACAGTCCCATATGCACACCCACTCTCACACTGATACTGACTCTCTCCCCACCACTATACACACACAGTCAAATACGCACACCCACACTCTCTCACACAGATACTCACTCTCTCCCCACCACCATAAACACATAGACCCATACGCACACAAACTCTCTTTCTCACAGATACTCACTCGCTCCCCGCCACCACACATACAGTCCCATACACACACCCATCTCACTCCCACAGATACTCACTCTCTCCCCACCACCACACAGACACAGTCCCATACGCACACCCATTCTCGCGTAGATACTCACTCTCTCCCCACTACCACACACACACAAAATCCCATAAGCACACCCATTCTCTCTCACAGATACTCACTCTCTTCCCACCACCACATACACACCGTCCCATGCGCACAACCACTCTCTCTCTCACACTCACTCTCTCCCCACCACCGCACACACATACAGTCCCATATCCACACCCATTCACTCTCATACAGATACGCTCTCCCCCCCCACGACTCACAAAGTCCCATACGCACATCCACTCTCTCTCTCACAGATACTCCCTCTCTCCCCACCACCACATACATAGTCCCATACGCACACCCAATCTCTCTCTCACAGATACTAACTATCTCCCCACCACCACACACACACAGTCCGATACACACACCCACTCTTTCTCACACAGATACTCACTCTCACCCCACCAGCACACACACACAGTCCCATACGTACACACCCTCTCCCTCTCACAGATACTCACGCTCTCCCCATCACCACACACACACAGTACCATAAGCACCCCCACTCAAACAGATACTCACTGTCTCCCCACCAATATACACACACAGTCACACATGCACACCCACTCTCTCCCACACAGATACTCACTCTCTCCCCACTACCACACCCACATGGTCCCATACGCACACCCACTCTCTCTATCAAAGATACTCACTCTCACCCCACCACCACACACACACACAATCCCATGCGCACACCAACTCACTCACACAGATACTCACACTCTCCCCAACACCACACACACACAATCCCATATGCACAACCATTCTCTCTCACAGATACTCACTCTCTCACCAACACAACATACACACCGTGCCATGCGCACACCCACTCTCTCTCTCACAATCACACTCTCCCCAACACCATGCACACACAGACCCATACGCACACCCACTCTCCCTCTCACAGATACCTACTCTCTCCCCACCACCACACAGACTCAGTCCCATACGCACACCCACCCTCACACAGATTCTCACTCTCTCCCCACCACCACACACACGAATTCACATACACACACCCACTCTCTATCACACAGATACTCACTCTCTCCCCACCACATCACACCCACACACACAAACACACAGTACCATACTCACACACACTCTCTCTCACAGATACACACACTCTCCCACCCACCACACACACACAGTCACATACACAAACCCATTCTCTCTCATACAGTTACCCAGAGGCCCCACCACACACACAGACCCATACGCACAACCACTCTCTTTCTCAAAGATTCTAGCTCTCTCCCCACCACCACATACACTGTCCCATACGCACACCCACTCTCTCTCTCACAGATACTCACTCTCTCTGCACCACCAGACACACACAGTCCCATACGCAAACCCTCTCAAGCTCACACAGATACTCATTCTCTCCCCACCAGCACTCATACACAGTCACATACGCACATCCACTCTCCCTCACACAGATACTCACTTTCTCCCCTCCACCACACACACACAGTCCCATACGCACACCCACTCCCTCTCTCACGGATACTCAGTCTCCCCCCACCACCACACCCACAAAGTCCCATACGCACACCCACTCTCTCTCTCACAGATACTCAGTCTCTCCCCACCACCACACAGAAAGTCACATACGCACACCCACTCTCTCTCACACAGATACTCACTCTCACCCCACCACCACACACACACAGTCCCATACGCACATCCACTCTCTCTCTCACAGATACTCCCTCTCTCCCCACCACCACATACATAGTCCCATACGCACACCCAATCTCTCTCTCACAGATACTAACTATCTCCCCACCACCACACACACACAGTCCGATACACACACCCACTCTTTCTCACACAGATACTCACTCTCACCCCACCAGCACACACACACAGTCCCATACGTACACACCCTCTCCCTCTCACAGATACTCACGCTCTCCCCATCACCACACACACACAGTACCATAAGCACCCCCACTCAAACAGATACTCACTGTCTCCCCACCAATATACACACACAGTCACACATGCACACCCACTCTCTCCCACACAGA
The DNA here is from genome assembly GCA_026770705.1 of Isurus oxyrinchus. NCBI lineage: Eukaryota > Metazoa > Chordata > Chondrichthyes > Lamniformes > Lamnidae > Isurus > Isurus oxyrinchus. The sequence goes on along the minus strand of JANJGN010000012.1, from coordinate 58,038,010 downwards.
TACTCACTCTCTCCCCACTACCACACCCACATGGTCCCATACGCACACCCACTCTCTCTATCAAAGATACTCACTCTCACCCCACCACCACACACACACACAATCCCATGCGCACACCAACTCACTCACACAGATACTCACACTCTCCCCAACACCACACACACACAATCCCATATGCACAACCATTCTCTCTCACAGATACTCACTCTCTCACCAACACAACATACACACCGTGCCATGCGCACACCCACTCTCTCTCTCACAATCACACTCTCCCCAACACCATGCACACACAGACCCATACGCACACCCACTCTCCCTCTCACAGATACCTACTCTCTCCCCACCACCACACAGACTCAGTCCCATACGCACACCCACCCTCACACAGATTCTCACTCTCTCCCCACCACCACACACACGAATTCACATACACACACCCACTCTCTATCACACAGATACTCACTCTCTCCCCACCACATCACACCCACACACACAAACACACAGTACCATACTCACACACACTCTCTCTCACAGATACACACACTCTCCCACCCACCACACACACACAGTCACATACACAAACCCATTCTCTCTCATACAGTTACCCAGAGGCCCCACCACACACACAGACCCATACGCACAACCACTCTCTTTCTCAAAGATTCTAGCTCTCTCCCCACCACCACATACACTGTCCCATACGCACACCCACTCTCTCTCTCACAGATACTCACTCTCTCTGCACCACCAGACATACACAGTCCCATACGCAAACCCTCTCAAGCTCACACAGATACTCATTCTCTCCCCACCAGCACTCATACACAGTCACATACGCACATCCACTCTCCCTCACACAGATACTCACTTTCTCCCCTCCACCACACACACACAGTCCCATACGCACACCCACTCCCTCTCTCACGGATACTCAGTCTCCCCCCACCACCACACCCACAAAGTCCCATACGCACACCCACTCTCTCTCTCACAGATACTCAGTCTCTCCCCACCACCACACAGAAAGTCACATACGCACACCCACTCTCTCTCACACAGATACTCACTCTCACCCCACCACCACACACACACAGTCCCATATGCACACCCACTATCACACAGATACTCACTGTCACCCCACCACCACATATACACAGTCACATACGCACACCCACACTCTCTCACGCAGATACTCACTCTCTCCCCAAGACCACACCCACATGTTCCCATACGCATACCCACTCTCTCTCACAGATACTCACTCTCTCCCCACCACCGCACACACACACAATCCCATACGCACACCCAATCTCTCTCACACTCACTCTCTCCCCACCACCACACACACTCTCTCTCACGCAGATAGTCTCTCTCTCCCCTCCACCACACATGCACGCACACAAAAACAGTCACATACACACACCCACTCTCTCACAGATACTCACTCTCTCCCCACCACCACACACACACAGTCCCATAAACACACCCATCTCACTCCAACAGATACTCAATCACTCCCCACCACCACACAGACTCAGTCCCATACGCACACCCCTCTCTCTCACACAGATACTCACACTCTCCCCAACACCACACACACACTATCCCATATGCACACCCATTCTCTCTCACAGATACTCACTCTCTCACCAACACAACATACACACAGTCCCATACGCACACCCAGTCTCTCTCTCACAGATACTTACTCTCTCCCCACCACCACACAGACACAGTCCCATACGCACACCCACTCTCACACAGATTCTCACTCTCTCCCCACCACCACACACACGATTTCACATACACACACCCACTCTCTATCACACAGATACTCACTCTCTCCCCACCACATCACACCCACACACACACACACACAGTACCATACTCACACACACTCTCTCTCACAGATACACACACTCTCCCACCCACCACTCACACACAGTCACATACACACACCCATTCTCTCTCATACAGTTACCCACAGGCCCCACCTCACACACAGACCCATACGCACAACCACTCTCTTTCTCAACGATTCTAGCTCTCTCCCCACCACCACATACACAGTCCCATACGCACACCCACTCTCTCTCTCACAGATACACACTCTCTCCGCTCCACCAGACGCACACAGTCCCATAGGCATACCCTCTCAATCTCACACAGATACTCATTCCCTCCCCACCAGCACACACACACAGTCCCATACGCACATCCACTCTCCCTCACACAGATACTCAGTCTCTCCCCACCAACAGACACACAAAGTCCCATACGCACACCGACTTTCTCTCACAGATACTCACTCTCACCCCACCACCACACACACACAGTCCCATACGCACACCCACTCTCTCTCTCACAGATACTCAGTCTCTCCCCACCAACAGACACACAAAGTCCCATACGCACACCGACTTTCTCTCACAGATACTCACTCTCACCCCACCACCACACACACACAGTCCCATACGCACACCCACTCTCTCTCTCACAGATTCTCACTCTCTCCCCACCACCACACGCATACAGTTCCATACGCACACCCACTCTCTCTCTCACAGATTCTCACTCTCTCCGCACCACCACATGCATACAGTTCCATACGCACACCCGCTCTCTCTCCCACAGATACTCACTCTGTCCCTACCACCACACCCACATAGTCCCATACGCACACACACTCTCTCTCACCGATACTCACTCTCTCCCCACCAGTACACACACAAACAAGCCCACAAGCACACCCAATCTCTTTCACAGATACTCACTCTCTCCCCACCACCACACACACGCATTCACATACACACACCCACTCTCTATCACACAGATAGTCACTCTCTCACCACCAAATCACACCCACACACACACACACACACACACAGTACCATACTCACACACACTCTCTCTCACACAGTTACCCACAGCACCCAGCACACACACAGACTCATACGAACACCCACTCTCTTTCTCACAGATTCTAGCTCTCTCCCCACCACCACATACACAGTCCCATACGCACACCCACTCTCTTTCTCACAGATACTCACTCGCTCCGCACCACCAGACACACACAGTCCCATACGCATACCCTCTCAAACTCGCACAGATACTCATTCTCTCCCCACCAGCACACACACACAGTCCCATACGCACATCCACTCTCCCTCACACAGATACTCACTCTCTCCCCACCAGCACACACACACAGTCCCATACGCACACCCACTCTCTCTCTCACAGATACTCACTCTCTCCCCACCACACACACACAGTTGCATACGCACACCCACTCTCTCTCTGACAGATATACAGTCTCTCCCCACCACCACACACACAGTCCCATATGCACACCCACTCTCTCTCACACAGATACTCACTCTCTCACCTCGACCACACACACACTCAATGCCCCACGCACACCTTATCTCTCTCACAGATACTCACTCTCTCCCCACCACCACACACAATCTCTCTCACACAGACACTCTCTCTCTCCCCACCACCACACACGCACACACACACACAGTCCCATACACACACCCGCTCTCTCACAGAACTCACTGTCTCCACACCACCATACACACACAATCCCATACGCACACCCACTCTCGCATAGATAGCCACTCTCTCCTCACCACCACATACACAGCGTCCCATGTGCACAACCACTCTCTCTCTCACACATTCTCTCCCCACCACCATGCACACACAGTCCCATATGCACACCCACTCTCTCTCACACAGATACTTACTCTCACCCCACCACCACACACACACAGTCCCATACACACACCCGCTCTCTCTCTCACAGATACTTACTCTCTCCACACCACCACACACACACAGTCCCATACGCACACCAACTCTCTCTCTCACAGATACTCACTCTCTCCCCACCACCATATGCACACCCAATCTCTCTCACAGATATCCCTCTCTCCCCACCACCACACAAAATCTCTCTAACGCAGATAGTCTCTCTTTCCCCACCACCACACATGCACACACACGCACACTCAGTCCGATACACACACCCACTCTCTCACAGATACTCAATCTCGTCCCACCACCACACACACACAGTCACATACACACACCCATTCTCTCTCACACAGATACTCTCTCAACACCACCACACACACAGTCCCCTATGCACACCCGCTCTCCCTCTCACAAATACTCACTCTCTCCCAAACACGACAGACACAGTCCCATATGGACTCCCACTCTTACATAAATTCTCACTCTCTCCCCAAAACCACACACACACACACACACACACACACACACACAGTCCCATACGAAAACCCACTCTCTCTCCCACTGATACTCACTCTCTCCCCACCACAACACACACAGTCTCATACGCACACTCCTCTCTCTCACAAAGATACTCACACTCTCCCCAAAACCACACACAGACAGTCGCTTACGCAAACACACTCTCGCAAAGATGCTCACTCTCTCCCCACCACTGCACACACACACATAATCCGAGACGCACACCCATTCTCTCTCACAGATACTCACTCTCTCCTCACCACCACATACACACCGTCCCATGCACACAACCACTCTCTCACTCACACTCACAATCTCCCCACCACCACGCACACAGAGTCCCATATGCACACCCATTCTCTCTCATACAGATACCCACTCCCCCCCACCACACACAAAGTCCCATACGCACATCCAATCTCTCTCTCACACTCACTCTCTCTCCACCAACACATGCACTCCATCCCATACGCACACCCACTCTCTTTCTCACAGATACTCACTCGCTCCGCACCACCAGACACACACAGTCCCATACGCATACCCTCTCAAACTCGCACAGATACTCATTCTCTCCCCACCAGCACACACACACAGTCCCATACGCACATCCACTCTCCCTCACACAGATACTCACTCTCTCCCCACCAGCACACACACAGTCCCATACGCACACCCACTCTCTCTCTCACAGATACTCACTCTCTCCCCACCACACACACACAGTTGCATACGCACACCCACTCTCTCTCTGACAGATATACAGTCTCTCCCCACCACCACACACACAGTCCCATACGCACACCCACTCTCTCTCACACAGATACTCACTCTCTCACCTCGACCACACACACACTCAATGCCCCACGCACACCTTATCTCTCTCACAGATACTCACTCTCTCCCCACCACCACACACAATCTCTCTCACACAGACACTCTCTCTCTCCCCACCACCACACACGCACACACACACAGTCCCATACACACACCCGCTCTCTCACAGAACTCACTGTCTCCACACCACCATACACACACAATCCCATACGCACACCCACTCTCGCATAGATAGCCACTCTCTCCTCACCACCACATACACAGCGTCCCATGTGCACAACCACTCTCTCTCTCACACACTCTCTCCCCACCACCATGCACACAAAGTCCCATATGCACACCCACTCTCTCACACAGATACTTACTCTCACCCCACCACCACACACACACAGTCCCATACACACACCCGCTCTCTCTCTCACAGATACTTACTCTCTCCACACCACCACACACACACAGTCCCATACGCACACCAACTCTCTCTCTCACAGATACTCACTCTCTCCCCACCACCATATGCACACCCAATCTCTCTCACAGATATCCCTCTCTCCCCACCACCACACAAAATCTCTCTAACGCAGATAGTCTCTCTTTCCCCACCACCACACATGCACACACACGCACACTCAGTCCGATACACACACCCACTCTCTCACAGATACTCAATCTCGTCCCACCACCACACACACACAGTCACATACACACACCCATTCTCTCTCACACAGATACTCTCTCAACACCACCACACACACAGTCCCCTATGCACACCCGCTCTCCCTCTCACAAATACTCACTCTCTCCCAAACACGACAGACACAGTCCCATATGGACTCCCACTCTTACATAAATTCTCACTCTCTCCCCAAAACCACACACACACACACACACACACACACAGTCCCATACGAAAACCCACTCTCTCTCCCACTGATACTCACTCTCTCCCCACCACAACACACACAGTCTCATACGCACACTCCTCTCTCTCACAAAGATACTCACACTCTCCCCAAAACCACACACAGACAGTCGCTTACGCAAACACACTCTCGCAAAGATGCTCACTCTCTCCCCACCACTGCACACACACACATAATCCGAGACGCACACCCATTCTCTCTCACAGATACTCACTCTCTCCTCACCACCACATACACACCGTCCCATGCACACAACCACTCTCTCACTCACACTCACAATCTCCCCACCACCACGCACACAGAGTCCCATATGCACACCCATTCTCTCTCATACAGATACCCACTCCCCCCCACCACACACAAAGTCCCATACGCACATCCAATCTCTCTCTCACACTCACTCTCTCTCCACCAACACATGCACTCCATCCCATACGCCCACCTACTCTCTCTCTCACACATGCTCCCTCTCTCCCCATCACCACATACACAGTCCCATATGTACACCCACTCTCTCTCTCACAGATACTCACTCTCTCCCCACCACCTCACACACACAGTCCCATACTCACACCCACTCTCTCTCACACAGATACTCACTCTCTCCCTTCCAGCACACACACACTGTCCTAAACATACACCCCCTCTCCCTCACACAGATACTCACTCCCTCCCACCACCACACCCACAAAGTCCCATACACACACCCGCTCTCTCTCTCACAGCTACTCACTCTCTCCCCACCACCACACACACACAATCCCATACACACACCCACTCTCTCTCTCACAGATACTGTCTCTCCCCACCACCACACCCACAAAGTCCCATACGCACACCCACTCTCTCTCTCACAGATACTCAGTCTCTCCCCACCACCACACAGAAAGTCACATATGCACACCCACTCTCTCTCACACAGATACTCACTCTCTCCCCACCAGCACGCACACAAAGTCCCATATGCACACCCACTCACACACAGATACTCACTGTCTCCCCACCACCACATATACACAGTCACATACGCACACCCACACTCTCTCACACAGATACTCACTCTCTCCCCAACACCACACCCACATGGTCCCATACGCACACCCACTCTCTCTCACAGATACTCACTCTCTCCCCACCACCACACACACACACAATCCCATACGCACACCCAATCTCTCTCACAGATACTCACTCTCTCCCCACCACCACACACACGCTCTCTCACGCAGATAGTCTCTCTCTCCCCACCACCACTCATGCACACACACACACCCAGTCCCATACACAGACTCACTCTCTCACAGATACTCACTCTCTCCCCACCACCACACACACACAGTCCCATACGCCAACTCTCTCTCACAGATGCTCACTCTCTCGCAACCACACAAACACGCAGTCCCATACGCACACCCACCCTCACACAGATTCTAACTCTCTCCCCACCACCACACACACACAGTCCCATAAGCAAACCAACTCTCTCTCACACAGATCATCACTATCTCCCCACTACCACACACACACATTCCCATTCACACACCCACTCTCTATCACAAAGATACTCACTCTCTCCCCACCACCGCACACCCACACACACACACACACACACACACACACACACACACACACACACACACACACACACACACACACACACACACACACACACACACACACACACACACACACACACACACACACACAGTCCCATACTCACAAACACTCTCTCTCACAGATTCTCACTCTCTCCTCACCACCACACTCACACAGTCACATACACACACCCATTCTCTCTCATACAGAACCCCACTCCCCCCACCACACACACAGTCCCATACGCTCACCCACTCTCTCTCTCACAGATTCTCACTCTCTCCCCACCACATACACAGTCCCACATGAACACCCACTCTCTCTCATACAGATACTCACTCTCTCCCCAGCAGCACACACACACAGTCCCATACGCACACCCACTCTTCCTCACAACGATACTCACTCTCTCCCCACCACCACACCCACAAAGTCCCATACACACACCCACTCTCAATCTCACAGATACTTACTCTCTCCCCACTGCCACTCACACTGTCCCATACGCACACACACTCTCTCTCTAACAGATACTCAGTCTCTCCCCACCACCACACACACAGTCCCATACACACACCCATTCTCTCTCACACAGATACTCACTCTCCCACCTCCACCACACACACACAGTCCCATATGCACACCCACTCTCACACAGATACTCACTCTCTCCCTACCACACTCACACAGTCACATACGCACACCCAATCTCCCTCACACAGATACTCACTCTCTCCCCACCACCATACCCATACAGTCCCATACACACACCCACTCTATCTCTCACAGATACTCACTCTCTCCCCCCCACCATAAACACACACAATCCCATATGCACACCCAATCTCTCTCACAGATATCACTCTCTCTCCACCACCACACAAAATCTCTCTAACGCAGATAGTCTCTCTCTCCCCACCACCACACATGCACACACATGCACACACAGTCCGATACACACACCCACTCTCTCGCAGATACTCAATCTCTCCCCAGCACCATACACACACAGTCACATACACACACCCATTCTCTTTCACACAGATACTATCTCCCCACCACCACACACACAGTCCCCTACGCACACCCACTCTCCCTCTCACAAATACTCACTCTCTCCCAACCATGAGAGACACAGTCCCATACTGACTCCCACTCTTACATAGATTCTCACTCTCTCCCCAAAACCACACACACACACAGTCCCATAAGAACACCCAATCTCTCTCCCACAGATACTCACTCTCTCCCCACCACAACACACACACAGTCTCATGCGCACACCCTCTCTCTCACACAGTTACTCACACTCTCCCCAACACCACACACACACACAATCCCTTATGCACACACACTCTCACAAAGATACTCACACTCTCCCCAATATCGCACACAAACATAATCCTATACGCACACCCATTCTCTGTCACAGATACTCATTCTCTCCCCACCAACACATACACACCGTCCCATGCGCACAACCACTCTCTCTCTGACACTCACTCTCTCCCCACCACAGTCCCATATGCACACCCACTCTCTCTCACACAGGTACTTACTCTCTCCCAACAACCACACACACAAAGTCCAATAAAAACACCCGCTCTCTCTCTCTCACAGATACTTAATCCCTCCCCACCACCACACACACTCCCATACGCACACCAACTCTCTCTCTGATAGATGCTCACTCTCTCCCCACCACACACATACACAGTCACATACGCACACCCACTCTCACACAGATTCTCACTCTCTCCCCACCACCACACACACACAGTCCCATAGGCACATCCACTCTCTCTCACACAGATACTCACTCTCTCACCTCGACCACACACACACATTCCCATACACACACCCATTCTCTCTCACACTGATACTCACACTCTTCCCACCACCGCACACCCACACACACACACACACACACACACACGCAGTCCCATACTCACACACACTCTCTCTCACAGATAATTACTCTCGCCCCACCACCACACACACACAGTCACAGACAAACACCCATTCTCTCTCATACAGATACACACTCCCACCCACCACACACAAAGTCCCATATGCACACACAATCACTCTATCACAGATACTGACTCTCTCCCCACCACCACATACACAGTCCCATATGCACACCCACTCTCTCTCTCACAGATACTCACTCTCTCCCCACCACCACACACTCACAGTCCCATACGCACACCCACTCTCTCTCACACAGATACTCACTCTCTCACTGCCAGCACACACACACACAGTCCCATAAACACACCCACTCTCCCTCACACAGATACACACTCCCTCCCACCACCACACCCACAAAGTCCCATACCCAAACCCACTCTCTCTCTCACAGATACTCACTCTCTCCCCACCATCACCCACACACAATCCCATATGCACACCCACTCTCTCTCTCACAGATACTCAGTCTCTCCCCACCAACACACACAGAGTGCCATATGCACATCCAGTCTCTCTCACACAGATACTCACTCTCTCTCCCCACCACCACACACACACAGTCCCATATGCGCACCCACTCACAAAGATACTCACACTCTCCCCACCACCACATGCACACAGTCACATACGCACACCCACACTCTCTCACACAGAAACTCACTCTCTCCCCACCACCACACCCATATAGTCCCATACGCACACCCACTCTCTCTCTCACAGATACTCACTCTCTCCCCACCACCACAGACACACACAATCCCATACGCACAGCCAATCTCTCTCACAGATACTCACTCTCTTCCCGCCACTACACACACTCTCTCTCACACAGATACTCTCTCTCTCCCCACCACCACACACACAGTCCCATATCAACACCCAATCTCCCTCTCACAAAGACTCACTCTCTCCCAACCACGACACAAACAGTCCCATAAACACTCCCTCTCTTACATACATTCTCACTCTCTCCCCACCACCACACACACACACACGCACAGTCACATACGCACACCCAATTTCTCTCACAGATACTCAATCTCTCCCCACCACCACACACAAACAGTCCCATACGCCCACCCCTCTCTCTCACACAGATACTCACACTCTCCCCAACACCACACAACAACAATCCCATACGCACTTCCACTCTCGGATAGATACTCACTCTCTCCCCACCACCACACACACACACACACAAAGCCATACGCACACACATTCTCTCTCACAGCTTCTAACTCTCTCCCCACGACCACATACACACCATCCCATGCGCACAACCACTCTCTCTCTCACACTCACTCTCTCCCCACCACCACACACACACAGTCCCATATGCACACCCACTATCACACAGATACTCACTGTCACCCCACCACCACATATACACAGTCACATACGCACACCCACACTCTCTCACGCAGATACTCACTCTCTCCCCAAGACCACACCCACATGTTCCCATACGCATACCCCCTCTCTCTCACAGATACTCACTCTCTCCCCACCACCGCACACACACACAATCCCATACGCACACCCAATCTCTCTCACACTCACTCTCTCCCCACCACCACACACACTCTCTCTCACGCAGATAGTCTCTCTCTCCCCTCCACCACACATGCACGCACACAAAAACAGTCACATACACACACCCACTCTCTCACAGATACTCACTCTCTCCCCACCACCACACACACACAGTCCCATAAACACACCCATCTCACTCCAACAGATACTCAATCACTCCCCACCACCACACAGACTCAGTCCCATACGCACACCCCTCTCTCTCACACAGATACTCACACTCTCCCCAACACCACACACACACTATCCCATATGCACACCCATTCTCTCTCACAGATACTCACTCTCTCACCAACACAACATACACACAGTCCCATACGCACACCCAGTCTCTCTCTCACAGATACTTACTCTCTCCCCACCACCACACAGACACAGTCCCATACGCACACCCACTCTGACACAGATTCTCACTCTCTCCCCACCACCACACACACACAGTCCCATATGCACACCCACTCTCTCTCACACAGATACTCACTATCTCCCCACTAACATACACACACATTCCCATACACACACCCACTCTCTATCACACAGATACTCACTCTCTCCCCACCACCGCACACCCACACACACACACACACAATCCCATATGCACACCCACTCTCTCTCACACAGATACTCACTATCTCCCCACTACCACACACACACATTCCCATACACACACACACTCTCCATCACACAGATACTCACTCTCTCCCCACCACCGCACACCCACACACACACACACACAGTCCCATACTCACACACACTCTCTCTCACAGAAACTCACACTCTCCCCACCACCACACACACACAGTCACATACACACACCCATTCTCTCTCATACAGATGCCCTCTCCCCCCGACCACACACAAAGTCCCATAAGCTAACCCACTCTCTCTCTCACAGCTTCCCACTCTCTCCCCACCACCACACACACACAGTGCAATATGAACACCGACTCTCTCTCACACAGATACTCACTCTCTCCTCACCAGCACATCCACAAAGTCCCATACGCACACCCACTCTCAATCTCACAGATACTTAATCTCTCACCACCACACACACAGTCCCATACGCACACACACTCTCTCTGCCACTGATACTCAGTCTCTCCCCACCAGCACACACACAGTCCCATACGCACACCCACTCTCTCTCACACAGATACTCACTCTCTCACCTCGACCACACACACACACAATCCCATACGCACACCCATTCTCTCTCACACAGTTACAAACTCTCTTCCCTCCACCGCACACCCACGCACACAAACACACACAAAGTCCCATACTCACACACACTCTCTCACACAAATACTCAATCTATCCACCACTATACACACACACAGTCACAGACACACACCCTTTCTCTCTCATAAAGAAACCACAACCCCCCACCACACACAAAGTCCCATATGCACACCAAATCTCTCTCTCTGACAGATACTCAGTCTCTCTCCACCACCACACGCAGAGTCCCATACGCACACCCACTCTCTCTCACACAGATACACACTCTCTCGCCACCACCACACACAAACAGTCCCATATGCACACCCACTCTCACACTGATACTGACTCTCTCCCCACCACTATACACACACAGTCAAATACGCACACCCACACTCTCTCACACAGATACTCACTCTCTCCCCACCACCATAAACACATAGACCCATACGCACACAAACTCTCTTTCTCACAGATACTCACTCGCTCCCCGCCACCACACATACAGTCCCATACACACACCCATCTCACTCCCACAGATACTCACTCTCTCCCCACCACCACACAGACACAGTCCCATACGCACACCCATTCTCGCGTAGATACTCACTCTCTCCCCACTACCACACACACAAAATCCCATAAGCACACCCATTCTCTCTCACAGATACTCACTCTCTTCCCACCACCACATACACACCGTCCCATGCGCACAACCACTCTCTCTCTCACACTCACTCTCTCCCCACCACCGCACACACATACAGTCCCATATCCACACCCATTCACTCTCATACAGATACGCTCTCCCCCCCCCACGACTCACAAAGTCCCATACGCACATCCACTCTCTCTCTCACAGATACTCCCTCTCTCCCCACCACCACATACATAGTCCCATACGCACACCCAATCTCTCTCTCACAGATACTAACTATCTCCCCACCACCACACACACACAGTCCGATACACACACCCACTCTTTCTCACACAGATACTCACTCTCACCCCACCAGCACACACACACAGTCCCATACGTACACACCCTCTCCCTCTCACAGATACTCACGCTCTCCCCATCACCACACACACACAGTACCATAAGCACCCCCACTCAAACAGATACTCACTGTCTCCCCACCAATATACACACACAGTCACACATGCACACCCACTCTCTCCCACACAGATACTCACTCTCTCCCCACTACCACACCCACATGGTCCCATACGCACACCCACTCTCTCTATCAAAGATACTCACTCTCACCCCACCACCACACACACACACAATCCCATGTGCACACCAACTCACTCACACAGATACTCACACTCTCCCCAACACCACACACACACAATCCCATATGCACAACCATTCTCTCTCACAGATACTCACTCTCTCACCAACACAACATACACACCGTGCCATGCGCACACCCACTCTCTCTCTCACAATCACACTCTCCCCAACACCATGCACACACAGACCCATACGCACACCCACTCTCCCTCTCACAGATACCTACTCTCTCCCCACCACCACACAGACTCAGTCCCATACGCACACCCACCCTCACACAGATTCTCACTCTCTCCCCACCACCACACACACGAATTCACATACACACACCCACTCTCTATCACACAGATACTCACTCTCTCCCCACCACATCACACCCACACACACAAACACACAGTACCATACTCACACACACTCTCTCTCACAGATACACACACTCTCCCACCCACCACACACACACAGTCACATACACAAACCCATTCTCTCTCATACAGTTACCCAGAGGCCCCACCACACACACAGACCCATACGCACAACCACTCTCTTTCTCAAAGATTCTAGCTCTCTCCCCACCACCACATACACTGTCCCATACGCACACCCACTCTCTCTCTCACAGATACTCACTCTCTCTGCACCACCAGACACACACAGTCCCATACGCAAACCCTCTCAAGCTCACACAGATACTCATTCTCTCCCCACCAGCACTCATACACAGTCACATACGCACATCCACTCTCCCTCACACAGATACTCACTTTCTCCCCTCCACCACACACACACAGTCCCATACGCACACCCACTCCCTCTCTCACGGATACTCAGTCTCCCCCCACCACCACACCCACAAAGTCCCATACGCACACCCACTCTCTCTCTCACAGATACTCAGTCTCTCCCCACCACCACACAGAAAGTCACATACGCACACCCACTCTCTCTCACACAGATACTCACTCTCACCCCACCACCACACACACACAGTCCCATATGCACACCCACTATCACACAGATACTCACTGTCACCCCACCACCACATATACACAGTCACATACACACACCCACACTCTCTCACGCAGATACTCACTCTCTCCCCAAGACCACACCCACATGTTCCCATACGCATACCCACTCTCTCTCACAGATACTCACTCTCTCCCCACCACCACACACACACACAATCCCATACGCACACCCAATCTCTCTCACACTCACTCTCTCCCCACCACCACACACACTCTCTCTCACGCAGATAGTCTCTCTCTCCCCTCCACCACACATGCACGCACACAAAAACAGTCACATACACACACCCACTCTCTCACAGATACTCACTCTCTCCCCACCACCACACACACACAGTCCCATAAACACACCCATCTCACTCCAACAGATACTCAATCACTCCCCACCACCACACAGACTCAGTCCCATACGCACACCCCTCTCTCTCACACAGATACTCACACTCTCCCCAACACCACACACACACTATCCCATATGCACACCCATTCTCTCTCACAGATACTCACTCTCTCACCAACACAACATACACACAGTCCCATACGCACACCCAGTCTCTCTCTCACAGATACTTACTCTCTCCCCACCACCACACAGACACAGTCCCATACGCACACCCACTCTCACACAGATTCTCACTCTCTCCCCACCACCACACACACGATTTCACATACACACACCCACTCTCTATCACACAGATACTCACTCTCTCCCCACCACATCACACCCACACACACACACACACAGTACCATACTCACACACACTCTCTCTCACAGATACACACACTCTCCCACCCACCACTCACACACAGTCACATACACACACCCATTCTCTCTCATACAGTTACCCACAGGCCCCACCTCACACACAGACCCATACGCACAACCACTCTCTTTCTCAACGATTCTAGCTCTCTCCCCACCACCACATACACAGTCCCATACGCACACCCACTCTCTCTCTCACAGATACACACTCTCTCCGCTCCACCAGACGCACACAGTCCCATAGGCATACCCTCTCAATCTCACACAGATACTCATTCCCTCCCCACCAGCACACACACACAGTCCCATACGCACATCCACTCTCCCTCACAGAGATACTCAGTCTCTCCCCACCAACAGACACACAAAGTCCCATACGCACACCGACTTTCTCTCACAGATACTCACTCTCACCCCACCACCACACACACACAGTCCCATACGCACACCCACTCTCTCTCTCACAGATACTCAGTCTCTCCCCACCAACAGACACACAAAGTCCCATACGCACACCGACTTTCTCTCACAGATACTCACTCTCACCCCACCACCACACACACACAGTCCCATACGCACACCCACTCTCTCTCTCACAGATTCTCACTCTCTCCCCACCACCACACGCATACAGTTCCATACGCACACCCGCTCTCTCTCCCACAGATACTCACTCTCTCCCCACCACCACACCCACATAGTCCCATACGCACACACACTCTCTCTCACCGATACTCACTCTCTCCCCACCAGTACACACACAAACAAGCCCACAAGCACACCCAATCTCTTTCACAGATACTCACTCTCTCCCCACCACCACACACAGCCTCTCTCACACAGATGGTCTCTCACTCCCCACCACCACACACACAGTCCCATAGGCACACCCGCACTCTCTCTCACAAGTACTCACTCTCTCCCAACCATGACACACACAGTCCCATACGCAGTCCCACTCTTACATAGAATCTCACTCTCTCCCCACCACCACACACACGCACACACAGTCCCATACGCACACGCATTTTCTCTCACAGATACTCACTCACTCCCCACCATCACACACACACAGTCCCATACACACACCCATCTCACTCCCACAGATACTCACTCCCTCCCCACCACCACACAGACACAGTCCCATACGCACACCCCTCTCTCTCTCACACAGATATTCACACTCTCCCCAACACCACACACACATTCCCATACGCACACCCATTCTCGCATAGATACTCACTCTCTCCCCACCACCACACACACACACACACAATCCCATAAGCACACCCATTCTCTCTCACAGATACTCACTCTCTTCCCACCACCACATACACACCATCCCATGAGCACAACCACTCTCTCTCTCACACTCACTCTCTCCCCACCACCACACACACACAGTCCCATACGCACACCCATTCTCTCTCACACAGATACCCTCTCCCCCCCAACACTCACAAAGGACCATACGCACATCCACTCTCTCTCTCACAGATTCTCACTCTCTCCCCACCACAACATTCACACAGTCCCATACGCAAACCTGCTCTCTCTCTCACAGATACTCCCTCACTCCCCACCACCACATACACAGTCCCATACGCACTCCCAATCACACTCTCAGATACTAACTCCCTCCCCACCACCACATACACACAGTCCGATACACACACCCACTCTCTCTCACACAGATACTCACTCTCTCCGCACCAGCACACATACACACAGTCCCATACGTACACACCCTCTCCCTCACAGATACTCACGCTCTCCCCATCACCACACACACACAGTCCGATACACACACCCATCTCACTCCCACAGATACTCACTCTCTCCCCACCATCACACAGACAAAGTCCCAGACGCACACCCCTCTCCCTCTCACAGATACTCCCTCTCTCCGCACCACCACATACACAGTCCCATACGCACACCCAATCTCTCTCTCGCAGATACTAACTCTCTCCCCACCACCGCGTACACACAGTCCGATACACACACCCACTCTCTCTCACACAGATACTCACTCTCTCCCCACCAGCGCACACACACACACACAGTCCCATACGTACACACCCTCTCCCACACACAGATACTCACGCTCTCCCCATCACCACACACACACAGTACCATAAGCACCCCCACTCAAACAGATACTCACTGTCTCCCCACCAATATACACACACAGTCACACATGCACACCCACTCTCTCCCACACAGATACTCACTCTCTCCCCACTACCACACCCACATGGTCCCATACGCACACCCACTCTCTCTATCAAAGATACTCACTCTCACCCCACCACCACACACACACACAAAATCCCATGCGCACACCAACTCACTCACACAGATACTCACACTCTCCCCAACACCACACACATACAATCCCATATGCACACCCATTCTCTCTCACAGATACTCACTCTCTCACCAACACAACATACACACCGTGCCATGCGCACACCCACTCTCTCTCTCACACTCACTCTCTCCCCAACACCATGCACACACAGACCCATACGCACACCCACTCTCCCTCTCACAGATACCTACTCTCTCCCCACCACCACACAGACTCAGTCCCATACGCACACCCACTCTCACACAGATTCTCACTCTCTCCCCACCACCACACACACGCATTCACATTCACACACCCACTTTCTATCACACAGATACTCACTCTCTCCCCACCACATCACACCCACACACACACACACACACACACAGTACCATACTCACACACACTCTCTCTCACAGATACACACACTCTCCCCGCCACCACACACACACAGTCACATACACACACACATTCTCTCTCATACAGTTACCCACAGCCCCCACCAGACACACAGACCCATACGCACAACAACTCTCTTTCTCAAAGATTCTAGCTCTCTCCCCACCACCACATATACAGTCCCATACGCACACCCACTCTCTCTCTCACAGATACTCACTCTCTCCGCACCACCAGACACACACAGTCCCATACGCAAATGCTCTCAAACTCACACAGATACTCATTCTCTCCCCACCAGCACTCACACACAGTCACATACGCACATCCACTCTCCCTCACACAGATACTCACTTTCTCCCCACCACCACACACACACAGTCCCATACACACACCCACTCTCTCTCACAGAGACTCACTCTCTCCCCAGCACCACACCCACAAAGTCCCATACGCACACCCACTCTCTCTCACAGATACTCACTCTCTCCCCACGACCACACACACGCAGTCCCAGACGAACACCCACTCTCTCTCTCTCAGATACTCAGTCTCTCCCCACCACCACACAGAAAGTCACATACGCACACCCACTCTCTCTCACACAGATACTCACTCTCACCCCACCACCACACACACACAGTCCCATATGCACACCCACTATCACACAGATACTCACTGTCACCCCACCACCACATATACACAGGCACATACGCAAACCCACACTCTCTCACACAGATACTCACTCTCTCCCCAACACCACACCCACATGTTCCCATACGCACACCCACTCTCTCTCACAGATACTCACTCTCTCCCCACCACCGCACACACAAACAATCCCATACGAACACCCAATCTCTCTCACAGATACTCACTCTCTCCCCACCACCACACACACTCTCTCTCACGCAGATAGTCTCTCTCTCCCCTCCACCACACATGCACGCACACAAAAACAGTCACATACACACACCCACTCTCTCACAGATACTCACTCTCTGCCCACCACCACACACACACAGTCCCATAAACACACCCATCTCACTCCAACAGATACTCAATCTCTCCCCACCACCACACAGACACAGTCCCATACGCACACCCCTCTCTCTCACACAGATACTCACACTCTCCCCAACACCACACACACACTATCCCATATGCACACCCATTCTCTCCCACAGATACTCACTCTCTCACCAACACAACATACACACAGTCCCATACGCACACCCAGTCTCTCTCTCAGAGATACTTACTCTCTCCCCACCACCACACAGACACAGTCCCATACGCACACCCACTCTCACACAGATTCTCACTCTCTCCCCACCACCACACACACGATTTCACATACACACACCCACTCTCTATCACACAGATACTCACTCTCTCCCCACCACATCACACCCACACACACACACACACACACACAGTACCATACTCACACACACTCTCTCCCACAGATACACACACTCACCCACCCACCACTCACACACAGTCACATACACACACCCATTCTCTCTCATACAGTTACCCACAGGCCCCACCACACACAGAGTCCCATACGCACACCCATTCTCTCTCTCACAGATACACACTCTCTCCGCACCACCAGACGCACACAGTCCCATACGCATACCCTCTCAATCTCACACAGATACTCATTCTCTCCCCAGCAGCACACACACACAGTCCCATACGCACATCCACTCTCCCTCACACAGATACTCACTCTCTCCCCACCACCACACACAGCCTCTCTCACACAGATGGTCTCTCACTCCCCACCACCACACACACAGTCCCATAGGCACACCCGCACTCCCTCTCACAAATACTCTCTCTCTCCCAACCATGACACACACAGTCCCATATGCAGTCCCTCTCTTACATAGAATCTCACTCTCTCCCCACCACCACACACACGCACACACAGTCCCATACGCACACGCATTTTCTCTCACAGATACTCACTCACTCCCCACCACCACACACACAGAGTCCCATACACACACCCATCTCACTCCCACAGATACTCACTCTCTCCCCACCACCACACAGACACAGTCCCATACGCACACCCCTCTCTCTCTCACACAGATACTCACACTCTCCCCAACACCACACACACATTCCCATACGCACACCCATTCTCGCGTAGATACTCACTCACTCCCCACCACCACACACACACACACAATCCCATAAGCACACCCATTCTCTCTCACAGATACTCACTCTCTTCCCACCACCACATACACACCATCCCATGAGCACAACCACTCTCTCTCTCACACTCACTCTCTCCCCACCACCACACACACACAGTCCCATACGCACACCCATTCTCTCTCATACAGATACCCTCTCCCCCCCAACACTCACAAAGAACCATATGCACATCCACTCTCTCTCTCACAGATTCTCACTCTCTCCCCACCACAACATTCACAAAGTCCCATACGCACACCTGCTCTCTCTCTCACAGATACTCCCTCTCTCCCCACCACCACATACACATTCCCATACGCACTCGCAATCACACTCTCAGATACTAACTCTCTCCCCACCACCACATACACACAGTCCGATACACACACCCACTCTCTCTAGTACAGATACTCACTCTATCCGCACCAGCACACATACACACAGTCCCATACGTACACACCCTCTCCCTCACACAGATACTCACGCTCTCCCCATCACCACACACACACAGTACCATAAGCACCCCCACTCAAACAGATACTCACTGTCTCCCCAACACTATACACACACAGTCACATATGCACACCCACTCTCTCCCACAAAGATACTCACTCTCTCCCCACTGCCACACCCACATGGTCCCATACGCACATCCACTCTCTCTATCAAAGATACTCACTCTCACCCCACCACCAGACACACACACAATCCCATGCGCTCACCAGCTCACTCACACAGATACTCACACTCTCCCCAACACCACACACACACAATCCCATATGCACACCCATTCTCTCTCACAGATACTCACTCTCTCACCAACACAACATACACACCGTGCCATGCGCACACCCACTCTCTCTCTCACACTCACTCTCTCCCCAACACCATGCATACACAGACCCATACGCACACCAACTCTCCCTCTCAAAGATACCTACTCTGTCCCCACCACCACACAGAAACAGTCCCATACGCACACCCACTCTCACACAGATTCTCACTCTCTCCCCACCACCACACACATGCATTCACATACACACACCCACTCTCTATCACACAGATACTCACTCTCCCCACCACCACACACACACAGTCCCATACGCACACCCATTCTCTCTCTCACGGATACTCACTCTCTCCCCACCACCACACCCACAAAGTCCCATACGCACACCCACTCTCTCTCACAGATACTCACTCTCTCCCTACCACCACACACACATAGTCCCATACGAACACCCACTCTCTCTCTCACAGATACTCAGTCTCTCCCCACCACCACACAGAAAGTCACATACTCACACCCACTCTCTCTCACACAGATACTCACTCTCACCCCACCACCACACACACACAGTCACATATGCACTACCACTATCACACAGATACTCACTGTCTCTCCACCACCACATATACACAGTCACATACGCACACCCACACTCTCTCACAGATACTCACTCTCTCCCTACCACCACACACACAAAGTCCCATACGAACACACACTCTCTCTCTCACAGATACTCAATCTCTCCCCACCATCACACAGAAAGTCAAATACGCACACCCACTCTCTCTCACACAGATACTCACTCTCACCCCACCACCACACACACACAGTCACATATGCACTACCACTATCACACAGATACTCACTGTCTCCCCACCACCACATATACACAGTCACATACGCACACCCACTCTCTCTCACAGATACTCACTCTCTCCCCACCACCACACACACTCTCTCTCACACAGATAGTCTCTCTCTCCCCACCACCATACATACACGCACACAAACACAGTCCCATACACACACCCACTCTCTCACAGATACTCACTCTCTCCCCTCCACCACACACACACAGTCCCATAAACACACCCATCTCACTCCCACAGATACTCAATCTCTCCCCACCACCACACACACACAGTCCCATACACACACACATCTCACTCGACAGATACTCACTCTCACCCCACCAACACACAGACACAGTCCCATATGCACACCCCTCTCTCTCACACAGATACTCACACTCTCCCCAACACAACACACACACAATCCCATATGCACACCCATTCTCTCTCACAGATACTCACTCTCTCACCAACACAACATACACACCCTGCCATGCGCACACCCACTGTTTCTCTCACACTCACACTCTCCCTACCACCACACACACGATTTCACATACACACACCCACTCTCTATCACACAGATACTCACTCTCTCCCCACCACATCACACCCACACACACACACAAACATAGTACCATACTCACACACACTCTCTCTCACAGATACACACACTCTCCCACCCACCACACACACAGTCACATACACACACCCATTCTCTCTCATACAGTTACCCACAGGCCCCACAACACACACAGACCCATACGCACAACAACTCTCTTTCTCTAAGATTCTAGCTCTCTCCCCACCACCACATACACAGTCCCATACGCACACCCACTCTCTCTCTCACAGATACTCACTCTCTCCGCTCCACCAAACACAAACTGTCCCATACGCATACCCTCTCAAACTCACACAGATACTCATTCTCTCCCCACCAGCACACACACACAGTCCCATACGCACATCCACTCTCCCTCACACAGATACTCACTCTCTCCCCACCACCACACACACACAGTCCCATACGCACACCCACTCTCTCTCTCACAGATACTCAGTCTCTCCCCAACACCACACACACACAGTCCCATACGCACACCCGCTCTCTCTCTCACAGATACTCACTCTCTCCCCACCACCACACCCACATAGTCCCATACGCACACACACTCTCTCTCACCGATACTCACACTCTCCCCACCACCACACACACAAACAATCCCACATGCACACCCAATCTCTTTCACAGATACTCACTCTCTCCCCACCACCACACACAGCCTCTCTCACACAGCTGGTCTCTCACTCCCCACCACCACACACACAGTCCCATAGGCACACCCGCACTCTCTCTCACAAATACTCACTCTCTCCCAACCATGACACACACAGTCCCATACGCAGTCCCACTCTTACGTAGATTCTCACTCTCTCCCCACCACCACACACACACACACACACAGTCCCATACGCACACGCATTTTCTCTCACAGATACTCACTCGCTCCCCACCACCACACCGACACAGTCCCATACGCACACCACTCTCTCTCTCACAGATTCTCACACTCTCCCCACCACCACATGCACGCAGTCCCATTAGCACACCTTGTCTCTCTCTCACAGATAATCACTCTCTCCCCAGCACCACACCCACAAAGTCCCATACGCACACCCACTCTCTCTCACAGATACTCACTCTCTCCCTACCACCACACACACATAGTCCCATACGAACACCCACTCTTTCTCTCACAGATACTCAGTCTCTCCCCACCACCACACAGAAAGTCACATACTCACACCCACTCTCTCTCACACAGATACTCACTTGCACTCCACCACCACACACACACAGTCACATATGCACTACCACTATCACACAGATACTCACTGTCTCCCCACCACCACATATACACAGTCACATACGCACACCCACTCTCTCTCACACAGATACTCACTCTCTCCCCACCACCACACACACACAATCCCATATGCACAACCAAACTCTCTCACAGATACTCACTCTCTCCCCACCACCACACACACTCTCTCTCACACAGATTGTCTCTCTCTCCCCACCACCATACATACACGCACACAAACACAGTCCCATACACACACCCACTCTCTCACAGATACTCACTCTCTCCCCACCACCACACACACACTGTCCCATAAACACACCCATCTCACTCCCACAGATACTCAATCTCTCCCCACCACCACACACACACAGTCCCATACACACACACATCTCACTCGACAGATACTCACTCTCACCCCGCCAACACACAGACACAATCCCATACGCACACCCCTCTCTCTCACACAGATACTCACACTCTCCCCAACACAACACACACATTCCCATACACACACACATTCTGGCGTAGATACTCACTCTCACCCCACCACCACACACACACACACAATCCCATAAGCACACCCAATCTCTCTCACAGATACTCACTCTCTTCCCACCACCACATACACACCGTCCCATGGGCACAACCACTCTCTCTCTCTCACACTCACTCTCTCCCCACCACCACGCACACACAGTCCCATACGCACACCCATTCTCTCTCATACAGATACCCTCTCCCCCCACCACAAACAAAGTCCCATACGCACATCCATTCTCTCTCTCACAGGTTCTCACTCTCTCCCCACCACCACATTCACACAGTCCCATACGCACACCTGCTCTCTCTTCTCACAGATACTCCCTCTCTCCCCACCACCACATACACAGTCCCATACGCACACCCAATCGCTCTCTCACAGATACTAACTCTCTCCCCACCACCACATACACACAGTCTGATACACACACCCACTCTCTCTCACAGATACTCACTCTCTCCCCACCAGAACACACACACAGTCCCATACGTACACACCCTCTCCCTCACACAGATACTCACACTCTCCCCATCACCACACACACACAGTACCATAAGCACCCCCACTCAAACAGATACTCACTGTCTCCCCACCAATATACACACACAGTCACACATGCACACCCACTCTCTCCCACACAGATACTCACTCTCTCCCCACTACCACACCCACATGGTCCCATACGCACACCCACTCTCTCTATCAAAGATACTCACTCTCACCCCACCACCACACACACACACAAAATCCCATGCGCACACCAACTCACTCACACAGATACTCACACTCTCCCCAACACCACACACATACAATCCCATATGCACACCCATTCTCTCTCACAGATACTCACTCTCTCACCAACACAACATACACACCGTGCCATGCGCACACCCACTCTCTCTCTCACACTCACTCTCTCCCCAACACCATGCACACACAGACCCATACGCACACCCACTCTCCCTCTCACAGATACCTACTCTCTCCCCACCACCACACAGACTCAGTCCCATACGCACACCCACTCTCACACAGATTCTCACTCTCTCCCCACCACCACACACACGCATTCACATTCACACACCCACTTTCTATCACACAGATACTCACTCTCTCCCCACCACATCACACCCACACACACACACACACACACACAGTACCATACTCACACACACTCTCTCTCACAGATACACACACTCTCCCCGCCACCACACACACACAGTCACATACACACACACATTCTCTCTCATACAGTTACCCACAGCCCCCACCAGACACACAGACCCATACGCACAACAACTCTCTTTCTCAAAGATTCTAGCTCTCTCCCCACCACCACATATACAGTCCCATACGCACACCCACTCTCTCTCTCACAGATACTCACTCTCTCCGCACCACCAGACACACACAGTCCCATACGCAAATGCTCTCAAACTCACACAGATACTCATTCTCTCCCCACCAGCACTCACACACAGTCACATACGCACATCCACTCTCCCTCACACAGATACTCACTTTCTCCCCACCACCACACACACACAGTCCCATACACACACCCACTCTCTCTCACAGAGACTCACTCTCTCCCCAGCACCACACCCACAAAGTCCCATACGCACACCCACTCTCTCTCACAGATACTCACTCTCTCCCCACGACCACACACACGCAGTCCCAGACGAACACCCACTCTCTCTCTCTCAGATACTCAGTCTCTCCCCACCACCACACAGAAAGTCACATACGCACACCCACTCTCTCTCACACAGATACTCACTCTCACCCCACCACCACACACACACAGTCCCATATGCACACCCACTATCACACAGATACTCACTGTCACCCCACCACCACATATACACAGGCACATACGCAAACCCACACTCTCTCACACAGATACTCACTCTCTCCCCAACACCACACCCACATGTTCCCATACGCACACCCACTCTCTCTCACAGATACTCACTCTCTCCCCACCACCGCACACACAAACAATCCCATACGAACACCCAATCTCTCTCACAGATACTCACTCTCTCCCCACCACCACACACACTCTCTCTCACGCAGATAGTCTCTCTCTCCCCTCCACCACACATGCACGCACACAAAAACAGTCACATACACACACCCACTCTCTCACAGATACTCACTCTCTGCCCACCACCACACACACACAGTCCCATAAACACACCCATCTCACTCCAACAGATACTCAATCTCTCCCCACCACCACACAGACACAGTCCCATACGCACACCCCTCTCTCTCACACAGATACTCACACTCTCCCCAACACCACACACACACTATCCCATATGCACACCCATTCTCTCCCACAGATACTCACTCTCTCACCAACACAACATACACACAGTCCCATACGCACACCCAGTCTCTCTCTCAGAGATACTTACTCTCTCCCCACCACCACACAGACACAGTCCCATACGCACACCCACTCTCACACAGATTCTCACTCTCTCCCCACCACCACACACACGATTTCACATACACACACCCACTCTCTATCACACAGATACTCACTCTCTCCCCACCACATCACACCCACACACACACACACACACACACAGTACCATACTCACACACACTCTCTCCCACAGATACACACACTCACCCACCCACCACTCACACACAGTCACATACACACACCCATTCTCTCTCATACAGTTACCCACAGGCCCCACCACACACAGAGTCCCATACGCACACCCATTCTCTCTCTCACAGATACACACTCTCTCCGCACCACCAGACGCACACAGTCCCATACGCATACCCTCTCAATCTCACACAGATACTCATTCTCTCCCCAGCAGCACACACACACAGTCCCATACGCACATCCACTCTCCCTCACACAGATACTCACTCTCTCCCCACCACCACACACAGCCTCTCTCACACAGATGGTCTCTCACTCCCCACCACCACACACACAGTCCCATAGGCACACCCGCACTCCCTCTCACAAATACTCTCTCTCTCCCAACCATGACACACACAGTCCCATATGCAGTCCCTCTCTTACATAGAATCTCACTCTCTCCCCACCACCACACACACGCACACACAGTCCCATACGCACACGCATTTTCTCTCACAGATACTCACTCACTCCCCACCACCACACACACAGAGTCCCATACACACACCCATCTCACTCCCACAGATACTCACTCTCTCCCCACCACCACACAGACACAGTCCCATACGCACACCCCTCTCTCTCTCACACAGATACTCACACTCTCCCCAACACCACACACACATTCCCATACGCACACCCATTCTCGCGTAGATACTCACTCACTCCCCACCACCACACACACACACACAATCCCATAAGCACACCCATTCTCTCTCACAGATACTCACTCTCTTCCCACCACCACATACACACCATCCCATGAGCACAACCACTCTCTCTCTCACACTCACTCTCTCCCCACCACCACACACACACAGTCCCATACGCACACCCATTCTCTCTCATACAGATACCCTCTCCCCCCCAACACTCACAAAGAACCATATGCACATCCACTCTCTCTCTCACAGATTCTCACTCTCTCCCCACCACAACATTCACAAAGTCCCATACGCACACCTGCTCTCTCTCTCACAGATACTCCCTCTCTCCCCACCACCACATACACATTCCCATACGCACTCGCAATCACACTCTCAGATACTAACTCTCTCCCCACCACCACATACACACAGTCCGATACACACACCCACTCTCTCTAGTACAGATACTCACTCTATCCGCACCAGCACACATACACACAGTCCCATACGTACACACCCTCTCCCTCACACAGATACTCACGCTCTCCCCATCACCACACACACACAGTACCATAAGCACCCCCACTCAAACAGATACTCACTGTCTCCCCAACACTATACACACACAGTCACATATGCACACCCACTCTCTCCCACAAAGATACTCACTCTCTCCCCACTGCCACACCCACATGGTCCCATACGCACATCCACTCTCTCTATCAAAGATACTCACTCTCACCCCACCACCAGACACACACACAATCCCATGCGCTCACCAGCTCACTCACACAGATACTCACACTCTCCCCAACACCACACACACACAATCCCATATGCACACCCATTCTCTCTCACAGATACTCACTCTCTCACCAACACAACATACACACCGTGCCATGCGCACACCCACTCTCTCTCTCACACTCACTCTCTCCCCAACACCATGCATACACAGACCCATACGCACACCAACTCTCCCTCTCAAAGATACCTACTCTGTCCCCACCACCACACAGAAACAGTCCCATACGCACACCCACTCTCACACAGATTCTCACTCTCTCCCCACCACCACACACATGCATTCACATACACACACCCACTCTCTATCACACAGATACTCACTCTCCCCACCACCACACACACACAGTCCCATACGCACACCCATTCTCTCTCTCACGGATACTCACTCTCTCCCCACCACCACACCCACAAAGTCCCATACGCACACCCACTCTCTCTCACAGATACTCACTCTCTCCCTACCACCACACACACATAGTCCCATACGAACACCCACTCTCTCTCTCACAGATACTCAGTCTCTCCCCACCACCACACAGAAAGTCACATACTCACACCCACTCTCTCTCACACAGATACTCACTCTCACCCCACCACCACACACACACAGTCACATATGCACTACCACTATCACACAGATACTCACTGTCTCTCCACCACCACATATACACAGTCACATACGCACACCCACACTCTCTCACAGATACTCACTCTCTCCCTACCACCACACACACAAAGTCCCATACGAACACACACTCTCTCTCTCACAGATACTCAATCTCTCCCCACCATCACACAGAAAGTCAAATACGCACACCCACTCTCTCTCACACAGATACTCACTCTCACCCCACCACCACACACACACAGTCACATATGCACTACCACTATCACACAGATACTCACTGTCTCCCCACCACCACATATACACAGTCACATACGCACACCCACTCTCTCTCACAGATACTCACTCTCTCCCCACCACCACACACACTCTCTCTCACACAGATAGTCTCTCTCTCCCCACCACCATACATACACGCACACAAACACAGTCCCATACACACACCCACTCTCTCACAGATACTCACTCTCTCCCCTCCACCACACACACACAGTCCCATAAACACACCCATCTCACTCCCACAGATACTCAATCTCTCCCCACCACCACACACACACAGTCCCATACACACACACATCTCACTCGACAGATACTCACTCTCACCCCACCAACACACAGACACAGTCCCATATGCACACCCCTCTCTCTCACACAGATACTCACACTCTCCCCAACACAACACACACACAATCCCATATGCACACCCATTCTCTCTCACAGATACTCACTCTCTCACCAACACAACATACACACCCTGCCATGCGCACACCCACTGTTTCTCTCACACTCACACTCTCCCTACCACCACACACACGATTTCACATACACACACCCACTCTCTATCACACAGATACTCACTCTCTCCCCACCACATCACACCCACACACACACACAAACATAGTACCATACTCACACACACTCTCTCTCACAGATACACACACTCTCCCACCCACCACACACACAGTCACATACACACACCCATTCTCTCTCATACAGTTACCCACAGGCCCCACAACACACACAGACCCATACGCACAACAACTCTCTTTCTCTAAGATTCTAGCTCTCTCCCCACCACCACATACACAGCCCCATACGCACACCCACTCTCTCTCTCACAGATACTCACTCTCTCCGCTCCACCAAACACAAACTGTCCCATACGCATACCCTCTCAAACTCACACAGATACTCATTCTCTCCCCACCAGCACACACACACAGTCCCATACGCACATCCACTCTCCCTCACACAGATACTCACTCTCTCCCCACCACCACACACACACAGTCCCATACGCACACCCACTCTCTCTCTCACAGATACTCAGTCTCTCCCCAACACCACACACACACAGTCCCATACGCACACCCGCTCTCTCTCTCACAGATACTCACTCTCTCCCCACCACCACACCCACATAGTCCCATACGCACACACACTCTCTCTCACCGATACTCACACTCTCCCCACCACCACACACACAAACAATCCCACATGCACACCCAATCTCTTTCACAGATACTCACTCTCTCCCCACCACCACACACAGCCTCTCTCACACAGCTGGTCTCTCACTCCCCACCACCACACACACAGTCCCATAGGCACACCCGCACTCTCTCTCACAAATACTCACTCTCTCCCAACCATGACACACACAGTCCCATACGCAGTCCCACTCTTACGTAGATTCTCACTCTCTCCCCACCACCACACACACACACACACACAGTCCCATACGCACACGCATTTTCTCTCACAGATACTCACTCGCTCCCCACCACCACACCGACACAGTCCCATACGCACACCACTCTCTCTCTCACAGATTCTCACACTCTCCCCACCACCACATGCACGCAGTCCCATTAGCACACCTTGTCTCTCTCTCACAGATAATCACTCTCTCCCCAGCACCACACCCACAAAGTCCCATACGCACACCCACTCTCTCTCACAGATACTCACTCTCTCCCTACCACCACACACACATAGTCCCATACGAACACCCACTCTTTCTCTCACAGATACTCAGTCTCTCCCCACCACCACACAGAAAGTCACATACTCACACCCACTCTCTCTCACACAGATACTCACTTGCACTCCACCACCACACACACACAGTCACATATGCACTACCACTATCACACAGATACTCACTGTCTCCCCACCACCACATATACACAGTCACATACGCACACCCACTCTCTCTCACACAGATACTCACTCTCTCCCCACCACCACACACACACACAATCCCATATGCACAACCAAACTCTCTCACAGATACTCACTCTCTCCCCACCACCACACACACTCTCTCTCACACAGATTGTCTCTCTCTCCCCACCACCATACATACACGCACACAAACACAGTCCCATACACACACCCACTCTCTCACAGATACTCACTCTCTCCCCACCACCACACACACACTGTCCCATAAACACACCCATCTCACTCCCACAGATACTCAATCTCTCCCCACCACCACACACACACAGTCCCATACACACACACATCTCACTCGACAGATACTCACTCTCACCCCGCCAACACACAGACACAATCCCATATGCACACCCCTCTCTCTCACACAGATACTCACACTCTCCCCAACACAACACACACATTCCCATACACACACACATTCTGGCGTAGATACTCACTCTCACCCCACCACCACACACACACACACAATCCCATAAGCACACCCAATCTCTCTCACAGATACTCACTCTCTTCCCACCACCACATACACACCGTCCCATGGGCACAACCACTCTCTCTCTCTCACACTCACTCTCTCCCCACCACCACGCACACACAGTCCCATACGCACACCCATTCTCTCTCATACAGATACCCTCTCCCCCCACCACAAACAAAGTCCCATACGCACATCCATTCTCTCTCTCACAGGTTCTCACTCTCTCCCCACCACCACATTCACACAGTCCCATACGCACACCTGCTCTCTCTTCTCACAGATACTCCCTCTCTCCCCACCACCACATACACAGTCCCATACGCACACCCAATCGCTCTCTCACAGATACTAACTCTCTCCCCACCACCACATACACACAGTCTGATACACACACCCACTCTCTCTCACAGATACTCACTCTCTCCCCACCAGAACACACACACAGTCCCATACGTACACACCCTCTCCCTCACACAGATACTCACACTCTCCCCATCACCACACACACACAGTACCATAAGCACCCCCACTCAAACAGATACTCACTGTCTCCCCACCACTATACACATACAGTCACACATGCACACCCACTCTCTCCCACACAGACACTCACTCTCTCCCCACTACCACACCCACATGGTCCCATACGCACACCCACTCTCTCTATCACAGATACTTACTCTCACCCCACCACCACACACACACACACAATCCCATGCGCACACCAGCTCACTCACACAGATACTCACACTCTCCCCAACACCACACATACACAATCCGATATGCACACCCATTCTCTCTCACAGATACTCGCTCTCTCACCAACACAACATACACACCGTGTCATGCGCACACCCACTCTCTCTCTCACACTCACTCTCCCCCCAACACCACGCACACACAGTCCCATACGCACACCCACTCTCTCTCTCACAGATACTTACTCTCTCCCCACCACCACACAGACACAGTCCCACAAGCACACCCACTCTCACACAGATTCTCACTCTCTCCCCACCACCACACACACGCATTCACATACACACACCCACTCTCTATCACACAGATACTCACTCTCTCCCCACCACATCACACCCACACACACACACACACACACAGTACCATACTCACACACACTCTCTCTCACAGGTACACACACTCTCCCACCCACCACACACACACAGTCACATACACACACACATTCTCTCTCATACAGTTACCCACAGCCCCCACCACATACACAGTCCCATACGCACACCCACTCTCTCTCTCATAGATACTCACTCTCTCCGCACCACCAGACACACACAGTCCCATACGCAAACCCTCTCAAACTCACACAGATACTCATTCTCTCCCCACGAGCACACACACACAGTCACATACGCACATCCACTCTCCCTCACACAGATACTCAGTCTCTCCCCACCACCACACCCACAAAGTCCCATACGCACACCCACTCTCTCTCTCACAGATTCTCACTCTCTCCCCACCACCACACACACATAGTCCCATAAGAACACACACTCTCTCTCTCACAGATACTCAATCTCTCCCCACCATCACACAGAAAGTCAAATACGCACACCCACTCTCTCTCACACAGATACTCACTCTCACCCCACCACCACACACACATGTTCCCATATGCACACCCACTCTCTCTCACAGATACTCACTCTCTCCCCACCACCACACACACACACACACAATCCCATACGCACACCCAATCTCTCTCACAGATACTCACTCTCTCCCCACCACCACACACACTCACTCTCACGCAGATAGTCTCTCTCTCCCCACCACCACACATGCACGCACACAAACACAGTCCCATACACACACCCACACTCTCACAGATACTCACTCTCTACCCACCACCACACACACACAGTCCCATAATCACACCCATCTCATGCCCACAGATACTCAATCTCTCCCCACCACCACACGCACACAGTCCCATACACAGACCCATCTCACTCCCACAGATACTCATTCTCTCCCCACCAACAAACAGACACAGTCCCATATGCACACCCCTCTCTCTCACACAGCTACTCACACTCTCCCCAACACCACACACACACAATCCCATATGCACACCCACTCTCTCTCTCAGAGATACTTACTCTCCCCCCACCACCACACAGACACAGTCCCATATGCACACCCACTCTCACACAGATTCTCACTCTCTCCCCACCACCACACACACGAATTCACATACACACACCCACTCTCTATCACACAGATACTCACTCTCTCCCCACCACATCACACCCACACACACAAACACACAGTGCCATACTCACACACACTCTCTCTCACAGATACACACACTCTCCCACCCACCACACACACACAGTCACATACACAAACCCATCTCTCTCATACAGTTACCCAGAGGCCCCACCACTCACACAGACCCATACGCACAACCACTGTCTTTCTCAAAGATTCTAGCTCTCTCTCCACCACCACATACACAGTCCCATACGCACACCCACTCTCTCTCTCACAGATACTCACTCTCTCCGCACCACCAGACACACACAGTCCCATACGCATACCCTCTGAAACTCACACAGATACTCACACTCTCCCCAACACAACACACACACAATCACATACGCACACCCACTCTCGCATAGATAGTCACTCTCTCCCCACCACCACACACACTTGCACAATCCCATATGCACACCCATTCTCTCTCACATATACCCACTCTGTCCCCACCACCACATAATCACCTCCTCTCTCCCTCACAGATACTTGCTCTCTCCCCACCACCACACACACACAAACCCATGCGCACAACCAGTCTCTCTCTCACACTCACTCTCTCCCCACCACCACATACACATAGTCCCATATGCACACCCACTCTCTCTCACACAGATACTTACTGTCACCCCAAAACCACACACTTACTGTCCCATATGCACACCAACTTTCTCTCTCACAGATGCTCACGCTCTTGCAACCACACACACACGCAGTCCCATACGCACACCCACTCTCACACAGATTCTACCTCTCTCCCCACCTTCACGCACACACAGTCCCAAATGCACACCCACTCTCTATCACACAGATACTCACTCGCTCCCCACCACCACACACACAAAGTCCCATATGCACACCCACTCTCTCTCTCACAGATACTCAGTCTCTCCCCACCACCACACACACAGTCCCATATGCACACCCACTCTCTCTCACACAGATACTCACTCTCTCACCTCGACCACACACACACAATCCCATATGCACACCCATTCTCTCTCACAGATACTCACTGTCTTTCCACAACCACATACACACCGTCCCATGCGCACAACCACTCTCACTCTCACACTCACTCTCTCCCCCCCCACGACGCACACACAGTCCCAATCACACACCCATTCTCTTTCATACAGATACCCTCACCCCCAACCACACACAAAGTCCCATACGCACACCCCCTCTCCCTCAGACAGATACTCAGTCACTCCCACCACCACACCCACAAAGTCCCATACGCACACCCACTCTCTCTCTCACAGATTTTCACTCTCACCCCACCACCACACCCACATAGTCCAATACGCACACCCAATCTCTCTCACAGATACTCACTCTCTCCCCACCACCACACACACTCTCACTCACGCAGATACTCACTCACTCCCCACCACCACACACGCACACCCACAAACACAGTCCCATACACACACCCAATCTGACACAGATACTCACTCTCTCCCCACGACCACACACACACAGTCACATACACATACCCATTCTCTCTCACACAGATGCTCTCTCCCCACAACCACACACACAGTCCCATATGCACACCCGCTCTCTCTCTCACAAATACTCACTCTCTCCCAAACACGACACACACAGTCACATACGCACTCCCACTCATACATAGATTCCCACTCTCTCCCCACCACCACGCACACACACACAGTCCCCTACGCGCACCCAATTACTCACACAGATACTCACGCACACCCCACCACCACACACACACAGTCCCATACACACAGCCATTCTCTCTCCCACAGATACTCAGTCTCTCCCCACCAACACACACACAAGGTCCCATATGCCCATCCCTCTCTCTCACACAGATACTCACACTCTCCCCAACACCACACACACACAATCCCATACGCAAACCCACTCTCGCAAAGATAGTCAATCTCTCCCCACCACCACATACACAGCGTCCCATGTGCACAACCACTCTCTCTCTCACACTCACTCTCTCCGCACCACTATGCACACATTGTCCCATAAGCACACCCACTCCCTCTCACACAGATACTTACTCTCACCCACCACCACACACACACAGTCCCATACACACAACCGCTCTCTCTCTCACAGATACTTACTCTCTCCCCACCACCACACACACACAGTCCCATACGCACACCAACTCTCTCTCTCACAGATGCTCACTCTCTCGCAACCACACACACACGCAGTCCCATACGCACACCCACTCTCACACAGATTCTCACTCTCTCCCCACCACCACACACACACAGTCCCATATGCACACCCACTCTCTCTCACACAGATACTCATTATCTCCCCACTACTGCACACACACATTCCCATACACACACCCAGTCTCTATCACACAGATACTCACTCTCTCCCCACCACCGCACAGCCACACACACACACACGTTCCCATACTCACACACACTCTCTCTCACAGAAACTCACTATCTCCCCACCACCAGACACACAGAGTCACATACAAACACCCATTCTCTCTCATACAGATCCCCTCTCCCCCCCACCACACACACAGTCCCATAAGCTCACCCACTCTCTCTCTCACCGATTCTCACTCTCTCCCCACCAGAACACACACACAGTCCCATACAAACAACCACTCTTCCTCACAACGATACTCACGCTCTCCCCACCACCACACCCACAAAGTCCCATATGCCCACCCACTCTCAATCTCACAGATACTTACTCTCACCCCACAACCACACACACAGTCCCATACGCACACACACTCTCTCTCTCACAGATACTAAGTCTCTCCCCACCAACACACACTCAGTCCCATACGCACACACACTCTCTCTCACACAGATACTCACTCTCTCACCTTGACCACACACACACACACAATCCCATACGCAGCCCCATTCTCTCTCAGAGATACTCACTCTCTTCCCACCACCACATAAACACCATCCCATGTGCACAACCACTCTCACTCTCACACTCACTCTCTCCCGACCACCACGCACACACATTCCCATACGCACACACGTTCTCTCTCATACAGATACCCTCTCCCCCACACCACACACAAAGTCCCATACGCACACCCACTCTCTCTCTCACAGATACTCACTCTCTCCCCACCACCACACACACACAGTCCAGTACGAGCACCCACACTCTCTCACACAGATACTGACTCTCTCCCCAACACCACACCCACATGGTCCCATACTCACACCCAATCTCTCTCACAGATATTCACTCTCTCCCCACCACCACAAACACACACAATCCCATATGCACACCCAATCTCTCTCACAGATATCACTCTCTCCCCACCACCGCACAAAATCTCTCTAACGCAGAGAGTATCTCTCTCCCCACCACCACGCACGCACACAATCGCACACACAGTCCGATACACACACCCACTCACTCACAGATACTCAATCTCACCCCAGCACCACACACACACAGTCACATACACACACCCATTCTCTCTCACACAGATACTCTCTCCCCACCACCACACACACAGTCCCCTATGAACACCCGCTCTCCCTCTCACAAATACTCACTCTCTCCCAGCCACGACAGACACAGTCCCATACGGACTCAAACTCTTACATAGATTCTCACTCTCTCCCCAAAACCATACACACACACACAGTCCCATACGAACACCCACTCTCTCTCCCACAGATACTCACTCTCTCCCCACCACAACACACACAGTCTCATACGCACACCCCTCTCTCTCACACAGATACTCACACTCTCCCCAACAACACACACACACAATCCCATATACACACACACTCTCGCAAAGATACTCACACTCTCCCCACCATAGCACACAC
Organism: Isurus oxyrinchus; assembly: GCA_026770705.1. Classification (NCBI taxonomy): domain Eukaryota; kingdom Metazoa; phylum Chordata; class Chondrichthyes; order Lamniformes; family Lamnidae; genus Isurus; species Isurus oxyrinchus. Next base: position 57,999,851 of record JANJGN010000012.1, on the reverse strand, counting down.
ACACATAATCCTATACGCACACTCATTCTCTCTCACAGATACTCACTCTCTCCCCACCACCACACACACACACTCCCATACGCACACCAACTCTCTCTCTCACAGATGCACACTCTCTCCCGACCACACACATACATAGTCCCATACGCACACCCATCCTCACACAGATTCTCACTCTCTCCCCACCACCACACAAACACAGTCCCATATGCACACTCACTCTCGCTCGCACAGATACTCACTATCTGCCCACTTCCACACACACGCATTCCCATACACACACCCACTCTCTATCACACAGATACTGACTCTCTCCCCACCACCACACACACACAGACATAGTCCCATACTCACACACTCTCTCTCTCACAGATTCTCACACTCTCCCCACCACCACATGCACACAGTCCCATTAGCACACCTTCTCTCTCTCTCACAGATAATCACTCTCTCCCCACAAACACATGCACAGTTCCATACGCACACCCACTCACTCCCTCACAGATACTCACTCTATTCCCACCACCACATGCACAGTCCCATACGCACACCCACTCTCTCTCTCACAGATACTCAATCTCCCCACCACGACAGACACACTGTCCCATACGAACACACACTCTCTCTCACACAGATAGTCACTCTCTCCCCACCAGCACACACACACAGTCCCATACGAACACCCACTCTTCCTCACACAGATACTCACTCTCTCCCAACCACCGCACCCACAAAGTCCCATACGCACACCCATTCTCTCTCTCACAGATACACACTCTCTCCCCACCACCACACATAGGCAGTCCCATACACACACCCACTTACTCTCTTACAGATACTCACTCTCTCCCCACCACCACACACATACAGTCACATACAGACACCCATTCTCTCTCATACAGATCCCGTCTCCCCACACCACACACACAGTCCCATAAGCTCACCCACTCTCTCTCTCACAGATTCTCACGCTCTCCCGACCACCACACACACACAGTGCCATATGAACACCCACTCTCTCTCACACAGATACTCACTCTCTCCCCACCAGAGCACACACACAGTCCCATATGCACACCCACTCTTCCTCACAACGATACTCACTCTCTCCCCACCACCACACCCACAAAGTCCCATACGCACACCCACTCTCAATCTCACAGATACTTACTCTCTCCCCACCACCACACACACAGTCCCATACGCACACACACTCTCTCTCTCACAGATACTCAGTCTCTCCCCACCACCACACACACAGTCCCATACGCACACCCACTCTTCCTCACACAGATACTCACTCTCTCCCAACCACCGCACCCACAAAGTCCCATACGCACACCCATTCTCTCTCTCAAAGATACTCACTCTCTCCCCACCACCACACATAGGCAGTCCCATACGCACACCCACTTACTCTCTTACAGATACTCACTCTCTCCCGACCACCACACACACAGTCCCATACGCACACACACTCTCTCTCTCACAGATACTCAGTCTCTCCCCAAAACCACACACAGAGTCCCATACGCACACCCACTCTCTCTCACACAGATACTCACTCTCTCACCTCGACCACACACACACAATCCCATACGCACACCCACTCTCGCATAGATAGTCACTCTCTCCCCACCACCACACACACATACACAATCACATACGCACACCCATTCTCTCTCACATATACCCACTCTGTCCCCACCACCACATAATCAACCACTCTCTCTCTCACAGATACTTACTCTCTCCCCACCACCACACACACACAAACCCATGTGCACAACCACTCTCTCTCTCACACTCACTCTCTCCCCACCACCACACACACATAGTCCCATATGCACACCCACTCTTCCTCACAACGATACTCACTCTCTCCCCACCACCACACCCACAAAGTCCTACTCTCTCTCACACAGATACTCACTCTCTCCCCACCAGAGCACACACACAGTCCCATAAGCACACCCACTCTCTCTCACACAGATACTTACTGTCACCCCACGACCACACACACACAGTCCTCTACACACACCCGCTCTTTCTCACAAAGATACTTACTCTCTCCCCACCACCACACACACACAGTCCCATACACACACCAATTTTCTCTCTCACAGATGCTCACACTCTCGCAACCACCCACACACGCAGTCCCATATACACACCCACTCTCTCTCCCACAGATACTCAGTCTCTCCCCAAAACTACACACACACTGTCCCATACGCCCACCCACTCTCTCTCACACAGATACTCACACTCTCCCCAACTCAACACACTCACAATCCCATACGCACACCCACTCTCGCATAGATAGTCACTCTCTCCCCACCACCACACATACATACACAATCACATACGCACTCCCATTCTCTCTCACATATACCCACTCTGTCCCCACCACCACATAATCACCCGCTGTCTCTCTCACAGATACTTACTCTCTCCCCACCACCACACACACATAGTCCCATATGCACACCCACTCTCTCTCACACAGATACTTACTGTCACCCCACCACCAAACACACACAGTCCCATACACACACCAATTTTCTCTCTCACAGATGCTCACGCTCTCGCAACCACCCACACACGCAGTCCCATATGCACACCCACTCTCATACAGACTCTACCTCTTTCCCCACCTTCTCACACACACAGTCCCAAATGCACACCCACTCTCTCTCACACAGATACTCACTATCGTCCCACTACCACACACACACATTCCCATACACACACCCACTCTCTATCACACAGATACTCACTCTCTCCCCACCACCGCACACCCACACACACACACACACACACACACACACACACACACACACACACACACACACACACACACACACACACACACACACACACACACACACACACACACACACACACACAGTCCCATACTCACACACACTCTCTCTCACAGAAAATCACACTCTCCCCACCACCACACACATACAGTCACAGACAGACACCCATTCTCTCTCATTCAGATCCCTTCTCCCCCCACCACACACACAGTCCAATAAGCTCACCCACTCTCTCTCTCACAGATTCTCATGCTCTCCCGACCACCACACACACACAGTGCCATATGAACACCCACTCTCTCTCACACAGATACTCACTCTCTCCCCACCAGAGCACAAACACAGTCCCATACGCACACCCACTCTTCCTCACAACGATACTCACTCTCTCCCCACCACCACACCCACAAAGTCCCCTACGCACACCCACTCTCAATCTCACAGATACTTACTCTCTCCCGACCACCACACACACAGTCCCATACGCACACCCACTCTTTCTCACACAGATACTCACTCTCTCACCTCGACCACACACACACAATCCCATAGGCACACCCACTCTCGCATAGATAGTCACTCTCTCCCCACCACCACACACACATACACAATCACATGCGCACACCAATTCTCTCTCACATATACCCACTCTGTCCCCAAACCACATAATCAACCGCTCTCTCTCTCACAGATACTTACTCTCTCGCCACCACCACACACACACAAACCCATCTGCACAACCACTCTCTCTCTCACACTCACTCTCTCCCCACCACCACACACACATAGTCCCATATGCACACCGACTCTCTCTCACACAGATACTTACTGTCACCCCACCACCACACACACACAGTCACATACACACACCCGCTCTCTCTCTCACAGATAGTTACTCTCTCCCCACCACCGCACACACACAGTTCCATACACACACCCGCTCTCTCTCTCACAGATACTTACTCTCTCCCCACCACCACACACACACAGTCCCATACACACACCAATTTTCTCTCTCACAGATGCTCACGCTCTCGCAACCACCCACACACGCAGTCCCATATGCACACCCACTCTCATACAGACTCTACCTCTTTCCCCACCTTCACACACACACAGTCCCAAATGCACACCCACTCTCTCTCACACAGATACTCACTATCGCCCCACTACCACACATACAGATTCCCATACACACACCCACTCTCTATCACACAGATACTCACTCTCTCCCCACCACCGCACACCCACACACACACACACACACACACACACACACACACACACACACAGAGTCCCATACTCATACACACACACACATACACACACACACACACACACACACACACACACACACACACACACACACACACACACACACACACACACACACACACACACACACACACACAGTCCCATACGCACACCAATTTTCTCTCTCACAGATGCTCACGCTCTCGCAACCACCCACACACGCAGTCCCATATGCACACCCACTCTCATACAGACTCTACCTCTTTCCCCACCTTCACACACACACAGTCCCAAATGCACACCCACTCTCTCTCACACAGATACTCACTATCGCCCCACTACCACACACACAGATTCCCATACACACACCCACTCTCTATCACACAGATACTCACTCTCTCCCCACCACCGCACACCCACACACACACACACACACACACACACACACAGTCCCATACTCATACACACACACACACACACACACACACACACACACACACACACACAGTCCCATACGCACACCAATTTTCTCTCTCACAGATGCTCACGCTCTCGCAACCACCCACACACGCAGTCCCATATGCACACCCACTCTCATACAGACTCTACCTCTTTCCCCACCTTCACACACACACAGTCCCAAATGCACGCCCACTCTCTCTCACACAGATACTCACTATCGCCCCACTACCACACACACAGATTCCCATACACACACCCACTCTCTATCACACAGATACTCACTCTCTCCCCACCACCGCACACACACACACACACAAACACACACACACACACACACACACACACACACACACACACACACACACACACAGACACACACACACACACACACACACAAAGTCCCATACTCACACACACTCTCTCACACAGAAACTCTCACTCTCCCCACCACCACACACATACAGTCACATACAGAACCCATTCTCTCTCATACAGATCCCCTCTCCCCCCACCACACACACAGTCCCATAAGCTCACCCACTCTCTCTCTCACAGATTCTGAAGCTCTCCCGACCACCACACACACACAGTGCCATATGAACACCCACTCTCTCTCACACAGATACTCACTCTCTCCCCACCAGAGCACACACACAGTCCCATACGCACACCCACTCTCAATCTCACAGATACTTACTCTCTCCCCACCACCACACACACAGTCCCATACGCACACACACTCTCTCTCTCACAGATACTCACTCTCTCCCCACCACCACACATAGGCAGTCCCATATGCACACCCACTCTCTCTCTTATAGATACTCACTCTCTCCCCACCACCACACATACACAGTCCCATACACACACCCACTCTCTCTCCCACAGATACTCAGTCTCTCCCCAAAACCACACACACACAGTCCCATACGCCCACCCACTCTCTCTCACACAGATACTCACACTCTCCCCCACTCAACACACACACAATCCCATACGCAAACCCACTCTCGCATAGATAGTCACTCTCTCCCCACCACCACACACACATACACAATCACATACGCACACCCATTCTCTCTCACATATACCCACTCTGTCCCCACCACCACATAATCACCCACTCTCTCTCTCACAGATACTTACTCTCTCCCCACCACCACACACACACAAACCCATGTGCACACCCACTCTCTCTCACACAGATATTTACTGTCACCCCACCACCACACACACATAGTCCCATACACACACCCGCTCTCTCTCTCACAGATACTTACTCTCTCCCCAGCACCACACACACACAGTCCCATACGCACACCAATTTTCTCTCTCACAGATATTCACGCTCTCGCAACCACCCACACATGCAGTCCCATATGCACACCCACTCTCATACAGACTCTACCTCTTTCCCCACCTTCACACACACACAGTCCCATACACACACCCACTCTCTATCACAGTTACTGTTTCTCTCCCCACCACCGCGCACACACACACACACACACACACACACACACACACAAACACACACACACACACAAACACACACACACACACACACACACACACACACACACACACACACACACACACACACACACACACACACACCCACTCTCTATCACACAGATACTCTTTCTCTCCCCACCACCGCACACCCGCACACACACACACACACACACACACACACACACTGTCTCACAGAAACTCACACTCTCCCCACCACCACACACATACAGTCACATACAAACAACCATTCTCTCTCATACTGATCCCCTCTCCCCCCACCACACACACGGTCCCATAAGCTCACCCACTCTCTCTCTCACAGATTCTCACGCTCTCCCAACCACCACACACACACAGTGCCATATGAACACCCACTCCCTCTCACACAGATACTCACTCTCTCCCCACCAGAGCACACACACAGTCCCATAAGCACACGCACTCTTCCTCACAATGATACTCAGTCTCTCCCCACCACCACACCCACAAAGTCCCCTACGCACACCCACTCTCAATCTCACAGATATTTACACTCTCCCGACCACCACACACACAGTCCCATACGCACACACACTCTCTCTCTCACAGATACTCAGTCTCTCCCCACCACCACACACACAGTCCCATACGCACACCCACTCTCTCTCACACAGATACTCACTCTCTCACCTCGACCACACACACACAATCCCATACGCAGACCCATTCTCTCTCACAGTTACTCACTGTCTTCCCACCACCACATACACACCGTCCCATGCGCACAACCACTCTCACTCTCACACTCACTCTCTCCCCACTACCATGCACACACAGTCCCATACGCACACCCATTCTCTCTCATACAGATACCCTCACCCCGCAACCACACACAAAGTCCCATATGGACATCCACTCTCTCTCTCACAGATTCTCACTCTCTCCCCACCAGCACATGCACACATTCCCATACACACACGTGCTCTCTCTCTCATAGATACACCCTTTCTCCCCACCACCACATACACAGTCCCATACGCACACCCCCTCTCCCTCACACAGATACTCACTCCCTCCCACCACCACACCCACAAAGTCCCATACGCACACCCACTCTCTCTCTCACAGATACTCACTCTCTCCCCACCACCACACACACAATCCCATAGACACACCCTCTCTCTCACAGATAATCAGTCTCTCCCCACCACCACACCCACAAAGGCCCTTACGCACACCCGCTCTCTCTCTCACAGATACTCACGCTCTCCGCACCACCACACACACACAGTCCCATACGAACACCAACTCTCTCTCTCACAGATACTCAGTCTATCCCCACCACCACATACACAGTCAGATACGCACACCCACTCTCTCTCACACAGCTACTCACTCTCTCCCCACCACCTCACAAACACAGTCCCATACGCACACCCACTCTCTCTCACACAGATACTCACACTCACCCCACCAGCACACACACACAGTCCCATACGTACACCCCCTCTCCCTCACACAGATACTCACTCCCTCCCACCACCACACCCACAAAGTCCCATACGCACACCCACTCTCTCTCTCACAGATACTCAGTCTCTCCCAACCACCAAACAGAAAGTCACATACGCACATCCACTCTCTCTCACACAGATACTCACTCTCTCCCCACCAGCACACACACAATGTCCGATATGCACACCCACTCTCACACAGATACTCACTGTCACCCCACCACCACACATACACAGTCACATACGCACACCCACAATCTCTCGCACAGATACTCACTCTCTCCCCAATACCACACCCACATGGTCCCATACGCACACCCAATCTCTCTCACAGATACTCACTCTCTTCCCACCACCACACACACTCTCTCTCACGCCGATAGTCTCTCTCTCCCCACCATCACACACGCACACACACACACACACACACACACACACACACAGTCCCATACGAACACCCACTCTCTCTCCCACAGATACTCACTCTCTCCCCACCACAACACACACACAGTCTCATATGCACACTCCTCTCTCTCACACAGATACTCACACTCTCCCCAAAACCACACAAACACAATCCCTTACGCACACACACTCTCGCAAAGATGCTCACTCTCTCCCCACCACCGCACACACACACATAACCCTATATGCACACCCATTCTCTCTCACAGATACTCACTCTCTCCCTACCACCACATACACACCGTCCCATGTGCACAACCACTCTCTCTCTCACACTCACTCTCTCCCCACCAACACGCACACACAGTCCCATACGCACACCCATTCTCTCTCATACAGATACCCTCTCCCCCGCACCACACACAAAGTCTCATATGCACATCCAATCTGTCTCTCACACTCACTCTCTCTCCACCAACACATGCACACAGTCCCATACACACACCTGCTCGCTCTCTCACAGATACTCCCTCTCTACCCACCACCACATACACAGTCCTTTAAGCACACCCACTCTCTCTCTCACAAATACTCACTCTCTCCCCACCACCTCACAAACACAGTCCCATACGCACACCCACTCTCTCTCACACAGATACTCACACTCTCCCCACCAGCACACACACACAGTCCCATACATACACCCCCTCTCCTTCACACAGATACTCACTCCCTCCCACCACCACACCCACAAAGTCCCATACGCACACCCACTCTCTCTCTCACAGATACTCAGTCTCTCCCAACCACCAAACAGAAAGTCACATACGCACATCCACTCTCTCTCACACAGATACTCACTCTCTCCCCACCAGCACACACACAGTGTCCGATATGCACACCCACTCTCACACAGATACTCACTGTCTCCCCACCAGCACACATACACAGTCACATACGCACACCCACAATCTCTCGCACAGATACACACTCTCTCCCCAATACCACACCCACATGGTCCCATACGCACACCCAATCTCTCTCACAGATACTCACACTCTTCCCACCACCACACACACTCTCTCTCACGCCGATAGTCTCTCTCTCCTCACCATCACACACGCACACGCACACACACACACACACACACACACACACACACACACACACACACACACACAGTTCCATACACACACCCACTCTCTCACAGATTCTCACTCTCTCCCCACCACCACACACACACAGTCCCATACGACAACTCTCTCTCTCACAGATGCTCACTCTCTCGCAACCACACACTCACGCAGTCCCATACGCACACCCATCCTCACACAGATTCTCACTCTCTCCCCACCACCACACACACACAGTCCCATATTCACACCCACTCTCTCTCACACAGATACTCATGATCTCCCCACTACCACACACACACATTCCCATACACACACCCACTCTCTCTCTCACAGATACTCACTCGCTCCCCACCACCACACACAGACAGTCCCATATGCAAACCCACTCTCTCTCTCACAGACACTCACTCTCTCCCCACCACCACACACACAGAGTCCCATACGAACACCCACTCTCTCTCACACAGATACTCACTCTCTCCCCACCAACACACACACACAGTCCCATACGCACACCCACTCTCTCTCACAGATACTCACTCTCTCCCCACCACCACAGACAAACACAATCCCATACGCACACCCAATCTCTCTCACACAGATATTCACTCCCCAACTCCACACACAGAGTCCCAAACGCACACCTGCTCTCTCTCACAGATACTCACTCTCTCCCCACCTGCTCAAGCAGACAGTCCCATACGCACACCCGCTCTCTCTCAAACAAATACGCAGTCTCTCCCAAGCATGACACACACAGTTCCATACATATTCCCGCTCTTAGATAGATTCTTACTCTCTCCCCACCACCACACCCATATAGTCCCATACGCACACCCACTCTCTCTCTCACAGATATCACTCTCTCCCCACCACCACACAAAATCTCTCTCATGCTGATAGTCTCTCTCTCCCCACCAACACACACGCACACACACACACACACACACAGTCCGATACACACACCCACTCTCTCACAGATATTCAATCTCGCCCCACCACCACACACACACAGTCACATACACACACCCATTTTCTCTCACACAGATAATCTCTCTGCACCACCACACACACAGTTCACTACGCACACCCGCTCTCCCTCTCACAACTACTCACTCTCTCCCAAACACGACAGACACAGTCCCATACAGACTCCCACTCTTACATAGATTCTCATTCTCTCCCCAAAACCACACACACACACACACACACACACAGTCCCATACGAACACCCACTCTCTCTCCCACAGATACTCACTCTCTCCCCACCACAACACACACACAGTCTCATATGCACACTCCTCTCTCTCACACAGATACTCACATTCTCCCCAAAACCACACAAACACAATCCCTTACGCACACACACTCTCGCAAAGATGCTCACTCTCTCCCCACCACCGCACACACACACATAATCCTATATGCACACCCATTCTCTCTCACAGATACTCACTCTCTCCCCATCACCACATACACACCGTCCCATGTGCACAACCACTTTCTCTCACACACTCACTCTCTCCCCACCAACACGCACACACAGTCCCATACGCACACCCATTCTCTCTCATACAGATACCCTCTCCCCCGCACCACACACAAAGTCTCATACGCACATCCAATCTGTCTCTCACACTCACTCTCTCTCCACCAACACATGCACACAGTCCCATACACACACCTGCTCGCTCTCTCACAGATACTCCCTCTCTACCCACCACCACATACACAGTCCTTTAAGCACACCCACTCTCTCTCTCACAGATACTCACTCTCTCCCCACCTCCTCACAAACACAGTCCCATATGCACACCCACTCTCTCTCACACAGATACTCACACTCTCCCCACCAGCACACACATACAGTCCCATACGTACATCCCCTCTCCCTCACACAGATACTCACTCCCTCCCACCACCACACCCACAAAGTCCCATACGCACACCCACTCTCTCTCTCACAGATACTCAGTCTCTCCCAACCACCAAACAGAAAGTCACATACGCACACCCACTCTCTCTCACACAGATACTCACTCTCTCCCCACCAGCACGCACACAGTATCCGATATGCACACCCACTCTCACACAGATACTCACTGTCTCCCCACCACCACACATACACAGTCACATACGCACACCCACAATCTCTCACACAGATACTCACTCTCTCCCCAATACCACACCCACATGGTCCCATACGCACACCCAATCTCTCTCACAGATACTCACTCTCTCCCCACCACCACACACACTCTCTCTCACGCCGATAGTTTCTCCCTCCCCACCACCACACACGCACACACACACACACACACTCGCAGTCCCATACACACACCCACTCTCTCTCTCACAGATACTCACGATCTCCCCACTACCACACACAGACAGTCCCATATGCAAACCCACTCTCACACAGATACTCACTCTCTCCGCACCACCACACACACGCAGTCACATACGCACACCCACTCTCTCTCTCACAGACACTCACTCTCTCCCCACCACCACACACACAGAGTCCCATACGAACACCCACTCTCTCTCACACAGATACTCACTCTCTCCCCACCAACACACACACACAGTCACATACGCACACCCACTCTCTCTCACAGAGACTCACTCTCTCCCCACCACCACACCAACAAAGTCCCATACGCACACCCACTCTCTCTCTCACAGATATTCACTCTCTCCCCACCACCACACACACACAGTCCCATACGCACACCCACTCTCTCTCTCACAGATACTCACTCTCTCCCCACCACCACACACACACACAATCCCATACGCACACCCAATCTCTCTCACACAGATACTCACTCCCCACCTACACACACAGAGTCCCAAACGCACACCCGCTCTTTCTCACAGATACTCACTCTCTCCCCACCTGCTCAAGCAGGCAGTCCCATACGCATACCCGATCTCTCCCAAACAAATACTCAGTCTCTCCCAAGCATGACACACACAGTCCCATACGCACTCCCACTCTTAGATAGATTCTTACTCTCTCCCCACAACCACACACACCCACACGGTCCCATACGCACACCCATTTTCGCTCACAGATACTCACTCTCTCCCCACCACCACGCGCACACAGTCCCATACACACACCCACTCTCTCTGCCACAGCTACTCACTCTCTCACCACCACCATACACACACAGTCCCATACGCACACCCACTCTCTCTCACACAGATGCTCACTCTCTCCCCACCACACACACACACACAGTCCCATACGCACACCCACTCTCACATAGATTCTCACTCTCTCCCCACCACCATACACACACAGTCCCATATGCACACTCACTCTCTCTCACACAGATACTCCCTATCTACCCACCACCACACACAGCCATTCCCATACTCACACCCACTCTCTCTCTCACAGATACTCACTCTCTCCCCTCTACCACACACACACATTCCCATATGCACACCCACTCTCTTTCACACAGATACTCACTCTCTCCCCACCACCGCACACCCATGCACACACTCACACACACAGTCCCATACGCACACCCACTCTCTCTCCCACAGCTACTCACTCTCTCCCCATCACCACACACCCACACACACACTCACACACACAGTCCCAGATTCACACAGTCTCTCTCACAGATTCTCACTCTGTGCCCACCACCACTCACCCACACACACACTCACACACACAGTCCCATACGCACACCCACTCTCTCTCACACAGATGCTCACTCTCTCCCCACCACCACACACACACTGTCCTATACCCACACCCACTCTCTCACAGATACTCACTCTCTCCCCACCACCACACACACAGTCACATACTCACACACACTCTCTCTCACAGATACTCACTCTCTACCCACCACCACACACACACAGTCCCATACACACACCTACTCTCTTCCTCACAGATATTCACTCTCTTGCCCCCCCACCACACCCACATAGTCCCATTTTCGCACCCACTATCTCTCTCACAGATACTCACTCTCTCCCCACCACCACACACATACACAATCCCATACGCACACCCACTCACTCTCACAGATTTTCACTCTCTCCCCACCACCACACACACTCTCTCTCACGCAGACTCTCTCTCTCTCCCCACCACCACACTCGCACTCACACACACACACACACACACACACACACACAAATACAGTAACATACACACACCAATTCTCTCTCGCAAAGATACTCTCTCCACACCACCAAACACAGATTCACGAACACACACCCACTCTCCCTCTAAAGTTGCTCACTCTCTCCCGACCACACACACACACAGTCCCATACACACACCCACTCTCACATAGATTCTCACTCTCTCCCCACCTCCAAAAACACACAGTCCCATATGCACACCCACTCTCTCTCTCACAGATACTCACTATCAACCCACCACCACACACAGGCATTCCCATATGCACACACACTCTCTCTCACACAGATAATCACTCTCACCCCACCACCACACACACACACACACACACACACACACATTCCCATACACACACCCACTCGCTCTCTCACAGATATTCACTCTCTCCCAACTACCACACACACACATTCCCATATGCATAGCCACTCTCTCTCACACAAATAATCTCTCACTCCCCACCAACGCACACCCACACACACACTCACACACACAGTCCCATACTCACACAGACTCTCTCTCACAGATACTCACTCTCTCACCACCACACACACAGAGTCACATACACACTCCCATTCTCGTTCATACAGATACACTCTCCCCCCACCACACACACAGTCCCATACGTACACCCACTCTCTCTCTCACAGATACTCATTCTCTCCCCACCACCACACACACAGTCACTTAAACACACCCATTCTCTCTCACACAGATAGTCACTCTCTCCAAACCTCCACACACAGAGTCCCAAACGCACTCCTGCTCTCTCTCTCACAGATGCTCAGTCTCTCCCTACCTGCTCACGCACGCAGTCCCATACGCACACCCGATCTCTCTCAAACAAATACTCACTCTCTCCCAACCACGACACACACAGTTCTATACGCACTCCCACTCTGACATAGATTCTCACGCTCTCCCCACCACCACACACACCCACACAGTCGCAAACGCACACCCATTTTCTCTCACAGATACTCACTCTCTCCCCATCACCATGCACTCACAGTCCCATATGCACACCCACTCTCTCTCTCACAGATGCTCACTCTCTCCCCATAACACACACACACACAGTCCCATACACACTACCACTCTCACATAGATTCCCACTCTCTCCCCACCACCACACACACACAGTCCCAACCACACACCCACTCTCTCTCACACCAATAGTCACTATATCCCCACCACCAAACACAGGCATTCCCATACACACACCCACTCTCTCTCACACAGATACTCACTCTCTCCCCACCACAAACACACACACACACACACACACACACACACACACACACACACACACACACACACACACACACACACACACACACACACACACACACACACACACACACACACACACACACACACACACACACACACATACATTCCCATACACACACCCACTCTCTCTCTCACAGATACTCACTCTCTCCCCACTACCACACACACACGTATTCCCAAATGCACACCCACTCTCTTTCACACAGATACTCACTCTCTCCCCACCACCGCACACAAATACACACACTCACAAACACAGTCCCATATTCACACACACTCTCTCTCTCAGATACTCACTCTGTCCCCACCACCACACACATAGAGTCACATACACATTACCATTCTCACTCATACAGATTCCCTCATCCCACCACCACACACAGAGTCCCATACGAACACCCACTCTCTCTCACACAGATACTCAGTCTCTCCCCACCAACACACACACACAGTCCCATACGCACACCCACTCTCTCTCTCACAGACACTCACTCTCTCCCCACCACCACACCAACAAAGTCCCATACGCACACCCACTCTCTCACAGATATTCACTCTCTCCCCACCACCACACACACACAGTCCCATACGCACACCCACTCTCTCTCACAGATACTCACTCTCTCCCCACTACCACAGGCAAACACAATCCCATACGCACACCCAATCTCTCTCACACAGATATTCACTCCCCAACTCCACACACAGAGTCCCAAATGCACACCTGCTCTCTCTCACAGATACTCACTCTCTCCCCACCTGCTCAAGCAGGCAGTCCCATACGCATACCCGATCTCTCCCAAACAAATACTCAGTCTCTCCCAAGCATGACACACACAGTCCCATACGCACTCCCACTCTTAGATAGATTCTTACTCTCTCCCCACAACCACACACACCCACACGGTCCCATACGCACACCCATTTTCGCTCACAGATACTCACTCTCTCCCCACCACCACGCGCACAATGTCCCATACACACACCCACTCTCTCTGCCACAGCTACTCACTCTCTCACCACCACCATACACACACAGTCCCATACGCACACCCACTCTCTCTCACACAGATGCTCACTCTCTCCCCACCACACACAAACACACAGTCCCATACGCACACCCACTCTCACATAGATTCTCACTCTCTCCCCACCACCATACACACACAGTCCCATATGCACACTCACTCTCTCTCACACAGATACTCCCTATCTACCCACCACCACACACAGCCATTCCCATACTCACACCCACTCTCT
Source organism: Isurus oxyrinchus (assembly GCA_026770705.1). Taxonomy (NCBI): domain Eukaryota; kingdom Metazoa; phylum Chordata; class Chondrichthyes; order Lamniformes; family Lamnidae; genus Isurus; species Isurus oxyrinchus. The sequence continues at coordinate 57,984,034 of JANJGN010000012.1, read as the reverse complement.
CTCTCACAGATACTCACTCTCTCCCCTCTACCACACACACACATTCCCATATGCACACCCACTCTCTTTCACACAGATACTCACTCTCTCCCCACCACCGCACACCCATGCACACACTCACACACACAGTCCCATACGCACACCCACTCTCTCTCCCACAGCTACTCACTCTCTCCCCATCACCACACACCCACACACACACTCACACACACAGTCCCAGATTCACACAGTCTCTCTCACAGATTCTCACTCTGTGCCCACCACCACTCACCCACACACACACTCACACACACAGTCCCATACGCACACCCACTCTCTCTCACACAGATGCTCACTCTCTCCCCACCACCACACACACACTGTCCTATACCCACACCCACTCTCTCACAGATACTCACTCTCTCCCCACCACCACACACACAGTCACATACTCACACACACTCTCTCTCACAGATACTCACTCTCTACCCACCACCACACACACACAGTCCCATACACACACCTACTCTCTTCCTCACAGATATTCACTCTCTTGCCCCCCCACCACACCCACATAGTCCCATTTTCGCACCCACTATCTCTCTCACAGATACTCACTCTCTCCCCACCACCACACACATACACAATCCCATACGCACACCCACTCACTCTCACAGATTTTCACTCTCTCCCCACCACCACACACACTCTCTCTCACGCAGACTCTCTCTCTCTCCCCACCACCACACTCGCACTCACACACACACACACACACACACACACACACACACAAATACAGTAACATACACACACCAATTCTCTCTCGCAAAGATACTCTCTCCACACCACCAAACACAGATTCACGAACACACACCCACTCTCCCTCTAAAGTTGCTCACTCTCTCCCGACCACACACACACACAGTCCCATACACACACCCACTCTCACATAGATTCTCACTCTCTCCCCACCTCCAAAAACACACAGTCCCATATGCACACCCACTCTCTCTCTCACAGATACTCACTATCAACCCACCACCACACACAGGCATTCCCATATGCACACACACTCTCTCTCACACAGATAATCACTCTCACCCCACCACCACACACACACACACACACACACACATTCCCATACACACACCCACTCGCTCTCTCACAGATACTCACTCTCTCCCAACTACCACACACACACATTCCCATATGCATAGCCACTCTCTCTCACACAAATAATCTCTCATTCCCCACCAACGCACACCCACACACACACTCACACACACAGTCCCATACTCACACAGACTCTCTCTCACAGATACTCACTCTCTCACCACCACACACACAGAGTCACATACACACTCCCATTCTCGTTCATACAGATACACTCTCCCCCCACCACACACACAGTCCCATACGCACACCCACTCTCTCTCTCACAGATACTCACTCTCTCCCCACCACCACACACACACAGTCCCATACGTACACCCACTCTCTCTCTCACAGATACTCATTCTCTCCCCACCACCACACACACAGTCACTTAAACACAACCATTCTCTCTCACACAGATAGTCACTCTGTCCAAACCTCCACACACAGAGTCCCAAACGCACTCCTGCTCTCTCTCTCACAGATGCTCAGTCTCTCCCTACCTGCTCACGCACGCAGTCCAATACGCACACCCGATCTCTCTCAAACAAATACTCACTCTCTCCCAACCACGACACACACAGTTCTATACGCACTCCCACTCTGACATAGATTCTCACGCTCTCCCCACCACCACACACACCCACACAGTCCCAAACGCACACCCATTTTCTCTCACAGATACTCACTCTCTCCCCATCACCATGCACTCACAGTCCCATATGCACACCCACTCTCTCTCTCACAGATGCTCACTCTCTCCCCATAACACACACACACACAGTCCCATACACACTACCACTCTCACATAGATTCCCACTCTCTCCCCACCACCACACACACACAGTCCCAACCACACACCCACTCTCTCTCACACCAATAGTCACTATATCCCCACCACCAAACACAGGCATTCCCATACACACACCCACTCTCTCTCACACAGATACTCACTCTCTCCCCACCACAAACACACACACACACACACACACACACACACACACACACACACACACACACACACACACACACACACACACACACACACACACACACACACACACACACACACACACACACACACACATACATTCCCATACACACACCCACTCTCTCTCTCACAGATACTCACTCTCTCCCCACTACCACACACACACGTATTCCCAAATGCACACCCACTCTCTTTCACACAGATACTCACTCTCTCCCCACCACCGCACACCAATACACACACTCACAAACACAGTCCCATATTCACACACACTCTCTCTCTCAGATACTCACTCTGTCCCCACCACCACACACATAGAGTCACATACACATTACCATTCTCACTCATACAGATTCCCTCATCCCACCACCACACACAGAGTCCCATACGAACACCCACTCTCTCTCACACAGATACTCAGTCTCTCCCCACCAACACACACACACAGTCCCATACGCACACCCACTCTCTCTCTCACAGACACTCACTCTCTCCCCACCACCACACCAACAAAGTCCCATACGCACACCCACTCTCTCACAGATATTCACTCTCTCCCCACCACCACACACACACAGTCCCATACGCACACCCACTCTCTCTCACAGATACTCACTCTCTCCCCACTACCACAGACAAACACAATCCCATACGCACACCCAATCTCTCTCACACAGATATTCACTCCCCAACTCCACACACAGAGTCCCAAACGCACACCTGCTCTCTCTCACAGATACTCACTCTCTCCCCACCTGCTCAAGCAGACAGTCCCATACGCACACCCGCTCTCTCTCAAACAAATACGCAGTCTCTCCCAAGCATGACACACACAGTTCCATACACACTCCCGCTCTTAGATAGATTCTTACTCTCTCCCACCACCACACCCATATAGTCCCATACGCACACCCAATCTCTCTCACAGATATCACTCTTTCCCCACCACCACACAAAATCTCTCACCCGCTGATAGTCTCTCTCTCCCCACCAAC